>OX578282.1:51891310-53091310 GCA_951217055.1 Gerris lacustris
TTCTCTTTTTTCATAACCAGATCTGTGCGTGCTATTCTTATTGTCATGATTATATTAAACACTTGTTTGCTTTTGTTACTTTAAGAAAAATGTACATTTTAATTATAAAATATTTCTTTAAGTTTTTAATTTGTCTTGAACGTTTGATTTTAACAATTCATCTCGTCTATAGAATTATCTGCTTAATTTTTTATTACGGCACGTTCATGTCACACTTAAATAATACAAAGACTTAGTAGTGTAATTTGTTCTATTTTACTCTGCGTGTCTTTGAAACCTTGTAAAATATTTTATTTATTAAATTTTATAGAACTGAATACTTGTTATTGGCTCTGAAAACTTAAATCCTTTACGACAAAACTGTTTAAACAAGAAAGAAAACTAATATAATACTAGACTTCTTCGCCCTAAATTATCTTATCGTTATCGCTATGACACAGCTATGAATAAAAGTGTACTCTCTACAAGTATTTTCAATTTTGTAAAATGGTATTTTCTATTTTGTAAATACCGACAAATGCAACAATATTGATTTATAACTTAAATGTTGTAATGGTTTACTCGGAAATCCATGTTTCTTTAAATACCTTAAGTATAATTAATGTTAGTATCCAGATTTCCTAGTAATATCGGTAGCTTAACAAAATAATACTTTTTATAAAGAATGATCCGTTGGATTTATTTTGTATTTTTTATTTAATGGTGTGAACTTGCCAGTTGATAAAAAGAATTCTTAGAATAAGAATAAAACATTATTATTGATTGTGGGTTCTATAGGAATTATATTTTTTTAAAGCTCACTTTTGCAATATTTCGACCCCTCTTTGGGTCATCTTCAAGCTGAAAACACATTTATTGTCAATAACTTCAGTAAATTTGTTCCAATTTTGTTTGTAACAAAATTCATAATTAAATTGCTTTTTTTGTTATATCTACTTGGCTTGAAGATTACTCTGGCATCCTGTTCATGCTAAAAAATATTTTTATTCAAACCTGGGTGCGGTTATTGTCAATCTGAAATAATTAATTCTGTTATAGCTAATTTATATATAAACATTCTTGTCTTTTGGTTAAGTTATATTATTTTGCTTCCGAGCGTACGAAAGCATTGTTCTTCATTCTGGAGATCGAAAGTTATTTTATTTGTCTTGTATTATATCAGACATCATTTTGGTCTCGCGTCTGTCTGACAGTCATTCCTTCGAATCACAACATAATATCTTCACAACATAAATTCAAATGGTACGTGAAAATTATCCCACAGATAGAAAGAATGAATGTTTTTTTTTTTTTTTTTTTTTTTTTTTTTTTTTTTTTTTTTTTTTTTTTAAATAGTGATTTTGAAGAAATTTGGTTGGTTTGATAAAAATAGCTCGCAGATGGTCTTATTGCTTTTCTTATCATAATTTAAATAGCATAAAAATATTTGTGACCATGCTGAAAATTCCCTGTTGGACCAAATTAATTTTATTGGGATTTTTTGAATTTATCTCATCTTGAGATTTTAGAAACACTTAAATTTTCATAGATGTCTACAGTGGCGCACCCAGGATTTATTTTTGGGAGGGGCACAGATTAAAAAAAAATAAGGGGGGGGGGGGGTGTAATGTGGGCTTAGCATAATCGCAGACAATTAACCAGTCTGGTTTTCTTTGTTCTTAAATTACTTTATATCAAGGGCGGATCTAGCCAATTTTGAAGGGGGGCTGGGCTCTCTTTTAGGGGGGTCCGGGGGTCCTCCCCCGTGAAATTTTTTATAGTTTACGTTACTTGAAAACGTCTTTTTAGCCTATTCTAAGAGCATCAAAAATGTTATTATATACAAATAAATTTAAGTTTTTTATGAACGGGACATGAAGACCGGGGTATTTTATTTAAAATTAATTATTCGATAATTAAAAACTATTCTAATGACTGCAACTAACTATTTTAATTAAATTTAATTAATATATTAAAGTAAAACTTTAGATTAAAATAAAAACCCTTAAAACAAGAAAAATTTAATTAAAAACTTGATTTAAAAATGTTGATGTATTGTTGTAACCTTTCATTCAAAATAAACAATGGATAATAGTCGGAAAGAAATTCGTCCCACTAAAAAGTTCTGACCATGCACAGTCATAATTTTATGCAGATTTTTCCAAGTTCAATAGATGTCACTTTTTTACCCTATTATAGATCCTTAACCTAAACGGGTTGATAACTTAACTTAGTTCTATTCTTGTTCTTCATCTTCTTTTAAAACACACAAAAAAATATATGTTGGGCAAAACTAGGTAGATTATTATTTATTTATTAAGTGATACTGACTTATTTAAAATACTTACTTATTTGCATTCTTAAATTTAAGTTAAAAATTTACTTAATAAGTCTATGGCTTTGGAGGAGGGGGGGGGGGCACGTCTTTTTAAACGCCAAAAAATATGTCGGGCTATACTAGGTATATAATTACTTATTTATTTATTTTTTTCACTATTACTTTAACATGTGCTGCGAAATTGCATACTTAAATTTTAGGTCTGGCTTTGGGGGGGGCACGTGCCCCCCGTGCCCCCCCTGGGTGCGCCACTGGATGTCTATCTCATGTGATTTGGCCAGTTACATCAGAATTTTTTAAAGTATTTAACGGATTGTCAGGTATGATCTAATGTTTATATTGAGTGAGCAAAGCCTGTAACTATTAAATTTTACCATATTATATAGAAGAACTAGATTTTACAACATTCCAAATATAATCTTAGTATGTTCATAACCTACCGACGCGTCGTTTGGCTTTCACTAATGGGATATATATTTATTAAAATATACATATATTCTGTTATATTAAACAACATATACTCGTACATGAACTATATACACATAATATGATGGTTAAATAAAGTAAATAACAAAATAGTCAGAGGAATTCACCATGAAAATGTTTTATGATGTCTCGGACTGGTTTTTAGTGATATTTAGCTCTGTGATATTCACATTCGATACATCAATATAAAAAAATACAATATAATCTATGACGTCAAATTAATTCAAAGTTAATCTGTTTTCGATGTTATATGTCGATTTTTGCTTCTGAACTTACCGATGGTAACGGAAGTTATGTGGTGTCTGAAACGGATTTTTTTTTTTTTAAATCGGAGACAAAATAATTTTAAAGCTTCCGTTACCTTCGGTGAGGGTTGTAAAGGCATAATATTACATTGCATAGGTCTATTGGTAGACTATTTAATATAAAAACAATATAATATAATGTATTTATTTTAGAATAGCAAAAGGCCTTTGTTTACGAGAGAGAAAATGACAAGATAAACAAGAAATATTTTGATTCTGTTAGCGGGGGGATAACAAGCGTGAAGTATATAAACAGAATGTCGCTATAGAGTTAGCTCTAGAAGCCAAGTTAATCTGAAGCTGGTCTAAGTATGTACATTAGAATCTTGAGGTCGATAGGGCTAAGAAGGCTTCGGAAACCCTTCAAGGAATTCTCCGTCTCAATGTAATCCCTTACACCCTTAGATACTAAAAGGTAAATCACGGACGACCGACTACGTACTTATTTATACTAAAATTCGTTTACTTTTCTACACATTGACAATAATCGTGGTTTGTTTGTATGTTTATAAAAAGAAATAGTTCCTGTGCATTCATTTGACACGTTGAGAATTTAGCCGTGTGGTAATTGCTAACTGGAGCATTATATGAATATCCTAAAGCGTGTGAAAATATTCTTACCAACACCTTTAAACCAATATGAAATAGTTTTACCAAAGTAATGCTATTTACATATTTATTTTTATTTTATTGTTTCTAAAGCCAGTAATAGCATAAGCTCCTAGAAGGGCGCTTTAGAAATACATTTAATATCTTGGGGTTTGGCAAAAAAGTAGCATTATACCTACTAATATTTAATGAATACTAATTTAGAAACATTGCGAATTAAGTCTAAAGAATATCTAATCAGAATTATCTGGACACTCATATTCCCATTCACATACACATTAATAATAAAAAAAACAATAAGTGAAGAACATATGTAAACAAGTGTGTCAACAAAAAGAATAGTTATTTATGCACCTAGGGAGTAAAGTAAGCCATTATTCCTTGAGTGAATATGTTAGTTTTTGAGGCGAAGCCGAAGGAACCATGGCGAAGCCGAGGGAATTAGATTTTTAATTCCCGAGGCGTAGCCGAGGAATTAAAGCACTTTACTCCCGAGCTACATACAATATTTTATCTCTAGTAGGGAGAAAATACACATTTTCATCCATTGCACAGTTGTTATTTATTGTTTTAATAAATAACAATAATTGTTATACTTTTAACAGCATATATAAGATATTCAGTATAGAAAACAAATAAGAGTTGGAGTTAAACTCAAATTGAAGGTTATTTAGATGCAGGTCTAAAAACAATGATAATCAAGGTCGAAAAAGCAGTGTCGCCAACCTGATATCTACAACCTCACTGCATTAGCCATTCATTCTCTACTATTTATAAAATAATTAAGTTGGCAATCCTTCTTTTTCTCACTAATTTACTTTTTCACCCTACTTTTTGAGTTCAGGGAAGAAAATACTTACTTTAGGCCCCTCTGAACTAATCTAAAATCATCACTTTTTCTCCCTACTGAAGGTAAAAATATTTATGTCTCAATATATATGATATTTAAACATACTGTATTTTGGTTCATTTATAATTAACCACGATTGATTTTGACCAATTTGTAATTTTCATATTTTTTTATCTGATACTTTTTATTTATTTATAGAATAATCTATTTTTTCACGCAGATATACGTTGTAATAAATAAAAAAAATTGATCTGATAGAGTTGAAATTTGGCACGAATTTACCTCTCTGTATGGACAAACAAATCCACAAAATTTAGTTTTGATATTGGCCGCCATTTTGAAGTTATCGATTTTTGAATTTTGAAACTTTGGCGGTTAATAATACCGAAAGTATGTGTAAATATGTTTTTTAACATATTATAGTATATCGAGTTCATAATGTTTTGAAAATACCATTAAATTTATGAATTCCTTCAATAGTATTTCAGATTAGTTTGAATAGACAAGCGTTACCTGTTATATTTATAAATATTCATCGATAGTTTTTTTGTTTTAACAAACTAGTTTGAACTGCATTTATTAACCACGGGGATTAATAGTACATTACGCGTCGAGAGTGGAAAGTAGCATTTTGCATGCGAGTGTGGAGTTTGCACCCGAGCGACAGCGAGGGTAGTAAAACCACACGAGCAATGCAAAATGCCGTTTTCCCACGAGTAGCGTGCCGTACTTTATCTACGATTGTTAGATTTAAATAATAAATACAGAAAAAAATAAACTTGCTGTATGTAAGTTCGTATCTCTTCTCTTGATAAAGATGGCATTAATCTTGAGTTGTATTTTTTGCCGAATTAATTATTTCTGGAGGAGTATTATTCTCTACATTTTCGTCAAAGCCACTTGATTCATTCATTGTTTTTCACTAAAAACTCGATATAAACAGTTACTTTAATAAAATAATAGCAAATTAGTTTTGTTAAATGTAAACAAACTCGCTAATCGTGCGTAAAGCTGAAGAATTCCTCTTCTTTACCGCGCTAGCGTGGTAAAGAAGAGGAATTCTTCAGAACCATGAGACGCGCGCATGCGCAATGAATACAAGCACGTAAATAATCACTTTCTACGCATCTAAACAGAGATATAATGTTTATATTTCGTATCAATCGTAGATAAAATATTTAAATGATTTAAAAAATGAGGAAATAACGGGTAAAAGAATATCTGAGTAGAGTTATATTTTAATTTGTATCTATATTGCTAGATAGATCGCGGTGATTCAATATAATTTTCACAATAGTAGTACATGATTATTTAGTGGGCTATTTGAAAGCGTATTAATACAGTATTGTATCCATCTATGTATAGGGTTGGTCTGATGTATGGCTTATTGTCTTATTTGTGTCATTTTGATAATAGATGAATATAAGCTTAGCAACATAGCTATACAATTGAATGAATCCGAATATTACTATATCTGATAACAGTGTACCAGTTTCCGTCATTTAGCTGACAATACTGAGCATTGTGGCATCCTGTATATATATTATGCCGAATGATAAAACCATAGCTACATGCATACCGTGTATGTCAGAAGAATGGACAGCTGGAGATAATTTCGAGGAATATTTTTTTGTGTGTCAGTGTATAGGGTTGCAGTGTAACGTAACCGTAGATCTAAAACATTTTGTTCTGAACTTTCATAAATATTTAGATAAAAGATCGTCTTTGTTTACCAACAACCACCATAATTGTATACCAAGCCCTTTTAATCGCATGACGTTATTTATTAGATTGTAGTAACATAATAATATATAATCTTCTATATTCATTTTTATCAGAATCACAAAATAAGCATGAGGTTTCTTTAATGGCTGAATATGGTCCAGTGTCGAATGCCAAATAAAAAAATCTGTCCGAGACACCTCAGACAAACTTTCTCATATACGAGTTCATAACTAGCCCAGTGTTTCCATTTATTATTTTTTGAGTTTTCGTTGGTACATTTAATTATTATTGAACATTTTAACAAAATTTATCTTAAAAGTAACTAAAAAAAAAATCTGTCTGTCTATTTTTCATAGCCACTCCTATGATCCGATGTTGATAAATTTGCTATTTCTATGCTAACTTAAAATTTCAGTATTGTTAAATTTACTAAATCGTTTCCTTTGGAAAAATGTTTCAGATTTATTAACAAATTATATTTTTGAGTTTTATTCAATTTCTTGACACATTCTTATTTATAATGAGTTCACTAACTTCCTTTCTCTAAAGCCTAATTTTAATTAGTTTAAAATTAGAGTAACTAAAATACTCGACAAACTACAAACTAGGCTTCGAGTATTTTACGATTTTAGGCTTGGGTCAGGAAAACCCCCTGGTCCGAACACAAGGTATTGCGTGGCTTTATCATTAAAACAATAAACATTTGTTAGCTTGCTTTCTTGTTTGTATGTTTGTTTGTTTGTTTGTTTGTCCAGTTCAAAACTTGCAATACATTTTTAACTAACTTCCCGAGTAGCTAGACTTTTGAAACTTTTAGAATAGCTCAGAACACGATGACAATGCATTATTTTAATACTTTTAGCCATCTTTCAGCTGAATTTAATTCGTTTTCAGCAAATATTGCTGTATAGAAGTTATATTGTTTGTTTTGACATATCCCATATTTACACTCTTCATTTTGAAGGGTTTCAAATTTATAATTTATGACAGAAAATTTAACTCTTTTTATCTTGTAATTTTATCTCTTAACACTTTTTTAACATTTTTGACCAACGATGTGAGAAGAAAGAGTTACATGTTTTTGTTAATTCTTTTTGTCTATAAAGGCACTAACATGATTTGAAAATCACCGAGGGTGCATATTTTACAGATAAAAGCACCTAACTTTATAAGCTCTCGACCTTTAGTTCAGTGAAGGTGCGAGCGCCTCTTGTTACCGATCCACTCTAGTTGAAATTTAAGTACTCTACCAGTTACTTATGTCATTTTTTACAGTTTAAAAAGCAATGGAGCAAAACGCCAACTCTTTGCCACCCATTTCCTAAATAGTTGTATCATCCTTTTGGCAACTTAGGCCCAGTTTATTATTAATTTTTATAATAATTTGATGTTAATTCCTTATTCCTTAGTTGAAATTCTCGAATGCTCTAGTTAAAATTGGTTAAGTTTAATAATTAATCTCAAATAGATGTTTCATTTTTTATGACTATTAATTTTTTTATTAATATTTCGCAAACTTTATCATGTAAGGCTCAATATACTAGGTATGTACTATAGGTATACATGTAGAATAATAATCTTTTTCCGTGGTAGGCTGTGAAATAGTAACTTTAGAGCCTAAAAAACATAGCTAAAATCCATTTTTTCATTACGTGGACTAAAAAATCTTTTCATTACTCCTAGCTGTAAAGAAAAAAATCTTTTACGTCCTAGGAACTAAAAGATTTTTATTTTCCGGCGGGTAGTTGTCAAAACTTCCGTTAGTAGCGCTGCATTCTTTGTAGAAATGCTTCTAGTACGATTAAAATCCGCTAGATGTCTATGCGTTTTATTTATCTTTTCTTATAGTGTAACCTCTTTTTAAAGTTTCTTTTTTTAAGTCTTAAGTATGTACTAAGATTTGTTATTATTATATATTGCTTAGTGATTAATATTTAATGTTTTTTCATTGTCTGCTACCTCGGAAAAAATAGCATATGCTACGCGACTGTGAAGTGTTTTTTCTTTACCTTGGCAATATTTACTGTCTCGCTTCGCTCGACAGTAAATGTAATTGCCGCGGTAAAGAAAAATCTCACTTCACAGCCTAGTAACATAATAAACTATTTTTGTAAACTGCTTTATTGTGAAAAACAACTACATTATATACTACAAACGTTACTTAATAATTTTTAAAAATATTTGGACGCACAACTTTCTGTGATTCGCTATGAAAAATAATGGAATTCTTGGAAAATTATATCAATTTGCAGATTTGTTTCATCTTTGAAGGTAATAGATAGTTCTGAGAACTGTTCTAGTCTTTTTTCTTGAATCTAATTCATGGTTGCGTGATATAATAAATTTAACTAATAAGGAAATTCTTTTTCCGATTTTCTGCGATTTTCTCAGAATTATTAAAGTACAGTAGTAAACTATTATTTATAGAAAGTAATCATGTTTGATGTTTGAAACTTAGCTATGTCCAAAATATATCAGATATGGATTTAACTATAAAATTATCGGTGACAGTTTATTTTTATTTTAAAAATGATCTTGTGTGTAGGATTTGGAATTCGTTGGTGTTTGATATAGTAAGACTTTTATATTACATGCATTACGGATATATATGTACTATGTAGGATTTAGGGACGTAATACGGTGCATATTATATAAATGAATTATTATTCACAGACAGTATAGTTCTCTCAACAATCTATGTATTACGTTTTTAGATCAAACAAATTTCTATTCTAAATTCCTCTTCCAAGTAATTATTTATTTTTACAGATATTGAAATTAATTCTTGCATCCAACCATTTTTCAAGGACTTTTAAATATACAGAATTTAATTTGCGTAATGGAAGTACTAATGAATGAGATTTTAAGAATAAGTGTATCCAAATTATTTAAAATTACCTTTTTTGAAGCGAAGTTCAACTACCAACTATTAGCTGTATTTTCTTCCTCTCAATCGTCATTAAACATATTTTTACCCAGTTTTTCTTACTTGTTACTTCCTTTATTTAATGAGGTGCAATCTGTGAGTATTAGGCTAAATATTAGAACATATAAAATAAAAATAATTTTAAATAGAAATATGATTTAATTTTATGTATAATTAACAAAACAATCCCACTGAAAAAAGCAAATATATATATATATATATATATATATATATATATATATATACTTTTTTTTTTTATATGTATACATGTCCTCAAATTAGTTAATAGTTATTTTTATTAGCTTTTTTTACTGCTATCCCCCCCCCCTTGCTAAGGGTTAAAGGCATGTTGACATGTTAACTTGAGATAGATGTCTACTTGATGGTTAAACATGTTTATCTCTAATAACGTTTTAAATTAGATTGATCAATGAGCAATTTGCATGTGACGTGGTATATCTTTTAATCTCTTTTTATTTAAAGGGGTTAAAAAGAAGTTAATTATACTCCATGTAAAGATTGTTAATAAAATGCACCGTAAAATGATTAATCGGTAATAAAGAATCTCGTCAAATACTCTTGTTTTATATTGATTATATCATGTAATAAAATATTAATACAATATGATACTATCATAATGTTATTATTATCAACATATATTTGATACAAGTATGATGCTTCTGTACGTTTAATTTTGTTATTATTATTTTATTGACTTTTGAATTTCAACGATTATATTGATTCCTTCATTAGTCAAGTATTTTTATGAATTATAAACTATTGACCCAGTCATTTATAGTTCAGTTTGACCAAGTATAGATTATGTTAAACCTCCTAACCTATCTGCCCCAGATATTAATTACCTTTGGAACGGTAATATTATTGGTAAACCATCAGCTCTAGAGAGATATTTGCCTATTTGGATTTAGATAGACATGATCATCATAAAAGATAAAAAATAAAAATAAAAATATTTTTAATTTAATATTTAATTTAAATCAAATTATAATTATTATTAACTACGGGAAACAGACAGTGAAAAATACACTCCTATGCCGGGATCCCGGCACAGGAGTGTATTTTTCACTGTCTGTTTCCCGTAGTTAATAATAATTATAATTTGATTTAAATTAAAATTTAACTTTCCGTAGTATGATAACTACCAAAAACTTAAAAATTGAATTTAATATTTAATTATATAACAGATACACATGATTTTTTTACACACTTTTATTTAACTTGCAATGCTTGTATGTATGTATGTTCGGATCAAATCTTGCTACTGAATTTTAAAGCAGTTATCCTCGACCGATTAAATTGAAATTTTGTATACACGTTTAGTTTGGATGACAATGCATGGTTACCTAAGTGAAGTCATTCTAAATCTAATATGGCGGACAGCCCAAGATGGCGGACTAGTTATTTTTTTAAGCACGCCTATGATATGGGTATCAAATGAAAGGGTGCTGAGAAGAATACGAATAAAGGCTAGTTTTTAAAAATATTTCTTTTTATAATCAACTTATTTTTCACAGAATTATCTATCCTATTAAGGATATATATTTTCAAATTAATTTAGCCTCCCCCCCTCCTCTCCAGTTAGTAAAAAACGAAAGAAAAAAGTTTGACCCCCATTGAATTAAAAAAAAAAAAAAATAAATACAAACTACATTAGTAGAAGTTGTAGTTGCTTCAAATCTGAGTCAAGTCAATAAAGCTAGGTAGATTCAATTTCACTTGAAATATAATCTGCTGCTGGGGGTGTATAAAGGGAGAGTTGAACTTACGACTCGCAGGAAGTAGGTGAAACTAGAAACGGTTAGCTACTTGTACCCGGGGGGTAAGTAACAATAATAAGAAATGTATATAAGGGATACGAATATAGCGGATATTGACTCCTCTCTTGTTCCATAACTTGTCACCTATACTGAGGCTGCAATTTTTTTTTTTTTTTTTTAGACTTGTTCAGTTTTAAGGATTTCACTGAAATAACCTTGTACAGTATTGGTTGGCGAGAGGTGTTTATCATAGAAAAAAATAATCATTTCTTTCTTAAAACAAGTTGTAATGTTAAGGGTAGTTTAATAAACATTTGTCATATTTAATATTCTAACTATTAGGTTGGAACAAGTCCAAATTTCAGAGATGAAGATTGTTGTGTTAAAACTTTCGCTAATAAAACTGAATGACAATTATCTAAACAATACAAGGAAAGTAAGTAGATACAGTTAATACGAGAGAATAATTTCATTATTGTAATTTTAGATCACTGATAATGCTTGTATTGAATTATAGTATAATTGAATTTACTATTATTATAACCCTTTCTAATAATTTAATATACTCAATACCCATTGATAACTGGTAGTTTTATCGGGGAAGTAGAAGTAGAAAAGTGATACTTTTACTAGGTGGTTTTTATTTTGCGAGTGCTCTCGTCGTCAGTTTACCGATGTAAAATTGGAATGAATTCAACCATCCAATTTTTTTTTCAGAAGTTTTTTTGTCATTTGTTTTGAGTTGCCTATTGAGAATAGGCTTTTTGAAAAAGAGGAAGAGTAAGGGGGAAAATAGTTTAATTTCTTTTGCGTGAGACCAGAACTTCAAAAATAACTAAAACTTTAGTTGGCAGAGGTTTAATTTATTCTTTTTAGCTTAAAGGGGAAATAGAAGTCTGAAAACAAAACAGAAGATTTTTACGTCGCTTTTTCTTCAGAATTGAATCCTATCTCTTTGTATAATTAACTCAAATCAACTGCAGTTTTTACTCTCGGCTTGTTTTTAATACTCGTTCTATTCCATTGTCGTATTCGACTTTAGGTTTAGGCTTAGGTCAGATATCAACTCGAGTTTGATAAGAAAAGAAGTTGTCGATTTTCACTGAGAAGGGGGTGTTCCGAATGTCAGGTATTTTGTTCTAATAGACCTGAAGAAACGGGATCCCTTGCCGTCTCCTACCAGTTTGAGGAGACACGGGGCACTATCCCTGTTCTCTTCTTTTCCTGCGAGTAATTGGAAAGAAAGGGGGAAAAAACGGAAAGGAATTGATTGCCTTCACTGGAAGGGAGTGATTTTCGCAAAAACTCTCTTCACTGACGACCAATTAGGAGTTTGAAGAAAACTTTTACCAGAAATGTATTACTACAAATAGGTAGAGTTTTTCGTTACGGCTCATTTGTCTTTTTTGCTGTGAGGTGTAAGTCTAACAGTAGAAATTGCTACAAAGCGAAACCCCTTTTATTTTATTATATTATTTTTTTGGAAACTTTAACAATGTACTTAACAGTTATTCTCTTTAATCTATTCCCGCTTGAGATGTTCTTAACACACCTACTCAGTACAGTTGCAGTTAAAGTATAATGTTAGTAATATTTTCAATTTATAAAACTTATAAATCGATTCAAGCTTCTAAATCATTGTATCAAATATAAAGCAGTTATCATTTCTTATTATCCTTTGTTCAACTTCCTTTTCCGGAAACATCTTCATATTAAATTAAAATTTATTATTAAAACACAATACTATATCGATCACTTTAATAGAGAGTTAATTGGTAAATATTTCGGACAATCCAATCTTCAGTTGATAATTTCTTCACTTCGATTCTATCAGTAACAATAGTAACTATCTCTCAATACCTTTTTCAATGCTGATTTAAATGAAAAAAAGAATATATTTATCTACTTAAACTCTAAAGCTAACGTCACACCAAATTTCTTCTAGTTGTGTATTTAAACTATTGCAGCTTTAAATTATTGTATATATATATATATATATATATATATATATATATATATATATATATATATATATATATATATATATATATATATATATAAAGTTGTGAATAAGACAATGGGTCGTATTTTGATCAGTGTTCATTTAAGGTTTGGAGAGGAGGATTTGGCTCCAAACAAGGTTATTAACCTTGCCGAGCTTGTATTGGGCAAGGGCCAAACTGTTGAAATGTTTTTTGGCAAAGTTTGAAAACTGAAACGAGTATGGTTGTTTTGATAAGTTCCAAAAATCTTCGTAATCTGGTCTGATATTGTTTTGGTAAACCAGATTTGAATTTGAATGAGGCTATTTTCCCTTAATTCCGTTTATTTGTTTTAATATTAAGGCAGCCGTTTTAGTAGAACTTGCTTGTTCCGAATTAGGCTGAATCTAAGGATGAGTTTAATGCAAAACCTATACCTAGATAATCCGTGGTTCCCTCTTGTTTAACAATGAAGATTAATTCTTCATTGTTACTCGAGATTACTTAATCCAAACCAATTTTGACTTTGTCTAGCATAAATGCTTACTTTGGATTTGTTATTATGGAGTGAGAAACTTTAATATTTATTGATATCATGATTTATAATTTACAAAGCGTAACCCTATTTCGCGTATTAGACTAGTATGTGGTCTTCAATAACGATATTCAGCTTAAAAACTTTCTATTTGATAATTTATTTATGATAAAAGAAATTACATATTACAATTAGGTTTTACTTTTACAATTAAAATTACAATATAGCTTGTATTACAATTTATTAGTTACTGGCTTCAAAAGCAGAAGCTTGAGCGCGGCTTAACTTTATTCAGGATATCAATAATAATAATCAATAATAAAGAGTATCGGCGTAATCGAGTGGATAGAGGTTGAAGAGCCAAACATCGACATACCGATGCTAGTTTGAATTCTAAAGATGCGGGATCTGTTTCTCAAACACCGTTCGTCCAATCTAGTTAATTATTAGGTTCTAGTCTCAGTTTTATGTTGTTGCCTTTAGGACATAACCTTTATTTTTTAAAACAATTTGTGACCTCATACTTACCAATTACAGTAACAACTATATTCTGCCAATGGCCACTGTACTGCGGTCATTCTCGTAATTCGTAAATGTATTAAAAAAAAATGGCAACCCTTTAAAAAAAAAACAAAAAAAAAACAGAAAGATGTTGTTCTTTTTGTTTTTCTTAGTTGTCAACTAAATCCCTCTAATATTTCTACATCAATCAATAATAATTGAATTTAAGCATTTCTAGTTTCATGTTCTGTGTATCATCAGTATTTGAATTCATTTATACACTTGTGCATTAATTCTTATTAGCATGTCTGTTTATATTTCCGTTAGGACAGTTTTACTTGAGTTATTAATCATATATTTTATTTTTCTGTTTCAGGTAAGACTTGCAATTCGATTTTTTTCTTGGATCTACCAATTTGAAATTGTAAGTTAATTGTATAATTAATGTGAAATTTCTTTACTTCTTCTTTCTATTTAGTATATTTTTATCAATACTTCATGTATATTATGAATTGGGTTCAACATAATATTAATATTCGTGAGTTGATAGTGAGGTGATCAAAATGATTATTATGAGAGTCTCTTGTCAGATTTTTTTTTTTCTCCTCAGATTATAAGTATTTACAGAGAAATCGTTATTTCGATTTTTTTTTCTATTTTCTAGTACATTATTGTATACTGGCATCAAAAAGGAGGTCTGGCTTTAAATCCATTCTCGGAAATGAATCAATATGAGAGTTTGAAATATTTATAGAAGTTGTAACTCATGACATTTAACTTCCAAGTTTTTTTTAACTTGTACCTCTGTCGGAAATCAAACTAAGTATCTCCAGTTTTTCCTCTGTTCACATAAAGTTATAAAGAAATGTTTGTTTTTTCTTAAGGAAAAATGTATACTAGGTGTGCAATGCAGTTGTCTGCTGCTTGCAATATTGAGCTGAGTGTGCATTTAAATCTTAAACTATAAACCTTTTTATTTATTAACTGCTGAAATCGGATCAAAAATGGCTATATTTCTCATTTTTAATTAAAAAGCATTTTTTCCCTTTTTTATATTCTACCCCACTCTAAAATGAAAATATGACAAAAGTGAACATAACAATAACTGTACTTTTAAAGAGCTTTCCAACGACGTGCATCATGAAGGGCATATACTATTTTAACTTTTGTACCCCGTACCCCTGTGTACCAATTTGGGCCATTTCAGATTTATACATTCCTGTGGTTAGTCACTATGACCGTGCCGAATTTTCTGCTGATAGGTTCAGCCGTTCAGGAGGAGTATGTATCCAACCAAATGGAAAGTTTAGTTAGTATAAGAGCTTCGCTTAGCTCACCTAAAAATATTCTATAAGAAATAAGGCTCGCAAGAAAATCGTTTATCATTCTGTTTATCTTTCTGCCATTAACACCATTTACTCATTTTTTAAAACGAAAAATCGGAAAGTTTATATAAACTTCTACAAGGAATTTGTAATTCAAATACATAAAGTTAAATATAGACAGATCCCTTCATCCTCATTTCTTTTGTTTAAGAGAGATGATATAGACATAGTCTGCCAATTAGTGTGGCACATTGCTTCATCGCGTCCTATTTCATAAGCTTTAATTATTTTATGCTTTTGTAACCTATTTTTGACAAATTTATTTAATTTCCCGCGTTTAAATCTATCAAAATTGCTTTGGTTTTTTCTTACATGGATTTAAGTATCAATTTAGCTACATTTCAAGAGTGTAGGTAGACGGTTGAAATTAATCTGGTACTGGTACTGTTGACAAAACATCGAAATGTCATAAAAATTAAATGAGTACTTTTTAAGATATAGGTGTAAATAAATTTATGTTTGTGCGCATGCGGAAGAGAAAAAAATAGCGCAGATGGTTGAAACTTATAACCAACAATGGGCTAATAATTATGACCTCCCATCCAAATTCCATTAAAATCGGACGAGTAGTTTTTGATATGTTGGTTCGCAAAAACTGAGCGACAGGCCGACAGACAGACACGGAACTAAAAATATTCCCTGATGTCTAAAACGGACTTCTGTCCTGGAATTTTTTGAAATCGAAGATATAAAGTAATGTTCTCTCTTCAGAGCGACCCAATAGCTTCTGTTTACCTTCGGTAAGCTCGGAAGCAATTAAAGGAAAAAAAGGATTATAATTTTGTCTAATTAATGTCTTAAGGGGGTTGGTTAAGTTTAGACAATAAACGGAATAAGTAAAAAATAAGAATTAATAATTAACATCTTTAGTCTATGAAAGGACAAACTCATAAAAGGATTTCGCCAAAACTAAATCTTAACCGTATACCATCGATGTGCGCCCCCTGTAGGGAGGGGACGGTGATAGAAGAAAAATGAACTCAAGATCGGGTTGTTAAGGTTCTAAAAAGTTATAAAAAGTAGTACATAAGCAAATACTTGTCGACGTGCCTTAAAAAATATATTTTTCACGATTTAACTATATATATATATATATATATATATATATATATATATATATTTGTGTGTATACTTAAGGTTAAACTAAATCAAAGAAGGGCTAGCTTTTTGATTTTTTTTCTGACAGGCCCATGCCAAAAGTCAGTGTCCACTTAGATGCCACGATTTTTATTGGGCTAGATTTCATCGATGAAAATCGATTCCTCTTTACTCAATTGTTTGTACGCGTGTCATAACTTGATGGTTTGGAGATGTTCTACTTCAAGACTCTTCATTTAAGGGCCCTAACAATATAAATGGATATCACCTGTTGATAGGAAACTTTTGTTAGAACTTATTGTAAAGAAAAAAATGATAAGCTGTCAAGTAGAATTTTCTTAATATATATATTTTTTGTATTCTTGTAAAAGGAATATTTACTTATACGGACAACAAGACTTATTAAATGAAATGCAAATGAAAAGTTGGTTATGAATCTTGTAATTCTAACTATTGACTATAACGATAAATAAGATAAAAAGAACTTTTTATATGCTACGTTTTTAAATTTTCTGTTGAATCGTATGTAATGTTGATAATATAATTGTTATTGTTATATAATATATTATAATGTTAGTGAAAAAAAAAAAAAATAGTTCCGAATTTATTTACTTCACATAAATGACAACCATCTAGCTAGAGAGCTGATCTTAAACCTATAAGAGGACAAATATTTGTACAACGGATCTCCCCAACTCCAAATCTAAAGCGTGCCATCGATATATTTGAAGTAATATAAATAATATAATCGATATTTCCTGTTTTGCTGTCATTTAATGTTTATCTATCACAAATTTGAGACCCGTCAAAATGAAGATTGCGTAAATATGGAATATGGCAAAACAAATAAAATAACTTGCGAATTTTTTCCGAACTAACTTTCCGTACAGCAAAATTTGCTGAAAACCAATTAAATTCTGCTGATAGATGGCTAAAAGTATTAAAGTGCATTGTCATCGTGTTCTGAGCTATGCTATAAGTTTCAAATGTCTAGCTATTCGGGAAGTTAGTTAGAAATCGATTGCCAGATTTGTACCGGACAAACAAACAAGAAAGCAAGTTAATAAAAACGTAGTAAAATAATGAAAACAATTATTTGAGAAAAAATCAGAATATTTTTTTTGTTTATACAGTAGAGTCTCGATAATCCGAGTTGGATGGGACCGGCAGTAACTCGGATTATTGGAAATTTACGAAAAATGTGAATTCTTTATTGAAAAATAATAGTTACTTTTATATTTTATTTTCATTAGGGGGTAAATCTGCACTATTTGGCCCACCAATTTCTAATAGTCCGATTTACTTACAATTTTTCTTTTAAACTGTTCCTTTTTAGGGTTTTGTAGATTCTTCTCAAAACCCTTATGCCGAGGGTGATGTGTCCGTCTGTCCGTCGCTCTTTGGTTCATAGGGCCCGAACCGTTTAAGCTAAAGAGCTGAAATTTGAAATACTGGTGTAACTTTTTGACCCAACCACAGGAAAAATATACAGAAGTTCAAAATTAAATATGCGCATGCGCAATTCGCAAAAATGTTGTAAACTCAAAAATTTATATTTTTTTTAATTTTCGAGTGGGGTATCAAATGAAAGCTGCTGAAGAGTAGGACGCAAATATATATAAGCTTTTGTAAATTTTGCATTCCTTATTGGGTAAAAAAATCAAAATATACCCAAAAAAAATTTTCCCCCCCCCAACCACTATACTTCGGCTGGTCCTAAAATTTTGAAATAATTCATGCTAATGCCTTATTGTAGAGCGATGAAAATTCCGGGAGTTCATCCCAAATTTTAAAAAATTGCCAATTTTGGGCGCGAAAATTTGAAGTGCGCCAAAAATTTTATTTTTTTAAAATTTTGAGTTGGGTATCAAATGAAAGCTGCTGAAGAGTAGGACGCAAAGATATATATACATATTCAAATTTTGCATTCCTTATTGGGTAAAAAAATCAAAATATACCCAAAAAAAATTTCCCCCCCCCAACCACTATACTTCGGCTGGTGCTAAAATTTTGAAATAATTCATGCTAATGCC
This sequence comes from Gerris lacustris, assembly GCA_951217055.1. Classification (NCBI taxonomy): domain Eukaryota; kingdom Metazoa; phylum Arthropoda; class Insecta; order Hemiptera; family Gerridae; genus Gerris; species Gerris lacustris. The sequence goes on from OX578282.1 coordinate 51,909,841, forward strand.
TTATTGTGGGGCGATGAAAATTCCGGGAGTTCATCCCAAATTTTAAAAAATTGCCAATTTTGGGCGCGAAAATTTGAAGTGCGCCAAAAATTTTATTTTTTTAAAATTTTGAGTTGGGTATCATATGAAAGCTGGTGAAGAGTAGGATTCAAATATATATTTGCTTTTTTAAATTTTTCATTTTTTATTAATTTTATAAGTCAAAATATACCCCAAAAATTTCCCCCCTCCCCAACCACTATATAACGGGTGGTCCTAAAATTTCGAAATAATTCATGGTTATACCTTATGGCGAAGCGATGGAAATGGTTTGAAAAAATGAATTTTTCTAGTCGTTATTACCGATGAAAAACATTGTGACCCCCCGGGGGATCGAACCCGGACCCTTGAGATCGAAGAATAAAATCATAATTACATAACGGGCATGCTTAATCTTCTACAAAACCCTAAAAAGTACTTGGTCGCAAGTACTTCCCTGTGATTTTTACATATTAAAAACGATTCCGGTTGTACCCTCTCGGTAAATTCAATAGCTTTTTGTAAAAAAAAAAAAAAAAAAAAAAAAAAAAAACGTAAAAGAGTTACTTTCTTAGGAACATGAGGAAAGGTTATACTAAAAAGTACAAATCTTAACCTAAACTAACCATAACTTTCCCTTATTTTTCTAGAAAGTGACACTTTACGTATTTTTTTGGCTAAAGTAAAAGTGAAAATTAAGCGAATTTTGTACTTTGATTTGGACGTCTACCTGGTCTATATGCAGCAGGGTACTTTTTCTTCAGAAAATGAGCGGAGCACCGCAAAGCGGCCTACGAAAATACTTCGATTCTGAAAACAGCACCATACAATTCACTTTTACGTATTTTTTTTACAAAAAAACTATTGAATTTACCGAGATGATACAACCTGAATCGTTTTTAATATGTAAAAAGGAAGAGTTTAAAAATTGTTTTTAAATCGGACTATAAGAAATTGGTGGGCCAAATAGTGCAGATTTACCCGGAAATTCGGTATGTTTTCGTTCTCTAATTATTAAAATGTCACGCGATGCTTTCGGTTAAAGATCTAACTTAGAACTGAGGAAAAAGAAACAAATTTATAGGCTTGCCTGAATATGAATGTAAACACAGCTGCTCAGACAGGAAAGGAATTCCATGAAATCATACAGAACCCTTTACCACCACTGTCCTGCCCTGTCCTAATTGTGTTTAATTCAGGGAACCCGCTCCCCCTAATACTCTCTAAGAACTCTCTATTGACTCGGATTATTGGAAACTCGGATTATCGGAACTCGGATTATCGAGACTCTTCTGTATTTCTAATTTTATATTTTCTCTCCATTTTTATCCATCATTAATATAAATGGACCTTTATTTTACTTATATGAATTCTGAAATTTCCGTTATAGTCAGTTCCGGATATTAGGATATTATACTATTCCTTAAGCACATGATCAAATAATTATTATATAATTATATAAAGCTTTCATTCATTTGTTCTACACATCGTCGAGTGTTCTTCGCCGTCTGTTCAAATGCCGTTCTTGCTACCGCTTTTATACCATCGTCCTATCTTAAATTTTGAGTCGACACACTAATATGAAACCGAAGTTAAAATGTGTAGTTCTTTATTGGCTTTATTAATTGAAACATTACTTCGACTTCAGTATTGTTTAGGGAACATTGAATAACCTTATTTTTTTATTTGTTTAGAAAATACACCTAACTATTGGCAACTCCAGGTGCATCGCAGATTATAAAATAAACATTCAGTACATTATAACAACCCAATACTGTTTCAGTTTCAGTTCCGGACAGTTTGGGATTAAATGTGTTTCGTAATGCCTGAGAGACGTGAACCAGTTAAACAATAATAGTCGTGTGGCACATAGCTTTCTCTCGTCCTATCGCGAGTATACTTTTATGATTTGACAACCCACTGTTGTCTAAAATATTTCATTATTCCCCCCATTTGCTATGTGATCGATCTGAAAAACAAAACATTTTTATGTTTCCGAATTAAAAAAATCGATTCTAATGACATTTTGATTTTAGGTCATAATTAGGCCTCTTTTTGATCCCATATAAGTTTCAACTTTCAGCGCCTATTGGTTTATCTTCCACTTGCGCACAAACATACATTTATTTACATATATCTGTACTTATCTGATGTTTAAGGATTTGGATTGAAATCCGTCAGCCATCTAAATATAATGGCAGATTTAGAAAAAGGGGGGGGGGGGGGGGTACAATTAAATAAAGAAAAGCCAATAATGGGTTGTAAAACCATAACATCAAGAAAGTATGTGGTAGGGTGTTGGAAGCTATGTGCCACTTTAATTGCCAGACTATTTTTTTAATTTCTATGTGCTCAGATAGTTTGTTAGTTATTGTTAGGATATTTAATGCAGGATTAAAGTTAAAACGATAAATCTAAACTATCCAGAGAAAACTATGTCAGAAATTTAGTAAATCAAACCCATTGAAGAGACCATTTTTCTCAGAACCCTAGTTATTATTGTCTGTATGACTTGTACGCTTTCTAGTGGTGATTTTATGTACTTAGGTTTTTTAATGGCTAAGCTTATGCTGCCCTCTAGTAGAGGCCTTAGAGGTTAACTATTTCCTTTAATTTACCTTCCCTTCCACCACCTTGGATTTATCTGTCTATTGACATGATTTTGCCTCCCTATTTATTCAACCCTACTCTTTCGTTTATCAGTGATTCATGTACTTTTTATTATAATCTTATTCAGAGTACAATGCAGTGTCTTATGTTATATCGTCTATGGTCCTCTGACTGTTAATTATTTCCCGAATTGTCCATGGCTAGAGTTCCCTGTTGATTTGATAATCCACGGTTATTGAATATTTTCTGTATTAGACACAATAAATGTTTAACGAATGTATTTGGTGATCTTCAATGAATTTTAGAGTAGAAAAGCTGGCATGGGTTTTTTTTGGCTCGACAACAAATCGGTCACTTTTTTGGTTTTATATTCATTAAAGCTGGACAATATCTCGTTCGGAACAATTAAGAGTTTTAGAATATATTTACACAGTATGTATTTTAGAATAGAAACAGAGTAATTGTTTTCAGTATCTTGCCAATACCTCTTCTTTAAATAGGCCGACCCGGTCAGCAATTGTTATCCGATCTGTTGCCTGGAGAGAAATATTGACTTTGAAAGTGCGGCCCGCTAGGGGACCAGAATTAGAAAGTGGTTGAAGGGGAGTGATTGTCATCAAGTTAATAGACTGACAGCATCATCAATTTACTGCCCTTGGACGGATTGGGAGGCTGATTGCTGTCCCCGCAGGGGTTGCTTTTGCATGCTTTCGATTCTCTGTGTATTCCTCCTTTGGCAAAATAGTCTAACCCATGACACGGACGAAATTGATGGGTTAATGCTACAGACCGCGACTTCAGAGGGTTCGTAAAAAACATTTATATATATATATATATATATATATATATATATATATATATATATATATATATATATATATATATATATATATATATATATATATATATATATATATATATATATATATATATATATATATATATATATATATATATATATATACCTAACTCCAAAATACAAATATTACCTAACTCCACATACAAAATAAAATTGATCAATATATTTTAAAACTGCGTAACAATTTGTTAATGACGATTTTAAATTTATTAGGTAAGAACTCTGTGTACTATCTATACTCTGTTGGTGAGTGAACTGATGATGATTGATTTGATTAGTCGAAAATTTAATACTTATTATAGTTAATCCTACTATATCTACTTTAATTATTCAATACCCTCTATTACTCTATTATATTAGTTGTTAGCGAACTGATAAAGATGAATCAAAAATGTAATATTGAATATGTGTCATTGTAGATTACTCCTATTGTATCCCCTTTAATTAGTAAGTACTACTCCCTACTCTATTAGCCAGTCAACTGATAAGAAACAAAAAGATTGGTCGGAACTATATGGATTGAATGTTTATTATGTATTTAATAATTTACAACACGTTTTTTACAATAAATTGATAATATTTAGTCTGATCTTTATGAAGTTTCTGGTTACTTAAAGCTTTCAAATATAACGTTAATGAAGTTTCCAAAATCTAATAAATTAGTAAGTTTATGCATTTTCCCTGCGTACATCATCCCTCCTAAAATTCCCTTACAAATATTTTAATCTTAGAAATTAGCAACATGTCTCAAGAATATGGTTAAAGGTTACTAAAACCTTCCCTTAGCTTAAAGCCTAACCCTTGCCCTGGGTACTTTGGGTAAAGCTTTAATAACCATCTTCCACCAGGCTTTACGAACCGTAACCTCCCTCAGTGAAAAATCCCTTCAGAGCCCTTTAAATTGACTTTACTTAAAGAGAAAGTTTAAATACGAATTTAGCAAAAAAAAAGAGATTAACTTAACTTAACTTATTATTTTTTTTTTTATTTAAAACATACTTATTCATATAATACTTATAAGTAGAGTAATAATAAAGTTTAAGAAGGGAAAATGCGCATTGAAAATGTTAAGAAGGTACAATGAGCCACAGACACGAAATATCTTCGAGCAAAGTTATTCTAAATTTATATTTTCGGGGGTCCCAAGTCCCAAGTATTATAATACTTAAGACTTTTTCAAACCAATTTCTTCCCTCTTTTCTTTTGACTCTTAAAAAAACAAGTAAAGTAGCAAAGTTTATATACGATTTAAATCTTATTAATTGTATTTCAAGTTTAAGCAGTTAGTGGTTTTTCTTAATGTATTGCACGAGGCTAGAAACATTATAATAGAAGAGATCTTCTAGGTTTTTTCGCATGTTTAGAAGCACTATATTATCTTCTTGAATTCTCCCTCTGGTTCTTCTACTTTACTCTAAATCCTCTTTTTATTTCATGGCCTTGTTACCGTTTGAATTTTATCTGAAATTATTATTTTTCCTCTTTTTTTTAGAACTCAAGATATATTTTTGATTGGTAGAGAGATTAATCTTGTCTCTTTTTCCTTTTTAAGGTCAGGTTAAGGCAGGTGGCACAAACGTCAAAGTAGACTCAGAAAGTCATTACCAATGTAACTTCTGGGATATTTTTTCCTTAGTATTTCATCTTTTTTTTTATTCCTGAAAGTCTAAGGTCATCATCAAATTGGAAAATCTATCTTTATAATCCGTCTAACCATCTTCCCCATCAAAGAATACAAGATGTTACCTATCTTATAATTTTCTTTTACCGTTTGTGACACCTTTATTTTCTATTTCTTTTCTTTAATGCTTTCATTCCTGCTTATTACTGGTATAATTAAACTCCCTGTTTATTTTACACCTCTTTGATTTTATTCATCGAGTGATTGGCAGGGTCATTGACTCACAATTCCTATGTCTATTTCTGAAGCTAAGATTTGAAACCTTTGTAGCAATATGTAAAATGCTGTGAAACTTTTTTATAACGGTCCCCTGTGGGAATAAATATGTATCCGCTAATAGGAAATAAATAATGTTTATTTGATAATTAAAAAAATCTCTATTGCATTTAATACCAGAGTTAGTAGGTTAGATATTATAATTTTAAGAAGTGCTCATCGTTGGTTGGTATTCTCTGGATTAATTTTTGACATAATACAATTATCTGTCAGATAGTATAAGCCCCTTTACACGGCGATAGTTACTGTCGCGTTCACACTATCACGCTTGATGATATAGTTAAAAGTATTATCTTGAATCAGAATACTCTTGCAGCAGTCACAAGAACTATAGCGTCTAGATCACGTAAAACAGATCGAGGCAACAGTTCGATAGTTCGTTCATATGGTAGACATAATATTTTCCTGTTTATACTCGTATACCTGAAACATGTTACTCCCATGTGTATAATTTTTTAGGTTACTGATTTCAACAATGACATGCTGCTAGCTTCGTGTTGGCTATGTTGCTTACCGCTACCTAAATATGTATGTAAACAGTAACATTTTCACGAACGAACTATCGATAAGACTGACATGATAGTTCTACAGGGTGGAGCGCGGCAGACGTATGAATTTGAAGAGGGGATTGCTCCCTTCCTATTGGTCCTAGACGGATGAGAGTAGGGTCGTCTGAAAGAGGGGGACGGGAAGTTTATGTTCCACGTAGGTTCAGTCGCTATAATGGAGTAGTCAGTTCAAACTATTTGCAAGACAGATTTCCCGAGCGTCTCATCTCTTTAAGAGGCGATTTAAACTGGCCAACAAGATCGCCTGATTTGGCTCCTTGTGATTTTTTTCTGTGGGGATACCTTAAATCCTTGGTGTAAAGCGATCGTCCCAGAACCCTGGAAGCCCTCAAGAACAACATTCGAGCCAAAATTGCCGAAATTCCTGTGGAAATGCTCAAAAGAGTGCACAGATACTTCAAAAAAGGCTTAATCAGTGTTTGGAGTGTGAGGGAAACCACTTATCCGATACTTTGTTTAAATCTAGGTAAATTTAAATTTCCCATGTTATTAAATCAGGAAAAAATTAAAAAAAAATTTTTTTGTAACATTCTGTGTTTTATTACATTTTCAAATTCGTAAGTCTGCCACGCTCCACCCTGTATCTTCTAAAGAGGCTAAAAAGCCTAAGCGTTCGAAGTCATAGGTACATAGATAAACCGTTTAACCAGATTGGATAATGGTGATCTATACTCTCCTGGTTATGAAGGCTTTTGGCCGAAATGTATATATTAACCTAAGTATATCTTAACTGTGTTTTCTTCATTTTTTATATGATATCTCTCAGTTATTTTATTTCTCTTTAGGGGTTTTCCCTTTTTATTTCAACCCAATTCTCTTTTCATTCAAAAAAATGTAATTTATTTATATTTTTTCGCCCTCCCCCACCCATTCTTTCTTTTATTTAATGTCTATTTAAAATTAAAATTTACTGCCTTGTCTTATTTATGAGGTATTAGTCTTCCCTTTCTTGAATTATCTGTAAAGGGGTTAATATAATATTTATTTATTTTTTAATAGAAAACGTGCACTATCTGAGCTCCCCTATTTTATTTTGTATATATATATATTCTTTTTCCCATAATTTATATATTTATTTAGTTAAAAAGAAATTATTCTTATTATAACGAAATAAAAGAAGCAAGTTTTTGTTTTATTTTTTTAATAAAAAAAAGAAGGATCAAATATTTACCTAATATTTAATTTTCTTTTTACTTATAAGTTAATAAGGGTAAAAATAATTAACAATTTGAACCATGATAAGGAATTTTGCTTCCGACCTTACTGAAGATAACGGGTGTACTGTGGTTATTCTAAAATACGAAATTTGTCTCCAAATTCAAAAAAATTTGTGATCCACCATAACTTAAAAACTACTCTTCCGGTAAAACTAAGTCTTCCGGTTTTAAAGAAATTGATGGCAGGCTATAATTAGCCCATTACTGCTATAATTGGCCCTTATTAATTTTAACCTTCTTCAGTCATTGCTTTCTCTGCCACATGCACCCAACTTATTAATACTAACATCTATCTATATCCAGGCTTTGTTTAGGATACTCCAGTATCCTAAACGACGCCTCGGATTCGTTCAGTGACGATGGCTTAAGTCTAATTGTATTGATTTTTGAACGAGACTGTGACATAGATGTGATGAATACTGAGATTTTAAACTATTCAGCTTAGAAAAGATGTTATCGGCTAGAGATTTTAATTGGAAGGTTTATTATTTTGAAGGGACGTCTTATTGATGAGAGTCATTAGCTACTGCCAATGGCTTATAATGCAAATAATGCTTTTAATCTATTAAGTAGGCTCCCATGGATCATAAGACCATAAGTGAGTCTAATAAGTTTAGATCTTCTGGAGATAATTATCAGCTAGAAATTTTCATTTCAGGATTAATTTTTGTAAGGGAGATGCTCTTTATGAGAGTTAGTAGCTACTATTAGTTGCTATAATATTTCTGGTGCGATACGTATTTATTAAGGTCCGAGTAATCTTCGTTTTTAACTCTCTCTTCCATTAACTCGAACCGGGTTCCTTTTAAGGCAGACTTGATCTTTGGAAACAGGAAAAGTCACTGGGTGCTAAATCAGGCGAGTAAAGCGCGTGTTCGAGCACTGGAGTGCCTCTAGCGGCTAAATAACCCTTCACAGACAGCGCGTTATGGGCAGGTGCGTTGTCCTGGTGCAAGGTCCACGACTTGTTTTTTTGGGACCAACTTCGCACAGACTTTCTTCATGTTCAATTCGTAATGTAACATTTTTCTGGCAGTTTCTTTATCGGCGTTAACAGTCTCAGCAATCATCCGAATGCTCATACGACGGTATCCGCGCACAATTTCATTGATTTTGGTAACCAAAGTTGAAACAGAGACAGGTCGCCCTGAACGTCGGTCATCTTTGGTGCTCTCTCGGGCTTCAGAAAACCGTTTATACCATTCGAAAACACGCGCACGAGATAGAGAATTCACACCATAGGCCTCTTTTAACAACTTACAGCACTCAGTCGGAGTTTTTTTTAATTTAACGAGAAATTTCACATTGATCCGTTGCTCGTTTTTTTCGTCACACATTACTATCGGCACAAGGAAAAAGCATGTTCGTTTCTAACCTCTATAGAAAAAATAGTACTACATCGACAAAATCGTGTTTTCGTACTGGAATAGTGGACACTTCCAGCTATCTAACGCTGTATTCGTTTCCACCCCAACGCCTCTAGGACGCCTTCTGAGCGCGCAGTCTCGTTATTTTATAGCCAGACCTCGTATAGTGACACGAGCCCTTGTTGAGGGCCGAAATTGTTTTAAACTTATAAAAGGGTCCTGAAATAAACAACTAAGACTGTCTCATTCTGGGAGCAATTTCCCAGGTTCTGTGAAGCGGTCCTCACAATGCAGCAAAATATATCTACCACTGGTTCCGGAAAAAGAATCCCACTATGTGGAACCATACTAGGTGGACAGCATTGTGTCTTGCCAGATCATTAAGAACCCTCTTACAATCTGTTACAGGTTTAGAATCACTAACTATTTATTTAATATTTAAAAACTATAGTTTTATAGTTCATTTTTTTCCACCCTTACTCCTAAATATATATATTTTTCTTTTTTAAATAAAAGACGACTTAAATTTTCTGATATTATTTATCCTTTCTTAAGAAACTTCTAAAGGGAAGAAGGGAAAGGAAAGCGAGGGGGGAAAACTAATATTTTTCATTTTTCCATCTCGCATCACCCTTCCTAATGTAACCCGGTCACGTTTACTAAGTATGACCTCACGGCGAGGTAAAAATACGGAAAAAGAAAAAAAAAAAACATTATACCAACTCATCTAAAAAATAAAAAACTCTACGGGATCTTCCTAATAAAATTATGTAAAGAATTCGTACGTCTTTTTCTCGCCTTTTTTTATTTAAAGAACTAATAATGAAAAGTGATATGAGGAAGTAAGAAGCTATTTTTATATTTTCATTGCGTAAAAAGGGTTAAAAAAAGATACTGAATCTTTATGAGGGTTAAATGAAAATTTTTTGATAAGGTGTTAAGCTTTATCACTAAAGAGATAAAATGAAGCAAGTTAAGAAAAGCAAACAGAATTCTTTAATACTAGCTGGATACCCTTGCTTCGCTACGGAGTGTTATTTTAGTTTGATAAGTTTATAAACTATCGTCGAGAAACATTTAAATTATTTTACTATGCAAGAATATCTAGATTCTATCCCTCCCACTTATTTCCCCCTCCTCTTTGATAAGAAAAAAATCCCTCCTAAATGAAAATATGACAAAACTGTACATAACAACACTGACTGTACTTTTAAAGTACTCTTACTGGTATGTACACGTATTTGAGAAAGTTTTGTACAAATTGTATCGGGAAGATTGTTTTTATCAAAAACATGATTAGAAAGTGTTTATTAAAACAAAAAAATTTGTAAAATGTTTCTCTCTTTGATTATTTTTCGTCTAATCCTTCAATTATTGTTTGTTAGACATAGGGGCGTCTATGGAGGTCATCTTAAGGAAAATTAAAATTGTCTCTCCACGTAAAATAAACTTTTTAACAGCCAAAGCAGCTTTCAGCCTTCATAAGGCCATCATCAGTGCTTAAGAACAAACAGTTAGGTGATAAACCATATAATATAGCAAAACTTAAATACATTAAAATAAAAACAAATCAATAAAAAACCTATTACGGTGACTGGTGGGTGTAAAAAAAAAAAAAATAAAATAAAATAAATAAAAAAAATAAATAAAAATAAAAATTCGAAACACTTTTTTTTTATAAAGCAGTAACAACTTAACAAGAAATAAATTAAGTAAGCGTATAAAAACCAACAATAAAATAAATAATAAAAACTAAATATAATAAAATTGACAAGTAAGTTAGAAAAACACGAGATCAATCAAAAATAAAAATAGACTGCCAATTAGTGTGGCACATAGCTTCCTCGCATCCTATCATGTACTATAACAATTATTGTTATATTACTTTATTGTAATATTGTTTATTTTGTAAAAACTATTAATGGTTTTAGCGATCTTTAACACTTCATAGCGGTGTCGCTGTTGGTTTTACTAAAAAATTGTATTTGAAAAAAATGTTTGTCTCATTGAATAGATGAAGTTAGATTTTTTCCCCGACCTAAAATTCCAATTTTAAATTTAAAGTTCACGTTTACGCGAGCGTTGCTCGTGAACGCTTGGACGGATAACTTTGTCCAACGAACTCGTCCTGGGCATTGGTAAAATGAACATGTCTACCAAATTTCATCAAAATCAGTCGATATTTACTCAAGTTATCGTCGCACGTTTCGCGGACACACAGGCCGACAGACAGACAGACAGACAGACAGACAGACACGAGACCAAAAATGTTCCCTGATGTCTGAAACGGATTTCTGTCTTGGAATTTTTGAAATCGGAGGCATAAAAGTTTTTCGTTCTCAAAAGTAAACACAATGCTTCCGTTACCTTCGGTAAGCTCGGAAGCAATAAATAGCATAAAAAAAACCCCCAATTAATTTGATAAAAAAGTGAATTAACTAAATAAATTAATAAAGTAAAATGAAGTAACTAATTAGGAAAATAATACATACATAGAATAAAAGGGGAAATTAAAGTAAAAAGCAAGATAACATACCGAAATATAGAAGAAATAGAGTCACATAATAGGAATAAAAGAAGCGAAATGTGAGCCTACTTCATGTTGGAGGTCGACATAAGACTGACCTTCTCTATTTAGTTTTGCTATATATATGGTTTATCACCTACTGTTTGTTCTTAGGCACTGATGATGGCCTTATGAAGGCTGAAAGGTGCTTTGGCTGTTAAAAAGTTTATTTTACGTGGAGAGACAATTTTATTTCTCCTTCAATTATTGTTTTAATATTGATTAAAGTCGAACTTTAAGCGTAAATGTTTTTTAGGTTCAATTTTGAAGGGCTTTTCTTTTCCCTCTCCCCTTCTTTTCATTAGAAAGACAAAGTTGGTTTTTTTTCGTAAGTAAAGTTACCGGAGATCTATTTCAAGGAATGTTTCAGAATCCCTCGGCCTCAACTGAAGTTGTGTTCTGTCAGTAAAATTTGTAATGAAAGCTGAAATGGGATGAATACCTCTTGGAAAATATCTCGTTTTTTTACCTCTATACAATAGAGATATACATGCTCCCCTCCCCCTCTACCTCTCCCTCTCTCTCTATAACAAACAATATATATATATATATATATATATATATATATATATATATATATATATATATATATATATATATATATATATATTTATTTATTTATATATAAACCTTGACCCTTTTAATTTTATCTGGGTCAAATGTAATTTTATGTTTCAATTGAAATTAATTATATTTAATTTTAAAAAAACAAAAAAAAACTTGAATTAAATCCTTCCCAAAACATATTTGATACATATTTAAAATGCTGAAACCTACAGAGATTTATAATTGAAATTCTCAATCTCTGCTTTTTAACTTTTTTTTATCATGCGTAAAGATAAACACATGAATTAATATCCTACACTATCCTCATTCAATTAATTAATTTTAAAATAAAAAATCAGCTTTGTATAATTGAAATGAGAACAGATCACTACGTGTAGTATATATTTAGCCTTTAAAATGTGAGTTCCACTTTGTAATTAATTTAATTAAACTTGTACTTATCGATTTATATATATATATATATATATATATATATATATATATATATATATATATATATATATATATATATATATATATATATATATATATATATAAAGTATATACAGCAAGTATCGACGGTAGGGATATCCTCATTTGATATATATATATATATATATATATATATATAAAGTATATACAGCAAGTATCGACGGTAGGGATATCCTCATTTGATATATATATATATATATATATATATATATATATATATATATATATATATATATATATATAAAATCTTAGCATTTTCAACATTGGATAAATGACCGTTTTATTGATAAGTTGATTATGATGATGTGGCGAAGACACTCTTCGAAACAATTTGTTTTCATTGGATAAATCAGCAAGCTGTCACTTTATATCATAGTGATTATCACTTTGATCATTTTGATGGAGGCTGCTAAAATTAATGTTTTTTCAATAATTATGTTTAAATGTTATCTCTTTTTGTGCTTAATTCTTTTATAATAACTATCTAATTTTTATTTTTTTTTATCATGTAAGATATGTCAGTATATTTTATGTTCTACTCTTTATCTATTCCCTTTCTACATAAACATACTTTTTCTTTCATGTTAGTTTCAACAAACAAATCTTGTAAGAAAAATCAATTTTTTAAATACAGAAGGAGCTCCCCTATACTGATTTATTTCAATAAATTAATCTCCTTTCAAGGAATGGTAAAATGAGCCATCATTGCAATTTTAAGGATAATGTTACAGAGCACATGAACAATTTTTCCCTGAGACTTGCATAGAGTGTTGCGAAGGATAACGATAAAGATTTACCTGATGTGATTTATTAGCTTTAGTTTAAAATATTTCTTTTTGGAACGAAGTTCCTTATGGCACGTTCTGGAGCACGGGAGTGAATCCGAAAAAAACGACCAAAATCACCGTCACAAAATAACCGTCACAAAATCACCGTCACAAATTCACCGTCACGCAAAATCCGTCACGAAATTTACAGATGACGATAACTTGAGTAAAAGCTCACCGAGTTAGATGAAATTTGGTACACATGTTCATTTTACCAATGCCCAGGCTGAGTTCGTCGGAAAACGTTATCGGCCTAAGCGTTCACACGCAACACTCGCGTAAACGTAAGCTTTAAAAGACGGGAAAAAGTGTTATTAAGGAAGCCTGTTACTTGACTTGTTTTAATTATTTTTGTTATATATGTCAAAAATTTCACTTTGTTTTGTAAATAAATAAAATATAATCATGTAAAATTTTACCCTGATACAAGCAGAAGCTGTAGAGTAGGGAAGAGATATATTTTATAATATTTTAAATTAATTGGCCGGGTAGGTAGAAAACAGTCCTATTTCAATCCAAACTCCTTTAACAAACATACTCTTTCACTATAAACTCATCATGATCAACTTTTTTCTTATATTTAATATATATTTATAGTAAGTCGCTTGCTTTAATTATACAAATAATGATATTCTTTTAATTTTGCCTTAACTCCGCTAGGTACAAACAGTTCGTTACTTTTAATTTTGTCTCTTTTCTAACTCCACCATGTATAAGTAGTTAGCAATGTATACGTACTTAGCAGTGTGATTTTATCATTTATATTTAATGAAAAATGTAAGAAACTTCGTTCCTACCGGGTGTCCCGCGACACCACACGTATTTTTTTTTATATTTTGTTAATAAATTGGCAAACCCTCCTGAATCTATTGAATTTTTTTTAAATACCTTTTTCTAATGAAAATGGCTGGTTTTTCTTAATAACCCTGTATGTGAGTGTGTAAAATTAATTTATTTTTATCTAGTTGTTCAATTTTAAGACAATAAACTGATTTTGAAGTTCAAATAAAATCTGTAAATTGTTAATACTAAATTCTTTTTATAGAGAACAACTTTAACATATTCATTTTTTAGCTGTATAAAATTTATATACTCAGGTATATATGTACATATTTATTTTTTAAAAGAAGGTGGAGGTATTCCTCTCGGATTTAATTCAGTAGGATTAGGTGGCAGAATTTTTCCCGTTACTCCTTTTTTCCACCTACAATCTTCTCTGATATGGTATATGGTAAGAGGAAGTATGGGGGGGGGGGGGGGGTGGAGTTTTTCCCTGCCAACTTTTCCCATTTTGCGGTCGTGACACTTGAAAAGACTCTACAGGTTTCCATATAGAAAAACTTACCTTGTACTTCCGTACGACTATCCTTTTTTATCCGACTCTTTCAACCATTTAAACAACTTTTTCCTTCATCCCCTTCGGATTAACCAGATCTTCGGAAAATTCAAAGCCATCATATACCACGAATTCCTTCGAAGATTAGTATAAATGAGAATGAATTCAGGCAAAGATTTTTAACAAAACATAATTCACTTGACTTTCCCTGTTTGTGTGATAACTGTAAATTCTACACCTATTCGAATCTTTTACTTTGCAATCAATAATATACCTACTTACAGAAGTATATATATTTATATATATATATATATATATATATATATATATATATATATATATATATATATATATATATAAATATATATATCAGCACTGTAATACCGTGTTTTTGCACACTGCAATAAGGTACACAATTTGTGCAATAACTAACACAAATTATATATATATATATATATATATATATATATTTCTGTGAGTATGTATATTATTGATTGCAAAGTAAAAGATTCGAATAGGTGTAGAATTTATGTGTGTGTGTGTGTGCATAAAAAAATACATTCATCCATTTGTTTCTCATAACTTTAATTTGATTAAAGAAACTTATTAAAAGAAAACGTAGGACTAACTTATTTTTTTTAAGCTATAACCAGCTTTGCATACCTACTTATTTGAGTCCTATTGGTCCTTTCAGTCTAGAAGGTTGACAAAGACATACTCGGCTTTTTATCTTGACAGAGGACTCTTTTTTGATCACAAGGTATGCCTTATTCATTGAATACTAGGTGTTATCAGCCCTTAGCAATCTTTTTCTTCCTTTTGTGGAAATTCTATTATATATTTCATCATAGGTTCTTTTCGAAAGCATATGCGAGTTCATTCTTTGGATGTGGTGGAACCTTATATCTTAATCCGTTTCATCTAATAACCATTTATTGTTTCCTTCAGGTGCTTCGTGTTTATTGCATGATGACAATGTTCTATATTCCTTCCCGCTTTGCCATGGCCGGCAGCGTATGTTATTATAAATCTTTTCTTCAATACTTATATTCTGCTTATGTGTTTTCACATTCTGTCTAAAGGTCGTATTTTTTTAAATATAATAATAATATTAACCATTTAATAAGGTAATGCATGTCAGCAATTTGCTGAGGTTGCCTCTAGAGAAAGTTCATTTTTTTAAATAAATTTGTTTATACTGGAATATAGATTTGTTTTTAATGGAAGCCATACTTCTTCATATATCTCTCCCATTCTTCTGTCTTCCGCAACCCTTCTCCAAGTAGCTCCACCCCATATTCTTTTCATTTCCTCATCCTGTCTCTTTTTCTTTGCCTGTTTGCCGGCCACCATTCTAATACCTTCCTAGTCCTTCTTCTTTCTTTGATTCGAACCGTGTATCCCGTCCATGTCCACTTTCTCTTTAAAATATCCCTGCTTATATCTTGTAGTCCAGTCCTTTTGTTCTTGCCATTCATTGTATTTCCTATTCTTTCTAGGTGTTCCTATCATACTCTAATTCATGGATTTCACCGTTACCTTAATTTTATCCTATGAAATTGTATTATTCCCACTATTACTGGGAGATATTTTATTCTTATTTATTAATTACAAATTGATTCGAGATATTATATCCTTTATTGTCCAGTTCCTAGCTTGGTAATTAGGTTTCCTCTTTGACAGAATTACTTAGCAACAATTATAACATTAATTCCCAAAGAAAACCTAACCGTGAAAAAGGGCTAAGTTCCACCTCCTCCCAAAAAAGTCAGCCTGCAGTAGTGATATCTTTATTGTGGCCAAGTCTATTCTTTCTTTTACCCACTACCTCACTTTACTCCTACTTTTATGAGCAAGACTGCTCTTTTATTTTTATTGCGTAACAATTTGCCAGTTTCTGAATAAACCATAAAACAGACTTGGCTGAAACATAGATATTACTACTTTGATAGGCTGGCTTTTTTGGGAGGAGGTCTGGAAATTTTTTCTTATCTCTCCTTCATATTACCCGCCGATAACACCTATGTGACTTTACATGGTACTGAGGTTTTATGCAAAAAAAATATAAACTTTTTGTAATTTTCTTGTCAGTTACAGAGCTATATAGCTACAAGTGTGCCAAATATCCATTTTCTCGCTATTCTAGAGATCTCTTGTAATTTTGATGATCAATGAGTTAGTAGTAGGTAAGAAAAATGCACACTTTGAAACTCTCCCCTTTGAAAACTATCAATATTACGGACTCAATTTTTTACAGTGTCCTTAGCTACTTAAGCTTAATCTATGTTTCAAATTTCAAAAGCCCATCTTAAGAGGAAGCAAAAATATGTGGTTAAGAAACACCGGATGAGTTGGTTCTGGTACACACTGCATGCTTACTGAACTTGCACACTGCCGTGAGCTCACATTGAATTTACAAATTGCGACGATAAAAGTCACTAATTAAGGGAATTTGTCTGGATTTTTTTAATATCCGAAGGTTAGATTAGAAATTGAAGCCTTAAATTGTTTCCGAGCATTTATACTTATGGGGGCCTGAGCAACACAGTCAGTCTGAAAATTTCAATGATGTTTCAAAGTTTAAATGCGATTATAAAATCATTAAAAATTACATGTAGGATCATTTTAAACAATTTATACATTTCCTTACCTAGACTCTCTGCAATTTTTAGATTACTGATGATTTTTAGTTACTGTAAGAAATTTTGGTTCGTATCAAACCTTTAAATTTCAGAGACTCTAATCTAAACTATTTAAACTAGATCCTAGGAAATCACCCATAATTTGTTCAACATCACTTTCAACAAAAACATCAACCGACATTGAAATCTATCCATATTCTACTTTTAATAATTCTACAAATCTATAATAATCCTGTTAAGGAACCTTTTATCAGAATCGTTTTCTGTTCATCCCCACGGCATTTAATGTGGCAATGGCCCAGGGACTAACTAATTGATTAAGTTTTAATAAGAAGTATATAATTTATCCAACTTATCTAACTTCCTTTAAATTAGTTGGAATATTAACATTACAATACCATGTGAAGCACTTATCCGTAACATAGTTATAATTCATCTGGATTACGTTTTATTCGCTTTATCGGACCAACGTATATATTGACGCTAATAATTTTTGAGTAATTTATTGATATTTAATTTTATAAATTTGCAGTGGAACGATATATTTATCAGTTTTTCAATTTATTGTTTAGGTATAAATAGCTTCAAACTTTGTTTCAAGATCGATTTTATCTCTTTGACCTTTGACTAAAAAGTCTTCTCTCTATTTCTTTTTAATTTAGTTTAATATATATATATATATATATATATATATATATATATATATATATATATATATATATATATATATATATATATATATATATAAAAGGAAACGCCTTGTTTTCCTAAAATTAACATCATTTTTGAATTTGAAATAGTCAATTTCAACTTCGTTTCATCTTGTGCGTTACTAATTTAGTTTTCACCGATGAAGGATTGATTCGATAACTTAATTCCCGCTTGAATGATTTTTAATATTGTCAATTTTCTTTTGTTGGTTGAATTTCTAAAGGCGAAAATAATATCTATAAATCTTAAATGGCGTTTGATTTATCATAAAATAAAATACACTTTTAAGTTGATTATCGATTTAATTTTTTTCAAGGAACTAGAATTGTCATACAATTGGACTTAATTGTCTAATTTATCAGTTGTTCTTTGTTGTTCGTACATTTTAATTCTATTTCTGGGTACTTTTTTATAAGGAGAGTAACAATCTAAAGAAGTGCCTATTTCTGTACACAATTAAAAGTTAGACAATGTGGTAGGGTTATATGAACTGTCTATACATAGAAAGATTTAACTTAAAGCCACTTTAGTAAATATATATATTTTGTTTATTATGCAATCCAATTAGTGAATTCCGTTTTAAATATGGAATTATCCATAAACAGAAAACTAATTTAATTGTTTGATACGTGTGCGTTTAATTTCTTACTTACTTTTACAGTATGGCGTCGGCTTTGGCTTCTAAAATAACCTTTCTCCATTTATCTCTATCAAAGGCTCGCGCTCTCCACCCACGAATTTCCATTTGGTTAAGATCTGATTCTATCCATCCATCTTAATCTCGGTCGACCTGTTATACAGCGTTTGTAGAGTCTCCCCTTTCATACCTGTTTGGCTACTGTACTCTCTGGCATTCTGACTAGATGTCCAAGCCACCTCAGTCTCTGTGACTTAATGAAACACCTTGTCTTGCCCGTTGATGAATTCTTCCAGCCCTTGGTTTCTTCGTATCCTCCGGGTACTGTCAACCTCTCTCACAGGTCCATAGATCCCTCTAAGGATCAGTCTCTCAAAGCGTCTTAATTCCTTCTAATCGGTTGCGGACATAGTCCATGTTTCACATCCGTATTTGAGAACAGGTCTCATGCATTCTTCATTTATGTAGTTCAAAACTTACCGTACTAACTGGATAAAGTTTTAATGTTATTTGTTTGAACATAAATTCTTCTATATGTTTAAAACAAAGTGCGTGTTAGTCTCTCCAAGTTTTCCATAAGCCCCGTTTGTACCTAGAAAGCTGAAATTTGCTACACTTACAGTCAGCAGCGGTTCCCAAATTATTTTAGACGTGGACCCCCAGAAATTCTGTTTGAATCTGCCATGGACCCCATGCCCCAGCCAAACAACATCTTTGACCGCTAATATTTGGTAATATAAATATATAAATATCATTATACTATCATATATCGTATATATATACTATCATTGGCATTCATTGTGAACGGTGAACTAGCTTTTCTGTCATAAATTTTTCGAAATTTGGGTTCTATATTTGTTGCCAATTTTACACTAGCTCGCCCTCTAAATTGAGTAGCCATTACTTGATTTATATTTTTTATCTGGAGCAGTGATGAAAAATATTGCTCACAGAGGTAAGTAGTTGAATGGAATCAAAGTTTAAAAAGCATTGTATTATCTCTTCTTCTTCCTTACCTTCCAAGGACATGCCGTCTTTACAGAGAACAAATCTCGAATTCATGACTTAATTTTATATGGAAAGGGAAATTATTCACGGATAATTTTCCTTAGATTTTGCAAACGAAGCATGATTAGTCGAGGTTCTTCTTTTGATAAAGCCTCCTGTGACATTCTAAAACCCATGACAACCATGACAAGTTTTACCCACATTTCCACTTATGAGTTATATTTCCCACTATGCAAATTTTAAAACAGTTGCTTCAATTTTGTCCTCAATATAGAAACAATTTATATTAGCTCCTTGAAATTTGGTATCTAGATCATTGAGGTAGTTGAAGATGGATACGCTAATTTTGTAAGAAACCCCAAAATTTATTGATTTACTGGATAGAATGCTTCAAAACGGTAGGATTATGTGTGCTTCAAAATAAGAAAAACAATTTTTTATATCAAAACAAATTTGCTAATGCAGTTTTGCAACGTTGCCGCGGTGCTTTTGCGGGTTTATGTTATAAAACGATTAGTTTCAAGTACTTCATTTTCATTTCTTTTTCATCTTAGCATTAATTATTTTATAATTTTACAATTTGGCCGTGGATCCCTGGGCCTAGGGGTCCAGACACCCCCAATGGGGAACCGCTGGTCTAGAGCAGGGAAAGAACCTAACGGAGCCGGAATTTCATTTTCATTCCATGGAGTGTCGGCCGTTTACAATGGAAATTAAGTTTTTAATTTTTTATGATGGATGGCTTATAGTCAGTATCAGTAAAATAGTTTCAAAACTAAGTATAGAGGTAAAATATAAAGTGATGATAAATTAATTGAAGCGAGCGTAGCGAGCTTCCTACATTCAACGAAATATGCTCCGTGTCTGTCTGTCTGTCTGTCTGTCTGTCTGTCTGTCTGTCTGTCTGTCAGTAACGTTCACGCGTGTGACGATAACTTGAGTAAAAGTTGACCGATTTAGTTGAAATTTGGTATACATGTTCCTCTTACTTATACTCAGGCTAAGTTCGTTGGACAGCGTGATCCGTCCAAGAGTTCGCGCGCAACGCTCGCGTAAACGAGAGGTACAAAAATTAAATTGGAATTTCAGGACGGGAAAAGATTCTATCATCATCTATTCGATGAGACGAACATTTTTTTCAAATAACATTTTTTACTAAAACAAACAGCGACGCCGCTATGACTTAATAAAGATCGCTAAAACTATTAAAGCGGACCTAAACGTTTATAATAGAGAAAACAACCTTTTTACCGATATCTTACGTTCTAACGTAACGATTTTAATAAAACTTCATATACACCATCTAATGCACAATTGAAACAGGTATGCAAAATTTCAACTTGATACAAGCAAAATTCTTTGCGTAGTGACGAGATACATTTATAATAATTGTTTAAAAGCTACCGCGGGTGGTGAAGATTGTTATGTATAGGTTTGTTTAGGAAGTAAAGCTTTGTACCGAGTTCCCCCACTCTTCCCCACACTACCCTCTTCCACTTATCTTCAACTATGACATTCTTCGTGATTAATAAATTTCAATATTCAGTATTTCATTGCAATACGCTCGCTTCAATGATAGAGCCACGCGATGCCTAGTATAATTTTGGAGAAAATACAAGACGGCGATTCGAATTGGACATTTACAGAATACATAGTAGGAATCATTACATTTCTGTTACCAAATCTTGGTGACTATTTATATCAAATATCATTTGAAGTCTTTGCGTATGATCTCTATAGTGGCCCTATCAAAAGACAACGTTCATTATTAAAGGCGGAGAAAGCAGTCATTTTTATTTGAAGTGCTCATTTATTAATTATGTTTATTCTTCTTAACCCTCCTTACGATGCATCCCTCGTAACTTGTTTACCACCTACCCTTGCAAAGCTCTTTTTTCTGAAAAGTGAAATCGACTTTGGGCAATTCTACTTTGTAAAATACAACTTCGTTCTTCAAAAATAGTTTACGTTTTCCTACTTTAATGTCTTTTGCGCAATCTTTCCTTTAATTCCTAGTAAGATGACTTCTCTCTTCAGTAAAGGTAATTTTCTCTCTGATTTAAATCTCCTTTGACTATTATTCTCAATTCATTTTAGTTGTTTTGATAACTTTATTTTAACACTTTAATTTAAGCTTTTATTCTATAAAAAAGTTTTACTAATTAAAAAGTATTTATCTTAAATTACTACATCAATTCATCTCAACTTTATACTCTCACAATTTAGACATAATGTTTTCATTGAATGTTCAATTCAATAATGTTCAATTCTTTTTACTTTTACACAAATACTTTATCGACATAAAAACGATATAATAAAAAACATAAACCCCATCGCACTTAAAAAGCCTATGGAGTGCTAAATAAAAAGAAGAGGAAAATCAATGAAAGAATAAAGTAGTGGAAAAGTATTGTGTAGTAGCAGTGATTCTTGCTGTTTTCTCTTTGAGTCCATTTCTCCAGACCCATTGACAGAGAAAGCTTTACTTATTTCTTCTTTTATCTGTTGTTGAGTTTGTTCTTTGCCTTGTCCGAGCCTATCTATTCATTTTATTTTTCCTCTTCCTCTTTTTCGACGGACCTTTCAAGCGTTATCTGTTAAAACTGCCTCTTCTCATTGTACAAAAAATGGACACCTTTTTTCTCTTTTCCTTCACTAACGTTTCTTTTTATTATATTGCTGCTGTATTGATATCGGTCGTTGTCCTTTTTTTATAACTTTTTTCCTCTTTGTCCCCTTGAGTCGTAAAAATCGTTCGAATCGTAGATTTATAAATGCTTCTTTTTCCCATTAATTTTCATGTTATTGGAAATAATTTTGCGTTAAAATCTTTTGAATTATACTCGTTCAATATTATGATTTTTTTATTATTAGATTTTTTTTTTATTAGTTTAAAAATAAGATTCGAGAACTACAAACCTAAATAAATTCTGTACTCATAGGTAAATTATTATTATTTTATATATATATATATATTTTTTTTTTTTTAGAAAAATTACTTATTGCGTATGTACTGCATTAATCTGGCAGTTACTATATACAGTTATTGTGCTAAAATATTGTTACTCTTTTGTTGGTATAACAAAGACGCGATCAATAAAAAAATGTTGCATATTTTGAAGAAAGACTGATACATTTATTGTTTTAGCGAGCAACGTTGTAGCTCTCGTGTGAACAAACAAGATACAATAATTTACATCTGAGGTACAGAATTGAGGTACTGGAGGAACACTTAAAGCAGAATATTGCATAGCTGGATATGGATTGTTGACGGACCACGTTCCGAAAATGGGTTTCTGGTTGGGTCAGTGATGCTGACCATGTTCCGGGAATGGGCTCTTCTAACTACACTTCTATCTATTTTCTAATACCCAGTCCCACGTTTCAGATTCTATATAACCAGTTAGCTCTGAAGAGCGCAACTTTACGGTTCTATGCATACTTGTCACTCTCTCCTAGCTTTTTACTTTTTACTTTCTCATATAAAGAGAAAGTATTGTGATGGCGCGAAAATTCGATTTTGAGATTTTACTGGATTTACACGTTTTGAGGTCCCCTGAGTCCAAAAAAGTGGTTTTTAAAAAATGTCTGTCGTCTGTCGTCTGTGCAGACGCCTGGAGCCTAAACTACAGGGCCGATTTTGACGAAATTTGACATACATGTTCAGAAAAATCATACCCCGAGGCGAAATCGAGAAATGAATTTTAGCTCTAAATTTGGGGGCGCTGCTCCCCAAAAACTCTGAAAGAACGTGAAAAAAAATTATTTCTCGAAAACGGTTCCGACGATTTTGATTAAAAAAATCTAAAATATAGTCCATTTAAATACGAATCCAACGATATAAGCCGTTTTCCCGGGAAAAATCTAGTTCCTGAGAAAAAAGCTTAAAACGCGGACCGAGAGAGCCTGTGTTCGATTCCCCGCCCGGGAGAAGTTATTTTTATGATAAATTTTAATGAAATGCACAATAATAATTAAATTTACATACGAAAACTAATAAATGGAAAACACTGGGCTAAATAATTATGAACTCCTATATGAGAAAGTTTGTCTGAGTTGTCTCGGACCGATTTTTTGTTATGTAAAGATGATTTTTGGGTTTATTCCCCAGGCAATGTTCCAAGCAAATGTTCGTGCTTCACGAAAGTGTTAATTATTCGGGAATCAAGATAACACTTAATAATGTGCTAATCAAACTATTGTCATGGCTAAAATGTTATGCGAATAATTTAACGTCTTTCAAAACAATGTTTACATTACTTAAATATATGTACTCAAATTACATGTCAAAAGCACAGGTTATAGAATATGTTATAGCAGTGTTCTCCACTACAACAATGGTATAAAGTGCACAACGATGTTCCATGTGATATGGTCTTGGTCGCAGTTCTTGTTTATACCTTGGCAATGCATCAATCACAGTAAAACCCACACTCTCCTGGCCCAGCTGTATAATACGAGCATGTTGATCCAATAAAAAAAAGAAGAAATCCCTGAAGCCCTTAAATTCTAAAAATAAATCCCACATATACCTCCTAAGAGTATACAATAACAGATTTTTCTATCCCGTATGATAGTATATGTGAATATTATTGTTTTGGCTCATATACCGTAATGTTTATTTTAAATTTAACAGAAAATTCATAAACAATTAAATTTATTGAATAACAAACTTTGCTAGTACAATCTTTTCTATGTATGTGCTAATTATTACATATGTATTTGCTATGTGTACTGTTCTCACTCGTACAAATTAAGGAGTAATAGATGTTATAACATGTTATACCTTGACCTCCTCACGCAATTTTTTCCACCTTTTTTCTGTCCTTCGCTTCATTTCTTCTATTTTCGACCCCATTTTCTTAAGATCAGAGTCGTCTCTTGATCTCGCTTGAGTTCATAATTTTAATCTTTTTTCTCCAGAGCGTCCTTACAACTGTTATATATATATATATATATATATATATATATATATATATATATATATATATATATATATATATATATATATATATATATATATATATTAGCAGCCATTCGATTTTTAACGGCGTTTATCCGGTTATGAATGTTAATTATATGAGCCACCGATTATTATTAACTAAATTGTTTAGAGAATATTATCTAATAAACAGACAAATAACTTGAGAATTTAGCTGGAATAAGAATACTTCAGATCAATTTGTGTTGGCATGTTTTGAAATGATGAAGGCATTGTAATTTGTGGTTAATGAATGATAGAGCTGTGCGACCTAAAGTTTTGCCAGGCATGGCGTATTTTTTATCTTTCTCTCTTTCTAATTATAATAATGAATTAACATTGGTTAAAGATAACACTATAAGATCTTAGTATTAGAAAGATGTTGGAAGAATGGCAAAAAGAAGGTTGCAAATATAAAGGAGAAGTAGGAATTGCCGGTAAGGGTAAGGTTTGGGAAGAGGACACTCATTAGGTTCAATTAGTGGTTAGTGGAATAGAAGGACCATTCCATCCACGTCCATTAAGGACATCTGCTCCCATTTAAAGGACTATCCACAATCAACCCTCCTTCCTACACGCTTCCCTTTAGCTCTATCTCTCTACCCGTTCATTGATTACAGACCTCTTCTAACATATCTTCTCTTCTGCTCTAATTGAAGGATACCTGTCTCTTGACCATTTCCTTTTCATTTTAACCCTTCTCTAAATAGACAATAGAGCAATAATTAAATGTAAATAAAGTTATATCAAACTGTATGGTTCCATCTTATAGATAACTCGTTTTATTATAATCTTATACTTAAGAATCATATCAGTTAATAATTGTTATATTAATTGCATCATAGTTAATTCTTAATATTAGTCAATATTTGAAAAATAGAAACAGTGAGCTTAAAAAATAATTGTTTCATTTAGTTTTTTAGATGGGAATTTATGCACTCAGTACTATAAAAACCTCTATTAATTAGTAACTACTAAATTGTTTCTCTAGCATTAATATTATATGATTAATTACATTTAATTTCATTAACAATTGTCGAATCGAAACAGGTCCAAACATTACCTTTGAATTCCCAAATACCAAAATTCCAATTTGCGTGGCTGCATTATTTCATAGAAAAATAAAGTGGCATCTCCTGCTGCGAAGCAGCAGGAGGAAGCAGCATTGGACGTGGTCAGTACTTGGATGGGTGACCGTTTTGAACTAACTGATTTATTATCATTCTTAAAAAAACAAAAAAACATTATTATTAAATATTTTATTTAATTAGTTGAAGTTTGGCGGTATTTTGACAGATGTAAACAAACTTTGACGTCATCAAAATTATCGCACTAATAAATAATTATATTTGCTTCTAACTTTTAAACTAAATAATGGAATTTCATCGGTTTTTTTTATATTTGTTCCTTAATTGTTTCCGGTTCCAACGATATGCTATATGTCAAAAACTTATTTATACTTTCGGTATTATTAACCGTCAAAGAATAAAAATTCAAAAATTGATAACTTCAAAATGGCGGCCAATATCTAAATGGAATTTGGTGGGCTTGTTTTTCATAAAGAGAGGTATATTCGTTCCAAATTTTAACTCTCTAGTTAAAATGGGAAAGTTTTATCCGAGTGTATTCTACCGATTTTGTTTATATTTTTATTTTCATTGAAACTTAAGATAATATCTTACTTTACAATAAGCAAGTTAAATTTAGCATACAGCCCCTTCTACAATATTTTGTAAATTTTAAATTGTTCAATATAAAAAGAAATACCTAATATTCTTTGATTTTTACTGTATTATAGTTATTATAATAAATGTTGTATAGGTTTTATTTATTATGCAATACTTTTTAGCAAAAATAAGAACAATAATATAGAAATAGATCAATAAATAAAAAAAATAAAATAAATGAAGCGATTATTCAGTAGAATAAAGTAATTTATCTGATATATAATAGTATACTCTAGTTTAGTCGTCGAAACTTTTATTTTATTTTTATTGTGTTGGTGAAAGTGTGGACAGAGAATATAGGATAGTAAAGGAGATATCTGTTAGGATGGGTTGCTTTTTGGGGTTGGATATGTGGCGATATTTTATCTTTTATTCCTCCTCCGATGTTTATCTCTTCCTATTGGAAAAAACGTCGAACGTCGCTGCCAATTCCACCGGAAATAATTACTTTTTGATCCCTGATTGTAGGTTTGGTTTTTCTTTTTTTCATTTTTTTTTTTTACCTTTTTTTCTCGCGTGGAATCCTAGTTAGAAAAACATCGGCTTGTGCCTTTTTTCTCGTTGTAGATGTTTATTTTGCCAGAAAACAGGGGTATTTTTTATATGGTGTGGGTGAATCCTCTTTCCCATGAATTCGGTTTAATGAACTAAAAAAATAAACTTTTTTTTTATCATCTTCTTTTTTAATAGGGAAAAAAGTATATGTTTGAAATGTGGCTCCTTTTTTTCCTGACCTTACTTTTTCAAAATATTTTAGGAACGAATAATACAAAATAGTCTTGATTGATTAGTTTTTTTGTGTGATTTTATTTGAGTTTAATAGTATGTCATACTTTCCTCTATGCCTCTAGTTCATGACTAAAATAAGGAACTTTTTAATAAAACGATGTAATCAAAGATTTATTGACTGGCTAAAAAACAAAGTTATTTTTTCTCGCTCACACTATTTAAATAAAACTTTTTCTCTCAGTTAAGAATATCTCTACAATAACGTTGGTAAAAACTTTTTTTTTCGCTTGAAGACTTTTCCTCGTCTTCTTTAATTAAATGTAAACAGACCCTTTAGTTAGCTTTCTTTTTTTTATCTTAAACCGGTTAGGTACACACGTTGTGTAAATAAATTAACTCTTTGTTACCTATATATTCACTCTCTCATGATAAATATTGACAGTTGTCTGTTGTTTATTTTGTACGTTAAATTTAATATGTAAATAAAATTAAATGAAATGCTTACTATGCGAGCATAGACTTTTGCCTTTTTAGTTCAAAGGTTGTTATTTAATCAGATAATTCAATGCCACATGATTGATTAGTCCACTAGTATATAAAAATGCCATGAAATATAAATGAAACTTTTAAAAGTCATCATCAGTAACTGGTTTGAATAGTTCTTAATTCTTTGATGATAATATAATAAAGTCAAACCTAGTCTGAAAATGTCGTGTTATATTTTTGGATAGACAATATAGTCTTGTATATCATTTGAAATGCTGCCCTTTCCTGGAAAGGAGACTTAAGTTATGCGAAGAACGCTTATGATTGTATATAGTATAGATTTATTAATAATGCAGGTGAAATGACTGAAGAAATGAAAGGCTCTTGTTTCCGAGAAGTTCTGTGAGAATGGGTAGAGGAGTATCTCACCTATTGTAAATGGTTGTTGTTTCTGTTGGCGAAACTCCTTTTCAGAAGTCCCATGATTGATGAACTCTTTGGTTAGGTAACATTAATAACAGGTTGTAATCTCCCATCCTTTGTCTCCACCAGCAGACTCCACTCGGAGAGATCTCCTCGCTTTATCTTCGTGCCCAAATCTTACAGAGCTAGTCCTAAGCCGTATTGTTATCCTTAGGGATTCATCCAGTACTTAAGCAACGTCTCTTGTGGGTTGACAATTCTTCAATAATCCTAGAAACCCATAATATACAACACTGTCATTTTTCGTTACTTTTTCATCCCCTGTCACACTTTATCACTGACTATGTTTTTATGAGCTTTGAGTCGACAAATATGAGAGTAGAATATTTTGAAAATGGTATGTAAGATATTAACTCAATTTAATTTGATTACTGTTACCTTTATCTTTCTATCCATTTATAGATTTACAACGTACAATATGATGTACTGGTAATAAAATATTCAATATTAATATCGGCTATTAATGATTTATATTACATATGATGGATATTAAATAGAATAAAGACATGGACTAACTCTAAACTATAAACCTAAATGTACAATAAACTTAAGTCTAAACTGCTAAATTGAAACTTCTGTGAGTATTGCAATACATTATGCTATAAACTTTTGAAATAAGGCCATATAATATAATAATCTCTAAACCGTTAAGAGCAAGATCAGAGACAATAATTTAAGCTTTAAATCAATAAGAATAAAGGCTGACAATAAAATTAGATCTAATCGGTTAGGAATTAGGGCATGTATTAAAATTGAAGCTTTTAAACCCTCAATATTATGATCCTCGACTGTGTTTTTCTCCAATGTGTGATACTCATCATAATATTCATTCAAATTGGTTCCGTTGACACTTATGTTATGTATGATTATGAATTAATAGGCAATGTAATGATTAGAGAATATGGAACTATATTCTAAAGGAATATTACTTAAGGTTATACTTCTCGATAAACATCTGTTTTATTAATAGTACATTAATACTATTATCATTAACACTAGGAATAATTTATATTAATTTAAGCTTTATAATATAATCTGTATTTTTATGTTTGATTAGTTTATAGTTATATCCAAAGACGTCGGTGTTAATGCACTATTAACTTTTTATCGACATAAATACTACGCTCCTGTGTCTAATCATAAGCCGTGTCGTTTTGAACTGTAAATATTACAAGAGTATAAAATGTTTGAGAAGGTAAATGGAGGAGAGGGAGGGAGGGGGGTCATTCAAGTTTAAATTGATGAGAAGGTATCGTTATACTGTGAGTTTGTAGGCATGTCAGAGTGCTTAAAGCCTGTTTCAAGGGTTGCCTTGTAGTCTGGTAAATTTAAAGGTTTAGACGCCGTAAAGGCAAGGCGAAGAGGCTTGTAATAAGCATAAAGATGTTATTTTCTTGGGTTTTAGAGGTCGGGACCTAGGACAGAGGAAGGAGAAGGAGGATCGTGCAGTATTAATGCAAGGAAGACAAGTTTTTAACCCCCCCCCCCCCTAGCAGCCCCCCCCCCTTCCTTCAGCCCTGCCTGCATATCTGAACAGGCCATATTTCCTTAAGCCTTGAGTGAGGAAAATAACGTTATACCTACTCCTCCTCCTTATACCTCTTCGTTCTTGTCAAAGGGTCAACATAAGCATAAGGGTGTCGAGGGAACATCATTTTTATGTATTCAATGTACCTTCAAAATACTAATTTCTTTTTGATAATTTTATTTGTTGAATCAAACAGAATAGAAATAGACATCAAAAGGTAAAAAATGTCGGTACTTCTTTAGATTGTTACTCCCCTGTGTTGTTTTAGAATAAAAATGACTTTGACTAAATAACTATTAAGACAAAGAGGTGTTTAGTCCAATGTACTTTGGAACAAAGGAACATTACACTTCTGATTTTATAAGGGGAGTAACAGTCTAAAGTAGTGCCAAAATACTTTAACGCTCCACTTGTCTGCACAGACTGCTGACTACAGACCGAAAATGTTTTGAGATTGTAATAATTTACTAAGGAACATGACAAATACTATTAAACAAGAAATTTTTTCTATTCATAATTTTATTTGATAGAAAGAGATTTGTTTAGATCAATAGAAAAAGCGATGGTCGTATGGTTTAGTTTCTTAGAGGTAAAGTGTGGCTTTATCTGTATTTTCCCCTTGTTTTTTAAAAATTAATTTAAGATTGATTTTCCTATCATTTTGTTTAAATAGTGTCAATGCAATCGTTCTTTATCTCTCTTCAATAATTTTTCTAAAACCAAAGGGTCTTGACCGAATTATTTTTACTTTAGTGGTTTAAAGGGGTTGGTAATAAGTTCTGGTTAAACGCTATTTAAAGATTAATAGTTTGATTCAAAAATAGCATATTATCGTAGTTTAAAATTTTAATGAGACAGATTTGTCATTTTACATTCTGATAAACGGTTTTAACTCCCTTTGAAATTTTAATGAGTTCATCCTTTGAACGGAGAGTTAAACAAAACATGCAACTGCGGGTAAATAACATGCAACTGTATCATCATGCAATATGGTGACTGCTGGTTCCAGGTAGATCAGTGATTTAGTTAATCAAATGCTTTATTAATTCTCGACGGGAGAAACAAAGTGCACCTCATTTGTCTTATTCTTTTTTTCTTTTGCCGTAATATTAGAGGCAGTTAGGGTGACGTTTAGGTGAACAGTAATAAAGTTAGATTATAATCTTGTATTTTGTATTCTCATTATAGCATCTAGATGACACTACTTTGATAATTAAATTCGTGTCTTTTTATTAGATTAAATTATTGTATTCAATTCCTGTAAAAGTCAAATAAGGCCATAGATGAGCATTAGAGAGTACAGTCATTTGATTAAAAATCTCTATTAAAATTATCGTGAAAATCGTCTTTAAACACTAGTTTAGTGTTAGAGTAAACACTAGTTAGAGTGTAGGAGAGACAATTTGCAATATGGTTGAAGTATTTAGTGCTGGAGTTAATATATGCTTGATATCTGACTCTTCTTACTAGTACTGAGTGGTTAAATAACGTGGTTGTAATAAGGTTAATGAAGATACAAGAAAATGCATTAATACTTTATTTTATTTATTGTCTTCCACTGCTTAAAATATCACTAAATAATGCTGTGCCGGATGTCCCGCTCCCCATTTTAGACTAATTTACTAATTTTGCTTCTGAGCTTACTAAAAGTAGCGGAAATACTTTGAAATGTTAGTTATAAATGAATGGTCACATTTCAAAAGTTGCTGGATAGAAATCCGTTTCAGACATAAGGTACATTTTTGGCCTCGTGTCAGTGGGTCAGAAAACTCGTTAAAATGTATTGAAATAAATAAGTCCTATTATTATTTAGTTTAAAAAGACCTTCTTAATAGTAAGTGTCGACGATATAATTATGTTTTACCAAAAACCGTGTATAGTTCTCTTATTACATTTTACTACGTTTTTATTAGCTTGCATTCTTGTTTGTTTGTTGGAAATATCGATTATATTATTTCAAATATATCGATGGCACGGTTTAGATTTGGTGTTGGGGAGATCCGTTGTACAAAGATATATCCTTTTATAGGTTTAATCAGCTCTCTGGATGGTTGTCATATATGTGAAGTAAATAAATTCGAAACTATTTTTTTTTTTTTTCACTAACATTATATATTATATAACAATAACAATTATAATATTATCAACACTACATACGATTCAACAGAAAATTTAAAAACGTAGTTTATAAAAAGTTCTTTTTGTCTTGAAATTATTTAATACTTACTTCTTGGTATCTTTGATCGTCGCCGCATTTACTATCCTCTTGTTTAAGAAAAGAAATAGCTGTTATTTTAGGAGCTTGTTGATCGTCTCGTTTCTTCCCCATTCGTTGGTATTTATGCATGATATTCGCCAAGCTTTCTTTTTTTAAGTTTTCATCTAGAGCAGTTCAAACTACTAGATTCTTTTCTTCGTTTGTTCTCTTCTTGTTTCCTTGCTTTTTGCCTATTTTTTTACTTCATTACAACTTTAGGAAATAGAACAGGGATTCGGCCATTTTACATCCCTGGTGTTGTGTGAAACATGATTTAACTCTCTGCTCTTAGAACCATGATTGGTGTTAGGGCGTAGTAGAGAGCCAGCGCCAGCGTGGACGTGTGGATTGAATTACTTACCCCGTCTGCTCAAACATCAATGATCAAGGGGGAACGATGTCGTGGTTCAATCTCTCGCCATGATCCTCTGATTTATATGGCTGTAATGACCACACCACACTCGCTTCGGCTGTAAATTGTACATAAATGTGATGTGTGAAATGGTTGGAACTCTCTACCACGGGGCTAGTAAAATGGGCTTAAAATATGCCCTAATTGCTAGGTTCGAACAAGTAGTTTGTCCTACCCGTCTAGTACTACTACTGCTATTACTACTAGGACAAAAGTGTTTATGGTTGTTAGGCGAAACAGTGTTATGGGCTTTAGGCGAGTGTTAATGCGGTTTCTTGTTGTTTTATTACTAAGCACTTCACAGGAGAACTAACAACTTAACGTTATACTTCGGAATTGGCATCAATCACCAAATTTCTTGTAAAACTGTCTTAGTTCTTTCTAAAACGTCTGTGTAATCCGATTGCGACATTGAATCCGATTCCTATGAGTTGAGGAGGGATGAGAGAGAAGGGGGTTCAATATCCAATTGTAAGTACAATTTAGTAAGGATGTCTCTGACAGGAGAGTCCTTCTAACTCCATATCTATCAAGAACCTCCTGACTCTGTCTCCCGTGGAATCCCCTATCCTATTTCCATACACTTCAAACGCCTGGTGGAAAAGCAATTAAACCTTGATTCCCAGCACTGGAAAGCTCTTCAGCATGAGGATACGAGGAAAAGCTTTCCTTCTCCTTTTAACTTTAGATCTCTGACTCTTTTCATCGTATCAAGCATTTGTCTTCCGATTGAATTGAAACATAGAAGCCATTACACTACTTGTACTCTTCAACCACTATCAATTCAATTGTAGTCTTTATACACCCTAATTTAATTTTAACACCTACTGTCAAAAATAGTTTTAATAAATTAAATCATAAATAGCAGTCAAAGTAATTTAATTATACAAAATTATTCAGATTTTTCTTTGATGTCTGAAAAACAAGCGAAAACAAAAGAACCAACACAAGAACTTATTTGCTTTCTTTTTTCATTTTTAAGTCAAGGCTGTTACAAACCTTCTTCGTCCATCACTTCATCTTATTTTATCAAAGTCGGTTTGATTACATTTTGTTTTTCCTTGTTGTAGCAGAGATTTTTCGATTTCAGAGTCGCATACGGTTTAAATTCTTTCTAGATCCTCCATCCATCCACATTTTGTTTTAAAAATATATTTATTATTAATAGTGTGAGGTAGACACTTTAAGGTGGGGAAACTGGAGAATGAACTCGACGTGGCTTTCATTGCTGGGATATATCGATGACGTGGTTCTTTAGGTGAGCTCAGAGAGGCTTTAGCGAAGCCTGGATGTTCGAGTAACGAAGCTAAGGAAGCGTGGTCACAGCCAAGATGAAATCAGCCGGGAACAGATCGAGAACTCAACCCAGCTAAAACAGGTGGAATAATTCAAGTACCTTGGAGCAGTCGTGAGTGCTATTGGCAAGCCTGATAAGGATTTGAATGCTATAGGATTGCGGCTACAGGGTGGTTATACAATGTGCTCCGAAGAGCCTTTCTGGGTAAGAAAGAAGCCTCTACTTCTACTAGAGAAAAAATGGCGGTGTACTGTTCAACTCCACATACTTACCTATCCTGACATATGGGTGTGAATCTTGGGCTCACACCTCAAGTTGAAAAAGTCGAGTACAGATAACTGAGGTGCACAACCTTAGACGAACTGTGGGTAAGATCCAGGGATCGAGTCAGGAACTGCCATCAGGTGGAGCATACAAGCAGAGCACCTCTTAAGCTCTGCTGGTTTAGCCACGTGGCAAGAATTGAGGACCACAGAATGCCTAAACAAGTTAAGGCCTCCAAAAGGTGACAATGCAACTCACAGTTGGGAATCGATCCCAGGACACCTACCTTTAAGCTGCAATGCTCCTACCACTTGAATCTTTATGAATGGATTTCCATTTAAATTTTCGTCTACGCACGTTAAGTATTCTTAGTGCAATTTAGTACTTAACTAGAACGCAGTGTTCGAGCTCAATTTTCATGTATAGTTCTTAGTGTTCTTTTTGGTCTTGATTCTCGACACTCTGGGACGCCTTATCGGATTTATACCTTAGACTAGGCCTGTCTTCTTTTGTTCTAAATTTAATTCTATTAGCTGTAGATATTTGAATCAATACATTTAAGTAATTTGTTTCTTGGTTGTTTTCTCAATCTTTCCGTGGACCACCTGGAACAGTCCCGCGGACCACAGGTTGAGAATCACTTCTAGTCTATGGAGATACGTGGAGCCTTAACTACTTTTCTAGAGGGCAAATCTAAAAACAAATCTAGATTCCGAGAAATTGATGAAAATAAATCGGATTTGTCTAAAAATCGAAAACTAAAAAAAAAAAAATCACCTGTTGAACTTTTTTTTTTTACATATAAGTTTGATATAAATGATATATTTCGCCTTTAAATTAAGTATCACTAAGTATTACATGAAACATTTTTTTATAGTATTAATGTTAAGAATCTCTAGGCATATGGATCCCCATTTGATTTATTAAATTAATTTGTTTAATCTTGAGGAAGTTCTCTCAATAATACAATTCTACGAGTATATCTTTTACATAATTTATTTTTATTATTACTAGGGGGCTCTGCCCCTACTCGCTTCGCTCGTCGAAAAGCGGCCACTGCGCGGCCGCTGCCTTGAACCTTTGCTCAATTTGACACATTTGTTTGTCTACAAAACTTTTTTATTAAATTAGTATTAACTCGATAGAATTGGCGTCCGTAGGTCATGGCAGATGGAGCAGACACGCGGACCTCGAATCATTCATTAATATATAAAGTTGTAAAAAGCCGCTTGTTAGGTTCAAGCAGGCTATGGCACCACGGCTTATTTAAATATCTTTGTTGAACTCTATTAGTTTTCTATTATGGAGATTTAGTTAGGATAGTCTCAGAGGTCTACAAAGTCTAACTCAATTCCAAGTTACTTTACGCAGGTATATCAGAGGCAATTGTGTAACTGAGCATAGTTCCAGCTCTATTGCTATCCATCCCTTGACTACCGTTCTTCTCATTTGATTCAATTAATCTTTATACTCCTCTTTGATCTAACTTATACCTCTTCTCATCTTTAATAATTTTTATTCAACCATTTTTTATTATTATAAAAGAAAAGTTATAACTTGCCTTTATTGTTCAAAGGTTGAGATTAGTAACTAGAACCGGCGTGAAAGTGTATTATATTTAAATCAAATGACATAGAATGTACCTATTAGACTCGTGATGTACATTGTTCAAAGGTGGAAATTAGTAGCTAGTACTAATGTATAAATTCATTATATTTAAATAAAATTACATTAAAAGGTACTTACTAGTCACGCGACTTACATTATTTAGAGTAATATTACTTTATCATTTAAAAAGATAGCGTGAATATTCAATTTTGACTGATTTACACGTTTTTGAGTCCCTTAAGTCCAAAAAAGCAGTTTTTAAAAAAATTGTCTAATTTTGGGGGCGCTATCCCCCAAAAACTCTGAAAAAATCTATTTCTCGAAAATGGTTCGATTTTGAGAAAAGTCTAAAATGCAGTTCATTTATATACGAATCTAACGATATAAACCTTTCTCCCGGCAAAAATTTAGTTTCCGAGATATTGATGACAATAAATCTGATTTTGTTGAAAATTAGAAACAAATATTTTTACTTTTCCTCACTACCTATAGTAGGAAAAGTACTGTTTTCACCAAAAAAATTGTTTTTGAAATTTCAACGGAATTTTCAGTTTTGGGTGTTTTTAAGACCTCCTGAGTGGTTTTCAGCATGACGTCTGTATTTATGTATGTGTGTGTATGTGTGTTATCATCGTAGCGCCTAAGGTATTTAACCTAGAGAGTTGAAACTTGGCAGAAAAACCAGTCCTTATATGTAGTGGTGCCGCCCGGAAAATCAAATTTTTCCGCCATCTCGAACCCAGTTTGTTGAGTCAGCAAAAATTTTAAACAATCGTAATAAATCGACAATGAAATTTAGTCCTGATCGAGTTGAAATTTAGCACGAATATACCTCTCTGAATGACAAAAAGCCCATCAAATTTCATTTTGATATGGGCGCCATTTTGAAGTTATCAATTTTTGATTTTTTAAATTTTGATGGTTAATAATACCGAAATTAAAATAGGCTTTTGACGTATAGCATATCGTGCGAACCGGAAAAAATTAAGGAACAAATATAGAAAACCCCGATGAAATTCCAATAATTAGTTTAAAAGTTATAAGCGAATATAATTATTTATTAGTGCGATAATTTTGATGACGTCAAAGTTTATTTACTTCTGTTAAAATATCGTCAAACTTCAAATAATTAAATAAAATATAGGCATTAAAAATAAGATTTTTTTTTAAGAATGATCATAAATCAGTTTGTTCAGAACGGTCACCCATCCAAGTACTGACCCCGTCCAATGCTGCTTCCTCCTGCTGCGAAGCAGCAGGAGAGGCCACTTTAGTGGCCTCTGAAGTGAGGAAAAGTTCCGAGGTACCCTGTACCCGATTTTTTTTAATATAATATATTTATATATCATTACTAGTTACTAATTTTTTCCTTTGAACAATGTAGATCGTAATAAGTAAGTATTTTCGATATAATTAATATAGAGTAAAAGATTAAACATTCGCAGCTTCTTTTATTTCACCTTATTGTACATTTTTATTAAATGTTATCGGATAAAGTTGAATCAGACCAACATAATTAAATTTGTATAGAATTGAACAAGAAGTTAAAAACCTTTATAAAACTTTTTCTTCTTAAATAATGTTCTAAATAAATATATTTTCTGAAAGTACAAAGTTTCTAACGTTACTTTTTTTTTCTTTTTCAGGTGAGTCCAGAAAACCCTAATTATTATTTTCAAGGGTTATTCAGTTAATTTTTTTTTATAACTGGAATTCATAAAATAATCTTCCACTGTAAGTTAATTTTATAATTAATGTAAAACTTTTTCTTTTTCTTCTAAATGAATTAAACTTTTTCTGCGTTATTAATTATTGAAGAAAGAAGGGGTTATGGTAAGAAAGTAAAAAAAACCGTATTCCCATTATGATCACTGTTAGATAAAATTATGCTGTATATATATATATATATATATGCTTTTTTTTGCTTTTTGCGTGATTAATCCCCCCCCCCTCCCTTAAACTTTTCCTTTTTGTTTTATTAGTTTTTAATTAGCGACAGTAAATAATGTATGTAAAGGGGTGATAGAATAAAACAAGGAAACATTTATTTTTATTATTACAATTAATAATGCTGTTTCTTTTATTATATTCTGTATAATTTTATAAAAGTTAAGTAGAAAATTACAAGCTTAAGCTTATTTTTATTACACGCTTTTAATTAACTTGGTATGTTTGTCCAGGACAAATCTTATAACTTACATTTGACACACTTCCCGACTACCTAGAAAGCTGAAACTTGCACAGATTATGTATTTCCGATGGCAATACAATAATCAGTAATTAGTTTTAACAAATTATTTGTATTTGTGGATGAATCGCTAAAATTTCTGAGAATTTTCGGCGTTGAAATTAAAAATGAATAATTGTAAACAATCAAGACCGCAGTGACAGTTAAGGGAGGTTATAATGAGGTTTGTTCTAACCAATTTTTGTACCGTCCGCGGGATCGTCCCGGGCATGCGCAATGGATAAAGCCCGTTCCAAGTCGACTTGTGACAGTGTTTCGTTCCGTCCACGAAACTGTTCCAACTCCGGCAGGGATCGTTTGTGAACTGTTCACTGTACGGTCCCGACGATCCTCTGACAATACCATGTACTGGTTTTTGTATGACATGCGCATTTATGTCAATAGTCACAAATATCAACAGGAAGGTTCCCTAACTGTTAAGTTTTCTTGAATGTTTTTAACACAGTGAGACTTATAGTCCTAAACTTGTTCCAACCTGACATGATTTTATTACAGTACAATGTTAGCGCATGCGTATAAAACCTGTCCTAAACGATTCCCGAACGATCCGCGGGACGATACAAAGGACGATATAAATAGGGGAGTTGGGACAAACCTATTGACAGCAAGATTTATTATTAATAAAGTTTTGTAAACAAATAACTGTGTCAAATTGGAAGGTTCAAGGCAGCGGCCGCTTTTCGACGAGCGAAGCGAGTAGGGGGCAGAGCTCCCTAGTTCTTTTAAAATAAATTATCAAATTTCATATTTTATTAATTCCAGCTAAGAAAGGGTAGAATTGAGTACAAAATTTAGGGTTGTTTCATGTTAGACCGTGTCAAGCAAGGGCCAGGAATACACGTGAGCTGGTGGATTGATTATGCTATACCGGGCCACCTACGAGGATAAGCAGCAGTATAGCTATTCAGCTTACCAAGATGCGATTCAGTGAACTAGAATTGGTGGCTATCGTGGTAGCATTGGACGACAAAGAATATAAGGAGGAAATTGTGTTTCTGTTTTAGTGGATAAAGTAAGGCCTTTAATAAAGGTGGGTTTAGACGGTTCAATATAATTGAACGACACTCTTTCTATCTTATCTGTTGCCTCTATATTGTTTAGGTGATGCAATCTCTTAGTATTAAGAAAAAACCTTGCAGAAACCATAAAAATAACCTATGCAGCCGAAATCTTTCATTACATCAAAACAAAACAACATTGAACGAGCTGTTAACACATGTTAACAGTATTAGTTTTGTATTTATTATATAATTGATTAAGGAATTATAAAAAAAGAACAACTAAAACCTCCAATATTACTACACGATTTATTAAAAATAAAAATACGTGTGGCGTCGTGCGACACCTGTTAGCAACGAAGTTCCTTACTTTTATAAATTATAAAATCACACTGCTAAGTATACGATGCTAACTACATATTATACAACGGCGGAGTAGAAAAGAGACAATATTAAAAGTAACTAACTATTTGTACTTAGTACTTAGCTAAAATTAGTTATTTGTAGTTATGGTAAAATTAAAAGACATGCATTTTTTATCATTGAAGCAAGCGTCTTGCAATAAATATGTATTGAATATTGGAAAAAGTTAATCTTGATGAGTTTATAGTTAATGAGGATGGTTGTAGGGCTGTTCTCTACCTACCCGGCCTTCTCAATTTAAAATATTACAAAATATACCACTTCACTACACAAAAACTTCTGCTTGTATCAGGTTGAAATTTTACATGCCTGTTTCAAAATTGTACTTTAGATGATGTGTATGAAGTTTTATAAAAATAGTTACGTTAAAACGTAAGATATTGGTAAAAACGTTGTTTTCTCTATTTTAAAGGTTTAGGTCCGCTTTAATAAATTTAGCGATGTTTAACACTTCACAGCGGTGTTGGTTTACTAAAAAAAAAAAAATATATTTAAAAAAGTCGTTTGTCTCAGTGAATAGATAAAGTTAGATTTTTTCGCCCTAAAATTCCAATTTTACATTTGAAGCATACGTTACGCGAACGCTTGGGCCAATAACGTTGTCTAACGAACTCGTCCTGGCCATTGGTAAAATGAACATGCATACTAAATTTCAACAAAATCGGTCAACTCTTACTCAATTTATCGTCATCGGTCGATTCCGGAAACCGACCGTCACGGTTTTGTGACGTTCGATTTTTTAGGGTTCACTCCCGGGCTCCAGACACTGTAACGTGCCATAAGGAACTTCGTTCCAAAAATAATATACTTATAGAATAATTTATATTTTTAATAATATGTAATAATTGAATAATAATGCATAGAGTAAACTAATTAGCACGAAATTTGGCGCACCGTACAGGTGTATCGAAGAATGTATTACAACTGTATAGTTATTAATTTATTACAACTGTATATCATAATATATTAGGTGTATAGTTTAATTAAAGCATATTTAATTTAAATCGGTACCATAATACTACAATTTTAATTCATCGAAACCTGCATGAACGATTTTAAAATCGAATGATTATAATTTTTTTTATAAAATAGGGATGATACAAAAGATGATTGCCATTACGAGGTTCCTTTTATTTATCTCTGTAGTATTATGTTTTTGCAGTACCAGTTTATATTTATTCCATAATTTAGAATAAATTTCAAATTAATTAGGCTTAAACTGAAGTGGAATACAAGTTCTTTACTTTATAGAAGATGACCTGCACTAAAAATAGATTAATAATTAACGTTATTTCTAGTAAATATACGTTTAATGTATTCTGTTTGTTCAATCGTTTTAATACCATGAGATCAGTAATAAAGAGAATTACTTTGAAATACTTTTAATTTGTAAAACATTAATTAGTTAAAATAAACTAAGTTGCCTTATTCTGATTTGTAATAATTTGTCGAGAGATATTAAAGTTAGTGAATAAAGGGGAATATACTTAAAAATAAAACTCTTATGTGAATAATATGTTATTAACTACAAACATATATAAAGTGTTTACCCTAGCTCGGAGTCAGACATTTATTTAGTATATTATCACAAAATTTCGAGGTTAAGGTAGAAAATAATTTCAAAAAAATATAAATCTGAATTTTCGAATTATCCATGTCAATGTTGTACAATCTTCCATATGGTCATAATACCAAAATTATAAATTGGTAATTGTAGGTGTTGTATACATGTTAACAAAAGTCGTTTATTAATGTTTAAGTTAGGATTGTGCGTGTGTATAATATGCTTGCTGCATTCCCTTGCTTCGCTATGGGGTATGTTATTTATTTTGTTCTTTTTTTAATTAGATATGTTTATCAACGACTGTCCTAAATCCCTCCTCCCTTATTTCTATACTCACCTCGTATTGGATAAAATAATTTGGATAAGAAATTGATTCCGACTACTAAAGCAACGGTTTTAAAAGTTAACTTTCTGGGAAAAGCAGAGGTATTTTGGTTCTGCGTCCCCCCCTCCTTCCCGGTGTTCCATCGCATTCCTGGGTTGAAATTGGAATTACCTTTTATTAACATTTAGCTTCTAGGTATAAATAACTTTTAAAAAAATCAATCTGGGCTTAATTCCCCTAGAAATCATCAAATAAGTATACAACCACTATCTTGAATCAAAAAAGTCCAATTTAGAAATTCTTTTCACTAAAGTTTGTTTTTGTTGTAATATGAAGTTAAATTTCAAATTTGAAGATTCTTGTGCATTTTTATGGTTCCGTGGTATTATAATGTCCAACTTTTCGTATAAATAGCCGCCATCTTGAATCAGCAGTCAGTCAGTATTACTGTACTGACTGACTCATCACGATATCTCTTAAAGTCTCACTTCCTAAAGAGATATTTGAATTTTAAATAATCATTCAAGAATTATCTTGATATAATTTTATTTTGTCTGTTAATTCAAGAAAATGTAAAGAAATATATGGGTAAATATTACCTTTGTATTTATTATATTTATCATACGTTTAATTCATTACTTTTTAATGCATAATAAATAACAAAATTTTATTATAAGGAGTTTCAATTATAAATACTTTTGTAGCTTTTCCTTATTTGTTGAAAAGGGAGTTTTTATTAAAATATAGCGAGTCATTCCGCTGAATCAAGTGATCTGAAGTTCCTTACTTTTTAAAAGAGTCAAGTTTAAATTTAATCATGTACTCTTAGGTAGTGAATATATCAGAATTATTAATGTTAGTGCAAACTACTAAAGGAATAGTTTTGGCTTGTCGCCATCGTATGCTTTTAAAGAAAAGTTTTTTGCCTAGATTTTATGATGCTTTTACTTCCACTGCATTGACATTTTACTTCCTTCAAGGTCCGTTTACCCTATCAATTCTTTAACCCTTCATTTGCCATTAAATCTTTCGGTCCCCTTATTCTCCTTCTACGTTTAAAATACTTTTGCTATATCTGCGAGATATTTTCTATTATATAAAACGGATTTATAGCTTATTATCGCTTCGAGCCTATTGTCTTATAGCAACCCCTTGTTTTCAATACTCCTTTTCTTTCTCGAAATCTTCCCTTTTGTACTTGTTTAGTTTGAGCTCTCGAAAAATAATTAATTTTCAAAAATTTTCTTCCGCGTTATTAAATATGAAAAGGAAAAAGGGGAGAGAAGAAGGTGCAAATTTGAGGGGAGAAGATCCCCTCGCGACTAATTCTCTTCAACCCTTGTTCTTCCCTTCCTATTGGTCGATTTCACCTGTGATTTACGTTATTTTATGTATTAAAACGTTAAATAATTACTTTAAACTGAAGCGTTGCTCTTCCTTTGGTTAGGAGACTGAAATTAAATGCATTGCATCCTTTAATCCTATTGTTTTATTTTAACTTAAAATAACCTTAGCTTTTAGCATCCCCTTTTTTAGAGAAAATACTTGATAGGTTGTAATGAATGGATGCAACCCTTATCTGCACATTGATTGTTAAATTCGTACACACAATGCGTCCTCTTTCCCCAATATACCTTAATATCTTCCTTTTGAATTAATTAATCCTAACCCTAAAGCCTTGTCTAACGTAACATCCCCCCTTCCTCCTATGAAAATATAATTTATAACAATTATACCACTTAGATTTATTAAAGGGGAACTAACTTCCGAAGTATAATTTATTATGACAAGTTCCGCTGTGAAACATACCTTTCAAATTTTCTCTGTACAACAGATGCTTCCACTGCTTTTTTGATAAACGAATTTGTATGTAAAGAAAATAATACGAATTTAAGTTAAAAAAGAAATGGGTATTGAATATTATAACATAAATGTTTTTTTTTTAATTATTTAGTGCAATTAGATTGTTATTAAACTTTTGTGAGTTTAATATTGAAGGACACTTTTATAATAGAGAACTTTAAATGTCCGGGGTTCTTAGTAACTATGTTTTCAGAGAAAAAGTTATATCAGCTGTAAAAGCCAAAACTATTCTACCCAAATCAAAGTATATTTCTAGGGCAATTATGTTAAAAATATACAAATTAAGGATCTGATCCAAAAACTTCTGAAAGTGAAACCTTAAAATTTTCAGGTAATTTTCAATAGGTCGAATTGCTTTTAACGTTGGTCACTGTAAGGTGGGAAAGAGAAGGTGTTTCAGCAACCATGACGTTCTATAAGTTCGAGCTCTCTCTATCAGTACACATCATCTAATAAAGAAGTGATATTGATATATGTGATATATCAACACTCATATATATATATGAGTGTTTGATCCTCTGGATTAGAATGGACTGTATCAGGGGGATTACCTGTAAGGGGAAAGGTAAAGAACAAGTTAAAGGTAAAGAAGGAAAGTTTAAGAAATATAAGCCAATTGGCACTCACGAAAATGACTGTATAGTTCCTTGTTGTCACTTCCGGGTCTAGCACGGGACTCCTACCGGATCTTGGCCGGGGAGAGCAAAGGCGACCGCAGATAACACTTCCTCTGAGTGGGGGCAGGTGAATAGTAGTAGAACGCCCTTTCTCCATAGATCGCGCCTCTAGTTCCATTTAGGGAAAGGAAAGGTTTCAGTAGGGAGATGAGGATCGTACATGAGTATATGAGACGATGCTTGAGGATTAATGGGTGGATTTGATTTACTTTAATTATTCCCTTTAATCCAGGGGAACGTATACCAACCACGAAGGTCTTCCACCTTATTCTATTTTGGGCCATATTCTTTAATTCTTCCCAGTTCTTTCCTTCATGCTTTTACTCTTTCTCCACAGTCCACTTCCAATAAGCGTCCGGATTTCCTTGAGGATTTTCTCTATACTAAACCATCGCCCACACACGGGAGGATTTCGGTACTTCTTTAGATTGTTACTCCCCTATGTTGTTTTAGAATAAAAATGACTTTGACTAAATAACTATTAAGACAAAGAGGTGTTTAGTCCAATGTACTTTGGAACAAAGGAACATTACACTTCTGTTTTTATAAGGGGAGTAACAGTCTAGAGAAAAACATTCCGTACACTTTCTTTAGATTGTTACTCCCCTCTTATTTTTTATAAGGGGAGTAACATTCTAAAGAAGTGCCAGGATTTCCTCAAGAAGAAAAAGCCTCCGGGATTTCCTTGGGGATTTTCTCTACCGAACCCTCGCCTTTCGTAACACAAAAATAAAAAATACCCAAGGCCGAGTGTCGTCAACTCAATACACGCCGCATCTAACTGCGTAGTTCCGGCCTCAAGGAGAAAAAAAAATCTTTTAGTTGGGGATTTCGGGGACTGCAGTCAACAGACCTCAAAGCCGCCTCCTCACACGTAGAGAAGAATTCCTCCTGATCTGGACTGTTCAGTCTAAACCTCAAGGATTTCATCTTGGTGT
Organism: Gerris lacustris; assembly: GCA_951217055.1. Lineage (NCBI taxonomy): Eukaryota > Metazoa > Arthropoda > Insecta > Hemiptera > Gerridae > Gerris > Gerris lacustris. Next base: position 51,954,011 of record OX578282.1, read on the forward strand.
AAGGCCGCCCTAAAGCCCATACCCATACCTCGAATCGTGGGACCATACTAGACTCAATATGGCTCGTGGTGGCTCGACTTTCTCTGTTAAGGATTTGACAGACCACAAGCCTACAAGCTCGAGCCTCTAGGCATGAGAGGCTCGCTAAGTCGCCAGGCCGTGGGAAACATTGTAATGCTTTTTTATTTTCATTTGACTTTTGTCCAGTTATAGGAGGTGATAAAATTATTTGCTACCCTAATTGAGCTGACCTTTTTCATTACATATTTATTGCAAAAACACAAATAAATATAAACAAATTTATTAAAAAAAAGTACTTCCTTGCTTATAAAATGTCGCTTAAGGTTGTATTTTTATCAGAGAATTTATACAATTTTTTGAAATGTACTTTATAAAAGAGAAGAATTAAACGAAACAATACAGCGTTAAAAGTAACTTTTACGTTGATAAAAACTTCTGGACATTTATTTTATTTTAAATTAAATCTGAAATAACATTTTTTTAAATTAAAAATCCCGGCCTTACTCTATATTGTGACCTAGTTATTTCTTTATTTGCATTCAAAATTTGTGATACTTTAAAAGTTCTAAAATATTTTAATAATTATAATAAACTTACAAGTTTAAACTATAATATCACCCTTTTTCTATTGCATTAGTTTGTTATTTATTAGTCTTAGAGAATTTTCTTACTTTACCAAATAACTGTAAATAAGTTTAACTACATATTTTTACATAAAATATTATATATGAAATCAATCAACATTTTTAGTTTCGTTTCTTATCTTATCTGTCGGTATGTAATGAACCATAAAATAAAAAAAATGTCAATTTTATTTGTTTAAATAGGTAGCAAATGTAATAGTTTTACAGTAATAATAATTTTCAAAAAGTTTCCTTCAAAAAATTCCTTATTTCTTTTTAATCTTTGAAGCTCAATTTTTACTTTCGCATGTACGTAGACATAAAATTTGGGATAGCGCAAAAATTCGATTTTGAGATTTGAAAGTTTTTTTTAAGTCCAAAATACTAGTTTTTTAAAAAACCGTCTGTCTGTAGTCAGAGTAGACGCATGGATCCTAAAACACAGGGTGATTTCGATGAATTTACCAATTCGGAAAAAAACATACCCCGAGACGAACTCGAGAAATTGTTTTAGCTCTAAATTTGTGAGTGCTACCCCCCAAAATATCCGGGAAAATCGAATTTATAACAATAAATCTGATTTATATGAAATATAAACAATCGCACCTGTTTAAAACTTTTTAATTATAAAATTATTAAATTTGATATTATGGGTTTTAAATTTAGTATCCTTATGATTATAGAATATTTTATTTATGTTTATCGGACCGATTGTTTTATGTATAATTAATATTTCATTTGTCTTCGCTCATAGTATATTATACCCTATCATATGTATTTGTATGAAAGTATTATGTTAGTTTATGTGCTTAAGATACAATTAAATAAATGGCGGACAAGAAAATCGATTGCTAGATAGAGGGGAGATCAATTTTATGAGGAATGGTTATAGGATCAGTTTAATCCCATGTGATATTGTTTCACCCAGCTATTGCTGAGTATTGAATTCCATTTGATATATGATGTCTGTATGGTTTCGTATTGGAATTTTACATCTCCTCTCATGAGATTAGGAACAAACTTTACTGGGTTTTTGTTTTTATAACACGTTAAAAAAAAACTCTTGTTTTAGATTTATCGAGAAGGTAGGAAAAAAGAAAAACGTCTTTTTTTTCTTCTTCACTTTACCAAATTCAACTCGATTGTAGACCGTTTTCACTTTTAACTCAATTTCATATTCATCGTGTTCAAAAGCATTGAGGGGAAAAAAATAGTGGAGAATTCGTAAGAGAATAAAAGAATAATGTATTCGAATGAAAGCGATAAATCAATGAGAATCAAAATTCAATAATACATTGAATTGTAGTGAAGGAAAACAAAATAGAGGGAAATTAATTTGAGTTATACTTTCATTTGCTACAAGAAAATGAGTAATATAAGTAAAAGATATAGTAGCAGTAATATAAGTAAAATATAATATAAGTAAAAGAGTAGTATAAGTAATGATGTATGAAGTAAATTGCAAGTAAATGAGGGATATATAAAAATAAAAATCCAGTCATGCACCATGACAATGAGCGAATTTTCAAAAAATAAAAAAATAAAAATGGTGCACAAAAGTGGGTACAAAAGTCAAAATAGTATATACCTTTCAAGATGCATGTCGTTGGAAAGGTATTTAAGAGTACATTAGTTGTTGCTATGTACACTTTTGTCATATTTTCATATAAGAGGGGGGTAAAATCGAAAAAACACGGTTTAATGCAATTTTGACCCTAAATTGTCAAAATTTCACCCCTAAATGGACTCCAAAAATACTGGACTCATCCTTTCTTTTGATATTATTGACATTTTACAATCTGTTTGGATTTTTTAAGTGCATCCTAGGGTTAGATTTCGTCTGGAGTGACACATACATATATACATACATACACACATAAAAAAAAGTGTTAAATTTCAGGAATCGATTAAGAATGGTCTGAAACAGATTAGTACCATGGAGACAATTATCAAAAATTTTGAAGCCATTGTAATTGCTTAATTTGCTTCGAAAATTCGCTAAAAAGATATGACAATGTGTTAGACGACAAGTTTAAATCTGTCCTTATTCTTCATTGTGAAATTATTTTGATGCCCCTACCTATACGTTGGGTTAAAATTAAGGTAAACAAGGAAAGGTAGTAACTAACTAACTATATTACTAATAGAGAGGATATTTATTTATAATGATGATAAACAAGGTAGTAAGAAAAGTTAGTAACTAACAAACACTATTACTAGTTTAATTAATCAGTATATTGTCATAAACAATAGATAAAATACAGACCGGTTTCGACTACTCCGCAGTGTACTGACAATGACAGTATACTTACGATTACTGTGAAGTCGAAACAGGTCTTTATTTTGTCTATGGTTTATGACAATATACTGATTAATTGAACTGGTAATAGTGTTAGTTAGTTACTACCTTGTTTACCATCATTATAAATAAATAGCCTAAAATCTCAATCAGTACTATTAACTACATTAGGTTTTAAAGCCAAGAAAAGTGTTTTGGCTACTTTGTTCTTTGTAATTACTTTCTTGTAATTGTCCCACGTCTTTTTAATTTTTGTCTACTAAGGACGTTCTGCTGAAAACACTTTTTAACCGCGTGATTTCTAAATCAGTGAACTTTGCATGTCTTCCACAAATTAATTATAAACAACATTTGCGAATTGATAAAGCAATTTTAATCTATTTAGGGTTTTAGCCGGTTATACTATTGTTGTGGTTCGTCGCTTTGGAGGTAGAAAAACATGAAATTAAGCATGGCATTTTTCGGGTAATTCCCCCCCCCCCCCCCAGAAGTTTAGATTCCCTTTAATGGAATGCAAAATTATTATTTCTTTCATTAAAAAAAATTGTCCCTTTTTTAATTACTCTTTCTCATTTGGGTGCTATCGCAATTACCTTCTGTAAAGGAATAAGTGTGTAAACATCTTTTAGGATGTTACATTATTTATTTAAATTGTTATACGTTTTCATTTGTACTTGTCTTCGCATTCAACGCTGTTACAATTGTGCAGAATGAATGAAAATGCATTTAAATTTGGAAAATTTCTAGTTAAATTAAAAATATATTTGGCTGTTAATGAGATATTATAATTTAGAACGGTTTTGGTTAAAAATTATTCTGCTGCATCCTATGTAAGTATATATTAAAATTTCATTTGACGTACTTTATGTAGTATTTCTTATTTTTTTGTCTTTGACAGTAATTTTTCAATTGCGTGTCGCTACTTGCCATAAAACCAAACAACTATTAAAACAGAAAGTTACGGCTGTCTCGTTATCCTACTCTTTCTTTGTTATCATATTTTAGTTGCGTGTAGTCGCTACAACATTCCACAGTTTAAGCATTGTCCGTATTGTCACAAACATATTTTTCGTAACTAAACCATTGTTTAAAGGCTATCAGAAAATCTCAATAACGCGAGTTTAAGGAAGAATTAACATGTCTTGGACAAATATGTAAATATAAGATCTTAGAGATAAGACCTTACTGTGCTTTAAAAAAGGTTATTTACTTTAAAATAAAAAAAACATCAATAATAGGTTAGAGCCCAAAATTTACTTTGAGGCAGCGATTGGCATTAAGACTTTGAAAGGAATCTAGAATAGATGTAATACCCCGTTGTTATACTATTATAAGTAGTAGTTAGTTTTATTATAACTACTAGGCAGGCTGGTTGCCTCAATTGTAGAGCAAGCAACCCTTTTTTTATTGTGCCGCATTGAAAATACTGTATACATCTTATAGTTGTACTTTTTATTTTTAAATTAGTTACTTTTCTTGGAGCAAAATGTTGAAACAAATCATACCATTAAACAAATAGTACGTTTACAGAGGTTCAAGTTGGTTTGCGTTGTAAAATTTGTTATTAAGTTTTGTCTGCAAAATAATATTAATAATATGGCATAACGAAATTATTTAATACTAGCCGTCAAGCCTGTGGCAACGGGCTTAATTATCTATTTGGAAAAAAAGTAAAATTTAGTAAATTAATATACCTAGATATCTATTTAGATAAGTTATTATATTTATTTGAAGACCAACAAATGAAAACAAACATTTTTTTTTATTGGAATAAATGTGGTTGCCTTAGGTTAGCAATAACAAACAATTTCGAGCTGTGTTGTCGTCGGGGCACTGCTCGATTATATAAATGATGTCATAAGAATTAATGTAGCCCCATAGTTAAGGAATTCCTGGTGGAGGATTTGGTATATTTTATTACAATACATGTTGGGGTATAAACTCGCGCTTTCCTACATTCTAATTATTTAATCAATGATGAATTAAGCTATCAAATAATCAAAGAATATTCAATAGATGGAATACCTGGTTTAATGCAAGAATTTAGATTTATCTCAATTTCATGCAACGAATGTTTGCTGGGGTTTTCTTCCTTTATCATTAGGGTTTCCCTACGAACCTTTGTGAAATACTGATCAGAATAATTGTAATAATTTAACTTTCCGTATCTAATGACTGATTATTAAGCTTGATATCCTTGATCTTATTTAAGTAAGTCTACCTCGAAAAATAAAAATAAAATTATACGATGAGCTCCTAAATTAGTTAACCTTTGTTTTAAATGATTTCCGCTGATCGGCGATGTACTTTTTTGTGGTTAGTAGATACTATTTTAAATAACCAACTTTAGCTAAAGGTTATTTGTAACTTCCTTTGTTATTATTTTTTAATTATAAGCAAACTAAGTGATCTCAAATGTCATCTTGTTTATAATTCTATTAATATTTTCCATTAAGTTTTGATTAATCTGTAGGTAAAGGCAAAGGTCTAACTTTATTAGATAGTGATCTAAATGCTTCTAGTTCAGTAGTTGGATAGTGAAGGCTCAGACTTTAGGTTCACTCCTAAAAGCAATCAGGAACTAGGAATTCCTGCATCACTCTAAAACCTTCAATCAGTTTCCCCGGTTAATTTTTAAACAGCCCCTACTCCGGCTTCCAGTCTTTACCCCAAAAGCCCCTGAATTCAAATCGTCCACTTTATGGCCATCGATTGCCCTAAATAAACAATACTTTACCCTTCTTCTCGAACCTCGTTTCTTCCTCTTTGATTGCCCTTGAACTCCTCTAAAATCTTCCTTTTATACGCCTCTTGCCCTTGCAACGTTTTTAAATAGAATTTTTATAGAAGTTTCTTTTGTTCGTCATGTTTTCCCGAAATAACTGTCTTACTGATATTTTACCATACGAGCCTCTCAAATACATTAAAACTATACGTTTTGGGATTGTACCGAAATTTCAACTAATCTTTGTTGCTGGACCAATCATCGACCATTAACAAAATTAGAGAAAAAAATAAATAAAAAGTCTATGTTAAATCTATGTTCTTTTCCCAACCGTATCCATTTTGCTACTGTTCCCTAACTGCTCGACTCAAAATCTATGTTAAACTAACTCATGAGCGCCGCACACTTAAATAAATGCATGGCATAGTAATGGAAGCGATCAATTTAATTTAGTTTCAAATGATTGATCTAAAGACGGAGAAATATTTTAGAAGAAGTTCCCCCGGGGGCAAATGTACACTTGAGACCTTTAAGAGCCCATGGGAGCAATTTGTTAAAAGTACCCTCTACCCACTTTTCTTCTCTCACCCTAGGCCCTGAATTCAAATCGTCCTCTTTCTCTTAGCTCCCTCTTTGTTCTTTAGATTAGAGGATTTAAGTGGTGCCATTGGTTTGAAGAGAAAACTCTTTAGACGAATCTAAACTTGGTCTTTCGAGTTTTCGGACCTTCTATTTTTACTTTTGGTAGATTTGTTTTTCCTTCTTCATTTTGGAACTGACAGATCAGCCAGTCCAGTTATCAATAGATGGGTTATAAAGATAGGTGGAACATCCAAGATGTTAAATTATCTCACTAGTCTGAGAAGTTAAATGTATTATGTTATATAATTATATTATATTATACTACATTATATTATTTAAGGATGATTCACGCTACACCGAGCCGGGGCCGTGCCGTGCCGGGCACGAGCCCTCCCACCGTGCCCCGTCCGAGCCTTCACATACATGCTACAACGAGTTGTGAACGAGGCGGGCACGGGCCGGGGACGAGCTGGGCTGGGACGTGCTGTCCTCTACTAGGCGAAATCATTTTACTCACCATTTAGTTTCATTTCTCCTGATATCGTTTTCCAGATGCAAGATTTGTACTTCGGGTCCAAATATTTAGGATGTGTCATGTCATAAATGACAGGATACTTCCGCACACATTCAATTAAAATTTCGTCTTCCATCATTTAAAAAAAAAAATAGACTGCCAATTAGTGTGGCACATAGCTTCCTCGCATCCTATCATGTACTTTATTGTTATATTAACATTAAAATTATTTTTATATTGTTCATTGTGTAAAAACTATTAATAGTTTTAGCGATCTTTAACACTTCATAGCTGTGTCGCTGTTGGTTTTACTAAAAAATTGTATTTGAAAAAAATGTTTTTCTCATTGAATAGATGAAGTTAGATTTTTTCCCGACCTAAAATTCCAATTTTTAATTTGAAGTTCACGTTTACGCGAGCGTTGCTCGAGAACGCTTGGACGGATAACGTTGTCCAACGAACTCGTCCTGGGCATTGGTAAAATGAACATGTCTACCAAATTTCATCTAAATCGGTCGACATTTACTCAAGTTATCGTCGCACGTTTCATAATTCGCGGACACACAGACCGACAGACAGACAGACAGACACAAGACCAAAAATGTTACCTGATGTCTGAAACGGATTTCTGTCTTGGAATTTTTAAAATCGGAGGCATAAAAGTTTTTCGTTCTCAAAAGTGAACACAATGCTTCCGTTACCTTCGGTAAGCTCGGAAGCAAACACACAAATTGATTTTTGATGTGAAACTTTACATTAAAAATTAACTGCCACAGTAAAATCGAAGACCACAGTAAAATTATACAGCCACGAAGTAATAAAAAATAAATAATCTAGAAAAGGATGAGATATTATAGCGAAGAGCGACGGTGGGAGGGCTCGGCCCCGGCACGGCCCGGGCTCGTTGTAGCGTGGATCGACCCCTCAACGAGGCGGGACCGAGGCAGGGACGGGCCGGGCGCGTGAAAACAATGTACCCCAACGTTTCGCCACCGAGCCTCGGACGAGGCTCGCTCCTGACTCGTGTCGTGCCCGTTGTACTGTGCATTGCTATATATATACAACATTTAAAAGATATTAATATTAATATACAAGATATTTAAAATCTATACAACATTTTTTCAACGAGCCTCGTGCCCGGCACGGCACGGCCCCGGCTCGGTGTAGCGTGAATCATCCTTTAAGCTTCATCAAAACAGACAAACTTATATCCTATATAAACTCTCGGCATTAAACTAGGTTTTAGAAATTATTTTTGTAACGTAGTGTTGAGTCGATATAGTAAAAAGATAAAATATCAGCGCCTTAATTCACTAAAATTTATTTAGATGGTTGGTCGAAAGTAGCCCCACAAACAACCCTTGGCACTCATTAAATATTACTAAATTGAGACTTTTATTCATGTGAAAAAGCAAAAACAATGTTGACAGTTAAATTAAAGTATGCGTGAGGATGCTATGTGCTACCCTAATTGGCAGACTATTTTTTATTGTGATTTGACAATGACGTGATAGTTGCAGTTTTTCTTAAACATCTTGATATTATTGAAAGGTTTCTGCTCTTAAATTCTCTTTGTTGTTTGACAATACCCACTTTATCTAAGGGGGGGGGGGGGGGGGTCTTTATTCCTATTATTTATCATCTTTAATTTAAAAAAAATTCAATTAATAATAAAAAAAAAACCAAAAAACATTGACCTATCCTTCATCAAACGCGCTTGCACTTATTAATGCTTACATCCACCAAAAGCATTATTTTTGGGGGGAATGTTCTCACTTTCTTTAACCAGTTGCTTGAAATTGGGTTTATTTTCTATCGCCTTCTTCTTTTTACCATTTTATACTATAGAGAAGATATTCTACTGTTTTTAAAATAAAACATAAAACGTACTTTAAGTGTTTCCTTACATTTGTGTAGCAAAAGGATTTTTAAATTATGGTTGAACCTCACTCAGGTAAATCCTTTTAACTCAAACACATCAGTTTGTCAGATGTGTTATGTTTTGCTTTGGGAAAACCTCTTTTCTTAAATAGCTTTAAGAGAGTGCAACAAGCAATTTACCTTGAAGTCAAAATGTTTTCTAACATTACATTTTTTTTTTCATGAATTTATTAATCAATATTTATGTTATGCGTTGCTGTATTATACTAATGTGCTGTTTTAATAAACTCAATTTGTATTATAGCTTTCTAACCCATTAAAAATTGGTAATAAAAATAAATTATTTTTAATATAAATAAGTAAAATACAGTAGACAGTAGTAATCTACAGTGTCCCCATAAACACACTCTAACATTCAGGTTCTTATAAGATATATGACGCAGAACAAAGAAGTTCCTATGAACATGGATCAAGAACATCTTCGTTTTCTAGATATTTGCAAAAATAAAACATAAAAAATCAACATTTTTTATTTCATCCTTAAAATACTAATATAGTACGATTCTTACCATGAAACACCTTAAAGCAAACCTCAAAGACAAATAGAGCCTGCGTCGAATGTGACCTATCCCAAAATAAGGGTCTTTATTAATTAATCTTTAATGAAACTTCATTGGATTAAAATTATGTAACAGGTACGTAGAACTTTAAAAATTGTGTGGAGTAGCAGGGTTTTTACAGACCTGGGATTGGTCTCGTTCGATGCAAAATTAGATTCTCTACAAGGGTTTCAAAAATATGTTTTATGATAAGATATGTTGATGATAAAGGTTAACAGTAAAATTAAAGGTAAACAGTAAGGTAATTAAAGGTAAAAATAAAGGTAAACAGTAAAATTATACAGCCACGAAGTAATAAAAAATAAATAATCTAGAAAAGGATGAGATATTATAGCGAAGAGCGACGGTGGGAGGGCTCGGCCCCGGCACGGCCCGGGCTCGTTGTAGCGTGGATCGACCCCTCAACGAGGCGGGACCGAGGCAGGGACGGGCCGGGCGCGTGAAAACAATGTACCCCAACGTTTCGCCACCGAGCCTCGGACGAGGCTCGCTCCTGACTCGTGTCGTGCCCGTTGTACTGTGCATTGCTATATATATACAACATTTAAAAGATATTAATATTAATATACAAGATATTTAAAATCTATACAACATTTTTTCAACGAGCCTCGTGCCCGGCACGGCACGGCCCCGGCTCGGTGTAGCGTGAATCATCCTTTAAGCTTCATCAAAACAGACAAACTTATATCCTATATAAACTCTCGGCATTAAACTAGGTTTTAGAAATTATTTTTGTAACGTAGTGTTGAGTCGATATAGTAAAAAGATAAAATATCAGCGCCTTAATTCACTAAAATTTATTTAGATGGTTGGTCGAAAGTAGCCCCACAAACAACCCTTGGCACTCATTAAATATTACTAAATTGAGACTTTTATTCATGTGAAAAAGCAAAAACAATGTTGACAGTTAAATTAAAGTATGCGTGAGGATGCTATGTGCTACCCTAATTGGCAGACTATTTTTTATTGTGATTTGACAATGACGTGATAGTTGCAGTTTTTCTTAAACATCTTGATATTATTGAAAGGTTTCTGCTCTTAAATTCTCTTTGTTGTTTGACAATACCCACTTTATCTAAGGGGGGGGGGGGGGGGTCTTTATTCCTATTATTTATCATCTTTAATTTAAAAAAAATTCAATTAATAATAAAAAAAAAACCAAAAAACATTGACCTATCCTTCATCAAACGCGCTTGCACTTATTAATGCTTACATCCACCAAAAGCATTATTTTTGGGGGGAATGTTCTCACTTTCTTTAACCAGTTGCTTGAAATTGGGTTTATTTTCTATCGCCTTCTTCTTTTTACCATTTTATACTATAGAGAAGATATTCTACTGTTTTTAAAATAAAACATAAAACGTACTTTAAGTGTTTCCTTACATTTGTGTAGCAAAAGGATTTTTAAATTATGGTTGAACCTCACTCAGGTAAATCCTTTTAACTCAAACACATCAGTTTGTCAGATGTGTTATGTTTTGCTTTGGGAAAACCTCTTTTCTTAAATAGCTTTAAGAGAGTGCAACAAGCAATTTACCTTGAAGTCAAAATGTTTTCTAACATTACATTTTTTTTTTCATGAATTTATTAATCAATATTTATGTTATGCGTTGCTGTATTATACTAATGTGCTGTTTTAATAAACTCAATTTGTATTATAGCTTTCTAACCCATTAAAAATTGGTAATAAAAATAAATTATTTTTAATATAAATAAGTAAAATACAGTAGACAGTAGTAATCTACAGTGTCCCCATAAACACACTCTAACATTCAGGTTCTTATAAGATATATGACGCAGAACAAAGAAGTTCCTATGAACATGGATCAAGAACATCTTCGTTTTCTAGATATTTGCAAAAATAAAACATAAAAAATCAACATTTTTTATTTCATCCTTAAAATACTAATATAGTACGATTCTTACCATGAAACACCTTAAAGCAAACCTCAAAGACAAATAGAGCCTGCGTCGAATGTGACCTATCCCAAAATAAGGGTCTTTATTAATTAATCTTTAATGAAACTTCATTGGATTAAAATTATGTAACAGGTACGTAGAACTTTAAAAATTGTGTGGAGTAGCAGGGTTTTTACAGACCTGGGATTGGTCTCGTTCGATGCAAAATTAGATTCTCTACAAGGGTTTCAAAAATATGTTTTATGATAAGATATGTTGATGATAAAGGTTGTTTTTAAGAACTTTTGATATGTTTTATGATAAAGGTTGTTTTTAAGAATTTTAAGGGAGAACGTCAAACAATTGTGATTATAATGCTTTTTTTGCTTATATGTATCTCAAGAAACAAAGCTGTTCTTTTTTTGTGTGTGTGTTCAAAGTACTATTTCCTATACGATCTCTAAGTTCACCCTATTATGCTGAGCAGATTGAATTCGAATCTCAAAGTTTCGATGTTTGTTTTATTATTATTTTCATATAGAGTTGCTGTTTAATTCCTGCTTTCATATTACTCAGAAATTATTTCATCTCAGCTATGGTGATAGATGATAGGCCTACCAATCTAGTTTGATAGAAGACATATTAAGTTCATCGAACAGTGGCAAATATTGCAGGCATAGCTGAGATGATGATATAATTTTTGAATATAATTAAAGCAGGAATTAGAGAGCAATTATACATATTATATGAATGTTGCACTGCTGAATTTAGAGGGACTACGTAAATGTTATATATATCTGTGTGTATATATATATATATATATATATATATATATATATATATATATATATATATATATATATATATATATATATATATATATATATATATATATATATATATATATATATATATATAAAGGGTGGCAAAAAACAGCATTTTTTTGAACACTTATAATTCAGCTTCTGTAATTGATAGAAATAATGGATTTGCAGGGTCTGAAAACTACATTCTTCTACTTTAATTTTCATATCTATAACTTAACAAACTATTGGGTGAAAGCTATGCAATGTCGGTTTGAATTAGGGCCTTTAAAAAAGTCATTGTCCGGGTAGTTTTGATAAAAGAAATTTATTTAAAAAATGAATGTAACAAAATTACAAAAACAAAACAAAAAAACAATGCGTATTTTACAGATTTAGCTGTTGCATGGTTCAATATGTCCTTCCAGTTCATTTACGACTGCCTGCATTCTCCTTTTCCAGTGGAATATGGCCCCAGCAATAGTTGATTGACGCATATCATACCGCTGGCACAAAGAATCCTCTTTCAAGTTCATCAACGTCCTTCAGTTTGCCTCCTACGTACACTCTTTACTTTATCCTTACCAACCCCAGACAGAGTAATCAATTGAAATTAGTTCAGGACTATTTGGCGGCAACTCGTTTGGTTGAATGAAGTCTGGGCAATTCTCTTGCAAGTATTGAATTGTTTGCAAGGAGCGATGGGACGGGTTACCATCTTGCAAAAACGTGTAATTTGACATTTGATCTTCAATTTCGTGCAACATTGTAGTTAACACATCTTCGATGTTTTTTTATAACACTGAGGGACTCCTCCCACTTATCTAAAAAGAATTTGTTTTGCTCACCCTGTATATATATTTACACCCCAATTATATATATTGAAGCTAATCTAGCAATGATAAAACAATCTCAATTACCCCCTATTATTTATGAAAGGAGATATTTATAAATAAAATAACAGTTTTTATTTTAATTCATACCTTAATTTAAAATTTACATTAAATATTTTATTCATCACTTATAGTTTACCTTCATATTTATTATAGAAAGCTTATTAAATCGATGATTTATATTACTGTTATTAAGAAGGAATTAAACCGTCGTTTTATCATAATTATAATGAAAAATAAGTAGCTAGCTCCATTTAAATATTGATCTAGCTTTAATTACAAAATAAATACAATTAAACGTTTTAAAGTGATATAACTAGATTAAAATGTATATTTGTATTTTGCTTCCGAGCTTACCGAAGGTAACGGAAGCTATGTGGTCGTTCTTGATAAATCTTAAACTTATTGGAAACAAGGAACTGAATAATTATATTTCATTTTACATATAAAGTAAATATTTCAGAATGAATGTGTCAATACATCAAAGTGTCAATGTATATATATATATCAGGGTTCCCCCCCAAATTTTGACCCCCTTAGTTGATTTATGTGTCTTCGACAAATTGTGCCATTTGCTAACTGCACTTGGTATACAACTCTTCCTTCTTTCTTTATAATTTTTCCAGTCTCCCATTTCTGTCCTGAACGTTGGTAAATTCTTGCCTTCACAGTATCGCCAATACTGTATGATCTTAATAGAAAATTTTGATTCCCACCTGTGGTTGCCCCATTGCTTTCATTTTTCTGAATCCCATAAATTAAATCAAGTCGAGTTCTTATTTTCCTCCCAAACATTAAGCTGTAGGGTGACTTCCCTTCTGTACCTTCGATGTTCCTTAACTGCATTAATAATCTTCCAAGTTTATCATGTTTCTCCCCTGGTTCATTTGACATAGCCTTCAGATGTTTCTTCACTGTTTGAACTGACCTTTCCGCTAAGCCATTTGACTGTGGATGAAACGGTGTAGATGTCATATGTCGCACTCCGTTATCAATTAGGAAATCTCTAAAAATATGTCCGGTAAATTGTGGTCCATTGTCTGTCACAATTGTTTCAGGTAACCCAAACGTCATAAATAAACGAGCTAGTTCCCTAACGCACCAAGCTGATGTTATGTTTTTTGTAGGCAATGCTTCGATCCATTTTGAAAAAGCATCTACTATTATTAGATAATACATACCGTGTAATGGTCCAGCAAAATCTAAATGTACACGTTTCCAAGGTGCGTCCGGCTGGATCCATGGAGATGGTGAAGCTTTTGGTGGGTTGTTTTGTTTTTCACAACAAGGCATGCAGTCTTTCACTTGTTCTTCTATATCCTTGTCAATATTCCTCCAATATACATAGGACCTTGCTAGCTGTTTCATCCTAGTGATTCCAATGTGCCCATAATGAAGCTCTGCTAGAATAAACTTCCTCAATTTTTTTGGAATGAATACTCTGGATCCTTTCAATATACATCCGTTCTGCAGAGTCATTTCATGATCTTCATACCCAAGTGATTTTAAAGAAGTACCTTTTTTCAAAGCGTCAAGGATTAATTTTGTTTCTTCGTCCATAGGTAATGAATTTAATTGACTTATTTGGTAATATTCGGATTCATCTTTGCTCCATACTGTCGGTGGGTTTTCAGTGGGAAATCTGGATAAGTAGTCTGCGTTTGCATGTAATTTTGTATTTCTGTAGAGAATTTCGTAGTCAAAACCTGATAAGAAAAGGCTATAGTGTAGTAGTCTAGTAGCAGATAAGGTGGGTGAAGCCGAAGTCGGATTTAATATAGAAACTAGTGGTTTATGATCCGTGATCAATTTAAATTTCCGACCATAACAATAAGGAAAAAATTTTTTGATACCCCAGTAAATCGCAAGTGCCTCTTTATCAATTTGGCTATAGTTCTGCTCACTTTTTGTAAGGGATCTCGACGCAAAGGCAATCGGTTTTTCTTCGCCTGTAGAAAATCGATGAGAGAGCACCGCTCCAAGACCTACTGGGCTTGCATCTGTTGCTATTAAGAGTTCCTTACACGGATCATAATGTGTGAGGACTCTGTCACTGCTTATATTTTTCTTTACTTTGAGAAAACTTTCCTCACATTCTGGCGTCCACACGAACTTTATGTTCTTTTGTAGTAGCTTGTTAAGCGGGTTAAGTGTTGTCGCTAGGTGTGGAATAAACCGATTGTAATAATTAGCCATACCTAGAAAAGTTCTTAACTCTTTAACATTTTCAGGTCTACTTGCATTTAGAAGGCTTTTGATCTTTTCTTTTGAAGTATGAATACCATTTTCATCTATAACATGTCCTAAATATGTTGTGCTTTTTTGAAAAAAATTGCATTTATCTTTATTCAAACGTACGTCAAATTTTTTTAGTTGCTTAAAAACGTCTTCTAATCTTTGGAGAACACCCTCTTCTGATTTTCCATGTACTAAGATGTCGTCAAAGAAGAATTCGACTCCTTCCATACCCTGTAACATTGTAGCCATAAATTTGTTCCATATTTGAGGAGCTGTTTTTACCCCGAACATGAGACGATGAACTCTGTACAAGCCCTTATGAGTGCTAATAGTTTGCATTTTAGCACTCTCGTCGTCTAACTTCATGTGTAGATAAGCGTTGGAAATATCTAACGTACAGAAAAACTTGGATCCATTTGTAGAGGCATAGATTTCTTCAATACGCGGGATCGGGAACGGTTCATCTTTAATCACCTTGTTTAGTGTAACCTTATAATCTGCGCACAGTCTCAAACTACCATTAGGTTTTAGAATTGGCACTACTGGTGTTCCCCATTCACAAAAATCGACTTTCGAAATAATTTTTTCACTAACAAGTCTCTCCAATTCCTCTTCAATTTTGTTTTTTATTGAAAATGGTACCGGTCTTGGTTTGTAAAAAATCGGTTTAGTATTTTCCCTTAAATTATAATGTGCCTGGATACCTGTGATTTCCCCAATTCCCTTGTTAAAAATAGATTTGTAATTTTCAAATAGTTTATTTAATTTGCAGGTAACATTAGGATGAACCTGCTTAACATCTGCGAATTTAAGTTTAGCTTGATGCATCCACTCCCTGCCGAATATAGGGTCGACTTTAGCATTAATGACATAAAGTTTTCCCACGAAAGTATTACCGTTATACCCAACATGCACAAGAGCAAGTCCGGTAGGTTTGATTAATTCACCGGTGTAGGTCTTCATTATTACATTCGTTGGTTGTAATTGTGATGGTATTTTCAATGCTAAATAGTCCTGCATAGAAATAGAGCTCAATGCAGCCCCCGTGTCCAGCTCCATGATGCACTTCTTATTTTCTATTAACAAGTTTATTATGAACTTATCTGAAGATTGAGGCTTTATTGAATAGATCTCGTGCGGGTTTGTTGTGTCATTGTCTTCCTCTTCTGCATTTTGGTTAATATTTTTAGTTTCTTCCTTCTTTCTGCAGCAAGCCGGTTCTATATGGCCCCTCAATTTGCAGAAGTTACAAACTTTTAGTTTCATAGGACAGTTGTTTGCTTTATGATTAGTACTTGTACAGCGGAAACATTTTCCACGCATCTCAAGAAATTGATGCTTTAAGGAAGTTTTGTTCTTATTAATAGATGATCCCGGGCTACTATTGATTTTTTCTGGTGGATCTGTAGTATGTACTGTTTTTGGAGGTTTATTTTTTATCTGAAAAGTGGGTTTTATCCCAAAGTTGTTGTTTCCCAATTTTTCACTGTCGAGCTTTGATAATTCTACCGTGCTAGCGGTGTCGACTAAATTGTTGAAGGTAACATCGTCATATTTTAATTGGAGAAGTTTTGTACGGATATCACCATCTGTAAGCCCTCTAACAAACTGCATTTTTAGTAGAAGTTCGTTGACGGATTTTTTGCACGAACACTCGAACTTACAATTAATTGTCGTTTTTCTCAGCTCTGCCGCAAATTCCGTAACAGATTCTTGTTCTTTCTGAATGCGTGTAATAAATTTATGTTGTAGCATCCAAATGTTTGGTTGAGGGTTCAAGAAGTCACGTAAAATTTTCACAAGTTCGTTATAAGTTTTGGATGATGGTATGTCGGGAGCACATAAATCGTAGAGTTTTTGATGTAGGTTTGGCGTCAAAGTATGTATAAATATGTCACGTGAAGATTCAGGTCGAAGTTGTTTTAATTTTAAATAATGTTCAAATCTGTTGACAAAGTTATTGAAAGTTTCTTCTTCTTGGTAAGGTACAAATTTTATGTCTGGTGGGGTAACTAATTGTGTTGGTTGAACGTTGGTAGCCGTCGTGGTAATATCACCTTGTAAGGAACTCACTAATTTACTGATGGAAGCCCTTAATTCGAGATAGGATTCTTCTATATCTTCCGTCATTTGGATATCTTCATAAGGAATTTCCTCGAAGAAGGTTTCAAACTCATCCAGCGAGGCCTGATATGTTTGCCAGTGGTGAGTTAAGGCATCGTCCCTGATTCTGATGTCGTGTATAGTGAGTTCTTTTGATTGTGCCAAATAGTTTTTTGTTCTTGTCATGTATGATTTTAGTGTTGTACGTACTCGTTTTAAATGTTTCTGGAGATTTAAGCCAGGCTCTCCTTCCTGTATTGTAGGTTCGTTCAAATTACTCGTCGCCATTGATAAATCTTAAACTTATTGGAAACAAGGAACTGAATAATTATATTTCATTTTACATATAAAGTAAATATTTCAGAATGAATGTGTCAATACATCAAAGTGTCAATGTATATATATATATCAGTTCTGAAGAACGAAAAAGTTTTAGGTCTCCGATTTCAAAAATTTCAAGACAAAAATCCGTTTCAGACATCAGAGAACATTTTTGGTTTCGTGTCTGTTTGTCGGTCTGTCGGTCGGTCTGTCGTTCAATTTTTGCGAACCAACATATCTTAAAAACTACACGTCCAATTTTAATGAATTTTAGGTGGTAGGTCATAATTAGCCGATTGTTGGTCCCATATAAGTTTCAACCTTCTGCGCCTATTTGTTAATCTTCCACATGCACACAAACATACATTTATTTACACCTATAGCTTCAAAAGTACTTATCTGATTAGAATGAAACTTTTATAATTTATCGAATGTAGCCCGCAGATAGCCCCAGATTAATTTGAATCATCTGCGCTCATTAACTTTTGCTAAATTGATACTTTAATTCGTGTAATAAATCAATACAATTTTGACAGATTAAAAAAAAACGGGGGAAACAATTAAACCAATTAAATAATAATGGCTTATAAATGCGAGCAAGCTATGTGCCACACCAATTGGCAGTCTATTTTCATCCTTAAGAAAATTAAAAATTTGATTAGAGTTTAATTTTTATTTTGATAAGAGTTAATGAATAAATAGAAATAGTAACTCAATTATATTTACTTTATATAATATATATATATATATATATATATATATATATATATATATATATATATATATATATGTATATATATATATATATATATATATATATATATATATATATATATATATATATATATATATATATAATATATATATATATTATATAAAGTAAATATAATTGAGTTACTATTACACATATGTGTCTGTCTCTGTGTGTGTGTGTGTTAGTGTTTATTTTTAATATAATTATTTTTTTCTTAACCCTATAGATTTTTTCTACCTCCCTTGATTCTTAAAATCGTTCTGTCTCTCAACCGATTTATATTTTAATAAATTGGGGTAGCCAACTTTTAAATTATTCATTTTTATTAAAAAACAAAAATACTGTTAGAGTTAAGGGTGAAGGAAGGTCCCCTGGTTTATATTACATTAAGTATACAGTCACATTTATTATACAGTCAATGTTTTTGAAAACTTATTACAAAAATGTTAAAAGAAAAATAATAATATAGCGAAGTAACAGTTGTACGATGGAACAATATAAAAAATAGATGCCATCTTTTTAACTTAATTATATACGTTTTATGTGGGGTAAAATATAGTTTCCGAGATATTGATAAAAACAAATATAATTGCTAAGGGTGAGAGGTCGGGTTCGATTATCGCCAGGAAGGAATTATTTTTATAGTAAATTTTTAATACTAAATACATTTAACTGTAAAAACGCGAAACAACTAATATAATTGAAAACAACGCAAGAAGAAATTTTGTGTGTAAGAAAGTTCTTTAATATTTGTATCGGATTTCTTGCTTGAAGATATTATTTTTATTATTAGGTCAAAATTGTTTTTGTTTTTTTAAATAAACTAAAGCTGAGCTGTTTTTGAGAATTAAAAATAATAGTGAGGAAGTATTTATAATGGTATGGAACTGATGTTACTGTACATTTGTACTTCTAACTTTGGGAAAAGTTAATGCCCCTAAGGTATTAGTTGGACTAACTTTAGTCCTACCAACTAAACACTCTATCACATTCTCACAATCTAATAACAACTTCATTTACAACTAAAAACGATTTTGGTAGTTGTGTAGTAAATTGGACTAGCGAAATTTTCACGATAAATTAAGCTTTACGAGTTAATGCTGATACTATATAACTACTAACTGCTTTTCAGTTAAGCGAAACTAGGGTTGTACACTTGAAACTATTATTACAGTGATAAGTTCAACTTTTATGGTTTATACAATTGAATGAAAAGTTTCATATCACTAAAATCAATAGATTTGTTTTATCAGAAAATATGTTTCGTTAAAATTAATAGTGGGATTTTAACATGGTTGGCATATTGCTCGAATATCAAAATGGTCGAATAAAATATGCATATATCCAATTCTACCCAGAATGTACAATTGCTAGTTCTTCATTTTTTCCTTTCATATAAACGCTGAATTCATTTTAGATTTTCAGATTTAAAAAGAAATCCATTCTACATCTGAAACTAAATATTTGCAAATACGATTACATAATTAATTTTTACGCTGTTTTAAATTTGTTAGTTTTTTCGTGTTTTACAGCTTAAATTCAATTATTACAATTGCTTGGGGCTTATGCTAGGAATCATTGGCTAGGTTTCCTATTATCATACAGGCCAAGCGATTGAAATAAAACGCCTTAATTGTTTCGCTTGCAAAGCCTTCATGGAAAATAATCAAGACTATTACATTATACATTAATTCATATCATTATTTAAGAATAAAATACTGTACAAATCGCAGTTTGGACACTTTTTGTAACATTTAAAAAACCTCTAGACAGAAAATAGTAGTTTTAAAATTAATTTTTGATTTGATGTAAAAAATCAATAACCGACATAGTTTTCAAAACTTTCAAGTCTTTTTACTTTCAGAAGTATATGTAAAGAAAATGTATTGTGCTAAAATTTAAAAAAACAAAATCTAAAATGTAGTCTATTTGAATATGAATCTAACCATATAAGTCGTTTTTCCTGAAAAAATATATAATTCCTGAGAAATTAGCTATAAACGCGGACGGTGAGAGACTAGGTTCGATTCCCAGGTGGAGAAAAGATATTTTTGTAGTCAATTTTGATTAAATATTTATTAATAATTAAATATTATTACGAAAACTTGAAAGAACTAGCTAACGGAATACAATGTACCTTGTAATTATGCTCATATAAGAAATATCGTATATATGAGTTGTCTCGGACTTTTTTTAAAAAATAAAATTGTTAATAAATCTTACATCAATGTTTTCATATCAGTGCACGCAACTGCGTAAAAATTAATCGATTTTGTTCCAGTTTAGCGTCTACCAAAGTTGGACTTGGTGGTAACAGACAGGCTCACATCAGACAATTCAAACATAAAAATAGTTACGCCGGATTTGGTTTTCGTAATTATCAAATAAAAAAGTATCCAAAATGTTTCTTATTCTGATCAAAGTACAGACAAAACTTTTATTATATATTTATTGATTGAACTGAACATTGTATCAAGATTTACAGTATAGGAAGGAATAACACGTTTTCCTTCCTCAGGGCAGGGGGTCTACAAACTACGGTCCGCGGGCCGGATCCGGCCTGTGAGACGTTTTCATTCGGCCCGCCGCAACCCGGAAGACGTTAAGGAATGAACCTAAACAAAGCGAAGTTATAAATTCTCCATAGTGAAGTGCCATTTCAAACATAAAAATGACAGCCCAAGTTTTAACATAAAAATGACAGCAAGTTTTATATAAGTTGTTTGGCAAAAATGGATTTGGTTTGTGAGCTTATTACCTATATTCCCTACCATTGTGAAGTGCGGTAGCTGAATGTTGCTTACTTTATTCAGCCCGCTATGAACCATGTTATCCAGACCCGGGCCTTCAACCTATATAAGATTGGAGACCCCTGTCTAAAGGAATTTAAAGCGACCTCTCATTTTTGGCAACCATCACAAGTTAATCTAGAACTAGAATAGCGCCCCATCCACTGTCGTTCTTTCCCGACAGACTTTCCTTTTTCTTAATCGCGAAGGAAAGCCCCGTATGATTGATAATCATGTTCATTACCAACCACACAACCACTTTCCTGCACTCTTTCCTGTGAGACAATCAGCTCATTCCATCCTGCAGGCTTGTCGTGTGACTTCAATCCCTTCGTTGCCCATATACATGAAATAGCATAATCCTGTTTGTTTTTCAATTTTGTGAGGCCAGAAGGAAAGAACGCGTGTGGGTGGTCTCTTTCCTCTCACTTTCCAAGGGAATGTTGTCTCGTCATATAAACCTTTGGGATTCGTTGCCTAACAGGGATAATCTTGTAAGATTATTATTCTGACGTTCTTTCCTCTTGAACCCTATACACTAACACTCTTTCTTGACAGTGGATGGGGCGCTAATATTTTCAGCAGAACTACTTGTATGGTTAAATTCTCATTTAAATGAACTATAAATAAATACGTGGGTACTGTTTTTGAGAAATAATTTTACTATCCGATTTGGGGACAGTGCTCCAAAAGACCAGTAGTTTATGCTCAATGCGACTGTTTAGACATTTCTTAAAAAAAACTTTTTTGGACTCCTGAAAATATAAAATTTGCGCTACCACATTATTTTCTCTTTATATATACTACATAGGCACAGACAAATTTTACAGAAAATGATGGATTCACACGAGTTATGTCAATATAGAATGCTGACTCTGACAATACTTATAAACACCGACAAACACATACTCTCACAACTTATAGTTGACGTCAGAGATCCTTGCATATATAAGACCGGCCACACCCTAGGCTCGGCGCATTATTCATTTTCTCTTTTAGCATTATGATTTAAACTATTCAGTCTTCGTATATTATAATTATTTTATTACTAAATGCACTTCATTTCATTCATTTCTTTTGCCACTGTATTATTTAATACTTTTAAGGTAAGACGTTGGTGTCTCCAACTCTTACCAAATATATAAGAGACAGTTTATGTAGTTTGTAATTTTGTATGTTTATCTCAAAATAAACTTTTTAAAAAAAACAGTTCAGCGAGTGGTTCACTTAATTGGCGCAGTCGGTAGGACAGCCCTGGATCAGTTGAGAGGATATCAGCTGAGTTCCGTAGGATTAGCCAGGACACACCTAGAAATTCGAGACTCTGTGGCCCAACCTGTTTCTGGACTTCATCGAGAACAACCAGAGCGGCTGGACCTTTCTCCACAGTTTCTCTTCTAAACATGATATCACTCCTACTGTGAGTAAATTTATAATTTGAATGATATATTTGTAAAGGAATAATTGATCAAGGAATAATAATCGAAATACTTAAAGTAATTTTTTATGAAATAATAATAATTTTTTTTTTGAAATAATACATTTTTATATATAATAATAATTTAATAATCATATAAAAATGGCAGAACAAGCCGTGAATTATCAGTTGCTTAAACTATTCATTGATACCATTCCATCATACAATGGAAATGTTAACACATTAAATATATTTCTAAATAATGTAGAAAGTTTATTAACCCAATTTGGGAATCGGGCCAATCAGGCCGACCCAATAAACAATTTCTTGTTTAGGGTAGTATGCGGTAAGTTAACGGGGAGAGCACTGGACCTAATTGGGTCCAGGACAGAATTAAACACCTGGGGTGAAATTAGAAATCTTTTGACCCTCACTTTTGGCGATCAAAGGAACATTGATTGCTTAATTCAGGACTTAATGTCTCTGACTCCAAACAGGGGAGAAGCCCCATACGACTTCGGCATGAGATGCCAAGACTCTAGGTGTCTCATCCTGTCAAAACTAAACTTGTTAGACCTCACTGAGGAACAAAGGAGAACTAGAGTACAAGACTATGACGACCTGACCCTAAAAACGTATGTAAGAGGTTTGTCAGGTAACATACAGACAAATGTCAGGCTAAGAAATCCAGCCAGTTTAGAAGTCGCAATGGCTTATGTAATTGAAGAGGAAAATTTCCTCTATTCAATAAGGCAAAATGCAAATACCCAAAGCCAGTATAACCCCCCTCCAAGGATGACTCCTGGAAACTATAATAATCAAAGAAATTTTAACCAAAGAAATAACAATAATAATAATAATTATCAAAGAAATAATAATAATAATCAAAGGTATAACAATAATAGCAATTTTAATAATAATAATCAAAGATTTAACAATAATGGATTTCCTAGATTTAATAATAATAATAATCAAAATATGAATTATAATAATAACAACAATGGAAATAATAACAATAGGTTTAATAACCAAAATTATAGAAACAATGGTTATAACCAAAATAACCAAAATAATTGTAGAAATGATAATAATAATAATTCCAATTTTAATAATAATTATCCGAGAAATAATTACAACGGATATCCAAGGGGACAAGGAACAAATTTCCAAAATAATCAAACCAACAGAAATCCCCAAAATAATAATAATACGGTAAATAAACCTAATTTAAATACGGCTACTCCAATGGAGGTAGACCGAACGAGAAATACTAGGATGTTCGCCCAAGAAGTGGCTAATACAAGTGATTTTAATAATCATCAAAATCCAAATTATGATGCTAATGATCATCAAAATTCAAATATAGATATTGATAACTCCAATCAATACGAGATGGATATGGAAATGAATTATCCTTTTCACTTACAAGCCTCTCCGATACAAGAGAGCTAACACAGACTAAAAATCTAACAATAAAAACAGAAAACATTAATAATAGAAAACGAAAATTAAATTCTACAAATTTTAATAATATTAAAAAACCAAAACGGTTTATAAAAAATAAAAAATTAAGTACTAACATAAAAATGAACTTACAAGTAAATAATTTACCCTATATTGAAATAAAAGAATATAATTTAAAACTATTGTTAGATACGGGCAGCTCAAAGAGTTTTCTAAGTCCCGAATTCGTAAATAAATTTTATAAGAATAAAATTTTAAAAGAAAAATTTAATGTTGAAACTGCACACGATGTGACAGAGCATAATAAAATTTGTAATATTCCTTTGTTTAATATCTTTAAAATAAAAGATATACATAAATTTTATATATTTAGATTTAGTCCAGAATTTGATGGACTTGTTGGATCTGAATTATTAGAGAAGCTCGGTGCTTCAGTTGATTTAAAAAATAAAACGTTATGTACACCTAGTACAAATATTCCTATCATATACGGATGTAGTAATGATAGTGTTATTAAAGAAAAAGGAAGTAATAAATTTTTGAATTATACATTGTTAAAGGGAAGGTTCCCTAATTCGTCGATTAAATTAAATTATATGAATAATGTTGTAATGAATCATAATGGCAAAGAAATTAAATTAATTGAGTTAAATTCCTTAGATAGGAAAGGTTTTAAATTTTACGAAGATTATATGTTAAAAGAAAGAGAAGTAGAAGTTGAAACTTCAAATATTGATTATAAAGATTTTGATATATATGAGACTAATTTTGATGAAAATAAAAATAATGATGAATATAAAATTAATTTTGATGAAGACAAAAATAATGATGAATACAAATATAATTTTGATGAACATAGACATAATATTGATGTTGATGAAAATAAAATAAATTGTGATAGTATAGTTGAATTAAAAGATGAATCGTTAGAGATAGAAATTTTCAGCGCATATGAAAATAATATCTTAAGTAAAGATGAGATACGAAATAATTTTAAATATAGAAAAAAATATTCTATTAAAAATGTTGGATTGATTAAAGGAAAATTGAAACTTAAAATTGACTATAAATTTAAGAAAAAATATAAATTTCAGATTGATAGATTATTTAAAGAAAACATTAAGATCAACTATAATTATAATTAT
Organism: Gerris lacustris; assembly: GCA_951217055.1. Taxonomy (NCBI): domain Eukaryota; kingdom Metazoa; phylum Arthropoda; class Insecta; order Hemiptera; family Gerridae; genus Gerris; species Gerris lacustris. The sequence goes on from OX578282.1 coordinate 51,979,102, forward strand.
AAAAAGAAATGTATTTTGAATATTAGATTATTTGAAGGAAATATTAAAACGAAAAATAATTACAAATTTAGAAAGAAATATAATACTAAACATATCGAACCATTTAAAGAAATAATCCAAGTTAAACCGAACTATAAATTTAGAAAGAAATCTAATATTAAATCATTTAAAGGACTTATCGAAGTTAAAGCTAACTTTAAATTTAGAAAGAAACTTAAAATTGAAATTTTAACTTTATATGATTAACTTTAAAAAAAATAAACTAACTAATAATGACGATTGACTTAACAATAATTTACTAAATAAATAATTAAGTTAGTTTAACTATGACAAAATGTTTTAATATTTAATTACTGACTATCATAATTAAGATAAAAAATATTTCATTATAATAAATCATTATTGAATAATATTAAAATAACAGTTGAAACACTATATATATTAGACAGTTTAATTGTCTTGTAAAACTTCTATAAATTTAATTCAATTTTATAAAGAAAAAAGATGGTAAAAGAAAATATTATCCAACCTAACTAATGACTATTTTTGAAGTCTTATATTGATAATACTGAAAGAAAATAAAAATATAGTTCAAAGTAACAAACCTAAAGAACCTATGAAACAAAAGAATACTTAAACTTTTTCGAGACATGTCGAAACTTATTAATTAACGACCCAATTTTACAATATCCAAATTTTAATAAAGAAACTCCTAATATTATTAAAAATATTGAAATAAAATATTTCCATTGAAAATAAAATAATTGAAGAATTTATTAGTTAAATGGTTATAAATAAAATGAAATATATTAGACGTAAAACTTAACAAATAATCTTAGAATAAGCAGACAGACTGTAATGACAGAAAACCTATTTCTTTAATATAATAAAAAATAAAAATAATTTATGATTTAACCAATACTTAACCAATTAACGTTAAGAATATTAATAAAAATAATAAATATATATATATATTATTTAATTAAATAAATAAATAATCTTTATTACATTATACTATGTTAACTTTAAATAAACTTTATGAATGTTATTAATTAACACTTTTGTTTTATCAGAAAAATATATTATATTCTATTAACTAATTTAGAAAAAAGGAGAAATTTAAGTATATTATACTTTGTAAAACAATAATGAATTTTATTTGAAATTTTGAATTTTGAATTAAATATATAATTTAGATCATTAGATGAATAAATCCATATTGAATAAAACTAGGTCAGTATGTCAGGATAAGTTAATTATTCACAGCTGATGCTATGTTATCAGAGTAAGTCTGATAAACTTATCAATGCATTCCATTGAGAAAAATATACTTCGTACAACCAATGATTTAAAACACTTCCATTTAATTATTTCCTCCTTACTAAAGGAATATTTATTACGTTCAAGTATTTAAACTCAAACATAAATGAGATTATTAAATAATTACACTCATAATAAAAATATTATAATTAAACCCTAATTTGATAAAACTAAATTTTAATTTTAACCAAGTTATTGTTTCTATTTTAAACAAAGTAAAATGTAAGAAAAATAATCATAGGTTTAATAAACAAAAGATTTTGTACTTTATTAAAGAATTATATAACAATTTAGATTAACTCCAAATAAAGAAAATTTAAATTTGTATTTTATCAAAACAATAAATAAGTTTTGCAATATTGTCAAGTATATTATTACTTGAATATATATTATTATAGTGACATTTTATATAACTTGTATTATATTAATTAGAATGATATATTACATTCAGTTTTAAGAAAAATATATCTATATCCTTAACTAAGTGAATTTTGAATTTTTATCAAAATAAAAGATTATTTCATATTAACACTTTTATCTACGAACATCAAATTCTTATACGACCTAAAATTTATCCTAAGCTAACATCTCACTAGATGAGTAGGAAAGAAAACAGTTAATTACGGTTAAAATTCCCCTATGAAATATGATGATATAATATTTGAATTTTAAAAGACTGTGTTCTCCAAGTCTCACTTATCATTTGTATTTTCCTACTGATATTTTATATAAAGATTTTTGTAGAATATATTTTGAAAAATTTTACGGTAGTAAATTAAACTCATTAAATGAACAAAAGTAATACGAATGATAGAAGTATTAATGAAACATTAAAAATCACAACGAAATTACTATTGAAAAGATATAAAAATTGGTCAATTAGTTATAGGAAAAACTTCCTGTAAAACCAGGTGATATATTAATTAATTCACCTATATATTAAGGTACTACATAGGTGATAGTTAAAATTTAAATAATATTTAATATTCCAAATATTAACTTTAATTTTTAATTTAAATATATTTCATAATATTATATATTAATAATAAGTCGTATTCACATGAATCATTTATCCACATCTTATCTCACAGGATGCATAGGATGAATCAGATAGCTAAACAGCATTATTGATACAATGTTATCTATATATTTTGCTGATAAGATATATCAATTCAATGAAACTATCTAAGGACTAGAATTGTAAATTAAGCACATTATAAGATAAAATTATTTATGCAATTATAGAAAATAATTATTACTTAAAAACACTTATGAATCATTTACTTATTTAACAACTAAACATTCAATTTTATTTAACACTATAAAAGAAAATATAAATTTATTAAACATCTATTAACTATTCTTGTTCAAAACTATTGATATATTACAAGATAAAATTAAGAAACAATTAATACAATTTAATCCTACACTTATAAACTTTAGTTAAATCCCAAAAACTTATTGACTTAACTTAAATAAAATGTTGTTCCTAAATCAAGCAGTATCTAATGATGCTCCATTTGACTTTCAAATTATAATTAATCGATTTAAATCATTATTATATGACACTCTGGAAGAGTTACATGTGACTAAATCAAGGCGAATGTAATGACTAAATTTAATGCCTTTCATAACTTAACTATAGACAAGCAGAAAAAATCTTAATGTAGAATCTTATAATTATAATTAATTTAATTATAATTTTAATTATAAATTAATAAAATAAACAGTATTCGTATAAATCACATAAATTCTCAATAAAAACAACATTAGGAAACTTATTAGTTATAGAAGAACATATTAACATTAAGAGTTTTATTTAGGGAAAAACTTAGTATTTATTTTTGAAGTTCCGTAGTGAACATTATATGATTTTGATTATTATTGATTAATATGTATTCCTATATATCATAATGTAAGTAAAACTATGTAACCATTTTACCACAGAGTGACTATCTATTGTTTAATGATAAATTTCATACTTTCTAATTCTTGATGTTTAAACTATATAATTATTTGTAAATCACTAATGACTGTTGTAAAACAAACTACTACTATATTTGACTATATTTTAATCTGTTACTATATTATTAAAATCATTACTTCACTTACTATATTTAAATTCAAGCAATGTTTGTAAATTTAATGAAGTCAATTTAAACAATGTATATGTAACCAAGATTGATGCAAACAAATGAATAATTTCCAGCTAAAGAACTCTAGTTACAGAGAGTTGTAATGATAATAAAATATTGTACTATTTAGACAGAATAACTTTAATTCAATTAGATAAAAATTGTAATTTAAAATTTAATAACTATATATGTAAAACTCTCTTGAACACAAAATGTTTTGTAATGATATAGCAATCCCAAGTATGAGTATACCTGAGTTTAACTTAAACATTAATTTAACTTTAAATTTACATCCCTTAGATTTTCAAATTGGTGATGTACTATGAGAATGGTAAATTATCAAAAAGAAATGTCTTTTTCATTGTTAACTTAACCCTTACCCTTGTTGAATACTTAATATTTAAATGGTTTAATGGAAAAAAATAGCATCAATCCCTTGGACAAATTTTGGAGATTTCCCCCAAAATTTTCAATCTCAGATGGGAGGAGTTATGTCAATATAGAATGCTGACTCTGACAATACTTATAAACACCGACAAACACATACTCTCACAACTTATAGTTGACGTCAGAGATCCTTGCATATATAAGACCGGCCACACCCTAGGCTCGGCGCATTATTCATTTTCTCTTTTAGCATTATGATTTAAACTATTCAGTCTTCGTATATTATAATTATTTTATTACTAAATGCACTTCATTTCATTCATTTCTTTTGCCACTGTATTATTTAATACTTTTAAGGTAAGACGTTGGTGTCTCCAACTCTTACCAAATATATAAGAGACAGTTTATGTAGTTTGTAATTTTGTATGTTTATCTCAAAATAAACTTTTTAAAAAAAACAGTTCAGCGAGTGGTTCACTTAATTCACGTTTTAAGGTCCCACTCTTAAGTCAGTCCACAGACTGCTTATGATACCCGTTTAAATACCTGCAAACAACCCTAACAAAAATCCAATCAAAAACTTCCGGTTAGAAAAATAAAAAAATATAAATATATACTCCAAAATTGTCCATTATACCCTTCCCCAAATTTGATTAAAAAACTCCAATCCCTTACAAAATATCAAAATTATAAAAAGGCACAAAATAACATTATGGCTCCGGTAAACACAAATATTTTTTTTGTTACTTATGCCAATAAAGAATTTGTTTTTTTTAAAAAAAGGTCCTCTAAGGCAAACAACTATATTTTTTCTTTAAATGCCTGTCACATACAAAATTCTAAAACGTAGTCCATTCAAATACCAATTGAATCTTTTAAGTAGATATCGTGAGTAATCTACTTTCCGAGATATCGATTAAAATAAATGTAACCTCATTGGAAATTGAATAATTTAATATTAACAATAGCCAGTTATAATTAAATATCTTTATAAAATGTTTAATAATAAAACAGATTAATATTTTATGTAGGTATTGTAATTCAGTATTAATACATCCGTAAATCAAAAAAAAATTTTCTGAGTTTGTCGGGGTGATTTTTGATCCAATAAAATTACTTTCTGGACTTATAAACCTACATTTAAATTCTGTTGATACATTGATTGCGTTTGTGACTATTGAATTTTATTTTATTTTTAAACAAAAAAAATAATCTATTTTATCATCAATCTCAATTTATAACGAAACTCTTATTTTTATAGATTAACATGTATTCAACAATTTTAGTATAGTAATATCCTTTCACATTGTAAAGGTAAAACGATCAAGATTTGAAATCAAACAAATCACTGATAAAATTAACAATTTTGATTTAAACATCTAAAATGTTTTTATTTCAGACATTTATTTTTTCAACAAATACAAATACCATCTCTTGACTATTTTATTTTATTGCCCATTGAAAATTTTACCTCAGTGAGTTTATTTATTTTTACTTCGAGCAAACCACTTAAAAGTAAATCCAGCCAATATTTACAGAAATTGGAAATGTATTACACTTGTGTTTATTTTTTTCCCTCTTTTAAACGTCTTTTTTTATTAAGTTATACTACAATTACGTTTGTAATCCAAATATGTATATGGGTAAAAGGGGATTTTTTTTTACCCATTTAAAGTAAATTGACAAAGATTTTAGTCAAGAAAAAAAAAACTTTTTCCAGTTGCATAGATTGAAAATTGGTCCGAAAGCGTTTGATCTCATGTTATAGATTTTTTTTTTTTTTAATTTGAGATTTGGTTTGTTAAAAGAGGGGGATATATGTTGAAGTGGCTTTTTTCGTTTATTTATTTTCATTTTTTGTAAATATCTAAGATACGACCATTTATGTATAATAATCGAGTTAAAAAATCATGGAATATGGGGGAGGAGGGTTTTTGGAAAAGCGGCATTTGCGTCAAAGGGAATTTAAAAGTTAAAAAACGTGGTTGATGCAATGGGCTAGGAGTTATCACTCGCTGTAGGTCGGATTAATCTAATAGAGAGCGGTAAAAGGTTATAGCTGTTAGAGTGACCCTCAATTCAGCTTGTGTTGGGCTTGGTTTGAATGTAGCGTGCATTAAGGGGCTAGGGCTAGGCACTGGGATAATCAAATGACACTGTTGGTTAAACAACAGAGCCCCGGAGGTTTGGGTAGAGTTAACGGGGGGGTAACCCTTTCACACAGCCACACACTACATATTCTATTTTCTTTTCCTTCCATTTTTCCCCCTATTTTATTTTTTCATGATTTTATTTAATTTTGGATTTTTTTTTCATAATTTATAATGTAGTGTTGTTATTTATTTATTCATTTTGAAAATTGATTGTTATTATTACTATTACTTAACTATTATTAACTTAGTGACTATGCTTAAATAATATTATTAGATACTTAACTATTTACTAATGTTTGTCCTATTACCGACCACATTAAATATTTTGTCGCTAGTAAATTTTATTTTTATTATTTACAGTTTATAAAAATGTGTAATTAACATAGATCATTTTATTCATTGTAATACACAGGGTGGCCACAGACCGGGAAAACCGGGAATACCGGGAAAAGTCAGGGAATTTCGGCCGACAGGGAATAGTCAGGGAAAAGTCAGGGAATTTTGTCATAGTTCAGGGAAAATCTACCGGCAATTAAAATCCTTTTCATAATTTTAAAGCACAGAAACCTTAACTTTCTCGAAATTTCTAATAAAAATAAAAAATGCTGCATTTGGAACAAAGTCAGAAGGATTAGCGACCTCTATACTTAGAAATTATATCAAAAAAATCCCGTTAAGTACTTACCAGCAAGTTACTAAAAGGGTTTCTTCGGTCATAAGAATTCATAAGTACATTATTATTATTTAATTTTTTTTTTTTTTTTAACAAAAAATGTAATATGTCGCTTTTCTTACACCTAAATTATCCTTCATCGAAACATTCATCAAAAATATGTATAAAAATTCACTTTTAAGAAACGAGGAGTTCATATTATCCATTACTATCTTCGGTAGTATGCACTAATTTAGTTATTTTAGGGGTAAAATGGCCGCCATTTTGAAAAACGATATATTTTTGAGAGCCAAATTTCAATACCTTTAAAATGATACCCAAATTCGAATTTTCATATGAAAAAATATTTAGGGCTCCCGAGTTACGCCCCCCCCCCCCCCTAAAATTTTTAAAATTTGACTTTTTTATATCAACTCCCGGAAATATCATTGGACTACAGAGATGCATATTTTTGTATTTTTGCCTTATTTTTAGCTCCTGTCATAATGGGGTAGCGGGGGGACATTTTTTTTTGCGTAATGTTTTGATTTTTTTTTTTTTTTTTTGGGAGGGGGAGGTAAAATAGCTTCCATTTTGGAAACACGATATATTTTTGTGAACGAAATTTCAATACCTTTAAAAAGATACCCAACTTCGAATTTTCAAATGACAAAAATATTGGCTCCCGAGTTACTTACAGCCCCCTAAAATTTCACTTTTTTAGACCAACTCCCGGAAATTTCATTGGACCACAGAGATATATATTTATGTGTTTTTGCCCTTTTTTAGGACCTGTCCTAATGGGGTAGTGCAGGGGAGGTACATTTTGGGTTTGTCTTAATTATTTGGGGGGTATAATGGCCGACATTTTGGAAACGCGATATATATTTCTAATCTACATTTTAATACCTTTGTTATGATACCCAACTTGAAAATTACAAAAAATATAAAATATTGCGATCTACTCGCAGATCGTAGAAATTTTGAGTGTTTAAGTCCGCAATAGTTTTTCTGTTTTTGGGCAAAAAAGTTTAACTTGTATACCAAATTTTAAGTCTACAGCTTCAGTAGGTCGGGAGATATACTATGGACTACCAAAAGCATAAGGGTTTCTAGGGCGACCTCGAAGCCCTAAAAATCGGTCTGAGACACAAACTTTCTTATAAACGAGTTCATAATTACTTAGCCCAGTTTTTTTTTACATTTAATAGTTTTCGTATGTGCATTTAATTATTATTGAACAATTCATCAAAATTTATCATAAAAATAACTTCTCCTGGGCAGGGAATCGAACCCGGGCTCTCTCCGTCCGCGTTTTAAGCTTTTTCTCAGGAACTAGATTTTTCCCAGGAAAACGGCTTATATCGTTAGATTCGTATTTAAATGGACTACATTATAAATAAAGAAATTACATTTTAAAAATTTTTTAATAAAAATCGTCGGAACCGTTTTCGAGAAATAATTTTTTTCACGTTTTTTCAGTTTTTGGGGGGTAGCGCCCCCAAATTTAGAGCTAAAATTCATTTCTCGATTTCGCCTCGGGGTATGATTTTTCTAAACATGTTATGCCAAATTTCGTCAAAATCGGCCCAGCAGACGCCTGGAGCCCAAACTAGGCGTCTGGAGTCTGCACAGACAGACATTTTTTAAAAACCACTTTTTTGGACTCAGGGGAGCTCAAAAATAAAAATAACTCCACTACAGCAGGACATCAAACATGATTTCCCACCGTTTTACTTAACTATTTTCTTAGGACCTAGAAACTAGATTTTGTTTCTGGGAAAATTACCTACATAATTAAATTTACATTTAAAAGGACTATATTTTAGACATTTTCAAACAAAATTGTTTGAACTGCTTTAGAGAAATAATTTGTTTTCACGTTTTTTCAGAGTTTTTGGGAGGTAGCGCCCCCAAATTTAGAGCTAAAATTCATTTCTCGATTTCGCCTAGGGGTATGATTTTTCTAAACATGTTATGCCAAATTTCGTCAAAATCGGCCCAGCAGACGCCTGGAGCCCAAGCCAGGCGTCTGGAGTCTGCACAGACAGACAGACATTTTTTAAAAACCACTTTTTTGGACTCAGGGGAGCTCAAAAATAAAAATAAAATCAAAATCGAATTTTTGCGGCATCACAATACTTTCTCTTTTACATGAGAAAGTAAAAATACGTGAATTGTTACTTTCTAGGATAATAAGGAAAGGTTACGATTAGTTTATACTTTTTAGCGTTGAACAGGAAAACGCTTAACAGGAAAAATCAGTGTGGACCCGACAAAATACCAGACATAAGAAAAATCATACCCCACGGCGAAGTCGAGAAATGAATTTTAGCTTGAAATTTGGGGGCGCTACCACTCAAAAAACTCTGAAAAAACGTGAAAAATAATTATTTCTCGAAAAAAAAAAAAAGTGTAGTCCATTAAATAAAATAAATACAAATCTAACAATTTAAGCTGTTTTCATGGGAAAAATCTAATTCCTGAGAAAATAGCTTTAAACGCGGACGGAGAGAGCCCGGGTTCGATTCCCCGCCAAGACGAAGTTATTTTTATGACAAAGTTTGATGAAATGTTCAATAATAATTAATTTTTTCTACGAAGACATGAAAACTAATATATGAAAAACATTGGGCTAAGTAATTATCAACTTGTATATGTATTCTATTTTAGCTTGATGATCTTTAACTTTTTAAAGGTAAATTTTGTAAAGTAAATATCGATGATGGTCAGGGAAAACCTGAAGTAGGTCAGGGAAATGTCAGGGAAAAGTCAGGGAATTTTGTCAAGCTATATTAGTGGCCACCCTGATACATTTTTAAGATACAATATTATTTAGATAGGTGAGAACGAACTCTCATTTTGAATCATGGAAGAGCTTTCGCTCCCTTTTTACTTTCTAATATAAAGAGGAAGTAGTGTGATAGCCTGAAAATTCTATTTTGATCAATTGACAAATTTTGAGGTCCCCTGTTTCCAAAAAAGTGTTTTTTATAAAATTTCTGTTGTCAGTGAAGACGCGAGGAGCCTAAACTACTGGGCCGATTTCGCGAAATTTGGCATACACATTTTCAGAAAAATCAAACCCCCGAGATTAAATCGAGAAATAAATTTTAGCTCCAAATTTGGGGGAGCTTCTGCCCAAAAACTCAGAAAAAATGTGAAAAAACATCTCGAAAACAGTTCCGACTATTTTGATTAAAAAATGGTAAACTGTAGTCCATTTATTGATTGAATCTTATGATCTAATCCGTTTTCCCGAAAAAAATATAGTTTCCGAGATATTAATAAAAATTGAAAACAACCGCCTTTTGAACACATTTTAAAATATACCTATATCAACTAGGCATCGTGGGGCCGTATCATTGAAGCGAGCTTAATGCAATAAATATTTGATATTAAGCAAATTAATTTAATCATGAGTTTATACTTTAAACGGATGATTGGAGTAGACGGTAGTGCCGGGTGGTATTCCGACTTCACTTGGAAGGTTCTATAGGAGGGCTCCAGCTAAGTAAGTAAGGCGGGTTTACAGCTAGCGGATCGACACGCACATCCAATTGAATATAGATAACAATATATTCATATTTTCTGGGATCTAGGACCGAGATTATATGAGAAAGTTAGTCTCAGTTGTCTCGGACCGATTTTTCTAATATATATATATATATATATATATATATATATATATATATATATATATATATATATATATATATATATATATATATATATATATATACACATATATATTGGTTCAGCAGATTTTCTTCTTTTCTTTATCTTCCGACAAGGATTTCATTAACTCTTCTACTCTTTACTTAGTTCACTTAATAATCACTATTTATCCTTTTTCAATTTATATTAGATAATACAATTTATTAATTTGAGTGATAAGTATATTTTTATTGCATAATTCTTTTCATTAAATTTTATTGTTTTATTATAATATTATACAGCAGTTACCGAAAATTTATTAAATTCTTTAATATTGTGTGCAATAATGTTGATGATAATACTCTTTTTGTATTTGAAGTAATAATTTTAAAAAAAATGTGTACATAAAATATGCAATGACCCTTTGATTTATAATTCCTTAGTTTTAGGGAAAGAGCTTGTATTCTACTTACTCTGCAATTAATTATTTATTTTTATCTCTGTTTCATTTTTATTTTACTGATTTAAAGCACCTAGGTTTATACATTTGGTTTATTTATAATATTTCTTAAAGGAGAAAATAACAGAAAATAGATACGTAAAAGTAAATATTAAACCTAAATAAACAGTATGTCCCAGGATCGACTTTATTTATTTATTTATTTATTTATTTATTTATTTCCAGTGCTCTCAACAGCCGAACACAGGCCACAAGTGAGAGGCACAAAACAAAAAAAAAAAAAAAAAAACATGAGTTAATATAAAATGTAATATGAATACTAAGTGATAAAAAAATATAAAAGGACAATTTAGGATAGCAGGAAGATTGGGAAATGGATTGAGGAAGAAAGCGCGACACAGAGGAGAAATTAACATGACTAAAAGTAGTTAATGACTGTTATCATGGTAACTGAGAAGAAAAATGGTAACAAATACAAAATAAACTAGAAAAGACAAAAACACTGAAAACTCACAAGCATACACTCATCACACAAATTATCCTTAAAATAACACTTAAAAAAGAAATCTTGCACAAGATCAAACCAACAAATTATGATAAAACTTAAAAATTAGTTAAAACTTAAACCTTAAACACAATGACTAGAAATTAAAAATTAAAAATTATTTTTCAAGAAGTTTGGGGAGGACGTTCTTAAGTTTTTGAAATGAATCAATGGCTTCACGCTGAAGACCATGATCATTAAAAAAATAAAGAGAGCGAGCGATCGGGGAAATGTGGGACAGCTCTTTCGTATAGAGTAACCGACCAGGGCGACGATTTTGAGGCAGGATAACTACTTGCTGAGTGACATTGGAACAATTTATAGACTTATTGAGAGCTTTCGTTAGAAATAAAATGTCATAAGCTTTTCTCCGGATACTTAAACTCTCGAGGTTGAATTTTTTGCAAAAATGGTCATAGCTATAGAAGCATTTATTAAAGAAATGACGAAGATAAAGGGTGCGAATAAATATTCTCTGGACTTTTTCTATTTTTTGGGAGCGTGAGGCATTCAAAATGTTCCAAACAGGAGTAGAACATTCAAGCAACGGCCGAACTAGAGATTTATACAACGAGAGGAAACACTCGGGAGACAAACCTTTAGAGACAGCACGAACGATACCCAGACAACGAAGAGCCTTTGTAACTACGGTATTCACGTGAATGTCGAATTTGAGTTTGTCATCAAGCCTTACACCAAGATCACGGACACTATTAGATTTGGGAAGAGACTCGCCAAATATATTATAAGACGAATGTATTGGTTGGAGCCTTCTGGAAAATGAAATGAATACCGTCTTATCAACATTGATTTTCATTTTATTAAGACGACACCAAAACAACACACCATTGATACTGGATTGCAAACAAGTTGTCGACGTCTGGGAATCAGCAGGGCAGTATATTTTTAAATCATCAGCGAACAGAAGGTACGATGAAGAAATGAAATAGGGTAAATCATTTATAAATAGTAAGAACAAAAGTGGTCCTAGTACAGATCCTTGGTGGACTCCTGAGGTGGCTTTGAAAGGCTCAGAAAAAGAATTCCCAAATTTAACAAGGCATCTTCTATTTGAAAGGTAACTATAAAACCACGAAGTTAGGAGTTGATTTTTAAAAGTATAATTAATTTTCCGAAGTAGAATATCGTGATCAACAGTGTCGAAAGCTTTTCTAAGGTCAAAATAGATAGAATCCATTTGCTTCCCTTTTGTGACAATGGGAACCAGATCTGTTATAAAGTTGATTAAATTCGTTGAGGTTGAACGACCCCTACGGAATCCATGTTGATGTTCATCTAGCAATGGTTCAAGGAAAGGATAAATGTAGGAATGTAGTAGTTTTTCAATTAATTTACAGAAAGTACTATTGAGGGAAATTGGGCGATAGTTCGAGGCGACCGAACGATTCCCACTTTTATGAATTGGGACTATTAGGGCAATATTCCAAGCATCAGGGAAAGTAGCTGTGTGGATTGATTTATTAAATAAGAAAGATAGAGCCGGAGCGAGTAACGGAGCTAAACCTTTTAACAAGAACGATGGTACTTTATCAGGACCACCATTTTTGGAGGATTTAAGTTCACTAATGGTATTAGTAATAGCTTCGGGTGTGATAAAAGGAATACTTTACGTGACTTGATACGTGAAGTGACCTAAAATTTTCATTTTTCGACAAAAAGTCATTCTTGATCATCCCTCCTGCATATCTTCAAATAAAGATTTATCGCATTAAACATTTTGTTCCATTTCCCAAAAATTAAGATTTTTTAAAATCGCAGAAGAGGGAACTGGTCTAAATTTTAATTTTATGAAAAAAAGTCATTCGTTATAAAAAATTATATTTTCCAAAATAAGAAAGAATATACAAAAAAATAATCATCGTATTTCACCTCCCCCTCCCCGTTTACCTCACTTTAAATAAAAAGAAAGATTTAAATTAAAAAAATTAGGAATTGTTTTGAGTACAACAATGATTGTTGAATAGACATTTTTAGAATTAACATTATTATAGAAATTATATCGCAGTAATGGATAATAAAAATTAATTTACTTTAATTTCAGCTTTTTATTAAATTTTTATTTTAATAAAATAGGTCTATTAAACAATAATTGTTAATTTAACACGATTTTCAAAACAATTCCTTTGGATTTTTTTATTATTAATAGTGAGGTAAGTGAGGGGGAGTAGTAGGGGGGGGGGGGAATTCACATGATTTTTTTTTTCTTATTTAGAAAAATATAATTTTTTATAACGAATGACTTTTTTTCATAAAATTAAAATTTAGACCAGTTCCCTCTTGTGCGATTTTAAAAAATCGCAAGTAATTTTTGGGAACAGGTTACATGGAACAAAATTTTTAAAGCGATAAATCTTCATTTGAAGACATGCAGGAGGGATGATCAAGAATGACTTTTTGTCGAAAAATGAAATTTTTAGGTCACTTCACGTATCGTCAAGTCGATCCTGGGACATACTGTATAATTAATTAAATAGCCAATCTTTAGATAGACCAGTTAATGGTGATCTATATATCGTTCTCCCCTCGGGCTTTTGCCTATGTAGTATTTAGCGCTTATTGGCTCTGCCCGAAAGTAATTCATTATTTTATTCTGTTATTGGTATTGGGCTGCTGTCAAAGAGCAGCGGCGCCTTATAACAATCCTTACAATCCTCCTTGGGGGTTTCCGCCTACGATCCTTGCTATCACCTTAGGCCGCTCCCTGACTTGTCGGTACGATATCGGTGCGGTATCGGTAAGCTAGTATGCCGATGCGGTAAGATTCTTGAATCTACTACTTAATTTGTTGTGAAATAACAAAAAAGTTTATATTTAGTGAGTGTTTAAGTGTATCTATGTGCATTACTTGACTTACGTTATACTTCGCGGTGCCGCACCTACTACGTAAGTCCGGGGTATAACTGTATACTATTTTCAAAAATATGACATTTTACTTCCAACGTTCCTTTTTTTTTCATTTTTAATTTGTAATTGATAGTTGTACAATGTTTGAAATAAAGATTTTTATTTTTTTTGTTTACACTTTTATTGAACTTAAGTTATTTGTGAGGTGCAGAGTTTGTAATAAATTTTGAACTGATTTTCTAACACCTAAATAGCTGGAACTTTTTGGAAATGAATTTCATGCATTTATATTTAATAGTTTCGAAGTTTTTTTTTTTTTTTTTTTGAAACCTTTCTGTAAAAAGTTAGGAAACAAATTTAGGCATAATTGATAATGTTGTGAAAAAGTAGACATATTGCAAAATAACATTAAAATTAAAACGAAAATTTTATCCATTGTCATTTAATTTTTGAGTGCTCTTTGAATGGAGAGGTGGGAGGGTGTAATATAACATGGTGCGTATTGTTATCGACTTTTCAAAAATTCGAATCGCTTAAACGTGTCTAACACACTGCAGTGTGTGTGAAAAATTAATGAGGATGGAGTTAAATGGGGTTTCACAAAACCTAAAACTCGGATTATCTGTAATAAATGTATAATGTTTTAAATTAGATTAACCCTACCGAAACAGAACTTATCCCAGAAACCTGAAAAGATTATAAGTATCATTAATAAAAAATCTGTCGGAATCAACTCGTACTGAACTTTCTCATTACGAATATGTTCATAATTACTCGGTCCAGTGTTTTTCATTTATTTTGTTAGTTGATTCATGTTTTAGTAATTCAATTTAATTATTATTAAACGTTCTAACAAAATTTACGATAATAAATACTTCCTTTGTTCGAGCACATAATTTCATGTTTCGAGTCTTTGTAGTTATATTTAATTATAATTGAACATTTTATCAAAATTTACTATAAAAATAGCTTCTCTCCGTTGGGGACTCGAACCCCTCTCTTTGTTTCGATTTTTCCCGGGAAAATTGCGTATATATGCATTGAAAATATTGCAATTGAATTCGTATTAAATGCATTACATTATACAATTTTATAATAAAAATAAACAAATTGTAGACTTTTTGAGAGGTATCACTCCAAATTTTGCTTTATAATTATTAATTCCTCGATTTCACATTGGAATGTTTTTTTCTGAACACACACACACACATACATATATTTATATACATATACATATATATATATATATATATATATATATATATATATATATATATATATATATATATATATAGATATATATATATATATATATATATATATATATATATATATATATATATATATATATATATATATATATATATGTGTGTGTGCATACAGAACTCAGAACTTGTTTTAATTAAGCGCTTTAGTCAAAACCAATATTTACTATTCAGATCTGGAATTGCCTCTTACTTGCCATTGCTATGATTCCTAAACCTTTAAAACCTTCTCATCCTATCGTCCTATAAGTTTTCTCCCAGTGATGGGAAAACTACTTCTTTCCATCCTTTAACCGATCCTCCCTGACCATCAGTTTGGGTTTCGAACCCATCATTCCACTATTCAGCAATGTCATCGAATTTTGATGTCATTCTTTCCACCTTTGAGAATAAAAAGTATTGGTCAGCTGTCTTCCTGGACCAGGCTCCAGCTTTTGACCGGGTTTGACATGTTGGTCAAGGAACTGGAGGATACGAATTAACGGAATAACAAAAATTTTTAATAATAACAATTTTTGTTATTCCTTTAAGACGAACTCCATAGACGCTTCTATATCTATAACATTCGAATTAACGATCATATAAGTGTTCATGTCACATTTACTCTTCGTCATAGCAGTCATTCTTAACCAAATTCTTATTCCTCAATCCAACACAGTCCGTTACCTAGGCCTTCTCCTCGATAGACGACTCACTTGGCAACATTATACAAATACAAAACTTTTCAAGACAATACAAGTTGCTGTTTCGTCTTCTAGATGTAGGTCTAATCTTACCTTGAATATTAAACTTAGCATTTACATTGAAATCTTAAAACCAGCTTGGAATTATGGTCTTGAAGTGTGGGGTAGCACCAAGCCTTCCAACATCCGTCGAATCCAAACTCTCCAATCAAAGATCCTCAGGGTAATCACAGATGCCCCCTTCTATGTCTCCAACCTCACTCGCCATAACGATCTCAATGTTCCTTTCGTCCGAGACCTATTCGTATCCTGATACCACACATTCCACAACAGATCGGACCAAAAGTGTTCCCTGATGTCTGAAACAGACTTCTTTCTTGGAATTTTTGATATCGGAAACATAAAATATTTTCGTTCTTCAGAATGGTCACATAGTTTGCTTCCGTTACCTTCGGTAAGCTCGGAAGTAAAAGGTTTTAGATGCAAGAAACGTTCCTTGCTCCTCTTCTTTTTATCCATTGTGATTATGATTTTTTTGTATGAGATAAAGTGACCGAACTACTGTGAATGAGTTCATGAATGTATTGTGTGAAATGTACTCATTACGATGACTTGAATAAAGATGGACTGATTCAGTTGAAATTTGGTATAAGTCTTCCATTTATCAGTGGTGACACTAAGTTCGTTGAGGAGAGAGTTCTACGTCAAAACATTAGTGTTTCCCGTGCAAACGTGATTTTAAAATTTCTGACTGCCATGAAGTGTTACAGATCGCCAAATCTATTTGATCGTATCTAAACGTTTTAAAAGAGAAAATAACAAAGAAACAAATTTTGAAACAAACATTGTAGAAATATTAAATCTCTAAAATTGACAATAACCATTTTTGTTCTCCGATTCATAGGAACAAAAAATTATGTATCTAAATATTTATATATAATGTATAATTGCAAACTAATAATTTACTTAAATACAATTTTCGTACTTACTACAACTGTATATTCGAGAGTATAATATTTGTTAATAAAAATAGTTCTCTCAGAGTTTTACATTATTTTTCGCGTAAATTCGCTTCAAAGTGAATATCCCTGTGACCATTGTGACGAAAACGAATCGTTATTCCCCCAAGCTAGTCAAATGCTTTACCTCAGTGCTTAATAAAATAAACAAATAAAGTATAGGTAAAAACTTATTCAATGGAAAAACTATTAGTGTTTTATCAATGTATACAGTTATTGTTCAAAAGTAAATACTTCACTATGCATGTAAACATCAACACAATAAAGCTTGGAATTATTTGTACTTACATTAGCCCTGCCTGACTTCGCCCTGTGAAATAAAACACGATCCTGCAATTTTTTGTTAAACCAGACAAAATTACCGCTATTTGAAACCGCCTCGTTTGATTGTCTCCAAAATTAAATTTATTTCGTAGCTTAATATTTGATGTCATTCCTTAACCGCACTTTAGAAAAACGCCGGCTCCGTTAGGTTTTTCTTTCTCTGTCCAAGACTATAAAGTGTGCCAGGAAAGACACACTAACTAAATTCGTTAATGAGAACTTGTAATAAACAGCTTGGTTTTCCGGTGGAATCCGCGTCACGAAGGGGGTGAAGTCTGACGTTTCGCTTCCTCTGCTGGAAGCATCTTCAGGGGTGTGGTGCATCGTGGTGTTGACTCGACTCGAACACAGGATGTACTGACGACTGGAGAGAAGAACGGCGTATTTATACTGGTTTCCTAGACCTTAGATTGTACCTGGGTGTTGCATTACTCGAGGGTGTCCTTTGTCGGGATGATGAAATCATGCAGGTGCTGCCTTTGTCGGTGTTTCTTTGTGGAGATGAGGTGTTTGGTCGGTGTTCTTTGGG
Source organism: Gerris lacustris (assembly GCA_951217055.1). Taxonomy (NCBI): domain Eukaryota; kingdom Metazoa; phylum Arthropoda; class Insecta; order Hemiptera; family Gerridae; genus Gerris; species Gerris lacustris. The sequence continues at coordinate 51,997,095 of OX578282.1, forward strand.
TGATGTGTCCGTAGGCAAAACCGAGGACCCTTAATAATTTCCTGCGTTTGTCTGTCTGTTAGTTGTTAACGCACCTGATATCTGAAAGTACCCAAACACAGCAAACATTTTAGGAAGCCCAAAAAAATCATCTTTCAAAACAAGGGGTTGAAGATTTTTTGCTAAAGGAAGTGCGTCATATAGGGTTAAGTGAAAGAAAAGGACGCCCTGAGTAAAAATATACTTATTTTTTGTTTAGTTTTTTTACTTATTGATCTTTGGGCCATGTGCCATAAAAATACTGTTTTTAAGGAATTTTTCATACGTCGTTTATTTTATTTGAAAAAAATCCCCATTTCAAAAATATTATTATTAAAAGATTTATTGGGAACGGTTGACCTTGAGACTCCGGGGTGGTTTTTATTTGATTTGGAAAGTACAAATGAATTTAAAGGCCTTTGTTTCACGATGATGGCCTTTTGAAGGACGAAAGCTGCTTTGGCATTAAAGTTTTTTCACTTTACGTGGAGAGACAGTTTGCGTTATTCCTATAAAATATAATCTAATTTAGCCTTAATTAATTACAGTATTTATTAAGAATTACATTTACTTTTTGGAAATATAAATTATTTTATGCATATGAATACTTGTTCACCTATGTTTATAAAGGGATACATATGATTAAGATAATTTTAGGAAAAAAAACATTTAAGAATTTTTAATTGAAGTCTTTGCGTAACACTCAGATTTCATACACGCTTTACTAATTTGAAATTCTTATTGCGACTTTCTTTCTTTTACTTTTTATTGCTTCCTCGCGTGATGTATTCTTAGCGATCATTTTGCGTGCAAAAATCGTTACTGTTGTATCCGAATTAAACTTTTAGATATGGATCTTTATATAGCTCTTGATATTTTTATTATCTAAAACTAATGTTTTGCTTCCGAGCTTACAGAAGATAACGGAAGCATTGTGGTCGCATCTGGGAACATATTTGTTTGTCCGTCGCACTATTTTTGCGATCCAACCTATCATAGGAACTACTTGTTCAATTTTAATTAAAATTGAACAACAGTCGAACAGTCATAATTACCCCTTGTTGGTCTCATTAATTTCAAATTTCACGCCCATTGGTTTAAAATTGGCCTACATTGCCAGGCCAATGTTTGATCGAACATTGGCCTGGCAATGTAGGCCAATGAGTGGGCCCTGGATATAATATAATAAAAATATATATGTGTATATATTTATTATATATCCAGGGCCCACTCAACATTGCCAGGCCAATGTTTGATCGAACATTGGTCTGGCAATGTCGGCCAATGAGTGGGCCCTGGATATAATATAATAAAAATATATATGTGTATATATTTATTATAATATATCCAGGGCCCACTCAACATTGCCAGGCCAATGTTTGATCGAACATTGGCGGTTCTTTCACACATCGCAAGGAGGAATACAAATGTCTGGCTACGCACTTGTCATGCCCTCGTTTCTATTTAGATTATGCCAACGTCATATCTGTGCCTGGTGCAGTCGATGAGCTACATAAATGATACAACTTTGAGCTACTAAGTTTCTATTTTTGTGGAGAAAGTGGGTAAGCTCCCATTTTAAAGCTTTTATGCCTGATAATAATGTTCGACTATTAGCCCACATTCCTATGTCTACATAAATCCAAGAAACACATTAAACAAAAATAAGCTTGACGTGTTGTTCAAAGATAGTTTTGGTAAATTAGCTCAGAGATAATTTACCAAAAAAAAAACGGTACACCCCTATACGCTGAAACGACAGACAGCCCATCAACTGCAAGCAACTAATCACTAACAAGATCGGTTTTTTTTAACCATTCATACAACTTTGTACTCTAAACATACGGAGAATATTGAAAATAAATAAAAAAAGAACGTGTAAACAATGTACACCCACACGAAACATAAAAACTCTTTCAACCGAAGACCGATTAAGTGTAAGAGAATATATTATGAAAACTAGACCGACCGAGCTATCAACTAATAACCGATAATATAAAATCAATTCGTTTGTGCTATTACGAAAGCTTGTAAATGCTCGTTCTATTGCTCACATATTGGCCATACGATATGGCTAGCGTCACGTGGCCAACCTGTTGATGGTTGACTTGGTACTTGTAAAGGCGCTGGCGAAGGTTGGAACTGGCGTTGGCCAATTAGCATGCGGCTATAGTGGGTTGTTTCCTCCTTTGCTCGCCACTGTGTATAGTCAACAAAAAATAGTCCCACATTAATTTAACTCATTGACCACCACCATTTATTAAATTTTACTAAGTAGATACTTTTATTTATGTAAAAATACAGTTTTAGTTCGGGTAACTATGATTAAAATGCATTGATTCAGACCACGAAACTTTGTAATAATTTCTAATTTATTTGATAATATTCAGATCTTTTTACACCAAAATATTTGCAGGATTGTAAACAATTGACAACATTAGAAGATCAAAAATATTAATGTGGTAAAATACCTCTACATCTTGCATAGAGTTTTGAAGTAATTTAAGAATAGATTAGTTTTTTTTATGTGAACCAACCCTATGGACTAGTAAATGCCATGACGACATATTTTCCGTAAGAAAATCCCTTTCCTTTTTTTATGATCCATCAATTAATTTACCAGACTTTGGACTGGTTCAAATAATTTATCCTGTAAATAAGAATATAAATGATGTAGTTTGTTGGCTTAATAGTCATGTTGACAATATGATGGTTATCAGTTGCATTCGGTTTTCGGTTAGACCCTATCCTATAGTGACAGGTTAATAATCTATAACGTATCCTCAATCATCCTCTTGATTTTATCATTTGAACGTTAGCACATTGAGTATAACTTGACCCGTGTTTCTGATGGTATTCAGCTGAAGATGATGACCTCGGTCCAACTGTCCAGGACGGGGGATGAAAATTTGCTTTGTACATGGTGCAGGCATAACCGGGTTTTGGATACATAATCAGTTGTGTGCGGTGAACCGCATACCCCCTACAAGCTTTGCACGTGCCTGCCCATCCTCTTCTAATGCTCTCCGTTGGTGTGTCCACATCGAAGGATACTGGCTTCCCGCGGGTCGCATCCACTGCAGCGGAAATCCAAACGACAGGTTCACTGTATAGTCCTACCCTCGGATACAAAGCCGCCCTAGAGGGAAGGGTCTTTGTCACATGCTGTCCCCTGACCATCTGAGCAACGAATTTTCACTTCGTTGAACATTTCGAGTCCACCTCCCCCTCATATTACCGAATGAACTTGGCACAAAGGTAATCGTGAACACACCTGATGCTCCTTTGAAATGACAGTGTAAGCCGTTTAGAAGAAAGTCTAGAAATACTCGAATATATTTATAAAAATTATCGTTTTAAATTTGTTATTTTCTTGTATTAATGAAGAGCATAATTGTACTAAAAATGTTTTGGTTTACTAGAATATGTTAATTAAAAATTGTACATGAATTTTATAAATAATAAAATAAGGAAAAATCGATTAGAATATTTTGAAACTAAACTAAGAGGAAAGTAATCATTTGTAACAATATTAAAAGTGTTTGGGATTAGCTGAAAGGTATTTTTCTCTTCTTATTAGATGACAGGACTGATAGTAATTTTTTAAAGCTGTATCATTTATTTGTTCAATAGCTCACCTTAGGTATTGAGACCTAGTTTTATTATTATATGATTACTCGTCTTTGCATATTAGATGGAAAGTAATGACATTGTATAACAGAATCGACTGAGGTTTTTGAAAGGAGGGGATCTTGGACACAATTAGACTACTTCTGTTAATCCTTTCACTCGCACTTGACAAACTTCTTGTTAGATAATTTAAGACCATTCATCAAAATAAATTATTTCGGATAATAGTGTATATCTCTATTGGAACATGATCTAATTTAATTTTCATTCTAATCCAACTAATTGCCTGTGTATAAGATCGAACTTATATTCGAATACAATGCGGAGGTTACTCTGCAGTAATTTGCCTTCGTGGTTTTACGTATTAACAAACCGGTGGAAAGCGGCCATTTCCCCCCCATTTAGGTGGACTAGGTGATTTTTAGGGTCCGTAGGCAAAACCAAGGACCGTCCGGTCGCCTGCTCTCACGGCTACACCTTCCGTCCGATCACTTTGAAATTTGGCATGTATGTGTCTTGTACCTACCCACATATTTTAAAAATATAGCGACTAAAAAAAAAAAAGTTAGGGCAAAAAAACTTAAGGGTTAAAAATGTTTTATTTTTTTTCGACACCGTGAGGGGTATCATATGAAAGAGTACGTCGAGCTGATTACAAAAATATATAATTCTTTGGTTATAACTTTTATAGGGCGAGCGTAGGCGAGTTTGAAGCGGGTGTGAAACGTGCCCCCCCCCCCCCCCCCCCTCTATCTCGCTTATGTGAAGTGCAAAAAATCTGAAAAAATTCCTGAACATTCTTCGACCAAAATTAAAGATACAACTTTTTGGAAATTTTGAAAAAAATATTTTATTTTTTAACAAAATACGTTTTTTATACTTATGGTCTTTTCGATTTATTAATATGGTTGTAGTCCGGTTCAGTGGCAAAAAAATACTTTATCGGAAGTTTGTTTATGTGTTTTGAGAATATCAGACCCATAGGATAATTCAAAGTAAGCTTTTTAGCATTTTAAAAAACACCATCAATAGGGTACCTAGTACTTAAACTATACAGTGTGGTGGCCTACGGACCCACGCCTACGCTGTGTGCACACAATTGACCTGTTTATTTTGATCTTGAGTAAGACATTAGTTGGTGGGCCAAAAGTCAAGTTGATGTTAGTTTGTCAATTGATAGGTTAGTTGTTAGTTATTCAAACATTACTCTAAAACAAATTAGTCACAAATCAAGTGACAAACTAACATCAACTTGTATTTTGGTCTTCTGTCTTCTAAATAATTTTATACTCTCGATCATGAAAATCATCTTGTCCACAAAAGTGAGTGGGACAAGGCCGCTCTCCACCGGTTTGTTTTTTTCAAATGCCTATTGCAAGCTATGTCCCGCAGACGAACTTAGCTGATCCCGTATTCTTAAAAGGCCAACAAAAGATTAACTTATACACGGAATTCTAGCTTTATATTGGTCAGACACTTTTTTGCACGCTATCTCCTGGACTATTACCTCAATTTTGTTATTTTAAATAATTTACATATGAAATAGCGATTTTCTCTGTTATAAATTTTTAGACAAAAGCAAACAACATTCAGCGACAAGTAATAGCATTTGGTTCGATGAGGTTTTAGGGGTTTTTTTTATTTCTGGATCATTGTGTTGCTTTTGCCTGTTACCAGAGTGAAGTGGGTAATTTGAATCCTCTTTATCTGTAATTTAACTACGGGTTTGAAAAGGCAAAAAACGAGCCGAAAAAACAAATGCCTTTAACAGTGCTAAAAAACAAGCTTGTCCTCTGTCACTTGCTTCCACTACCATTTATAATGTAATCAATAAACCAACATAGAGTATAATTTATTTCTCTCTCAAATTTTGCACTAAAAGAAACTATATATTCGTTAAACGATAATGTATCACGGGTGGGGTTTAATCATTTAAATAAATGTTTTATAAAGAGTGTAATGCAACATTAATAGTTGTGTACAGATGAAAGTGTATTTTACAGTTATTTTCTTTATATATAATATAGGTATAATATATTTATATCCATATTTTTCATTTGCATTAATATAGGGCTATATAAACGATAACTGATGTATAAATTACGAATATTGATATAATACATTATATTTATTATTGTAATAATTTATATAATCGAGTAGTGTCCCAACGATGACGCACCTCTAAATGATTTGTTATTGCTAAGCTAAGGCAACCAAATTTATTCCAAAATATATATTTGTTTTGAATTTTTGGTCTTCAAATAGATACAATAACTTATCTAAATAGATAACTAAATTAATTAATTTAATTTTTCTTTTTTTTCTAAATATAAAATTAAGCCCATTGCCACAGAGGCCGGCTCGTAATATATAATACAATTTCGTTCATGCATAATCATGACCGAATTATGTCTTCAATTTCAAAAATTCCAAAACAGAAATCCGTTTCAGACATCAGGGAAGATTTTTGGTTCCGTGTCTGTCTGTCTGGTTGTCGCTCAATTTTTTGCGAACACGTCGAACGATTTTTTTTTAAAATGGGGTACGTATACCATCCAAATTTTATTAAAATTGGACGAATAGTTTTTAAGGTATGTTGGTTCACAAAAATTGTAGACAGATCGACTTACCGATAAGGACCAACATTTTTTACTGATGTTTAAAATGGATTTTTGTTTTGAAGTTTTGAAATCGGAGACACAAAATATTTTCGATCTTCTGAACGATCACATAGCTTCCATTACCTTCGGTAAGCTCGGATGCCTAATAGTCATAAGAATACCTTTAGACAAAACCGATGAAGAAGAACCTTAAGACCTTTTGTGTTTAGCTTCTTACGTTGTTTCTTAAGAGTGAACCTTCATAAACTTGTTATCCTGATCTGGGTTAGATAAGGGACAGTTTGTCATGTTGAATGAACATGGAGTGACTTGTATGGTTGATTAATACCAGTGTAGGTTGTGGAAGACTCTACTACTAGTCGTCTGGACATAGCCAATAGCCATAGCCAAAGTCCACTGTTATTCCTAATCCAATCATTTCCCAACTCTGTGAGTTTGGTTCTCTCAAAGTTTGCACCCTCTCCTCCTTAAACAAGCTCTTCGTTACAACAATTAACTCCGACAATCGAATTTAACGACCTCCACCCACCCGACTCTCTCCCCTGTCTTCTAATGGCCTCTTGGAACAAAGAGCAAAGGGATTAACTCCTCGGAGAGTTAACTTCTCCAGTCTAAGAGAGCACTGCAAGCCCTCCACAAACTTATATCTACACCGCAGCCTCCTATCCTTCCCCAGTAAGCTCGGACCATTTGTACCGTCTCACGGTTAAAATACTCCTCCCTTCCTCTTTATAATAAAGATGAAGGGGTGCGAAAACTTAAGCATCTTCCCTTCCGAAACCACCCTTAACCATTTACCTCCCCCTTGCACGTTAAAGTCGATCTACAAAAGACGATGCGCTAAATTAGCATATAAGTCGAGTAATCACGTTCAACAAGAGCAGAAACGGAATAAAGTAATCAAAAGCAATTCCTGTTTTCAAAGTTATAAAAATGATGATTACTGGTTAGTTTCAAATCTCACTGACACAAGATTCATTTTTCAACAATTATGTGCGTATAAAAGATAAGAAATGCTTCAGAATGATTTTATTTATTCATTCACAAACTCGCCCACCTTTTCATGAATTTCATGAAATAAGTATTCTTTTAAATGAGACAATTATTATAACTTACTCTTCCATGTAATCGGCAATCAATTGAGCATTTATTATAATAATTAGCTTTATCTTTCATTTCTAATTCACCCATTTCTGGTTAAGCCCCCTTTTATGTGGAATTTAAAAGAGATTACCTGTTTTTTCGGCCAACTTTATTTTCAATCAGTTTTAAAAGTTTATTAAATTTTAAACCCACACCTTCAATAATTTTTTAAAAATGAAATATTAAATTTGGAGGCATAACATTTTTTGCTTCCGAGTTTACTGAAGGTAACGGAAGCTATGATATTGTTCTGAAGAATTACATTTCTCCTATTTCAAAAATTCCAAGACAAAAATCCGTTTCAGACATGAAGGAACATTTTTGGTTCCGTGTCTGTCTGTCGCTCCGAATTTATCCGAACCAACAAATCCTAAAAACTAATCGTCCTATTTTAATGAAATTTTAATGGTAAGTTATACTTGGCCCATTGTTGGACCCATATAAGTTTCAAGCACATTTATTTAGCAATAAATTTAAAAACACATTTATTTAAACATATTATATCTTTAAAAGGACTCATCTGATTTTTATGAAATTTGGATTATTAATTGCAAATAGCCCCAGATTAATTTCAACCGTCGCGGCTGCGGTCTTTGAATTTGGTTAAATTAATACTTTAATTCATGTAAAATATTGAAACAAGATTGACAGATTTAAAAAACGGGAGAAAATTAAATAAATTTGACATAGAGATGTGGATTATGTGCCACACTATTTAGCAGACTATTTTTGATAGAGCAACCGTTACCTTCGGTAAGCGCGAAAGTAAAATAACAAAAATACCAATAACAAAATAACAAAATTCCAATTTGTGTGACACTTAGCTTCCTCGTCTCCTTATATTGGACGAATGGTCTCATGAGATTTGGATCTGCATCAATTCCTAGTGGGGTATTACTTATCAGTGGCGCACCCAGGGGGGGGCACGGGGGGCACGTGCCCCCCCCAAAGCCAGACTAAAAATTTAAGTATGCAATTCACAGCACGTGTTAAAGTAATAGTGTTGTGATAGTCAAAAAAAAAAAAAAAATAAAATAAGTATTTAATTATATACCTAGTTTAGCCCGACATATTTTTTTTTTTTTAAAAGACGTGCCCCCCCCCCCCCCCCCCCCCCCCCAAAGCCGAAGACTAAAAATTTAAATATGCAATCTCGCAGCACATGTTAAAGTAATAGTGAAAAAAAAAAAAAAAAATAAGTGATTATATACCTAGTTTAGCCCGACATGTTTTTTGGGCGTTTAAAAAGACGTGCCCCCCCCCCCCTTCAAAGCCATAGACTTAAAATTTAAGTATGCAAATAAGTAAGTATTTTAAATAAGTCAGTGTCACAGTGTGTTTTTTTTTTTTGGTGTTTAAAAAGAAGATGAAGAAAATGAATAGAAGTAAGTTAAGGTATCAACCCGTGTAGGTTAAGGATCTATAAAATAGGGATGGAGCTCCTGGGTAAAAAAGTGTCGTCTATTGAACATAGAAAAATCTGCATAAAATTACGACTGCGCATTGCGCATGATAAATCAACTAAAATATTTTTAAAGTGTACCAATTTATTTTTCTGGCTACTAAAATAAAACATTAATCTATTATATAATGTACAACTTTTAATAATAAAATATTATTAGTATGTATATAATTTTATTTAAATAAAATACCCCGGTCTTCATGTCCCGTTCATAAAAAACTTAAATTTATTTGTATATAATAACATTTTAGATGCTCTTAGAATAGGCTAAAAAAAGTTTTCAAGTAACGTAAACTATAAAAATTTTCCCGGGGGAGGACCCCCGGACCCCCCTAAAAGAGAGCCCATCCCCCCTTCAAAATTGGCTGGATCCGCCCTTGATATGAAGTAATTTAAGAACAAAGAAAACCAGACTGGTTAATATTCTGTGATTATGCTAAGCCCACATTACATTACATCCCCCCCCCCCCTTATTTTTTTAAATATGTGCCCCTCCCAAAAATAAATCCTGGGTGCGCCACTGTTACTTATATTTACGGAGATAGTTGCAATTAATATGGGACCAATATTGGGCTATTATGACCCTAACATGCAATTTGTATCTAAATCGGACGAGTAGTTGTTAAGATATGTATTCGCAAAAAGTTAAACAACAGATAAGCACGAGACCAAATATTTTCCTAGGTGACTGAAACAGATTTCTGTCTAGGAATTTTTAGGAAAAAAATAAAATATTTGTTCTTCTGATTGATCACAATGGTCCCGTCATCACAACTTACCGTAGGTAAAGATCGGATCCAAAAAATATAAATGAATTCATAAGATTTGTTATTTATAGGAAGTCGAATTCTTAAGTTCGTAGAAACTTTAACTTCTGTTTATTTTTACCTCTCTTGCCTTATTTTTTTTAACCAATTTTCTTTCTCTGCTTCTTGCTTGTCACTTCCTTTATTTAATGAGGTTTCTAGTCCGTGAGAAGATCGGGCTAAAGGAGCGGTAAATCTCGGCCTAAGCAACAAATTAAAAGAACCAAAAAAATAAAATAAATGGTTGGGGGATAGAAAAAAAAGGAAAATAACTTAGGTTTTAAAGCGTGGTTTGCCGAGAGAATTTTAACTACTCAGGGGCACACCGAGACCCTAGGGGACCAAAGCCTCTTTCCTCTCATACCTTTACGATTTTAACCTTTTATTTCTAGATTTTTGCCACGCACTCGTTGAGTAAAAAAGGGGAAACGCTTTTTCCCACCCAATCAGTAAAAAATAATAAATCGGAGCTTGGACGAGATCCTTTTCCTTCCTTACTAAAAATAAATGTTCTTTGAATAAAGTATAAAACATATAATATCACGATTTATTTTTGTGTGTTAGGGGATTGATTTATTTGAGGTACAATGTATTTATTTATTTTTTTTTTTCTTTCATATACATAGTGTATTTATATAATATGTTTCTTTGTTATGATATAAAAAAAACTCTTAATAAGGTTATCATTGGGAGAAAAGTTTTTTTTTTTAATCTTTTGTCTGCGGTCTGCGAACCAACAAATAGAAAGAATAGTAAAAATTCTAAATCACGAAACTTCCTAGCTTATAACTTATTTACTTATAGAATTGGAACTGGCTCCTATCAAAGAAAAAAGTTAGTCATTTTAATTTTAACCATTTATAATAAATCTTTTGAAAATATTTATTCTAATTAATTATTATTACCAAATTCTTATCCCTAGTTGTGAATTCGAATCCCAAAGAGGTGAGACATGTTTCACACTGATGGGTGAGACATATTTCACACTGATGGGTGAGACATGTTTCACACTGGTGATCTCATCGAGTAGATGAGTGAAGTGACCGGATAATTACCCCTGTCCTGTTATGCCCTAGGATGTTGAACGGGACTGAAACAAAAAAATACAGTGGTAGAGCGCTACACTGGAAATGTTGAGGCCCGTGGTTCAAGTCCCGGCGCTGGAGTCTTTTATTTTTTTTCTCTCTGTCTTCTCCCAGTGTTAATAATAATTATAATTTGATTTAAATTAAAATTTAAACTTTCTGTAGTAGGTATGAATACTAACAAAAACTTAAAAATTGAATTTATAGTTGGTTGTACTAGGTACAGGTACTAATTGAGTACTTTATAATTAATTCTCGGTCTAGTTCTAATGTCATAAATATTGACTTTCTAAACTTGGAGAAATATTGAAAGATTGGATTCGGGACTAGTTATCGGTTACGGCAGAGAAAATCATTCTCCTGCTTAACTCATTTGGTAGAGCACTACACTGGAAATATTGAGGCCCGTGGTTCAAGTCCCACCGCTGGAGTCTATTTTTCTCTGTCTGCCTCCCAGTGTTAATAATAATTATAATTTGATTTAAATTTTAAAAAAAATACATTTTCAGATTTAATTTTTTGTTTTACTATATTATTAGGCTTAATTTTATATTTAGAAAAAAAGTAAAATGAAGTAAATTAATTTAGACAAGTTATTATTACTATTTAGACCACATTACAAAATAACATTTATTTTGGTTGCTTAGCAATAACAAATACATATATTCGTGGTACGTCGTCGGGACACTACTCGATTATATAGAAGATTATTCTTATGTAAGACAATATTAAGGTCCAATTTTATGTGGATAATTATAGCTTTTAATTATTCATTTTAATTATATATTAGAAATAACTTATCTAAGTCGTTACTTTTTTCTATTTCTTCCAAGCTTACTGAATGGAACAACAAACTATGTGAGTTTTATATCTCAGTTCTGTCAAGACAGACTTCAGTTTCATGCATCAGGGAACATTTTTAGTTCCGTGTCTGTCTGTATAGGTCTGTGTGTCGTTTAAATTTTGCGCACTAACATATATTAAAACTTATCGTCCGATTTTATTGACATTTAGATGGCAGATCATAATTAGCGAGGAAGCTTGATGCCGCACAAATGGCAGTTAATTTTTATTTATATTCTCATTTTATTTTTGTGTGAATATTATTGTAATTATATTGATTTGTACATCATCAAGTCAAATTTAATATCATTAAAATATATAAGGATATTTTAATAAATTTAATGAGAATCCAACATCATAGAGTACAAACCGATGGAAAAGCCAATCATTCCTTGTCTAAACATTAATAAACCCTGATTATATAATTATATATATATATATATATATATATATATATATATATATATATATATATATATATATATATATATATATATATATATATATATATAAAATAACATTTTAAGAATACAGATGAGAAATGTGATTAAAAATATCCGCATTTTGTATTTAAAAAGAAAAAGTTGATGAAGGAAACTGAATTGTGATAGAGATGACATTTAATTTTTTTCGTGTCCTATAAAGCAAAGAATAAGAAAGAATTAATGAAAAAAGGAGGGTTTAAGATCGATTCAAAGAATTTTGCTTTTTTTTAAATCGGTTTCTTTTTCTCCGGGAGAAGAAGGGACCGGAAAGATGGAAATTAAGATTTTAATAAGTAGATTGGAAAAGGCAGTAAAAAGGTTGTTCTTCCCAGAGCTTTCTTTCTCCATATTCTTCTCTTCTTTCTATCCATATCTTTCCATGAAAAACTTTCTTTCTTCTTTTTCCTTTTAATAATTGAACAAAAGGAAGATTTATCGAAAAATTGTTAGTCTTAAAAATGGATATTTCTTTCCAGCCGTATATCTTTCTTATTTTTTTTATCCATTTATTTTTAATTTTTTGGACTTTTATAGTAGAGAGTAATTGGTAAAGAAATTTAATTTTTATATATTTTTTTAATGAAATACACACACAAACATATATATATATATATATTTATCCGGGCTCCGGTCCCCTACTTGCTTTGCTTTCTGTCCCTCGGCAGGTGGAATCCCCGACCGACCATGAGCATACTGCGTGCCCCTTTGTGTTCATATGGCAAAACCTGACTTTCTATTATCTGATAAGAAATAAGCCTTGGGTCTGCACCTACCACACCAAGGAATCTTTATTACAGCATCTGTTACGTTATAGGCTCGCTCGGTAGTGTGTACGAGGCTTTAGTTCATTGCATTATGTGCGTACTATATTATTACATACTAATTGTTTTGTTATGTCAATAATTATGCAAGATTAAATCCTAGTAGCTTATATAATTAATTGTATCGATAATTATATTATTATAAATTATCTATTGATAATTATTGTAATAGTCCTATAAAGGATGATGGGTGTCGATGCGCAGATGTCACCCATTACTACAATAGCCGCAATGGGCTGCCAATTACGCTACTGGCCTTATTGAGCTGAGCGAAGCGAAGCTCTTATACTAAACTTTTCATTTGTTTGGACGCATACTCCTCCTAAAAGGCTAAACCGATCTGCACAAAATTCGGCACGGTCAATGTGACCAACCACAGGAAATTATATATCTGAAATGGTCCAAATTGGTAAACAGGGGTACGGGGAACAAAAGTTTCCTCCTGAACGGCTGAACCAATCCGCACAAAAGTCGGCACGGTCAATGTGACCAACCACAGGAAATGATATATCTGAAATGGTCCAAATTGGTAAACAGGGGTACGGGGAACAAAAGTTTTCTTCTGAACGGCTGAACCGATCCGCACAAAATACGTCACGGTCAATGTGACTAACCACAGGAAAGTATAAATCTGATATGTTCCAAATTGGTACCCAGGGGTACGGGGTACAAAAGTTAAAATAGTAGATGCCCTTCATGACGCATGACGTTAGAAAGTTCTTTACAGTTATTGTTGTTATGTTCACTTTTGTCATATTTTCATAAGAGGGGGTAAAATAGACAAACAGGATAAAAATGCTGTTTGATTAAAAATTAGAAATATTGCTATTTTTTATCCGATTTCAGCTCTTTATAAATAAAAATGTTTATTGTTTAAGATTAAAATGCCTGCTCATTTCAATATTGCAAGCAGAGAACTGCATTGCACACCTAGTATATATATATATATAAAACTAAAAATCAAGGGACCTAGTGTTCGGTCACAAAACAACACAAAATTCTCAAAAACCTGAGGTTTCGGTTCTTATTCAAGCCTTCTTCACAGGATCTATAACAAATGATAATTCGAGAGAAGTTAAAATGTAGATCCAATAACGTTTAAAAGAAATGAAAAACTTTGTTGGAGACCGAGGACAGAAATAAAAACTTACATTAGGTAAAAGTGGAAGTATTGAACATATTTAGCAGAAAATCATTAAAATTGACTAGAAAAAAAGGGCAAGATAAGGCCCAATGCACATAGAAGAGGCGAGAGGCGGATGCGCGGCGCGGTACGCGGTACTATACTACACTTAGACTATGGATATTTACTATCCCTAGTCTATACTTTATAGGGATTTTTTACTTTACTTTATAGGGATATTTTTTGCTCTATTTCGGGTCTCCAAATCACATTTATTTATTTTTTTTTTTTTAGATTAAACGTGAAACTCTCCGTATACTGTTTTAATTAAAATTCTAAATAAGAATTTTCTCTGTTTCAGGTAAGACATCCTTTGCTTCGTCGGAACATCTTAAAGGTTTCCTTCTAACTTTTTACTTTATTAATTCTAGTATTTTTCCTATGAGGTAAATTATTGTAACATTTCACCAATTTTACGGGAAAGCTGTTTCTTAATAAACAGGTAAAGTGCGTGCTAGTCAGCATACAGCGAGGGTCCTTAGGCAACCCTGTATAGTTTAAGTAGTACCCTATTGTGCTAAAAAGCTTACTTTGAACTATCCTATGGGTCTAATCTTCTCAAAACATATAAACAAATTCTGATAAAGTATTTTTTGCCACTGAACCCGACTCCAACCATATAAATACATCGAAAAGACCATAGTTATAAAAAAATCGTATTTTGTCAATAAAAAATAAAATAATATTTTTTTTTTCGTAATTTCCAAAAAGTGGTATCTTTAATTTTAGTCGAAGAATGTTCAGGAATTTTTTCAGAATGTTTGCACTTTACATAAGCGAGATAATGGGGGGGGGGGGGGGGGTTAAGTTATTTACCCTAATTTTTTGAAAAATATTGCTTCCGAGCTTACCGAAGATAAAATATTTTATCTACGATTGATACGAAATATAAACATTGTATTTCTGTTTAGATCGTAGAAAGTGATTCTTTACGTACTTGTATTCATTGCGCATGCGCTTCTCATAGTTCTGAAGAATTCCTCTTCTTTACCACCCTAGGGCGGTAAAGAAGAGGAATTCTTTAGCTTTACGCACGATTAGCGAGTTTGTTTACATTTAACAAAACTAATTTGCTGTTCTTTTATTAAAGTAACTGTTTATATCGAGTTTTTAGTGAAAAACAATGAATGAATCAAGTGGCTTTGACGAAAATGTAGAGAATAATACTCCTCCAGAAGTAATTAATTCGGCAAAAAATACAACTCAAGATTAATGCCATCTTTATTAAGAGAAGAGATACGAACTTACATACAGCAAGTTTATTTTTTTCTGTATTTATTATTTAAATCTAACAATCGTAGATAAAGTACGGTACGCAACTCGTGGGAAAACGGCATTTTGCATTGCTCGTGTGGTTTTACCACCCTCGCTGTCGCTCGGGTGCAAACTCCACACTCGCATGCAAAATGCTACTTTCCGCACTCGACGCGTAATGTACTAATATTGTGAATATACAGATTTATTAAGCCAGTATTGGTGTTTGTTATTTATTATCTTTACTTGTTTACTTTTATTGTTATTAAAATTAACAACACTTACGTTTTTAGCAGAAATGTGAATTTTTTCCCCAAAAATATAATAACGATTTTTTTTTTTTTATATTTTAGTATCAACGGTTTTTAATACGTTTATTAAAATTATTAAATAAAAAATAATTATATGTTTTAGCAAGGCTGCTCCTTTTTTTTTATTAACTAAAAAGTCTTAGGTCTTTTACGTCTGAAAACTAACACGTGTGTATCTTCATTTGTTTAGACAAATGCATCCCAAGTTCTTCTTTTGTCTTTAAATAATAACCCGGGCCCCTCTTTCAAAATGAAAACTAAATTAACATAATCCTCTCTGTGGATTTTTTAATTGTAAAAAAAGACAAATTTTTACATGAAACTGAAACATCGTTGTGGTGAATGCAACTAGAATTATTACTTCTAGCTTTCTAATTAAGGCATTAACTCGACCCACAATAAAATAAAGTTTAAAAAAAAAAAAAAATCTGTGGAAGTCATTTAAAAAATGCAAAAGAGATTTTCGCTCCTTTTATTATAATGCCATATTTGTTAAAACAATTTATTTCGAGAAAGTCAAGCTCTGAATTTAAACTCATTTTCATATTATTTTGCTTCCGAGCTTACCGAAGGTAACGGAAGCATTGTGTTCACTTTTGAGAAAGAAAAACTTTTATGCCTCCGATTTTAAAAATTCCAAGACAGAAATCCGTTTCAGACATCAGGGAACATTTTTGGTCTCGTGTCTGTCTGTCTGTCTGTCTGTCTGTCTGTCTGTCTGTCTGTCGGTCTGTGTGTCCGCGAATAATGAAACGTGCGACGATAACTTGAGTAAATGGCAACCGATTTTGATGAAATTTGGTAGACATGTTCGTTTTACCAATGCCCAGGACGAGTTCGTTGGACAACGTTATCCGTTCAAGCGTTCACGAGCTACGCTCGCGTAAACGTGAACTTAAAATTTAAAATTGGAATTTTTGGTCGGGAAAAAAATCTAACTTCACCTATTTAATGAGACAAACATTTTTTTCAAATACAATTTTTTAGTAAAACCAACAGCGACACCGCTATGAAGTCTTAAAGATCGCTAAAACTATTAATAGTTTTTACACAATAAGAAACAAAGTAATATAACAATAATTTTAATGTTAAAAAAAAATGTAGTACAGATAGGATGCGAGGAAGCTATGTGCCACACTAATTGGCAGTCTATTTTTTATTTATTATTTTCATTTCTTTTCCTTTGATTTTATTTTATTTTTAAATTTCTTAAATATATTACAACAATCTGACACATTTTATATAATAATGGACTTTACCTTTTTTTGAAGAGGTTTTCTTATGTGGACTTGTAGAGTAGAACGTATAAGAAGAGTAAAGTGAACTTTCTTATCACTGATGAAGCTCAGGCTCCCTGAGCAAAAGCTTTGTGCATTGTGCATGAAATAAAGAAGTAAACAAATCACGGACTTTTATTCCAACAAACTCCTTTACTCTTCTTTATACGTTTTACTTTTTTCTTTTTTTTTACTCGATAATTTACAGCGAGTTCTAAGGCAGTAGTCAAAATCACGGATTTGAGCACTCAAAAATTAATATATTCTTATACATTTAAATTAATAACAGCTTTTTTCTCTTTAAATTATTGCTAATAAATTATGCTCAATTATTGAAATGTTTATATATGTTTGGAGGTACAATATTACATAGTTATAACTTATAAGGTATTAACACTTAGTAATTTTGCGCATTTAAACTATGTGAATCTCACTTATTTATAATAACTAAAATTCAAGTGTTATTATGAAGGTAAATTACGTTTAACTAATCATTAATTATAGTTCCCTTTGACTTACGTTCCAATCTGGTGATATCTGTGGCGATGTGGTTTCGCTATCTTTTGTTACTTATCTATAGAACTAATGGAAAAGATTTCCTCGTCCAACAATGTTAATAAATATCATCAATTTGTGGTTTTCTATTTCGAGTATTTCTTTTACTATTTTTTTAAGCCTTGAGTGTTGTTTATGTTGTTTATAGGGTTTCGAGGTCGTCCTCTAAACTCTAAACCCTTATGCTTTTGGTAGTTCGTCCGTCCGTCCGTCACATCTAAGAGTATATCTCCCGACCTACTGAAGCTATAGAATTGAAATTTTGTATAAAGTTAAACTTTTTTGCCCAAAAACAGAAAAAAACTATTGCGGACTTAATCACTCCAAATTTCTGCGATCTGTGATCAATTGCGAATAGATCGCAATATTTTATATTTTTTGTAATTTTCAAGTTGGGTATTATTTCGAAGGTATTGAAATGTAGATTGCAAAAATATATCGTGTTTCCAAAATGGCTGCCATTTTACCCCCAAAAAATTAAAAAAAATATGCATCTCTGTGGTCCAATGATATTTCCGGGAGTTGATATAAAGAAGTCAAATTTTAAAAATATTAGGGGGCCGTAACTCTGGAGCCCCAAAATTTTTGTCATTTGAAAATTCGAAGTTGGGTATTATTTTAAAGGTATTGAAATTTAGTTCACAAAATATATCGTTTTTCAAAATGGCGGCCATTTTACCCCTAAAATAACTAAATTAGTGCATACTACCGAAGATTGTAATGGATAATATAATATGCACTCCTTGTTTCTTAAAAGTGAATTTTATACATATTTTTGATGAATGTTTCGATGATGGATAATTTAGGTGTACGAAAAGCGACATATTACAAATTTTTGTTAAAAAAAAAAAATAATAATAATAATAATAATGTACTTATGAATTCTTATGACCGAAGAAACCCTTTTAGTAATTTCGTGGCAAGTACTTGACGGGATTTTTTTTATATAATTCTTCAAAGGGTTGGTTTCTCAAAATCTGCATGAGAAAGTGTTAATGGCTTGAACAATTCATCAATTTAAAGCCATTTAAAAAAAAAAAATACAGGAAAAAAAGTACCAAGAGCCCCATTCATTAGATTAATGTGTACTCTTTATCTGCTTCTAAGAGTTTGACGAAGAGGATTTTTCTCATAAACCATAAATAAAAAGTAAAGAGTTGAAACAGGCAAGCAAAGGAGAGGCTAACTTAGGTAATTTTCCAAACAATTTTTAACATGGAGTTAGAGAAAACTTTAAGAGGAAAGAGGGAAGAAAAAAAGGAGGTATCAACTTATAAAACTCTTATATAGCTAGAAATATGATGTTGCTTTAGTAGTAAAGTCTTAAGTAGAATCTTCTACCCTTCTAACCTCTACCTCTGAACAGTATATCTATAAAACTTCTTTCTTCTCACCCCTTTTTCTGTCTTTAAGATATCATAAGGCCATTTTTTTAACTCTGAGGATCCAGAGGTCATTACAAGAAAAAGAAACTTTTTTGGTATTTTTCGCACTGTTTATTTCTCTTTTTTTTTTTCTTTTTTTTTTTTTCAATGTAAGTGCTGTTTTAGTATTTATCTGAGCGCACGACATTGCGGAAGGCCCAGTTCCATTAAGCATGCAGTAAATCTTTACTTGATCCAATTCACCCGGTTTTTCTCGCCCTCATATCTCTGCTTTCTCTTAAGATGGGCTTATAAAATTTGAAACATAGATTAAGCTTAAATAGCTTAGGACAGCGTAAAAAAATGAACCCTAAATCGTAAGCCTTTTTAAAATGGGAGAATTTCCATGTTTGCATTTTTGATACTGACTGACTCACTCATTATCATCCCATTTTTAGCTAAAGCCGTGTGACTGACGGGTAGATTCCAAAATGTTTTTTTATGAATTCAATTTTTGATGTGAAACTTCTTTAGCCACGGTAGAGTGAATTTGCTTGGATGAAACGAAATCGTGAAACGAAGTTCGTGATTCGGGACTCGTCCAAGTGATGGATTTTTTACAGGTAATTTAACTGCCGGCTGAGTCGGCAGTTGATTAAACTGTAAAAAATCGTTCACCTTAACTAGTCTCGACCACTGTAACAGTAGGTCATATTTTTGAAGAATGAATATGATCAAGGATATCGAGATGTGAAGTAAAAAGGCTAGAGAAGTTTTGGCCAAATAGTTCTGCCTTTCCTGTATTGCTTTTTGTCCATGAAAAAAGTTTTTTTTTTCAGAGAAGAGGGATTTATTTTGTAATTAAGGATTCTTCGAGTCCTGTACCAAAGTGATATGTCTTCCCTGGTTAGTCTGTTGGTTAAATGTGAGATCGTCAGTAGGGTAATGAGTCTATTTCCATCTTGATTTAGCACATCTTTTGTTTATTTTCGTCTGTATAGTCTGTGGTAAGTGAGGGTCGAAAGTCGTCAGTTTTGTCCTATAAGGTGTAGTCGCTGTCTCTAACCAGTGCTGTATCGGCTTGATTAAAGTCTAAAGTCTGTACAGCACGGTCTACCTCGTCTTAATAAGTCTTTAATAAAGTTTTTATATTAAGTTTGTGAGAAAGTAGATGTCAACAAAAGTTCCAGTCTACGTATCCGTTAATTAGGATTTCTCTAGGAGGTTTAGGAGTGGATTTAAGGTCTAGAAATAGAAGGACATGACTGTGGTCGAAAGATAGGTCGGTCAGTTCTGAAATTGAAGGGTTAAGATGGTTGATAGGACTAGTTGCGAAATAATCTAAGAGGTTGGAAAGTTTGTGTGGATTAGAAGGCCAATAGGTGTAGTCGGATGAAGCTTGGACTTAGTTATGATTCGATAGGATCTTGGGTAGGACCGAGGTAGATCCCTTAAGGTTACTTGTTCTTTATCCAAAGCAGGGGTGTTTAGCATTATAATCACCCCTGGTAATAATACACCCCGGCCTTATGAATTGGAAGAGGGATCTAAAATCTGGTTGGGTTACTAGTTTGCTTGATGGACAATACACATATATAGAGGAAATTGAAAAATTTAAAGGTGAAGAAAGGAAAGTAGGTACTTCTTAAGATCTTTACTCCCCTGTTCTTTTTTTAGAACATAAATGACTTTGGCTTAATAACTATTATGACAAAGGGATGTTTAGTCAAATGTACTTTGGGACAAAGGAATATCACACTTCTGTTTTTATGAGGGGAGTAACAGTCTAAAGAAGAACATTCCGTACAACTTCTTTAGATCGTTACTCCCCTCTGTTTTTTTTTATAAGTGGAGTATCAATCTAAAGAAGTGCCGGAAAGTAATGGTTCACGCTTGGATAGATTCTGTCGGAGAGGAAGGATGAATATAATTGACTAGGGAATTCTTTATTAAGATCGCACTGTTCCCTTGTGCTGTATTATTTGGATGATCTGTTTTATGTATTTTGTAATCTCTGATATAGAAGTGTAGTGTGTGTGGCTTAATCGTGATGTGGTGTGTTTCTGTTATTAGGGCAATATCGATCCTTTTGAAGTACAGGTATATGAAGTTAATATTCATTAAATTATTTATTCGAATTTTATGATCTTATTAAAGAAATTAAATGTCATCGTCCATTTAATTTTAATTTTGAAATCAGTTTATTACTATATTTATTAATCACATCAAAATTTAATAATTTCTCATGATGTCGAGGTTTATTGAAAAGTCATTGCAATAAATATTTCATCGCTTAATCACAATTTTATTTCCTTTCTTGCTTCGAGCATAATAGATGGAATAATACAATAAACTACTATCGCAATGTACAATAATCTATATAATGATGAGATGATCATTTATTTAGAAAATTGTTAGTATTCTTTAATTTCATAAATCGAATCTATCACTCCTGTCGCTTTGGAAATTGATAAGGAGGATTAAAATTAAATTATTTTAATTCAGCGATCTCAACTATTGTTTAGCAGGCTTCAAAAATGAGTTGCAATTTACAAAACGATTTTTAATTTATTTAAAAATTCTTCTGCGCCTATTTGTTTCACTTCCAAATGCGCACATTCATACATTTATTTTGACCTATAACTTCAAAAATACTTATCTGATTTGTATGAAACTTTTATAGTATATTGAAAGTAACCCGCAGATAGCCCCAGATTAATTTGAACCGTCTGCGCTCTTAAACTTTTGCTAAATTGATACTTTAATTCGTGTAAAAAGATTAAAAAATAGACTGTCAATTAGTGTGGCACATAGCTTCCTCGCATCCTATTCACGTACTTTATTGATTTTATACTTTTACAAACCAATATTGTGTAAAAAAAAAAAAAAAAAAATGGAATTCTATTTTATTTTACCCCCTCAAAACTAGAAATAACACAAAATAGAACTTAACAAAATTTAATCACTATTCAAGAGCTTTTTAACGATATACATCATATTATAAAAGATTAACTCTGACATTTGTACCCCTGTACATTGAGGTACCAAAATTATATTTTTAAAAAACAAACAATACAAACGGGCATTAATTAAACTAATAAATAAATATAAATTAAAAACCTAGTAACAAAAAAATATTTAAACCCTTAAACCTACAACAATTAAAAAGTACAAAGGTACGTGTACAATTTGTTTTAAAAATAAACCAATAAAATAGCTTCAATGTACATATCAAGGCCTTTCAAATTATGTACGACACAATATTAAAAACCAAAAAAAGTGGCACGGCACACGGGAAAAAGTTTACTCTCATGTTCTCAGCAAATAGGATGAACTAATGAAATAAAATATCAATTTAAAGAGCATTAGTGTGAGATTCAAGCGCCTCAATCAGAAATAAAATCGGTCAACTATTATTGAAACGATGGCCATTCTAAGACAAAAAGGAAAAAAAATAAAAAATAAAACCAAAAAAATACCAAAATTATCACCATCTAAGGTACTACCGATGATGATACGACAAAACGTACGACCAAAGTTGTAGATCTTTTAAAATCAGTTACCGCTGGTGCTATCCGTTTTCCAATACGACTTACCGTTTAGCCGCGATAAGTTCCCAATACAGCTTAAAAATCAAGTCGGCCATTTTTATTTTTTTAAGGGGGGAAGGAGGGGGAAAAGCGAACTTTGTATAATAATTTTGGTTAACAATATGGACGTTGCGCGTCGAGTGGCGCAAACCACAATTCTCTAGCTCTTCTGGAAGTGGGTAAACATTCATATCAGTCAGTGAGTCAGTTAGCCATGCGGCTTTATAGTATATAGACATATTAATTTAGCACGATTTAATGTGCGCAGACGATTGAAATTAGGCAGGTGCTATCTGCAGGCTACTTTCGACAAACCATAAAAATTTCATAAAAATCAGATGATTACTTTTAAAGATATAGCTGTAAATAAATGTATGTTTGTGAGCATGTGGAAGATAAACAAATAAGCGCAGAAGGTTGAAATTTATATGGGACCAACAATGGGCTAAGTAAAAAAAAATCAGACAAGTAAGAGCTTACCGAAGGTAACGGAAGCTATGTGATCGTTCTGAAGAACGGGGTACAAATGTCAGAGTTAATCTTTTATAATATGATGTATATCGTTGAAAAGCTCTTGAACAGTAGATTAAATTTTGTTATGTTCTATTTTGTGTTATTTCTAGTTTTGAGAGGGTAAAATAAAAAAGATTTTTTTTTTTTTTTTTTTTTTTTTTTTTTTTTTTAAAGATTATATTGGTTTGTAAAAGTATAATCAATAAAGAACGTGAATAGGATGTGCCACACACTAATTGGCAGTCTATTTATTTAATTACTTTTATGTATTTACTTTTATTTATTTTTTTAATAAAAGAATCAATTGCCTACCCTTCGTGTGGACGTATGTCCTTGGGAACTTTATTTAATAATCTAAAAGGATAATATTTATATTGCCTTATGTAAATATTATGTTGTCTGAGATGTTAAAACAAGGATTTGGATGTCAATATCTTTTTTAAATATAAATAAAAACATTCTTTTTTGTTTTTTTATTATGCACTTCGTACTTTTTCGGATGTTATCTATGATAATTTAAGAATGGTTTTACGTAAAGAAGTAGGTTTTTTTCGAGTCTTGAGTACTGTTACAAGCCCTGCATGAAATTATAATATTGGTCTGTGGTTATTCTCCCTTGTTGGTTTTCCTCGGGTGTATTCAGTATAATGCATATGGTTGTAGGTTACTCGATATTCTCTGCCGGTAGCTGAAGCCTTCCCAACCCCTATTTCCATTTCTATTTTCCATGCCGGTTGTTCCACGGCGTAGCTATGTTACTGTGATCGGGATTTCGGCCTCAGTTGCATGCTCATCTTCTTACCTCCTCTACCAAATAACCCTCTAGCAAAAGGTAATATAATAGTAGCTTGTCGATTCTTTGTCCATCTCTTTCTAATATCTATCCCTCAATCTAGCCCCCTCCCCTTTCCCCAAGTTAACCCTAATGAAATTCTGATGGAAGAAAACAGACTGCAATGATTTTCTCATCGTTCTCTGTATAAATTTATCGCTAGTGTATTCATTTTTAAGTAGGAAATTGTTCCTAGCTATATTTCTTATCAAATATAAATTTCCTCTTACTGTTATAGAAAGAACGTGTTTCATGAAAATGTAATCTGACCGATACGAAAATACGTCACGCTTAAATTTGTAGTAGCAGCTTTCTTGTACCTTCATTATTTCCTCTTTATTTTCTGTATAACTTAATTACTAGAATATAATAAGTAATTTTACGAGTGTTTTTGTACGATTGTTAAATGTCGCTCTTATTTAAAATAACACTAGCTTAATTTCAGTATTAATCAAATCGAGCAGTTGCAAATTACGTTACGGTTTAAGTAACTTTTCCCAAATAATTGTGTAGAAAATGTGCATTTAAGCTCTCGGATCTACTTGAGGCTAGATCAGTGTCGGGGGAAAAAGATTAATCAATTTAAAGTTGACAATTTTAGAGTTCTTAATGCTTTATGCAACCCATTTTATTTTAAAATCCCTAGTTTTTGCTTTTTCATAAACAAATTGTATAGATTGAAAGTACGTCTGGAGGGACCTGCCCTCTTCTGTCTGAATATTCCAAAACCAATTAACATAATAAATTAATTTTATGTATCCTTGTTTTTATTTATAGAATAAATTTGACTGAAAATGACCTTTAAAGAGTCGAAACGTCTCTATTAATGGAATATTAGTTTTCTTATTAAATAGACACCTTATTAGTCATCAGACTTCTTATGCATATTTTGTTCTTTTAATTATTTTTGAAAAACTATAAACGAAGGTTGAAATAGCACTACTGTACCTCTGTCAATAAAACTCACGTTTATTACATTATATTTAGACTCTTAACTAACTTTTTGTATTCCCTTATAATAGAAATTTAAGTTATTTTAGTTTTAGAGCATTGATTTTAAACTAAGTATAGAAGTATAAACTCTTGACCACACCTATTTATAAGTAATTATGAACTAAATGAAGGCAGGGTATTAAATAGTTAACTAATAAGCCTTTTAATTGTGCAGAATCTAAAGTTGTTTATAATGAGTTCTAAAAGTTTTGCGAGAGTAGTTTGTTTATTATAAATGCTTATATATAAAACGAGAATTAAATGTAGCAAAGGTAATTCATTTAAATGAATAAATATAATTGTTTAATTCTTAGTTTTAGGAAAACATTTTTATATTAACATTAACTTTTGGAACAAATTATGAAAAGTAATTTATATGAATGTACTTTACTTTTTTTAATTTCTTATATGTATAAAGTATTTTTAAAGGCGTAATAATTTGAGTTTTGATTTTGATTTTTTTACACAGTTTAGATTAAAAAAAATAATTTTTAACTTATGTCTTGCTTGTCTCAGCTCTTATTATATCGTCTGTAGTTTGAGCAGACGGTAGGAGCCTAACTACAGGGCCGATTTCTATGAAATTTGTCATAAATGTACAAAAATCTCATACTCCTTAATAACTCGAAAAATCAAACTGAAACAATTGGCAAAATTGTTGCGTAATTATTTAGCTTTAAAGTTTCAAAGTTAATATATATAGTTTGTTTTTTTTCAAAATGGTGGCAGTTGTCAACACGAAATTCAGTGGAAATGCTTGAATTATAAAGATCTTGTAATATAAAGAGTTTGGTGCAACTTTCAGCGCAATCGGATTATAGTGTATTACGTATTTGTGAAATTTTTGCTGACTCAGAAAAATGGGTTAATGACGTACAAATTTCTGTATTTTTGCAGCACAACTACATGTAAGGTCTGATTTTTGTTGTCTGAAGTTTCAACTGTCTAGCTTAAAAACTGTAGGGGGTTAAGCTTGACACAGACAGACAGAGATCAAGCTAAAAAAAAACTGGAATTGTCTTAAAAACGCCCAAAACGGATAATTCCTTAGAATTCTCCGTTTTCGGATTTTTTGTCTGAAAACATAACTTTTCCTTCAAGGTATGCAAAAGTAAAAAGTTTGTTTAAATTATATTAAAAAAACCAACATTAGGCTCTTAATATATTTACTCTTTGATGGCTGTATGAGTCTTTGTAAGTACCATTAAAACTCGATTGGAAGCCAGTAATATTCTGTATACTTTCTAGGTCGGTCTTAATAATAATAATTTTCTAGGTCTAGGTGGTGACCATGTCTTGATGGGGGTAGGTTAGAAGATGACGTTTTCGCTTCCAGTGGTGTTAAGAGCATCTTCATCGGAGTGTATGTTGATTTAATCGAGTAACAACTAAAGCTTGAGTTTGCTCGGCTTTACTTACTTTCTTAGAGCAACGTGGACTTTCTTGATGAAGCTCCCTTCGCCACTGTGAGCTAAACGTCCGTACCTTCACCACTGTCAGCTAATAGTCTTTACCTTTACCCATCAAAATCCGATAATCACCGGAAGACCTAGAACTTTGAATGGTAACAAGTTATATATTGCGTTAGATCGGTAGATTTGTACTTGATTACCATTTGAGTAATTTGTTTATAGATTAAGTTATATTTCTAAGGAAGCAACTTTTATATGCCCCTTACCAAATATTAAAGTAGTCCTGCGGTAATATTTTTACCCAGGGTATTAAGATAATCATTTTGCCAGATTACCTCCCTCCTTCTAATCCCAGTCTGGTTTTGAACCCTATGCGAAAATACCTCCTCCCCCCCCGTTTTCCAAATGAAACAATTCTCTAGGAATTACTTCGGAATTGCTGGGAAATTGCCTTACCCTCATTCCTCGTCTCTCCCTAGGGCCCTATCCAACCCCTGAGAAAATCTCGACCAATTAGCACACCTTAATACTACGCTCAGGTGAATTCAAGAGATGACGTTATTTCGGTTTCAGACAGCAAAATAAATTTTTCCTTTTTTTTAACCTGCCTTAATTCTTAGTTTAAAAAAATGTCTTAGTCTTTAAAATATCTTTTCTTAGGTCTTAGTTTTTAAAATATCTCGGTCAATTTTGTTTTAGTGTTATCTACGTATACTAATTTTATTTCAAATGTTGTTTTATAATAATGTTGCTTCTGAGCTTACCGAAGATAGAGAAAGCTATGTGATAGTTTCGAAGAACTACATTTTTTCATATCTCCAAACTCAAAAGTTCCAAAAATCTGTTTCCAACTCTAAATTCTTATCAGTGTTTCTTATCAGTGGATCCACAAACCTGCACAGACTATAGATATAATATGTATGCATATAGTAACAATTGGTATTAATTTTTCCTTGTTTAATATAAAATGGAACCTTAAAAGTTCTATTAGAAACTTAGAAAGCAGTTTAAAATAAAAATGTTATAAATTCTTTATTAATTACAACAATGTTTTGAAACGTTCTTGTACTGAAATTTTGAATTTGTTTAAGATACACTTTTTTTGTTTCTAGTTATCCCTATTAAACATTGTCTTCTTATTTAACAAGACTCGAAAATCTTTATTTTTCTTAAATTTATTTTTTTCTCTTAACCATATACATTTTTAATAAGTTCGAGTGCAAAATGTCGTTTTAAGTAGTTCGGTTTTTGTTGTTTCATTTAAATGCAACAAGAGATGAAATATTTTCAATTAAATTTACCATAATAT
Source organism: Gerris lacustris (assembly GCA_951217055.1). Classification (NCBI taxonomy): domain Eukaryota; kingdom Metazoa; phylum Arthropoda; class Insecta; order Hemiptera; family Gerridae; genus Gerris; species Gerris lacustris. The sequence continues at coordinate 52,024,602 of OX578282.1, forward strand.
TCATTTATATAAAAAAAAATGTGGAGTGTAGTGAATATAAATTCACATTTTTTAAGTTTAAAGAGAAAAATCTTAAGAGAGTTGAAAGAAAAAAAATAACGTTTTAAATTAAAAGGATATATTTGCTTTTGTTTCCTGAATTTAAATTCAGAACGAAAATTCGTAAGATGAGATAACATTTTTTGTTTAAATCAAAAAATACGGACAGCTCTAGTTTTTCTAATTAACTAGGTCATTATTAATATATTAATACCAAGAATTACATTTTATAATAATTGTATATAAAATTTTAAAAAATCCGCAATCACACAAATATATTATATATATATATATATATATATATATATATATATATATATATATATATATATATATATATAAATATATATAAATATATATATATATATATATATATATATATATATATATATATATATATATATATATATATATATATATATATTAGGCATCGCGTGGCTCTATCATTGAAGCGAGCATATAGTAATAAATATGTATTGAATATTAAAAAAATAGATAATCATGAATCATGATGAGTTGATAGATATAGGGTATGATAATAGTACAGCGGCTATTAATAAGCGAACCACCCCGCATTCTTACCATTCCTCTAACCACACATCTCCTTTTCAATTATTATAAAATGTATCTCTTTGCTACACAAAAACTACTGCATGAATCAAATTGAAATGTTGCATGCCTGTTTCAATTGTGCATTAGATGGTGTATATGAAGTTTTATTAAAATCGTTACGTTAGAACGTAAGAAATCGGTAAAATGGTTGTTTTCTCTATTAGAAACGTTTAGGTCCGCTTTAATAGTTTTAGCGATCTTTATTAATTCACAGCGGTGTCGATGTTGGTTTTACTAAAAAATGTTCGTCTCATCGAGTAGATAATAGAATAGAATAATAGATGATAGAATCTTTTCCCGTCCTGAAATTCCAATTTAATTTTTGAACCTCTCGTTTACGCGAGCGTTGCGCGCGAACTCTTGGACGGATCACGCTGTCCAACGAACTTAGCCTGATTATTAGTAAGAGGAACATGTGTACCAAATTTCAACTAAATCGGTTGACTTTTACTCAAGTTATCGTCATACGCGTAAACGTTACTGACAGACAGACAGACGGACAAGATGCATAGTTTGTTTAATGTAAGAAGCTCGCTTACGCTTGCTTCAATTATGGTAGATTTTGATCAAATTTTCAATAATATTTAAATACTATTACGAAACTCAAAAGAACTAACTAAAGCTGGGTTCCCTCAGCCTGTGATTTGGCGAGCCTTTCGTACTCGTACGCTTGAGCTACGTTGAATCCTTAACGGGAATGGTCGAGCCACCACGAGTCTAGTAAGTTCCCACGACTCGAGTTATGACACTCAAATCAAGTTAACCTAGTGAGAGGCCGTGGAAACCCAGCGTAAAATAAACCCCTGGACCAAGTAATTACTCATATACTGTAAAACCTGCATAAAGTGGTCACCGAAGGGACCGACCAAAAGTGGTCACCTTAGGCAGGTGGTCAACATACCCAAAATGAGTTGAAAAAAGTGCTCATTCTTGGTTTTTCTGTATTGTTACACACATAAAGGGTGAAAAGGGACTTTTATAGAAGAGAGACACTGTTGGTAAATAGAGTAAAAAAATAAAACTTTTCTAAAATATGATTAGCTAATTTTTTACAATTTAGGCAAAAACGAGGTGAGAAATTTTTCTATAAAAAGTTAAAAAAAAGGAAAAGAAAACATGTATTGTACTTATGTTTAATTGTAAAATCTAAATTAATGTTTGAGGTAATTTCAGCACAAAGTACGCAAAATGCACGTAAAAACACGAAAAGTAAAAAAAATCACCTTTCTCCTTTTAAATCAAACTAACAACTGATTACAAGACAAGAAATTAAATTTGCTAACAGAAAAGGAAGAGATTTTCCAAAGAAATGTGGATGAAGAGAAAAAAACAAAACAGAAATTTTGTACTGTTTATGGTTAACTCTTAGAACCAGCAAGAATTATTTCTTTTTACTAATTCCTTTGAATTAAAACCCTTCTTATTAATTCTTATAAAACAGAGAGAAAGTAAAGTGGGTTTTATTCGCATTACAACAACTAGTATATGAGTTCTAAGAAATTAAATTAAAAACCGAATGTTTCAAAATTATTATAGGTTTGTAATCTCTCTAAAGTATTATAATTTTTTTTCATATTTCTTTTTTATCTATTTTTAGGGTCCGTAGGCAAAACCAAAGACCCTTATATTTTCCTGCGTGTGTCTGTCCGTCCGTCTGGTCGCCTGCTCTCACAGCTACACCTTTCGTCCGATGACTTTGAAATTTGGCATGTATATGTCTTGTACCTACCCACACATGTTAAAAATATAGCGACTTAAAAAAAATATATTTATCAAAAAAATTTGGGTAAAAAAACTTAAGGGTAATTTTTTTTTTTTTTGATCCGTGAGGGGTATCATATGAAAGGGTACGTCGAGCTGATTACAACAATATATAATTCTTTGGTTATAACTTTGATAGGGCGAGCGTAGGCAAGTTTGAAGTGGGTGTGAAACGTGCCCCCCCCCCCCCCCCTTATCTCGCTTATGTGAAGTGCGAAAGATCTGATTAAATTCCTGAACATTCTTCGACCAAAAGTAAATTTACCACTTTTTGGAAATTTCGAAAAAAAATATTATTTTATTTTTTATTGACAAAATACTTTTTTTTATAATCATGGTCTTTTCGATGTATTTATATGGTTGTAGTCCGGTTCAGTGGCAACAAAATACTTTATACAAGAAGTTTGTTTATGAGTTTTGAGAATATCAGACCCATAGGATAGTTCAAAGTAAGCTTTTTAGCATTTTAAAAAACACCATCAATAGGGTACTATACTTAAACAATACAGTGTGGCCTACGGACCCTCGCTGTGTGCTGACTAGCGCACACTTGACCTGTTTATTTACTTTGGTCATTTTAACCGAAAATGTACAGGAAGCATTGAATTTCTGAAGGGACCATAAAAAAGTGGTCACATTGACCAGGTGGTCAATATACACGGGTGGTCACTTTAGCAGGTTTTACTGTATTACAAAGTTTAGTACAAGTTGTAGGGGATAGATTTTTTAATTTTGTCATATTGATTATATTTTTACCAACATGACTTAATGTAACCCTCAATTTAATTAATTACTCTAATTTGATATCTGACATGAAACATGCAAGTGATATTATGCGTATATGAATTATACATTCTACACCAGCTAATAAATAGGCTTCACGTGTAGTAAATATGATATGTGTGTTCACTAGCTACATATGATTAAATATTTTATGTGTTGAATATTTTGTAAGTCTATTTAAACATATATTATAAATGTTTTAAGTATTAACTAGTATAATAAAATACATTATTTGCAGTGAATAGATTTTGAAATTACGAGTTACCTTAATTTAAAGAGAGATTTATATTGTCACAAAACAACAATAGATAATCTTGAATTTAAATTGATTTATTTTTATTTTATTTATTTTATCTTTAATTTATGTATAAATATTTAATACATAACAGAATTCAAAATAGATAATATTTATTACTTAACGGTTTAGAACCAATTTCGTTGGTTATCAGTGACTTGTTCATTAACTAATGTGTTTGCATCTAATGTATATTAACTTTTAGCTTCGTGGTTTTTTATGTAATTACAATTTTTCTTTGATTTTTAATAATTATAATATAATTCCACATAATATTTGATGAAACGAATTATTTATAAGTTATGTACTTATAAGAATTAGAGAATTACTATCCTGTACAGAATTCACTCTATAGGAGTCTACGCGACCCCACACCACCTTAGGTTCTGTACTATCCTTTGTTTTTTCTAATAAGTTAAATATTATAAATGAAAGAATACATATAAGTCCACAGACATTGTGGTTGTAGGAGAGAGTATAATTGTTCTCAGAAAACTTTTAAGCATCAAACGTTTGGCCACTGCTTATTCTTAGAATTTGAATTAGTGCTGACTCAAACACTTCTAAAGTTAGGATGGGTTTCATTTCTATTTCGTAGAAAAAAAAGCATTTGAACCAATTAAACAGAGAGAGATTACATTTTATTTCTGGAATAAATGAGTACCACATTCTCAGGTTTAGCGATCTATAAGAAGACGTTCAAACATTATTATTCATCACAAACATAATACATTGGTAAAAAATACATTTTAATGTAAATAACATAATATGTACATAAGATACTAACATTCTCCTACCAGTCTTTTCTTTGATATTTAGCTCTCATTGCTTTAACCATAACTCTTCTTTATATGGTTCTTGGGCGCCCTCGTTTCCTTCGTCCTAGTGGCAACAATTTGAATATTCGTCGAGGCCGTCTATCTTCTCCCATTTGATCGGCGTTTACCTCTTGAGTGACGCTCTTCGATCATCTTATTCACCGACTGCTCATTCCTTTGTTGCTGTAACCTGGACGATCTTAGCTTCTCCTTAACCTATCCATCTCCAGAGCTTGACGCCTTTATTGTCAGTCTATAGGCTTCACCTTCATACCTCAGAACACTTTGAACTTTGAACATCTATTAAGTATAGGTACATTTTTCAAATATCGATGGGGTTGCGCCAAAAGGGCCAATCTGAAAAAATCCACAAGGGCCTATCTGCAACTAATATCACGTTTGATTTTTTATTTATAATTAATAAAATAAATTTGGTTATTTTGACTAATTAATTAGGTATCCAAGTATATTTTAAATGAATAAAAATATAAATAAGGCATTCAAATATCAATTTTTCATAATAGCTTTTCAAGTTTTAGAATTCAAATACAAAATGCAGATTGGCCCTTTTGGCGCAATATGTATACTAGGTTTTTTCATAATACCCGAGTTTTGGTAATCAAAAAGTCGAATTTTTAGGCCCATATTTGCTCGGGAAATCAAGACTGCATATATATTTAATAAAATGAGCTTCAAATAATTAGTTGTTTTAACTGAGATTTTTTGGCACCACTTCATAATTATGACTAGAGGGGTTGGTAGAAAGTAACTCAACAATATTGTCACCACAATTTTTTTTTTATTAAAAACAAACGCGTTTCTGCTTATAATATCATCTTTAGTGTACGTGTTAACTTAGTAAGAGTGAATATTCTGTACAGGATTCAAGAAGTATGGAAGTACAGAATTCACTCTAAGTTGACACGCACACTGTAGACGATATTATAATCGAAATGTGTTTATGAATTTAAATTAAAAAAAGTTAGTGACAATATTGTAGAGTTACCTTCTACCAACCTCTCGTCATAATTATAAAGTGAGCTTCCTTTTTGACATTCTGTTATTGAATAGTGCGGCTTCAATACTAAATTTGCAACATTTACGTTACATTCTTGTTTAAAGTTTTGTTCTTTCCCTTTTAAGTGTGTTACAATCGTGTTTTTACCAAAGACTTTCTACTGTATCTTTTACGGTATAGTTATATTCGTTGCTTTTCTTATAAATGTGCGTTTACTTTAAACTTAACCAAACCTCCTTTGTACAAAGATTTTTGGTTTTTTCCTTTAAAGAGTCTAATCTCCCTTAAAGAAATGCTTTTACTTTTGCCAAACCCCCTCTTTTTTTCCAGTACAACAAGCTTAAAAGGAAGCTTGAAGTTTATGTTGACGTTGGCTCATGTCCAACGTGGGGAAAGTCTCCTCTTAAAGTGTATCTTTGCCTAATGATTTCCCCTTCCAAACCAAAGGCTTTCTCGAGGGAAGCTTAACGATCAAGGTGCAGTACCACTCCGTGCCATGTTGAAGCCACCCTCGCATTCCTTATAATTTTTTTCCTTCTCTTCATCAGTATTACCCTAACCTTTAAATCCATCAGAAAAAAAATATCCCTAAAGCCTAATTACTGGACAGATGTCTAACACCCAGTTATTACCGCTCTCTCTCGTGTACAACCCCAAAAAAACTATACTAAAAGTGTAATAATGCTTTAAAAATAAAAATAATACCTAAACAATTTCTATCATTTATTTTTTTTTCATCATCGACACACGATTTTTTTTTTTTAGTTCCCCTTTTTTCCTATATTGCTTTTTTACTGACTATGATCTATAAATAACGATAAACTTTGTTTCTTTTCTTATAACCTTCCCCTCATGTCTTGTACATAATCCATGTTTACGTTTTTCTTTTTCACCCTTATCCCTCCTCGTACCTCCTGAAGACAAACTACCCTCCTAAAACACTTTTACTCTGCTTTTATTCTTACTTTTTTGTGAGGAAGGTATTTCTACCTGTTATTTACTACATATTGTTGTTAAGTCCCCTTTTTCTCTTCTTCGATATTGTTTGGTTTTAAATTGTTCGTACTTAATGTGGATTGAGAGTTTTTTTATTCTCCCCCCAGTCTTACAAATAGTTTTTCAATACACTTCTTATAACGAGTAGATTCAAGCGAAAAAGAACTTCTTTTTTTCGTGAGTTACAGAAATATGTGAGTTATGATGTAGAATATATTTTAATGTCATATTTTGATTTGTTTTCTCATACAATTTTTCTATAACCACGCAAGAGTAAAAGTCAATGAAAAAGTTTACGATTAGGATACGTTCACTATACGCAGTAGTAACAACTTTCAATAATATAAAAGTGAGTTTTTATGGCCTAAGTTGAGGTTCCATATTGACAATTTATTCTTTTACTGAGTGAAACCTGTCAGATAATTCAATAACAGAACGTGTAAATTTTATTATCGTAAAATTTCTCCTGCGTAGCTTAGTAGTTAGAAAGAGCGCTACTCTGGAAATGTAGAGGCCCGTGGTTCAAATCCCGGCGCTGGAGTCTATTTTTCTCTTATGTCTCCCAGTGTTAATACTAACTATAATTTGATTTAAAGTAAAATGTTATGTATACTTTGAATGAAAATTTGACTCTAGGCTCATACTATAAGTTCATCTTGTAACTCTTTATGATATTTTTTTTTCTTTATGTCTTAATATCGATGTGGTGAATTTATTTGATTTTTTCAATTAGTTTCTAGTTCAATTTAAAATTACATAGGCGTAGAAATTATAAAGGATTTAAAAAAATGTAAAAAAATAGAATGCCGATTAGTATGGCACATAGATCCTTGCATCCTATCGAGCTCTTACTTTAATGATGATTTGCTTTTACCATTACTGTGTTTTTATATAAAAAGAAATATCAATTTAGGAATATTTAATGTCCGTAGAGGGTTAAAATTATTATTGGACCATCTGTCCAATAATAATTATTGGTCATCATCCAATAATAAGCCATACAAATGAATTAATAATTACATGGTTACGTTTAAAGATAGTAGGTATTAATAAGTAATATGGTAAATAATGTGGGCATAGAAGTTTGAATCTTATATGGGATCAATGATGGGCTCATTATAACGTGCCATCCAAATTTCATTAAATCAGACGAGTAGTTTTTAAGATATTTTGGTTCGCAAAAATGATAAACAAGAATCCGACTGACAGATTAGAGAGCGATAATGATTCCTGGTGTCAGAAACGGATTTCTGTCCAGGTTTGTTTTTGGAATCAGAGACATAAAACAAATATTGTTCTTCAGAACGATCTCGTAGTTACCATTACCTTTAGTAAGCTCGGGGGTAATACATATTTTAATTCCGTGTCTGGAAGCTATCTGCCAGTAGTGATGTGGGCCGGGTAAATACCCAGCGGGTAGGGTAAATAGAAATGGGTATTTACCCAGGTATTTACCCGAGGCCAGGGTAAATACCCAAAATGAGGGTATTTATGACAAATAATGATTTAAATAGTGTTTTAAGAGGTTCTGAGCATTTTCCATACTCTAATGGCTTTAATAAATGTCATGTAATGAGTATAGGATGTTTTAAGCTTACTTAATTCTTAAAAAAATAGCCTACAAAAATACCCAGCGTGCGGGTATTTATTATTTCTAAGTACATATATTAATATTAGTAATACAGATTCAATTATTTAAAACCGAATGCTTATTTTGAAGGAAAAGGACAGGATTATTATTTTGAAAATTATATTATGCATTCATATTTTATGCATTTGGTCCAGGAAGGTAGCATGCAAAAAAGTGTCTGACTAACATCAAGCTAGAATTTTATGAATAAGTAAATGTTTTGGTGCCTTTTAAGAATATATGGTCGGCTAAGTTCGTCTGCGGGACATAGCTTGGCAATAGGCATTTGTAAGAACAAACCGGTGGAGAGCGGCCATGTCCCGCCCTTTTTGGTGGACAATGCGATTTTCATGATCCTGAGTACTAACTTTGTAAGTAGACCAAAAATCAAGTTGATGGTAGTCTGTCACTTAATAAGGGTGGGACATGGCCACAGTGGCGTAGCTAGCGCATTGTCCCCCCCCCCCCCCAAGAACTTATAGGGGGCCCTCGCCAAAGAAAATTAATGAATGGATTTGCGTTCAAACTGAATAGGCCCCCTGGCAATAGTATAGAAGTATGATTCCAAGGTAGTTTAGATTTTATTATGAGGGGGCCCCCATCGACAGTGGTACATTGGATTTGGGGGCCCCTATGGAACCGGGGGCCCGCCCGCAATGCGGCTCATAGTTACGCCACTGCATGGCCCCTCTCAACCGGTTTCTTTATTTCAAATGCTTATTGCCAAGCAATATCCTGCCGACAAACTTAGTCAACTACATATTCTTGAAAGGTACCAAAACATTTACTTATACACAAAATTCTAGCTTGATGTTGGTCAGACACTTTTTTGCATGCTATCTCCTGGACTATTTTTCTTATTAACTTATTAATATCCATATTATTATTAAGACCTAATATCACTTAATAACTACTTGAACTTTCATAATATATTTTATTTACAATAAATGAGTTTGAAATTAAACTCGTAGCAGTCGTAACTTTAAAAATTATCATAAATACCTGGGTATTTACCCAAAATGGGTATTTACCCGGGTAAATACCCAGGGTATTTACCCGCAGTTTTAAATACCCGGGTATTTTACATCACTATCTGCCAGTGACTATTTGGCAGCCATTTTTAATGCAGTTTTTTTTTTACTTTATTAGGATATCATTGGTACGATTTATAAAGAAATCATTAATTAGCTGAATAATATGTAAGTGATAATCAACATTATATACGAGTAGTTTGTCGGAAACTAGTGCTAGATTATAATATAATTATTAACCAGTACTTAAAAAGCCTAAGCTGTTTTTAAAAGATAAAACGTCTGCAATTTAGTGTCACTCATAACTCCCTCGCAATTACAACATCGGACGAAGGTAGTATAATGAAATAAATTTTAAAGTAGAAGTGTTTAAAAATAGTCTGGCCAATTAGTGTAGCACATAACTTCCTTGCGTCCTATCGCGTACCTTAATGATGTTTTGCTTTTACGAATTTATTTCATTCCCCCCCCCCCCATTTTTACTTCTTACAATCCAATATTCTGACTTTGCGCGTATGTAGTGTGTCCTTTGATAGAGTATCCAAGAGGAATTTTTGTGGATTTCGAAGAGACTTCATTCTTTATAAAAACATCTGCTTGTTCTTATACCTTAAAAAAGATAATATTTTCTTAATTTTGTATTCAGGGTGTTTAGTTTCTTAAAAACTTAAAAATAACCAAGTGGAAAACTATTCTTATTTTTGATAGTATCAAAAAATATTATTTATATAAATCGTTCAGAATTTCAAACAACGTGTTAAATATTAAACATATTATATTATTTTATAAAAATAAAATAAAGTATGAAATCAAACACGATCTTTAGTTTGTTTTTAACTTGTTAAAAGTTGTTGTTTTCTGTTAAATGAACCTCATTTTAACTTAGCTTTGAGTTAGTTAAATCAATTTCGACAGATGTTAAATCGGGTTGAGTTCATGAAGGTAGGAAAATAAATGATTTCTTCCTCCGTGGTTAAAATTGGGAAGGTTTTAAGTGATTGTCATGTGTGATGATTGTGACTTAACTTTAGAAAACAAAATGTAATTTAATATTTCAGAAAATTAATTAAAATTTACTTTTTACCCTTTTATCACAATTCTGAATCACTTTTCTAAATACATAATACTTTTCTATAGCATCTAAAATAAGTTTACTCTTGGTAATTTTTAAAGTTTTAAGAAAACATAACACCATGTACACAAAATTAAGAAAATATTATCATTTTTAGATGTTTAAGAACAAGCAGGTGTTTTTATATAGAATTGCTTTTCTTCGAAAACCTAAAAATAAGAATAATTTTCCCTCTTGGAAACTCTATTTTGGGATACACTGTATATTATTTAAATAACATCTACTGAAACAGTCACTGTAATTATTATTGCTAGGTAGATAGATAATAATCTGTGATTATCGAGTCTCAAGTTTTTTATTTTTCCGTAAATATAGACAAGAGCTTGTGGTCGGCTTTTAACAAGCAATCAAAGAATTTGCTTAATTGTCATAGATCTGGTAGATTAATATTTATAGATATGAGAGAGTTAGTGAGGTACGGTTTAAAGAAAAAACTAAGTCAATTTTAGAACTGACACCAATAACCTCAGTATCTGTTATCATCTCTCTTCTTACGTAGAAACAAGACAAGATTCTTTAACAGATATTAATTGTCAATAATGTCAATTTATAAAACAGGTTTGTTTATATTAATAAAATAAAAAAATATAAAAATTGTAAGTTAAAAGCCCATATGTAAGTTACCCTGACGATGTAAATATATTTTGCGAAACTAATTGGTAAAAACTTAGTTTTTTCTTTAGACCGTACCTCACTAAATCTTTCATATCTACACTTTAACGGTTGCTAACTTAAAATTTAATTAATATTTTTTATAAACTTTAAAGAATTAATTTTAAGTTCTACTTAAGTGGGCTCAATAATAAAAGGGTTAATTATCCTGATTTATAATTTCCTAAACAGACTGAGCTAAGGTAGATAAAAGATTTTCATTTTAATTTGTGAAAAAAAAAAATAAATAAATAAAAAATAATAATATATATAAAAAAAAAAATAAATAAATAAAAAATAAATAGAAAACAAGTTAGAGATTTTAAATTTTCCCGCTTCTTTTTCAACCCGACCAACACAAAGTAAGTTCCATAATTTAGCGGGTAAATCAGCATCCGTTTGTTATAGTCGGATTTTGATCTGATTTTTATTAGTGTTCGTAAGTTATCTAAATACGACAGCATAATTTACTGCTAAAATCTGCATTAGTTTTCGTTGTATATATCCTCTAGAATTTAAAATTTATGTATGGAATAGTTAAGTGCAGGTATTAAACTTGCTGAAATTCTTGGCTCGGAAACAAGGAAGAAATTAATCTTGAGTCATGGTTAGACTTTAATCTTACTTAAGCCTCATTTGGTTTTAATGAATGTGAGAGGTCGAGAGAGGATAGGAGGGACGGGTTTTTAATCCGATTTGTACTTAATTTGCATCGTCAAACAATAGGTGGGAAGTCCCGAGAGATTTAAACTTAAAGAAGGGCTCGACCCTTCAATTGCTCCCTCTTGTTAATAATAGATTTTCAATAGAGAAGGGGAGAGTCAAGTTGAAAGGTCTTACCAAGTAAAAAAGAAAATCTGGGCAACTTAAGAAAGGGCGGAAAGCTTTTTCAAGATTGAAGAACATCTTTGGGGAGGAAATATTCCCTAACTAATTAGAATTACTTGTGGGGACTGTTTGAAAACATCGGACCTTTATTGAAGCTTTTTTTTGTACGGTGTTTGAAAAAGGGTGAATTGAAACAGTCTAAAATGGCATTAAGGGATGAAGTAGGGCTTTTCGAATACTACAGCTTCGGGGGGTGTTACATTCTAAATGGCAGATAAGTATCTGGAAGTGAGATCTAGAAGCGAAAAGGGGTTAGAATTAGTGATAGTATAGTAGGACTAAGTGCAGAACACTGTCAAGTACTCACTGTGTAAATACTCGAGCCCCGTTACAAAATAGAATGGTCTTCTAGTCCAAAACGATTCTACGTAGATCCGACTACACTAGACTAATGTATTGTGCGGCACTCTTTAAATAAACCATTATCCCTTTGCTTCATATTTAATTCTACCCTCTGTCCACATCTTAATTTCATTTAAACCTTTGCTCTATGGTTTAATTAAATAATGTTTGTAGTTATTAGCATGTCTCATGTCGCTTTGTTCAATTAAGAATTAAGCAGACTAAAATGTTAAGATTATGGTAAATGTAATGACCTCTCTATATGTAATTATTATTTATTTAAAAAAAAACAAAACAAAAAAAAAAAACATCAAAACATTAATATGAGACTGATCATTGATTTTGTTTTAAAAAATAAAATATTGGCTAGGCTCAAATAATTTTTTTGTAATGGTAATATTTATTCAATTCAACTTAGTCAATATAAGTATTACTCTTATTTAATTGTAACAGCAAATAATTATTGTCATAGGTATAATTGTTGCCATTGTTCTTATTCTCTATGAAATTCACCGTTTGGAAAATAGTATAAAATAAATTAATTATAATTTGTAAATAGGATCAACTGAGGTGTCAAATATCATATCACATATCTTGGTGAAAACTTAGTGGCAATTTCCGCATTTTGATACGCCAAACCTAAAAAGGTTTTTTTTATTAGCCTATATATTTAACCTCCTTTATTTTACTTTTAGATAGGAAAATCCTTTTTTTCTAAAAGCGAAACGTATCTATAATAAACAAGAAATATTAACTACTTTTGTATTATTTAAGTAATGCCTTCTACATATTTTATAATGTATTGATTTATTATTCCTCTAAGAATTGACCGCGCTATATTTATTTTTTATTTATAGATATTAGAAAACTTCTTTTTATTATTAACAAAGTATGAATATGCGTGAGCAACAGTTATAATAATGGAAGAAATGTGACCTAATTTTACAAAAAAAAGTTTTAAAAACGATTGGAGTAATAATTTTGTTCCATGTTTAACTGAATATAAACACTCCCCTTACTTTAAAATAATATTTAAAGTTTTCCTGAATTGTGTTTAGCTCGACCTCTAAAAACTGTATATTCAGATGGTTTCGAGAAGGAAAATTTTATTAATTTCCTTCGATTTATTATTTTAAAACAACAGAGGAAAGAGAAGTTATACAAACCCCTTGCTGTACAAATATTGAGAAATTATTGAGAGATAGTTAAGAGTTTAAATATTAATATGCACTACGATTTATATTTGTTTGGAGTTATAAGGGGTTAGATTGGGTCTAGGTAAGCGGATACTGAATATATCTGACGTAAAATAGAGTTTCAACAGAAAGGCCTTTAGTATGGAAAAGAGAAAAAGGGATTTATTGATGCCGAGCTCTTGTATTAATATCCGATATCTTAGTGGATGTTTGTTCTGAAAGCCCCTTTCCTCTTTGCTAAAGGTTTACCTAAAAGGAAGGATTAAAGGTGCCGAGGATGTACCTCTAAATTTTACCTTATCGGAGGGTAATTAGACCACGAGGATCTGGGTGGCCCAGGAGAACATTCATCAGAAAGAGCACCCTAGAGAGCAAGCCAACAGAACACAAAGCTATATCTTCACTAGAAACCCAAGGCATTTCAACAGTAATTAACACCGGCTAACATTCAAACTATACACACACAAACCTCTCTTAACTCTTCTCCTTACCATTTGACTTTTATGTCTTTCTCTCTAAATCACCCTACAATAAAGGGAAACGAAACAAAAACTAAATCAATGCCAAGGCGAAAGATTTTATCTTTGATTTTCTAACTCAATAGCTGTAGACCTTGTTTTATTTTTCTACACAAAATAAAAAAAAATATATACCAATTAGTGTGGCTCATACCTTTCTCCCACCCTGGTATTAAACAAATGGTCACATAAGTCCATCATTAGGCTGGAGGTAGTCATAATTAATATGACCTACCATTCAAATTTCATTAAAATTGGACGAGTTTTAATATTAGTTTTTAATATATGTATTGTACAACAAACAAGACAAGAGTCCAAAGATGTTTTTACATGTCTAAAACGGATTTTTTAAATTAAGACACCTGAAATATGAGTTGATTTTTGAGCCTATCAGTCCTGCTTAGGCTTAACTAAGAAGTTGAAAAATTAGTCCAATTAATTAATGTACAGTGTGTTGTTACGACGAATTTTCTAAAAATTTTCAAGAGTAAAGTACCTTTGTATTTATAAAAGGATCAAAAATATTTAATTAGAAAATACGCGCTGAGCAATGTGTAATGGTTGGTGGTAGCACATTTAAATAACCTTTATATTATTTATTTATTGGTTACCCTTTTTTGTCAAATAAATAATTAGGAATATTTTTGATACTGTTAAAAATAAAAGTACTATACCTTTACTCTTGACAATTTTTGAAATTTCGTCGTAATAAAACCCTGCACATTAATTAACTGGACAACATTTTTTAACTTCTTACTTTAAGACCAAGCAGGGCTGTTGCCCAGAAGCTCTAATTTCCACAATTCTTTTTTTTATTTAATTCCCGCACGAGCACTTAATCCGCGGACACACAGTATATATATATATATATATATATATATATATATATATATATATATATATATATATATATATATATATATATATATATATATATTATATATATATATATATATATATATATATATATATATATATATATATATATATATATATTTGTGTGTTTGTTGGTGATATAAACACCAAAGAAAATGTTATACTATATAATAGTTTTTTCTGAGTTACTTTCTTCCATAGAAAATAAATTGACATCGTTACTTCATTTACAGGTTTATATAACATTTAGAGAGTGAAAAAGGTTTCAAGAGTTCAACCACTGTTCTATTTAACATTTATAAGGGGGTGTAAAATAAAGCACGAAGGTACAGTTATAACAGCTCGATGACTTTAGGATGTATAAATTATTTTTAGAATCCATATATATTCTTTTGAACTATGTACTTAATAAATCTATAGTTGTTTAGTAAATGTTTTATACAATCTATAGTTTAGGTACATTTAATTGTGATCTCTTAGTTAGATATACATTTTTTAACCAAGGTTTTTTATTTCATTTAAAATAAACTTAAATTTTATCCTAACATATGAATTTAGTAGTCCGCTTTGTCCTGTAATAACCTAATATGGTGAGCAGATTGAAAAAAGGAAATAACATCTAAACTTCATTAACCTTTGACATCAAATATCCGAATGTGTCAATAACTAAATAAATAAATAATTTGAACAAAAAGGCTATTAAGAAATATACTTGTATTTTTCAATGTATAAAATAAATAAATAGTGGATCCGACAACTCCCCATATACCTCTTTCTTATTAGAACACTTTCTCATATACATAGTAATGCGGAATTTAAATTTCATTGTCTTTCATTTTAGTCCACAGGCCACCATAAGAAGTGAGTCACTGATTGATAAAGTTTTCTTACCTTATGGAATCGCTTATTTATGCCTTGTCCACCGATGACTTGGGTATATGGCAACTGGGCGCTGGGCCATTTCTTTTTTGTTGACATGCCAAACTTGCCCTTCTGCGGGAACATTGAAAAGAGATAGATAAAGTTTTGATTTTCACAGGATCGTTTAATTAAATTATTTAAAAAACAGTGGTAAAGGTGGCCACCGATATGAGTGGGCAATTCCCCGCCATGTAGGAAATACTTTTATATTAAAATTTAATAAACCTTTAATAATACATAAATTCAATTTTGAAAACCCTCAACAACTAACTAATGGAAAACACTGGGCCGAAATGACGTTTATCAGAAACTTTAGTACGAGTTATATCGGACCGAATTTTGTTTCTTTAATTTTATATTGAATAATGTTAATAAGAACTAAATTTTGTTAAATTTTATAATGTTGCAAGTTTTCATTTACATTTTTTTTTATTAACTTTTATGTTTTTTGAACTAGTTTTAAGGATAATTAGATAAGATTATTATTCTCCCTCTCTAATAATAGATAAAATCATATTATATCGGTTGAAAATTATACCATGAAACGAAATCTTAATCAGAAACCCTTAAATTCCAATAGGCTAGGTTATATTCAGATTAAATAATTTATTGAAAGTTAACTTAGTAAAATCCCTCGTGGTTCTGTAAAAGGATTCTTGAAATCATTTGTAATTTATACAGGGTAGCAAATATTTACAGAATAATTTAAACATCCTGATGATAGAAACTTCGGTTGCCTCCAAACGATTCCTTAACAAAAACCCCTAGTGGTTAATTGTGCAAACATTTCTTTAAATTTAATAATTATTTTCGGATAAAGACCAATCAGTGCAAATGTTTGAAGAATAAATTTTTGTTTTATGTGAAAAATTGATATAAAACGAACAAATTGAATAGAAAGAACATGTATTTTTAGTATTTTGGTTTTTTTGGTAAATTTACCTTATATGTAGAATTATTTCTAGCCGGAAGATTCTTGTTACAATAATAATTCAAAAACTTTTCAACCGCCTGAAATAAGATATTCAATATTCATATAAATAAGCTAGTTAGACGTCCACATAAAACAGCTTGTAAACACAGTTTGTTAATTTTTTAAGCTGCTATGCAACAAATCAAAGAGGGATAGAAAAAGCGCAGCTTTGCTTGACTAATTGTATTTGCTTCGAGCTTACCGAAAGTAACGGAACAGTTTCGATCGTTCTGAAGAACGACTTTTTTATGTCTCCGAATTTAAAAATTCCAAGACAAAAATAATTTGTTCACACCAGGGAAAATTTTTGTTTTTGTATTTGTCCGTCTTTGTCTTGATTTATCGGTCTCTCGTTAAAGATTTTTGTGTACCACCATTTCTTAAAAACTACTTATTCGATATTTATTAAATTTGGAGCCTATGTCTTAAATAGTACCCCTTTTGGTTTTATTAAACGCCAAATTCTTTTCTCTTCTGCGTGTTTACCTTTTTGTTTCCATGTTTAAAGAAGAAGACGGCAGAATTGTGATGGTTCATTTGATGAGAGAAATTTGTTACAGATTTTTCAAAAAGAGAACGAGAATTCAATAAATTAGACGATAATAGGTTGTAATATCAAATCATCATTTAAGTATGATAGGACGCGTGGAATAGACTATTTTACTACGTTTTTATTAGCTTGCTTTTTTGTTTGTCCAGTACAAATCTTGCAATCGATTTTTAACTAACTTCCCGAGTAGCTAGACATTTGAAACTTTTAGCATAGCTCAGAACACGATGACAATGCATTATTTTAATACTTTTAGCCATATTTCAGCAGAATTTAATTAGTTTTCAGCAAATTTTGCTGTATGAAAAGTTAGTTCGGAAAAAATCCGCAAGTTATTTTTTTTGTTTTACCATGTCCCATATTCACAATCTTCATTTTGACAATTTTTTTCAAATTTGTGATTTTTATAAATAATAGATAAACATTGAATAACTGCGAAAAAGGAAAAGTAAACAAAGAAATAAATTAATTGACGTGTGACAACCAGGTTTGTTTACACTTGTGTCTTAGGCATTGGTTTAATTTTTCTGCATCTGTACTTTTTTACTTGTACACATTTTTTCTTTTTTTTTCTCTTACTGTCCCTACACGGGCCCCGCAAGATCTAGATCCGCCACTGCCTATTATTATCCATATTAGAATTAAAGCCCTCATTTAACGAAGCGTCATCATTTAAGTTATTATTTACATTAGCATTTTCTTTTGATATAACTTTTTAACTGCACGGGGAGTTGCCTGAATAGACCGAATTGAATTTCCTATTGCATTTTATGCTTGTTACTCCAAGAAGAAGCATAAGGCAGACACAAAACCTTTTTTCTAATATTTGATTGTCTTTCTTCCTTATGTTTGTTCAAGATTCTCAAAGGCTACTTTTTGTGTCCACCTCCTGAATGTTCTTTTCCCTCTTCGTCTAGCTCCTTAGAGATTCAATTTTAGAGTTTACATAGAAATGTTATTCTAAGGCTTTACCGTTGTATGGAGCTTATCCATTTCTTTTTGAACCTTCAGCTTTGCGTTATTTGGTAACTCAAATAACACTTTACAAAACGTTTTTATGACTATCATAAAACACTTAAAAAGTTTACATAATAAGATTAAAATAACTATATTTATGTTCATTAAAACTTCTTCTTTTATATTAGCAATAAAAGCAGTAATGCTTCCTTTAACAATTAATGTATAATAATTACCTTAAAAAAAATCTAATTTGAATACATATAGTTATTAGTTTATATTTAACGTTAATTTGTATACAAATATTCCGTAAAAACTATTCGTCATAATTGAATTGAACATTGAACGTGATAAACTATTTTGTTTAAATATTTTTTATTTTTTTAATGTTAATTTATTCGAATAATACATCCTACAAATTTTAGATAGTAAAACTTCCTCGGGCTTGTTTGTAGTCTGACTAAATCTTTTTTTTTATTCTGATATTATTTTTGTTTTTATTATTTAAAAACTTTATTAAAAATTGCTCGATAAATTATATCCTGTATCCCCCGGTGCATTCACAATAAATTAGCATGCAATTAAGAACCATAAAGTTTAATTTATTTTAATTTTTTACGGTTTTTAATTCTAATAACCCCTCTTTTTTTAATAAAATACTTTTGGACGCAATTTTTTCCCACCTTTTTATTAATATACTTTGTATATATATATATATATATATATATATATATATATATATATATATATATATATATATATATATATATATATTATGTCCGCGTAATATTTTATAATGTTAAATATGTGTAATTTGTGAATCTAAAAGTATGAGTGCCGAACTCTTAATTTTGTATCAATTATGGTTGTAAGAGAGCAAAGGACTTTAGATTTTTTTTTTATCCATTTTAATCTGAGACGAAATGGACTAGAATTACTGTGAAGGTAATGTGACTCTATCACGCTCAACTGCTTCTGTGATATCGTTCAAATAGAAAGGCAACGAATTTTTCGTGTACACCCCATGCCTACAGCATGTACTATCGGGCTAAACTCTCCTTATTACTCATTTTGCAAGTTATTTCGGAAAAAGAATAATTTAAGAAATTAACTTGAGTTATTCTGAGTTAAATGATAACTTAGAAGTTATGGCTTAGTTTAACTTTGAGTTACATTATCTTTTGAGTATATATAGGACTGAGAACATTAGTTATATTGACACTAAACTCAGGCAAAGATTTATAAATTTTAACTCTATGTAATGTACGTTTAGGTGAAACATGTATACTTTGCTGTCAACTCAAAACAATATAAAATAAAATAAAATAGACTGCCAATTAGTGTAAGCACTTTGCTTCCTCAAAAAAATTCCTCAAAACAAAATTCTGTGGACCCTAACTATCCACCAATTTCGGGTCGTTAGACCTTGAGAAATTGATGTTTGGATTTTTATGTCGACGCATGTGCAGTGGTTGCTATTGATTGATAGTAGTACGATTGATCCGCTAGTGATGGTGGAGGGAGCCTAACCCGCGTAATCCCTGAAAAATTCATCAGAATCGGATGAAAATTGTGGAAGTAATGCATGTGGCTAATTCTTGGTGGATACACAGACAGACAGACACTATACTAAATTTTTACAGGAAGGTATAAAAAGTCAATTGCGAGTGGACATTTTGATTTTGGAGGGAAGAAAATGTTTACCTCTCAAACGTGAACACCATGCTCCCACTACATTGATAGACTCGGAAGCAATATACATATTAATATTTTCAAATACCTCTGACAAGATATCGACTCATCATTATATCTGGTATCACTGGATATTTGACCATGAAAGTTAGAAGATAGGTCCCACTTAGCCCCTAAATGCTAATCATGTTACGATCCAGATTTTATCAAGATGGTGGGTGATTCTAGGACAATTGATCCGAAAATTGTCCTAGAAACTTGAAATTTGTACATTAGCTTCCTTTTATGACATACAAAATAAGAAAAAGGATATTCCAATCAGACATTTTAAATCAAGATTGCGGTCATATTATGTGTGAAGCCAAGTCAGAAGTCTATTCAGAGATCATGGAATATTTTTGTCCTATGTGAGTCTGTCTATCTGCCTGTTTTTGCGAAACTTTTAAATATATATATATATATATATATATATATATATATATATATATATATATATATATATATGTATGTATATATATTAAAAACTAATAGTCCACAGGCCACCATAAGAAGTGAGTCGCTGATTGATAAAGTTTTCTTACCTTATGGAATCGCTTATTTATGCCTTGTCCACCGATGAATTGGGTATATGGCAACTGGGCGCTGGGCCATTTCTTTTTTGTTGACATGCCAAACTTGCCCTTCTGCGGGAGCATTGAAAAGAGATAGATAAAGTTTTGATTTTCACAGGATCTTTTAATTAAATTATTTCAAAAACAGTGGTAAAGGTGGCCACCGATACGAGTGGGCCGTTTGGGGTGGCCACCACCCCAAACATATCGCTCTGCGGGGACGTTGAAAAGAAAACGGCCCACTCGTATCGGTGGCCACGAGGCAACGATCCTGTGAAAATCAAAACTTTATCTATCTCTTTTCAATGTTCCCGCAGAAGGGCAAGTTTGGCATGTCAACAAAAAATAAATGGCCCAGCGCCCGGTTGCCATATACCCAATTAATCGGTGGACAAGGCATAAATAAGTGATTCCATAAGGTAAGAAAACTTTATCAATCAGCGACTCACTTCTTATGGTGGCCTATGGACTATAATTGTCTGATTTTAATTCAATTTTGATGGTATATCCGAATTAGGCCATTGTTGGTTCCTTATAAGTTTTAACCTTCTTGCGCCCATTACTTTCTCTTCCATATGAGCTCCAAGTTTTCTTTTTTAACACCTATATATCTTTAAAAGCACACAACTGATTTTAAAGAAATTTAGGTATTTTGTCCAATGCAGCCCTCAGATAGTCCCATAATAATTTTAAAATCTGAACTCATTAAATTTTGATGAATTTATACTTTTATTCATGTGAAAAATCTAAACGATTTTGATAGATTTAAAAAAGTGAGGGGGATTACATAAATTAGGCAACCATTTGTCTAAGTTGTCAGTTTTTGAGACCGTACCTGGTCGGTATTTCTTTCAAATCTTATTTAAGATTTTTTTTTTTTTCCACAATTTCCGTATTCTGCTTTTGAAAACTGAATTAGAGATACTGCCAATAACATCGCATTTGATAATTTCCTGGAAAATCTGTTGTAGTAAATTGGAAACTTCAACATCAGATATTACCATTTATCAAAACATGAATTTGACCCTAATTTATTCGCTTATATATAGCATTTTATTGATGTTGAAATTATATTAATAATAATATACGTAGACTCGTATTACTCATTACTGACACATTTCAACTCATACATATATTATAAATGGAAACTTTATTTAGTATTTACATTAAGCATCATCGAATACAATATTTTCTAAGGTCTATACATATAAATAATATATATTTAATGTATAATCTACATTCCAGTATATATTTTTATTAATATAAAAATAAATAAAAAAATAATTTGAAATTAATATTTTAATCTTTGTTCATGGTATTTGTGTTCCTCATGTTCATTAATAGTAAGTAGAATTTTAGGCAAATAAGAGGAAATACTTCTTTTTAACTTTTGACTATATTTCGCCTCCTTCTCGAGGCTTATTCATGTCAAAAATGATAACAATTGAAAAAGTTACATAAAAACTAACATACTAAAATAACCATAATAAGCAATACATCTACAAGACAAAGTTATATATATATATATATATATATATATATATATATATATATATATATATATATATATATATATATATATATATATTATAAAATGTAAGTTAATTAATATATATATATATATATATATATATATTTTTTTTTTTTTTTATAAAAAGTAAGTTAATTATAAACAAGGTTTTTTCCTTTTGTTTTATCCTTACCTGGAGAAGCTTGCTTTTGTTATTGAAATTTATAAATAAGGTCTTTGTGTTTCAGGTAAAAAAAAATTTTTTTTGGACTATTTTTCTTCTTGGGGAACACACCACACAGGTTTACTATAAACAAATTATTATTTAATAATAAATAAGAAATAGATATTTTAATAATAAATGAGAATTTTGATATTCTTATTAATACTACTATAATATTATGAGGTTGTTACGAATAATTAAATTATCAATCAATCACAGCATCAATTATTTAAATTGATTTAATTCTAATTACTGTCATGAATA
The DNA here is from genome assembly GCA_951217055.1 of Gerris lacustris. Taxonomy (NCBI): domain Eukaryota; kingdom Metazoa; phylum Arthropoda; class Insecta; order Hemiptera; family Gerridae; genus Gerris; species Gerris lacustris. The sequence goes on from OX578282.1 coordinate 52,046,889, forward strand.
GTAAAAGAGCCAGAATGCTAATATCTTAGCTAATACTTAGTGAAGTTCATTTGAGATTAATTACGTCTTTTTGCGATTTACTTAAATGTCACTAATAATTTCCGATTAAAGTAATCACTATAAATAAATTGCATATATAATTAAACATTTCCGATTCATCAATAACATTCAATATGAAAAAAAAAAACGGAAGTGATTTATTTGTCAACAGAGTAATCAAATTTACTTGTGATTATTTTTTTACTGTTATTATATTAGTCAAAAGTTGCATTAGTTATTGATTTCTTTTTTGCCTCATTATCAGTTGCTTTAGTTATTTTTTGTTGTTCCTTTATAAATCACATTTTCGTTTATGCATATTTTGACTTATTTACTAGTTGTTTATGCGGTTACTTAATCTACAGGTTGTTTATGCTATTACTTATGCGCTGATTAATTATGCTGTTGTTTTTAGTTGATTCGTTTGTTAATTTATATTTGTTATTGTTAGTCAGCTAGTGTAAGGCGCTCAACCCTTTTTTGATTGATTAAGGAATTTCATTTAAGATTAAACGTCCGCTTATGGTTCAAAGCTCCCGCTTTCTATCGATCATGCTAAAAATCCTAATTTTAGAATTAAATTAATTTATATAACCATGTCTAAATACTTATTTTGAACATAAAAAAACAATGAAACTAGTCAGATTTCCGTGGGCAAACTGTCTATTGTACAACGACACGTAATAAATAATTTTCTCTTAACTTCGCTTAAGACAAGCTAAAATGAATTATTTGATTTTACTTGACACAACAGTATCGTCTCTACAAATTTATGCTACTTTATGACTGGAGAAAAATTGTCGTGCTTACTTTTAAACCAAACTGCTAAGGGTATAAATCTTATCTCTCTTGAATGAAAAATAAAAAAAGTAGTTTACCTTTTTTCCCCTTTACTTCTTACCCTAGTTTGAAATCGCGATTTTAGATTTTATGGATTAAACAAATCCAAAATAGAAATCACCTTTTGCGTGTTTCTACTGAAAACTAAAGTTTATGCGTAAGCTTTCCTAACAAAAATGACTGATAAAGAAAACGAGAATTCTTTAAAAAGAAATTAGTTAGATTGTCATATTCTTCTGTCGGTTGCGGTGTTCTAGACCTCGTCTTTTTTTTTTTTTTTTTAGCATAAAACCATTTGGGTTTCTCTTTTTAAAAATTTGGAGCACAGTGTTAAAATTTCATTTATATGGATAGAAGGTCTGATTAAGGAAAATCATTAACTGTAACAGGGTTAATAAAATAATATGATGAGTGAGAGTCTGTATGATATTTAAGATATGAGTCCTTACATAAGTTTCACGTTTTATTCTGTTTATGTTACTCAAGTTCTTTCATATTTGGCAGGGATATTTAAAAGTATTATTTTACGTGGAGAGACGATTATTTCTTTGAGTCCATTATGAGGACCTCTATTAACGCTCTACTTCCTGATTGTTAAATATTAGTTGGTTTTTTTTAATATGTATTCTATAATATATTGCGTATATCAATTTCCTTCTTATTTTTATTGGTATATATGGGAACTTCAAAATGAACTCTGCGTCTCTTTTCCTGAGGCATTCATTACCTACCTAAACATACTATCATTCTTATTAATGGTGTGGTAATCCACCTACTCTTTTTCCGTTCTTCGTCTCTACTTAGTTGCAAATTATTCTGACTTCCCATTATAATCAGTTGATGTCGTCGATCTTGCATTCTTATTAATGGTGGGGTAATCCAACTACTCTTTTCTTCGTTCTTCATCTCTACTTAGTTACAAATTATTCTGACTTCCCATTATAGTCAGTTGATGTCGTCGATCTTGCATTCTTATTAATGGTGTGGTAATCCACCTCCTCTTTATTTCGTTATTTATCTCTACTTAGTTACAAATTATTCAGACTTCCCATTATAATCAGTTGATGTCGTCGATCTTGCATTCTTATTAATGGTGTGGTAATCCACCTACTCTTTTTTTCGTTCTTCGTCTCATCTTAGTTACAAATTATTCTGACTTCCCATTATAGTCAGTTGATGTCGTCGATCTTGCATTCTTATTAATGGTGTGGTAATCCACCTCCTCTTTTAGCGAATTTTCAAAGAAAATTACGCTATTGCAATGGCTTCAAAATTTTTGTAATGCGAATTTTTGAAAAATTTTTCCATGGAAATCCGTTTTAGACCATTCTGAATCGATTCCTGAAATTTAACACTTTTTTTTATGTATGTATGTATATATGTATGTATATATGTATATATGTGTCACTCCAGACGATATCTCCCCTTGGGATGCACTTAAAAATTTCAAATAAATTTTAAAATGTCAATAATATCAAAAGAAAGGATGAGTTCGTTGGCCAGAATTTTTGGAGTCCATTTAGGGGTCAAATTTTGACCATATAGGGTCAAAAAACGTGTTTTTTCCATTTTACCCCCCTTTATGTGAAAATATGATAAAAGTGTAAATAACAACAATTACTGTACTCTTAAAGAGCTTTCCAACGACATGCATCTTGAAGGGTAAATACTATTTTGACTTTTGTACCCCGTACCCCTGTGTACCAATTTTTTTTTTTCACCCGAGCAAATTCTAAACCAAAATTTTCCTATATTATCATAAGCCAATAAAACGCAGATTTCTTTGAAAATTCGCTCATTAAGTCATGGTGCATGACTGGACTTTTTTTTCGTTCTTCATCTCTTCTTAGTTACAAATTATTTTGACTTCCCATTATAGTCAGTTGATGTCGTCGATCATGCATTCTTATTAATGGTGTGGTAATCAACCTCCTCTTTCTTTTTCATTCTTGATCTCATCTTAGTTGCAAATTATTCAGACTTCCCATTATAATCAGTTGATGTTGTCGATCTTGCATTCTTATTAATGGTGTGGTAATCCACCTCCTTTATTTTTCGTTCTTCATCTCTTCTTAGTTGCAAATTATTCTAACTTCCCATTATAATCAGTTTATGTCGTCGATATGTACCTTCTTGTTTTCCTGTTTTGCTCTAATTTTATTGTCAAGATCATTAATGTCGAATACGCGTATCTTAAAGCGGTGTTATTTTACTTCTAAACGATTATATACACTGATAATTCTTGGAGGTGGGGTCGACAGATAAAAAAAAGTGTATAAGTAGCCTTATAGAAAAACAACAGTTTACTCTATTACTTAATAATATCTACCGTATAAATTATGCCTCTTATACTCTCCAATTATCAACATTTATAGGAAACTGTTGCCTTCTTTTCCAGTTTAATCTTTTGTGATGATTCCTTTCAGAGTAAATTATTGGCTGTAACTAAAGTATAATCTACAATGTTAGAAACAACAGATCAATTTGAAACATTTGAAAGATTGATTCGGTTTGTATTGCAACACTAAGATCGCATGTCGGATCCTTTTTCTCAATAACTTCTTTCCCCACTTATAAAAGTTTTATGAGATAAGAAAATAAGAGAAAGATAGTTTAGGAACAACTCTATTTGAAGGGTTAGAAGCATGGAGAGAATTGTGAACGATTTAGACAAAACTTTTTAGAATTGAAGAGATAGTTTGAAGCATCTCTTTACCACGTCCCATGTATAAGTGTCTTGAAAGAATTTATTCCTTTAGAGTAAAAAAAAAAAAAAAAAAAAAAACAGAAAAGAGGAAAATAAAAACACTACATGGATTTCACATTAGCAATACAACTTAATTACTTATTTTAACTTAAAATAGGTATCGACATTGTATCTAGTCGATATGTGCATCTGATTTTTTAGTTTGAAGAGTAAATTTACAAGTATGAATCTTTGTGTGATCGTCTCGGTCTGAATCCCTTGTATAAGAGGCGTAAGGCCCTTAAGGTTCTGTTCTTGGTGAACTGCTTGTCTGGTAAGACTTTCTGTTCTCAGGTTCAGGACCAAATTGTTGTTCTACCCCCTCTCTCCTGGTAGGAGAGCTGGTCGCCCTCTATATATTTAGGAGTTGTCAGACTATGAACTAGAGATTATGGGATATTAATTCAGCGTCATACATATGAAAAACCAATTTTGTTTTTTTCTTGCATTGAACAAAATTGCAGAAAAATCTGTCTTATAAATAAAAAATTATAGAAGTTTTTATTTAGTTATCTTACTGTAAAACTTACCTTAAAAAACAAATTTTTTTACACTTTTTGTGAAATAGTAAGCTTAGAGCCTAAAAGCATAGCTAAAATCCATTTTTGTCCGTGGTAGGCTGTGAAATAGTAACTTTAGAGCCTAAAAAACATAGCTAAAATATATTTTTTCATTACCTGGCTAGATGTCAATGCGTTTTATTTATCTTTTCTTATAGGGTAACCTCTTTTTAAGGTTTCTTTTTTTAAGTCAAGTATGTACTAATATTTTTTTTATTATTATATTGATTATTGATTAATATTTAATGTTTATTCATTGTTTGCTACCAAGGAAAAAATAGCATATGCTACACGACTGTGAAGTGTCTTTTCTTTACCTTGGCAATATTTACTGTCTCGCTTCACTCGACAGTAAATGTAATTGCCGCGGTAAAGAAAAAACTCACTTCACAGCCTAGTAACATAATATACTATTTCATTACATGGACTTAAAATTTTTTTTCATTACTCCTAAACTGTATTGAAACAATTGTTTACATCCTACGGGTAGTTATTAAAAGTACCGTTTTTAGCGCTGCAATCAACTAGACATTCTTCATAGTACGATTAAAATCCACTAGATGTCAATGCGTTTATCTTTTCTTTTTTTTTTAGGGGAATTTATTTTAGGTTTCTTTTTTAACTTGTTTTTTTTTTATTACTATCAAAATCATTTTTTTTTCGTATGTTACTCTCTGATTTCTATTTTTAAAATAGTTAGTATTTCATTGGCTGGTACCTCGGAAAAAATAGCATATTCTATCCGACTGTGAAGTGTTTTTTCTTTACCGCGTAAAGAAAAAACAAGTAATATAATTACAAGTAAATATAATTACCGCGGTAAAGAAAAAACTCACTTCACAGCCTAGATACATAATATACTATTACATCTCTGTTTTTTGTTCATAAAACCTCTCATTGTATTGTCTTGAGATATTTTTTAACATTCATATGAAATTATTGTTTGTGTAATATTGCTTGTGAGCTCTTTAGTTAGTTCGGAAGCAAAAAATTTAGGAAGCATTGTGATCATTATAAAGAACCAAATTGTTTTATATTTCTGAGTTCAAATAATGTCTAGACAGAAATCCGTTTGACACTCATGTAGGAACGTTTTTGTTCTCGTCTCTGTCTGTCTGTCAACATTTTTTGCGAACTACTATCGCTTGACCGATTTTAATTAAATTTGTATGGTAGCCAAGATTAGCTCATTGTTGCTCTTAAATTAATTTTATCCCTCTACACTCTACACTCATCGCTTACTTCCGTAATTACTTACTTGTCTACCCACTGATAGGTGGATAACCTAGTAAATTAGGTGTCAAATATTTAATTGGCTACCCGCCCTATGTTTGTTTACCATTTAGAAGGTATTCATTTGCCTAAATAACTCTTATAAGATAAAGGGACCACAACAAAATACAAGAAGAAGAAATGAAAATCAGACTTCTGTACGTTCACTTAACTATTGAGAATAGGGAATATTCACACAGTAAAGTAATTTGGAATGGGTGAACAAGTATATGAGTGGCGAAACTTGTTTTTATTAGCAACTATATTTTAGAAAATACGCATCCGATTTTGATGAAATTTGGATGGTTTGAAAGTAGCCCATAGATGATATTAATTATTAATTTCCAACGTCTGACAATTAGTGAGACCCCACTGGGAATCGAAACAGATCCAAATGTCATGGGGCTATTCGTCCAGTAATATAATAGGACGTCAGGACGCTATGTACCGCTCAAATTGCCAGACTATTATTTATATCTTTCCTTTATTTTACATGTTTAATTTAGGTGTGTTTAAAATAACTATTAACGTTTGGTAATTTAATTCACAAAGCTGTATTACCGTAATACCGCTGACTTACTAATTAGCTAGAACTAGACTTCGCATCCACATTTATTTCACATTTTATCCACATTGTACATTTATGTATGAAGGCCATTATGAAGCCTTCAAATTATTTTGCTTTAGCTGAAAAGCTAGGTTTGTTTGAAGTAGTTTTAAATTCACTGATCGATACTGATTACAGCATTGATTTCTGTTTGTAGTTTAGGTGAAAACAGTGATTAGGTTTTGATTGCTATTTTCATTGAAGAGTTTTCAATTTGGCCTCCCTCGCACCTGGGTTTTGTTATCAATTCCCTGTGCGTGCCTTGTTTTCGTTTCGTGTACTGGGAATTTCTCTGTTTTCACCCTCTACATTTTAATTTGTTGTCTTATCACTATTTTTCCCTTAATTCTTTTTTTACATTTTTATTTGTAAAACTTTTAATAAAAAAGGTATTTCATTTGTATTTTTTTCTCTCTGTAAAACGAATTAATCGTTTTTATCCAACCCAATAATTCCATGTTATTTTTATAATTCGTTTTTTAACTTTATTAGCTTTTATTTGAACTTTAATTAGTTATTTTTTTACTTTTTTTTATTTAACAATTCACAATAGGTTTATTTGACCGTGAAGGTGGTATTTTCCAATCATTGTGCTTTGATTATATAGTAGGTCTCTGTACTGTAAGAGTTTCATTTACGAATCAATTTTTGACCCAATTTCAAAAACACCTTGAACTTTGACTCTTGTGTCTTATTCCTACATTGTTTTGCCCGAGCTTACCGAATGTAACAGAAGCTATGTGATCGTTCTGATCGACTGAAGTGGTCTGTCTGTCTGGCGCTCAATTTTTGCGAATCAATATATCTTAAAAATTACTCATTCCATTTTAATGACATTTTTTATGATTGACCGTAATTAGCCCATTGCTGGTCCCGCCAAAGTTTCAACCTTATGTGCCGATTTTGATTCTCTTCCACATGCTCACAAACATAAATTTATTTACACCTATATAATTCGAAAGTAATCAAATTTGGATGGTTTGTCAAATGGATGATTCTTTAATTCATGTACAAAATCTAAACAATTTTGAGAGATTTAAAAACGGGGAAAATTAAAGAAATTTGACAATAATAGTTGTAAAACCATTAAATCTATGTGCCACACTAATTGGCAAACTGTTTGATACGATGGGTGTTTATTTCAATAGCGGTGTATATTTCAAATTTGAGAGACTTGATTATCGATGCATTATGTCTCAACTTATTCCTCTTCTACCTCAATTTTTCTCCGCACTCAAAAGGGTCAATCATATAGTTACTGCAATTTGTTTTAGATAATGGTGTGATAAAGAATTCGTCACTTTCTCTAACTTACTCTTTTAAATCTTTCTCGTTCTTTTCCTTTTTCAATTCTCTCTGATAAAAGGAGGATAAGGATAATTTTTAGCTGCAATAAATAGTTTAAGACAATTTGATAATTGAGACAGAATTCGGCAAATTCTCAAACTTACTGCTTTAACTCTAGATTAGTGCAATAGCAGTAGTTCAATTGAGAATTTGTACAAGTTGCTTTCTGAAGTAGCATAACATTTTATTTATTAAAAACCTCTTATAATTAGTTGGAATAACTAGCTTTCTGATTTAGTGTAACATTGTGCGTTACTGGTTAATTACGTGTCCTCCCGGTTAAAATCACCACCAGTTAACCTCCTCTAACAACCTCAAACGACTTTACCCATAGAAGTAGAGGTGGTTAGCTGGTGGTGATTTTCAATGGGAGGGCACGTAATTAACCAGTACCCATTGTGCAACTGCTTACATAAAGACCATTTAATTGCCATTAAATTTTCTTATTTGATTTATATATGCTTATTAATATTGAATTCAACATTGATATCTTGTAAAAATAATAGTTATTTATATTTTCTTTTTTTAAAACAATTTAAACGTTTTACTGCGTGATGCCACTTTTTTTTACCATTGTAACTTAAGTCTGGTAATATATGCTCTCACATAAAAAAAAAGTCCATAAATATTTATTCAAAAAAAAGAAAAAAATCTCAGGCTCAGAAGGCGAATATTTGGCATTGGGGAGTAGACTCTGTCTCACCTCGGTGAACAATTTCACGATGATTTCATACTGTGTAATAATTCCTATTATTTCAACTTTTTAAAAAAAATAATAATAAAATAAAACACCTTACAAAAAAAGATTTATGCCATGACAAACTGATTTTCTTTTTCCTTTTTCTATTTTTCTATTTTTTTTTTTTTTTTTTTTTCTGTGGATTTTTTTTTATTCCGTGTAATTGGGATTTATTGCCTAGAGGCGATTCCGAGGCAAAAAGTAAAAGAGAAGGGCCCCCGGAGGAAAGTGTAGAGGTTTCAAGTCTTCAACAGAAAAACCCCGAGCGAAAAAGAAGAAAAGTGAGAAAAAAAGCACATTTTTTAACACAAGGAAGAAAGGAAATAAATAGAGCATTAAAATGCAAATTATTAAAAGCGACAAAAAAAACTTAACTTCTCTCCTTTTTTTCACCCCTTGTTGGAAAGCCTTTATTAGTAGAGTTTAGCGAGATACAAAAAATAATAAAAATGATAAATTTCTGCGCGAATAAACTGTCGAGTGTCTTACCAAGTCTCTTGAGCAGGCTCAGAGTAGATGTGATACATAGATTTTTAAACAATTTTATTTTTTATTCTTTTTATAAATAAAGCTGATAATGTATCATATGCGTGAGGTGTTAATACGTGAGTAGAGTATAACATTTAATATAAATATAATATTATTGTAAATATCTCTTACTGACTTGGGAAATGGAGTGAAATAAAAATGATTTGTTTGACGTTCACCCCTTCCAAAGATATAATGATAATTATAAAAAAATTAAAAATTAAAAATTGTATGTGATAAAATTCTGTACATAGTTACGAGAATTAGGTCAATTATATTTATTCGCTCATCATTTCAATTCAGTATTTACATGTATATCCAGTATCATTATTTCATAGCCACATTTAGCTCTTATACACCCCCCCCCCCCCTCCCACACACACTTATATATATATATACATATATATATATATATATATATATATATATATATATATATATATATATATATATATATATATATATATATACATACATTTATATATATATATATATATATATATATATATATATATATATATATATATATATATATATATATATATATATATATATATATATATATTCAATTTGTGAGAGACACCAAGGGATGTGCCACTCAAGCGTGACACATAGGAACTGTTCCAACATCAGACATTACGTCATTAAGATGTTGGCTCGGCATTATGCCATGTCCTGCATCGTTTCGTCGCATCCGACTCATCAGGGGCCCGTCGATGCCCACCCAACTCTGGACCTTGGTGTCTCTCACAAATTGTGTAGCCTACTGCAGTGGGCAAACACGGTATTAAATTGCTGTTGTGCTTTGCCAGCCAAGCAAGTATGGCGGGATGAGAGCTCGCTCGTCTCTGAGAAGCCCTATATTTGATCTTCTTGATCTGGTATAGGTCCAGAGTTGGGTGGGCATCGTCGGCCCCTGATGAGTCGGATGCGACGAAACTTTTTAAATTTTTAAAAAAGAAATTATAAGAATAATTATACTAATAATTTGTAAACCACAAAAATTAAAAGAATAGTAATTTCTTTATTTATAAACCGATTTCAATAATTAAAATTAAGGTATCGTTAGATTTTCATTAATCTTTCCTTAGTATGAATACTACCTAAAACTTAAAAATTTGAATTTATAATTGATTGTACTAGGTACAGGTACTAATTGAGTACTTTATAATTATAAGCGTTAATTTCTCGGTCTAGTTCTTTTGCCGTGAATTTTTGGCTTGCTAGACTTGTAGAAAAGATTGAAAGCTTGTATTCGGGGAATTTGTATTGGTAACGACAGAGAAAAATCCTTCTCCCGTATAGCTCAGTTGGTAAGAGCGCCTGTAACGGATTAATAGGAGGCCCGTGATTCAAGTCCCGGTGCGGGGGTCTATTTTTCTCTATATGTCTCCCGTAGTTAATGATAATTATAATTTGATTTAAAGCATAATTTTTTTTAAAAAAGAAATACAAAATGGCTGATTACGGCTAAACTAAGCCGAAATCGAAAAAAGTTACTGAGTATTTTCGACTTATTTTCACTTGTATATATATAAAATGTTGTTTATTTGATTTAATTACTAGAACATGCAGTAAATAGTGTGAGCGTATTTAAAGCTTATATAAGCATCAATTTATTTATTATAAGTTTGCATTAACTTTATAAATAATAATAATAATTAACTCTAGACATATAAGGTTTCAGCGTCTATTTATAACTACAGGTTTTATTATTCCACGGTGCTGCATCCCTTCGAAGCCACTAGCTTTTTCAATAACGTATTTTTTATGTTTTCTATGATGCCACCTGTGGTGATTTAAGCTACTTTGTCGGCGATTAAAATTCGTCTGGAAAATGGACATTAAAGCTATTTATGAATTCCAATGTATTAATACCTAAAATAAATAAAATTAAAATGTTCTCTCTAAATTAATCAGTATTGCAACATTCTTCTTTTCTTCATTTGTAAAGCGCAGCCAAATTATTGAGCTATAAATATTGTTAGGTGAAGAAGCTAATGGAAATTAGCTTCATCGCTTTTCAGGTTTCAAGTGTATTTTTCACATAAAAACACTATTAAATGATATTCTTGAAAGGGGTTCTCTTTATTTGCTTTTAACTTAGAATTTTATGTAATTCATAGGTCTTTTAAAGTTTTAACGTTATAAAGCATTTTTATATAATTTCCTTGTACATCTAAGACTTATATCCCCCCCCCCCCAAAAAAAAAATAATATTACCAATGGCTATTTATTGTGCAGAACAATAAATATTCGGGTATTCTTTAGAAGACTTAAGACCTACATGAGTGCCTAATTTAAATTCTTATCTATAACAGTCTTAAATATTTTTTTCTATGTGTACCCTTTCTTATCATGTGAAGATGGATCCATTTCGGGTATAGATAGCCTTAAATATATATTTCTGTGCTGAATGAAGACAGATGATACTTTAAATAGTCCATTATATATTATAACTTGACTTATTTAAGTTCTTATTATAAGTTCTAATGGGCTATAGATAATTAATATTGTCCCACATTAGATCTTTGTTATATGTTTCTATATTTACCTACTTTTCTACTTTAGTAGTCTTGCATTTGTTTTTATAAGGAAAACTATAAAATACAAACATGACTGTTATTAGATTTTCAAAATAATATTGAACTTTACAAAGGGTAGAATCTTTAAGTAACTACTTATTAGTATCTAAGCATTACGTTTTAGAGTGAAATCGTCCATTTTGAAACTGAATTCTTTATTGAGCAATCCCTTAATTAAATGTTACCTTTTCTAGGTATGGTCATGTTTTCGTCGACTTGTACGACATACATGCAAATATAAATGCTTTTCACTTGCTCCTTAGTTTATTGTTTAATTTTTCCTAGCCCCTATTTTATACTGTTTTTTATTAAAATCTATTTATGTACTTATGTTAAGATATAGTTAAGCCGTACTTAAAGCTTATTTGAGGATAGATTTATTAGCAAAATTTACAATAACTTTATTAATAACGAAAACACTACATGTATTATAAGGTTTCAGCGTCTATAACAATAGATCCACGGTGCTGCAGCTCTTAATGGTCTTACTATGTAAATCTCAATAATGGTTTTGCTATGTTTTCTACGACACGCCTGACAGCCTTGTAATTAGAGTGACTTTTACAGCTGGTAAAACTTGTTTGGAAAACTAGTATTTCAGAATATTACTTAATGAAATCCAATAAATTATTGTTTATATAGAGATATATAAAATTAAAGTTTTGTCCGTAAAATAAAGATTATACCACAGTATATGAGTTATGAATGGCATTTGAGGTGTAATATGGCGTAATCAATATTTCATTTGAGACGTTTTTTTCTGCAAATACAATTATAACAGTAATTAACATTTTATAACAATTCCTTTTTACAAATTTAAATTTTATAAATAAAATCCTTATTTTATTTTATATCTATATATTATATAATAAGAAAAGAACCGAGCTTACTAAAAAATACTAGTCTTATTAGCGTTAAATGATAAGAGTTGATAAATTTAAAATCTATAATTTACGTTGCAAACGTCATTAATTTTAAATTTTTAAAAAGGAATTGTATTAAATTTTAATTACTGTTATAATTGTATTTTCAGAATAAAAACCACGACAGAACATGAGCTTTTCACAGGGTCGAAACGTCTCAAATGAAACATTGTTACGTTTTATTACATACTTCTCTTCAGCCATCCATTACTTATATACGAGAATTACAAGATTGTATCACATTTAATTAGTATCAAAAATTTAATTAATTGTTACATTATTCCACAGTATATTAATGTTCGCTAATATTTGGCGCATACGTGTATTAGACGCTTTGTTTAATAGAAAATTATTGTGTAGAACTCAATATTTTAGGAAAGCGTTAGCTTATTAGGGTTTTCGTAACCCCTTCCCCGTCCCGTCCCCCCCTCCTTCCCTCTAATGTCTGGGACTCTCTATTCTTCTATACTTGCTTTGTTTACGTTTGCTTTTTATATCGTTATTTTTATACTGTTTACTTTGGTCATTGGTTTAAAAAGGATAAATAATAATAAATTATAAAGTATTTGGAATAATTTGATATCACTTTCTTTTTCTTTACTTATATAATATAAGAAAGGTTCTAAGGTGAAGTTCTTTTTTTTCTAAGTAAGTTCATAAGGAGTTGACTAAGAATCTGATGTAAAGTTTTTTTCATGTATGCATGTGTTTATGTGTCTGTCGCCACCAATTCGACTTTATAGACTCAAAACTGGCTTTACGAAATCGATTAATTTAAAGTAAAGATTACAACTTAATTATTTTATAAATAGTAGAAAATGAATGGCTAATGTAATGAAGTTGTTGAAATCATCAGGTTGGCGACACTTGCTTTTTCGACCATGGTTATCTTTGTTTATAACCTGCATCTAAATAACCTTCTGTTTGAGTTTAATTCCAATTCTTATTTGTATTTAATATTGAATCTCTTATATCTGCTATTAAAAGTGATAATAATTATTTTTATTTATTAAAATAATAAATAAAACTGTGCAATGGCCGAAAATGTGTATTTTCTTCCTACTGGAGATAAAATATTGTATGTACCTCGTGAGTAAAGTGCCATTATTCCCCTCGAGAGTTATTCCCGAGGCGCAGCCGAGGGATTTAGGTATCATGGTTCCTTCGGCTTCGCCTCAAGAACCAACTTTTTTGCTCACGGAATAATGGCTTACTTTACTCCCTAGGTGCATAAATAACTATTTATATACTACCCTAAATATTTAAGCAATTTATTGATTTATTTATTAATCGTCTAATAGTAATAATTTGGTAAATCTGATTAAAGATTAATTATTTTATTGTTATCGGAAATACATAATCTGTGCAAGTTTCATCTTTCTACTTAATCAGGAAGTTATAGTTAAAAATCGATTGCAAGATTTGTACCGGACACACAAGCAAACAAACAAGAAAGCAAGCTAATAAAAACGTAGTAAAATTGCCCAAACCAACTAAAAAAATCCGAAAAGTATTTTTTTTACAACACTTACCATCCTTAAGAAATTAAAGATAACGGGCGCAAAAAAGGCTTATTGCGGAAGTCGTATCGAAAAGCAGATTGCACCAGCGGTCACTAATTTCAAAAAATCTACAACTTTAGCCCTATGATTTTTTGTCCTTCGTCCATTGGTTCTACCTTAAATTTAGTAAAGTTGATAATTTTTTTGCAACATTTTTTGATTTTGAGCTCTAATGGCGTCCTCAATTGTTGACCGATGTAATTTCTAGTTGAGGTGGGACCTCACACTAATGTGCTTCAAATCAAGTATTTATTATTTTATTATTTTGTCCTATAGCCAAAGTTATTAAATATTTACTGGTGCAGCTGCCCTATTTAAACGAGACTGGTTATTAGATTAATTACTGGTAATTAAATTGTTCTTTAACTTCCCAGTCTGATTGGTTTTGACTGCGTTTACTTCCTCGTTTTTTTTGGCAATTGTTTTTATAGAGATATAGACTCCAAACATCGATTTGGATTGTGTTATATTCTTTGTAATGCAATGAATAATGTATAATATAGTCCTGATTCTATTCTTAGACAGCTTTGGAAACAAAACTATTTAGGCTACTAATTTAATTTCTAAGCCTACAGTATAATAGGAAACATAGCCACTAATACCTATCATGAGTCCCGCGCGGAGTAAAGGCTAAGTTTTAGACCTGATTCTTTTCAATGAAGGCTTTGGAAATGAAACTATTTAAGCATTGATTTTATTTGCTTGGCCTACATAATAAAAGGCAATAAAGCCTCTGATTATGATTATGAGCTTCGCTCAGAGATCGGATAAAGGCTAATTATTTAAAAAAAAAAACAATATACTTTATATTTATGAAATACAATAGTAGCAAAACTGTATGCTTTTAACATAACATGAATATTATTCCATCTCTAGCATACATAGCACTGAATACGTATCATATTTATTGAGCATGTAAACTGTTTATGTTTCGTGTAATATACTAATAGTGTTACCACATACGCTATAACACTTGCATTGAAACTCAATTAGACGGACATGATTCAAATCCAGTGGTTCTTGTTATTTAATTATGTCATTTTAGAATTTCAAATTTCTACAACATATTAACTATACCTAAACTAACTTTTGAGTTCATTTGCAATACACTATTTTAAGAGTAATAAATTGTTAAAGCGTATTTTATGTTAAAGAAAGACTACATGTCACATACCTCAATATTTTCAATTGTTGTTATTCACAATTTTTTTAGCATAATATACCCGAAATATTCAATTATGATTCATTCTACTTAATTTAACTTATTGTTAATTATCTTTTTTCCTAATATATTATAGTTAGTTTATAATTAGATGGAGATTGGAGAAAAATCCTTTTTAAGGGTTACAAAAAGTAGAGCTCATATAACAGAATTAAACTGGGTTATATTTCAAGTAGCAACTAACTTTTTTAATAGCATTCTTTTACGCTTTTCTTAGTTAACCTGAATATTTAAGTTTGGAAACTTTTAAAGTTTTTAATACACTATAAGACCTCTTCTTCTCATTCTCTTAATACATTTAATGTTAAAAGTTAACCATCTTAGTTTTGTCCTGGAAAACATGTTAATGTTATTTAAAGGTATAAACTTGAAGATGACAATTTCTTGTGGTTAAGAAAGATGTTCTCTTTTCATGTTGTAGAGATGATACTTGCAAAATCTTCTTTATTTTATATATATATATATATATATATATATATATATATATATATATATATATATATATATATATATATATATATATATATATATATATATATATACATATACATACACACAAGTTTAGTGTTATATTTCGTATGTAAGGTAACTTCAGATGAATTCTCCGAGGTATAGGTCGACTACTCGTTAAGCCCTTTACCTCGCTACTTCATCTTTTGTACTTGCACATCATGAGGTCTTGATAAAGCATCCTAACGAAGCGCCTCAAGGAAACAACGAACCCTTAGCAAGACTTCTACTATATAATACCCTGTATAAACACACTCTTGACTAACTCTTCGTATCAACTGTGTCTCACAGGTAATCATATTCAACTAAAAGTATTAAACTTTATCATCTAGAACCCAGAAACTCGCTAATTATTTGAATGAATATGAGCTTAAAACAATAATATTAGATTACTTCTTAAAACTTATTTGTGACAAAGTGATGACAATCTTTGTCACGATTCTTATAAAAATAATACCTATAATTTGTAATTAATTTTTCCTTAGGAGCTTACCAAAGGTAACAGAAGCACCGTTATTATTATAAGGAACTAAACTGGTTTGTCTTCAAATTCAAGAATTCTAAGACAGAAATCCTTTTCAGACAACAAAGAACATGACCTTGTGCCTATCGCTTTGTTCAACATTTTGTGAACCACGATTTTTATTAAATTTATAATAATTAGCCCACTTTTGATACCATATTATTGCTTCCGAGCTTACCGAAGGTAACGGAAGTATTGTGTTCACTTTTGAGAAAAAAAAAGTTTTATGCCTCCGATTTTAAAAATTCCAAGACAGAAATCCATTTCAGACATCAGGGAATATTTTTGGTTTCGTGTCTGTCTGTCTGTCTGTCGGTCTGTGTGTCCGCGAATTATGAAACGTGCGACGATAACTTGAGTAAATGTCAACCAATTTTGATGAAATTTGGTAGACATGTTCATTTTACCAATTCCCAGGACGAGTTCGTTGGACAACGTTATCCGTCCAAGCGTTCACGAGCAACGCTCGCGTAAATGAGAACTTCAAATTTAAAATTGGAATTTTAGGTCGGGAAAAAATTCTTACATCATCTATTTGATGAGACAAACATTTTTTTCAAATACAATTTTTTAGTAAAACCAACAGCAACACCGCTATGAAGGGTTAAAGACCTCTAAAACTATTAATAGTTTTTACACAATAATCAATATAACTATAAAGTAATATAACAATAATTTTAATGCTAATATAACAATAAAGTACATGATAAGATGCGAGGAAGCTATGTGCCACACTAATTGGCAGTCTATTTTTTAAATGCATTGAATCCACGCCTTGATATGCTAAAATGGGAAACATATTTAACAAAAATATCAAACCTTGACTCAAATATAATTTTATATTTAAACAATGGCTTTCATTGTCAACAGTACCACAGAAAGAGAAATTCTAGATGAGAAATCATTTTATTTTATGTAATTTTCATACTTATAAAATTGTTTCGGAGTTGGAACTCCGCTAACCCTTACCTTGTAATTTAAATTACTATATTTAATAAATAGGTAACTACTTTACTGAAATTGTGTCCTTTCGGTTGCGAGTGCCAACTATATGGGTCATGCGCCTGATATAGCGATTTGCCGACCCCGTGTTATCCACTTATTTAATTTTTTTTTCTTTATTTTTACATTTTATTGCTGTTGTTTACCATCTTTTAAACATATTGTCCTGGAATAATTTTGTTCAGTATAAACTGAATATGGATTATTTAGGTTGTGTTTAAAGTAAAAATATGTTTATATTATTTCTATTCCTAATATCTTTTGCACATGTTTGTGTGACAGATGTTCAATAGTATTTATTTATTTTATTTTATTGCTTCCGAGCTTACCGAAGGTAACGGAAGCATTGTGTTCACTTTTGAGAACGAAAAAGTTTTATGCCTCCGATTTTAAAAATTCCAAGACAGAAATCCATTTCAGACATCAGGGAATATTTTTGGTTTCGTGTCTGTCTGTCTGTCTGTCGGTCTGTGTGTCCGCGAATTATGAAACGTGCGACGATAACTTGAGTAAATGTCGACCGATTTTGATGAAATTTGGTAGACATGTTCATTTTGCCAATGCCCAGGACGAGTTCGTTGGACAACGTTATCCGTCCAAGCGTTCAAGAGCAACATTCGCGTACACGTGAACTTCAAATTTAAATTTTGATTTTTAGGTGTGGAAAAAAATTTAACTTCATCTATTCAATGAGACAAACATTTTTTTCAAATACAATTTTTTAGTAAAACCAACAGCGACACCGCTATAGTGTTAAAGATCGATAAAACTATTAATAGTTTTTACACAATAAACAATAAAACAATACTTTGATTGTTAATATAACAATAAAAGCACATAGGATGCGAGGAAGCTATGTGCCACACTAATTGGCAGTCTATTTTTATTTATTTTTATTTTTTTTTAAGTTTTCATACTACGGAAATTTAATTTAATTAAATTTTAATTTAAATCAAATGATAATTATTATTAACTACGGAAAACAGACAGTGAAAAATACACTCCAGCGCCGGGATTTGAATCACGGGTCTCCTGTATTTCCAGTACAGATGCTCTTACCAACTAAGCTACGCAGGAGAATGATTTTTCACTGCCGTAATAGATAACTAGTCCGTAATCCAAGCTTTCAATATTCATACACATTTATATCATACAGGAGACCCATGGTTCAAATCCTGGCGCTGGAGTGTATTTTTGACTGTCTGTTTCCCGTAGTTCATAATAATTATAATTTGATTAAAATTAAAAAAAAAATTTTTTTTTAATACTTGTAATGTCAGTTTTAGATCTCATTTCAATGTACTTTATTTTCTCTATATCGATGTAAGCTCTAGTCTTGATAAATATTACGTATTCGAATATAATAAATAATATTTACTTTTCAATATACATATATTTATAGGTATTTTCAAAGTTAACTTTATTGTGTTCAAAGGCAAATAAAGGGTTAGTAAAAAATGTGGACTTCTCAATAACTTTTTAGTGTATTTGTGGAGAAAAAACGAACTTATAAAATATTTATAAGGCATAAAAATGTACTTTATCCCCCTTTATGTAGACATCCCCTAAATAGGGGATATTTTTTTGTGGGGGGGGGGGGGGGGGATTAATAATTTTAAATGTAAACTCCAAGCGAGTGACACCTTATTTTAAAAGTATTGATAAAAGAATAAGAAGAAAAAAAAATCTCCATCTCACTCCCCTTCAAAATGGCGGCAAATCAAAGTTGATGAAAGTAATTTATATAATCGGCCGCCATTTTGGATAGCAATCATTTAGAGACCTCTAGTTTGCGCTGTTTTTATTCTTTTATTAAAACCTAAGGAATGAGGTGTCACTCGGTAGGGTTTTCATTTAAAGTTTTTTAGCTATCCCCAAAATCTCCAATTTATTGGGGTAGGGGCAAAGTTGTCCTATAAGAAGAACCTACAGGTTATTCAAAAATGTGGGGACACAGCAATAACATTGTAAAGGGCAACTCTTCCCATGCCCCTAAAGTTGGTGATTCTGGAGATAGCTATAAAGATATAAATGAAAACTCCTACCAAGTGACACCTTATTTTAAAGGTCCTGACAAAAGAAAATGAAGACAAATTAGAGGTCTCTTTATCAATCCTATCCAAAAAGGCGGCTAGTAGGTTTAAGGTCGTATCAATTCCTTGAGAATTATATTAAAGTCGATGTTACGAATTCTTTTTTTGCGTAATTGATCAAAATAGAGAGGGAATGGAATGTTAGTAATATTTATAAATATATACGTGTTTGTATATATATATATATATATATATATATATATATATATATATATATATATATATATATATATATATATATATATATATATATGTTTAGTACTATAGTGAATGTTGGATTTCCCCGTATAAAAAAAAAACAACAAACAAGATGAGGGTAAAAAAAAATTGACGATGTTTGGGAAACGAAAGAATGACGTGACTGGTTTCATTTATTCGTCTTGAAATTACATTATTTTTACTGCAGGAAAATGAAGAATTTTTTTTTTCTTCTTTGTTTTTAATCGATGTTAGTTGTTCCTAGTTATTATAACTATATTCTTATAAGGCAATAATTCTTTCAATGGATTTTTTTTTTAAATTTAGAAAACATTTCAGGAAATCAAGTTGAATAAATGCATTTAAAAAAAAAAGATTAAATGTATCGTTTAAAAGTAGAGATTTGTTTTGTTAGAACTTAGATATAAATAATTTTTCCACTTTTTAAAAATGAAATGAAACTGCAAATTGAAGAATAGTCAAAAGAAAAAACATAATTTTAAACAAAGTAATTGAATATCTTATTATCTATTTTACATATAAATGACTGCCGTAAATATTAAATAGAACCAGTCTTTGGTTTTGTTTCTCAAAAAAAATGCAATAGATCTTTGTAATTTAGGTTTCAGATAAAAATATTAAACTGTTTTCAGTTATTTCTAGAAAACAATTCAGTGAATAACGTGATTAAATATCGTCTTACTTTCAGGTTAATGAATGTTAATATTTATTCGTGATGCACATCTATTTTAATTTTGTATTTCTGATGTTCATGTTAGTATGAAATCTAGTTGGGTATATTTAAAAGCATTTTCAACTGTAGAATTTCTAATTGCAGTTAAACAGAATAGTTGAAATTAAAATAGGATATGTTGAATAGTTAGATTTATTTCTGTAATGAAATACCTAGTTTATAAATGTAATTGTTGTTCATGTACAAAACTGGGTATAAAGTGGGTAATTATAATAGTTTGTATTAGAAGAGTGCAACTCGTTAACACGGAATACTATTACGACGAAGAGACTAAACACATTTTTTAATAATATACATTTTGCTTCACTGTTTAAGATTTTTTTCTTGAAAATAAAACGTTGCCTAAATTATTGAATTGTTCCTTCGAGTTTTCAATTCTTAGGTATTTAGGTCTATAAGGAATTAAAAAGGTTAATTTTTGTGTTATTTGTGACGAAGTTCCTAGGGTTTTTGCTTCCTAGCTTACTAAACCTTTCAGACCTCAGTTAAAACGATTTTTTCCCGGGACTGTGTCTATCGTTCCATTTTTGCGAACCAACATATCTTAAAAACTACACGTCCGATTTTAATGAAATTTGGATGGTAGGTCATAATTAGCTCATTGTTGGTCCCATATAAGTTTCAACCTTTTGCGCTCATTTGATTCTCTTCCACAAGCGCACAAACATACATTTATTTACAACTATAGCTTCAAAAGTACTTATCTGATTTATATGGAACTTTTATAGTTTATTGAAAGTAGCCCGGAGATAGCCCTAGATTAATTTGAACCGTCTGCGCTCTTTAACTTTTGCTAAATTGATACTACTATAATTTACGTACAAAATCTAAACAATTTTGACTGACCAAAAAAACGGAGGAAACAATTAAACAAATTAGACAATAATGGCTTGTAAAAATATATAATCAATAAAGTACGAGATAGGATGCGAGGAAGCTATGTGCCACATCAATTGGCAGTCTATTTTTTACTTTCTCATATAAAGAGAAAGTATTGTGATGGCGCAAAAATTCGATTTTGAGATTTTGATGGATTTACACGTTTTGAGGTCCCCTGAGTCCAAAAAAGTGGTTTTTAAAAAATGTCTGTCTGTCGTCTGTCGTCTGTGCAGACGCCTGGAGCCTAAACTACTGGGCCGATTTTGACGAAATTTGGCATACATGTTCAGAAAAATCATACCCCGAGGCGAAATCGAGAAATGAATTTTAGCTCTAAATTTGGGGGCGCTACCCCCTAAAAACTCTGAAAAAACATGAAAAAAAATTATTTCTCGAAAACGGTTCCGACGATTTTGATTAAAAAATTTTATAATGTAGTCCATTTGAATACGAATCCAACGATATAAGCCGTTTTCCCGGGAAAAATCTAGTTCCTGATAAATTAGCTTAAAACGCGGAGGGAGAGAGCCCGGGTTCGATTCCCCGCCCAGGAGAAGTTATTTTTATGATAAATTTTGATGAAATGTTCAATAATATTTAAATGTACATTTGAAAACTAATAAATGGAAAATACTGGGTTAAGTAATTATAAACTCGTATATGAGAAAGTTTGTCTGAGTTGTCTCGGACCGATTTTTCTTTAAATTATATTAGGAATGATTTTTTTTTTCTTCCGACGTAACGGATTTAGCAATCTCTGTATTTTTGAAATTCGAAATATCAGATAATATCTCCACTTTGGCTTTTGTGATCCATCTTCTATTCTACCTTTAATCAACTTAAATCATCAAACATCTTGTTAATTAGTTGGTACATCATCCTTATTAATTGAATTTTTTAACCACTTTGAAAAATAGACTGCCAATTGGTGTGGCACATAGCTTCCTCGCATCCTATTATGTACTTTATTGATTTTATGCTTTTTCAAACCATTATTGTCTAATTTGTTTGTTTCCCCCGTTTTTTAAATCTGTCAAAAAAGTTTTGATTTTTTTCTTGAATTAAATTATCAATTTAGCAAAAGTTAAAGAGCATAGACGGTTCAAATTAATCTGGGGCTATCTGCAGGTTACTTTCGATAAACTATAAAAGTTTCAT
Source organism: Gerris lacustris (assembly GCA_951217055.1). NCBI lineage: Eukaryota > Metazoa > Arthropoda > Insecta > Hemiptera > Gerridae > Gerris > Gerris lacustris. The sequence continues at coordinate 52,068,976 of OX578282.1, forward strand.
ACAAATCAGATAAGTACGTATGAAGCTGTAGGTGTAGATAAACGTATGTTTGTGTGGATGTAGAAGAGATACAAATGAGCGCAGAAGGTTGAAACTTATATGGGACCAACAATGGACTAATCATGATATACCATCTAAATGTCATTAAAATCGGACGTGTAGTTTTTAAGATATGATGGTTCGTTACCTTCGGTAAGCCCGGAAGCAAATGGAGCTTCGAAAATTATTCTATAAGTAGCTAAAAATTATTCTAAAAGTGGCAAATGAGCTTCAAAAATTATTCTAGAAGTAGAGTACAAATAAATGGGATAAGTAATTCCTTTAAACAAACTTAGGCACTCTACCTGGTACAACCCAATACTGAATTGTCGCAACCCAATAATGTACTGATACAAGATTACTACACCTTTCACACGTGTGTGAAGTGTTGGTCAGTAAACCACTTTCGAACTTCTATGGTAACATCGAAATTAATTTTTATCCAAACACTATGAGATTTAAATTTAAGTTAGCAATCGTTAAAGTGTAGATATGAGAGAGTTAAGCAAGTTTTTTCTTCAGACCGTACCTCAATAACTCTCATATCCACCATGAGAATGTTTGACCATGGTTTTAGCGGCCGAAACCGGCTGACTTTTAATTCTTTTGAGAAAGCTCCCCATTTTGCTTTAAAGATTGCTTTTTAAAGATTTTTGGTGGAAATTAAGCGGGGCCCGGTCTGGTAATTGAACCTAGATATCTGTGGTCACTGGTCACCCATCCAAATTGTGACCACGTCCGATGCTGTTTAACTTTAATGATAGTAGAGCCAAATTATCTCCTACCCAAGCTACCGAGGCCCCCATCATATTGTAACAATAATTGATGTAGTCATTTACCTGTACCAATAAGTTAATGAGTTGATGTAGACCGTATGAGTGATTAGTACAGACTTGCCACTTTACATAATTAAGTTGCTGAATTAATTGATATGCAGTAAGGTCATTCCTCGAGAACAAATTGAGAAATATGAACATTTTTATTAAAGTTATTATTAAGTTAGTCTATTTAAAAACCATACAAATTGCTTCGGGAAAGTATTTTTTATTAATAATAGCGCTCAAAGATACAGAAGAATAAGGGGCATAAGACAATTTTATTCAATGCAAGTATTTTTTACAGTAAAATAAAAATAAACAATACATTATTTATTAATTTTAAATCGTTATCATTTGCACATAAATAAGTCGTTACTAGGTAAAAGGATTGTTCACTTAAAAAAATTATCGACGGTTTTTTTTTAATATGGATTATCACTTCTCTCTGGAAATGAAACCATAATTACTGATTTTAGATTTCGTTCGTGAAACCAAAAAAAAGAAACCCTTAAATTTTCGATCCTGAGTATGTCTGCGTCACTCTGTACGATCCCAATAACTTTTGAATCAAAAGAGATAAAAACATGAAACTTTGCAGAGTGAAGGATCGTGAGACGCTCACACAGGAAAAATACAGCAAACTCAAAATGATCAGGTGTTCAAATCAAATATGGTGGATAATTTATGTCACTGGTTTTTTTTTTTAATTTTGAATGGGGTATCAAATAAAAGGTGTCAAAGAGTAGATTACAAATACATATATATATATATATATATATATATATATATATATATATATATATGTATATATGAATTGTTTAATTTTCTACGCCATCAATTCAAAATCATCAACATCCCTCCTTTCATGTTCACAATACCAACGAAACCCTTTATATGTAAGACTTCATGCACAGCCATTTTTTTTAGACTAAACTACCTAGTTTCAGAGAGAGTTCCTTTCTGTTTATGTGTCTAGATCATTTTTAGGATATTAGAACTATAGATAAATAGTATTACAGAACTGTTATTGAAGAAATGACTTCTATTTGATTTCCTTTTCAATAAAGAGTGGGCAGAGTGATTTTTGTTTTATTAGTGTTCAATGTTGATTCTCTAGTGGCCAATTTATGATTATATAACAACCACCCATCTTAATATTTAGGCCATTTTAGAAGCGGGTGGATAATGGATATTAATCTTCATTCTCATTACAGAAATTATATGCTGTTAAGGAACATTATTATTCCTTATTACCCAGAGCAAAGGGCCCCATCCTAGCGGGTAGCATATTTTATCCTGTTTCAACACATATATCGAAGATTACCGCCTACTAATTACGTACTTCCCCTCTCTGCTAAATTTACCTTGGGGCGAAGTTCTAGTTTGTTGATCTTAATTACCTTGATACCTAGGATGTATGATAACGTAGATAAACTTGATACTTTCCTTATGACATCGATGAGTCTAGAGCTTAAAACCATTTTAGAACAGCGTTTTCTTGGAAATTACCGCTATCGATTAGACAAAACAGCAAATTTATAGAGTATATTGATTTATAATTATTATAAATCATATTTTGCGTTGTTTATACGTGAGTAAACCAAACTTAAACGTAAAAAAGCTTGTGATGTAGATTACCACCTGTCATTAGACCATTTGGTTTTGATTAAACTGTGAGTTTTAAATGTAACTTGTTTATATAGTAGTTTTTATATAGTAGTTACGTAACTTGTTGTGTGTATCAAGACTTGACTAGTGGACTTAACAATCTAAAATTCTTTGGATGGAAATTTATGTTCCATTAGAGATAAACAGTGATTACCATAGCTACCGCTCAAAGAGGCTAACCAGCGACAGTGATCCTGAAATTATAGAACTGCAGAAAGGATTATTCCGGTTATGAAAGCCAATAATGCGACACGCCAATCCCATGGCATCCATTATTTATATATATATATATATATATATATATATATATATATATATATATATATATATATATATATTGTATAAGCCCTTTGGCAGGCCAATGCGTCCATCATGGGCTGCTGCGCGACGTATTATTATATACAAAATAGGCGATAACATCAAAAGTACCTTGAATTGATCATGTTTGAGTTTTTTACTCAAAATACACGGGTTTTATAAAGAAAAACTATTGTGATGGCGCAATACTTAGATTTTGAGATTATGATGGATTTACATTGCCCTAAAAAAAACAAGTTTTTAGAAAAGTTAGCCATTGGTCATCTAACGCTTGGAGGTACTGATTTCAATTAAATTTGTCATTACTTGTTAAAATTAGAAATATCATATTTTAAGGTGAAATCAGGGAGCCAGGGTAGCCGAGCGTGTTAGGGCGCTCGCTTAGCTATCAATAAGTCGAGGCAACTCGAGGTCGTGGGTTCGATCCCGTGCCATGATACTCTGATTTGCATCAATGATTCACGGACGTGCAGGGCGAGGGACGGACACCCTTTATGGGGACTCTTCCCCCACTCTTTGGTGTGGGTCCGATCCGTGTCATGACGATGTAATTTGTATCTATGGTTCGAAGACGGAGCAGGGCGAGGGACACCCTTTATGGGGACTCTTCCCCCACGCTTATATAGCTTACTAATGACCACACCATACTAGCTTCGGCGGTACAATGTACAAATGTATGATGTGTGAAGTTGCTGGAACTCTCCACCACGGGGCGTAAAAAGGGCCTAAGTGATGGCCTAATTGCAAGGTTCGAACAAGTGGTTCGTCCTACCCGTTCTAGTAGGAAGTACTAGACTACTACTACTAAGGTGAAATCAAGAAATTCATTTTATTAACTCTAAATTTCCAAAAACCTAAATCCCGCTGTAAAATCAAAACTGAAGTGTTATTTGATTTACTGGACGTTTTCAAAATAACATAAAAAGTTATAAGATGTATTATTTCAAAAAATTACTTTAAAATAGTAGTTTATTTGTTGCTAGGTGGTAACGACCACTGTAACTTTCGAGTTTCTAACAATGATCTAATTTTATGAATAGGACGTTTTTTACTCACTGGAAAAATCTTTAGATGCTACAATATCGAACTTAAAAGAATAGATGACGGTAAATATTTTCCCATTTTTATATTTTTGCTGTATTTTGTTTCATCGGGTATTTGTCATGATCAATTTTCTTGAAAATGCTTCTAGTAGAAATATCAAGAATTTTAGAGGTAAAATAGGAATTTCACTGAGTATTTCCGAATTACAATATGATATTCTAGCCACGAAAGCTCTTATTCTTTGGATTTTTAAGTGAGTACATGTATCTTGAATAGGTCTAGATATTCAATGCCAAGATAGAAATCAGCTGAGTAAAGACGTTGAGGAAAAAAGAAGCCTTTATGTTACTAGCAAAGTGATTGTTATCTATAAAAGGAGACCGACAATTTAGAAATTCTACAGTAAGAGTATATAAGGGCTCGCAGGACTAACGTTTTGAAAAGCTATTTCTTAAGATAAAAAGAACTTTAAATGTGATCCTGTCAGTTTGTCGTTGTTTTTTTTTTTGGACATAGCCGAAAATTTAGTTGTTTCGGAAACGAGTTTTTTTTCCGATGGGCCGCTGTTTGTTTTTATGGGTTTGGGTTTTTTTTTCTTTGTCTCTTTTCTCAAGGTAGAAAACTGGGTCAATTTCGTTATTGTGTAAAGGGTTGGTAAGGGATTTCGGTTCAGTTTCGGATACGGTCAGAAGGAAAAGAGACGGAGTTAGTGACCGCCCACTGAGGACTATTAAGTTATATAGTCGGAACCATTAGCCGGAACTCTAGGCTCCTCAAATACAATCACCTGTAATTAGGTTGTCTCCAGAACTCTCGGTCTTTCGATACACAAAATCTTCTCCACCCCCTCAACATCCTCCAACCCTAAAAAACCCTAAAAGCCCAACCGCTCTCACTCTAAATACATTTACTATTTTTAAACTCTTGTTCTATTCTTCAAACTATTTTTCTTTTCTCATATACGTAGTCTATTGTTAGAGAAAGTAATCTGGTGGAGCAAAATTAAGATTTTTATACATTTACACTAATATAAGTTTATTCTAAATAGTACATGATGTTTTTTTTAAATAGTACATGAAGATTTTTAAAGTATTTGGGTGTAGTCATGAATGAGACTAATGAAGTGCGAGAAGAGGTAAAACCCAAGTTTAGCGCAAGAAAGTCATTACTTGAAGCCTAAACGCACTCAGAAAAAAATTCCAAATTGAGAATGGTGTCCCGAAAACTAAAATTCGCATTTATACATCAGTCATCAGACCAATCGCGATCTATGGATCAGAGACAAAGGCTATCGAAGACATTTTAAGGATTTGGGAGAGGAAGATTGCGGTGAAGATATATGGCGTGGATTGCGTCTGGAGAATCAGAAACTACTTAGAACTGCTGCAACTCTACAAGGACCTTGGCATCGTGGCAGAGATTAAGAGTGGGAGAAAGAATGTCTGATTAAAGAGCTGTAAAGCACGTGTTTGCTGGGTGCCCTGTCAACAGAAGAAAGAGAAGAAGACCACGCCATAGATGGATGGATGGATGATGTGGAAGACGATCTGCGAGCGTTATGGGTGAGGCGGTGGCGAACTCAAGGATAGACACCAGTGGACTAACTTGACGGCGGCCAAGTCCCTACTTAGGCTGTGGCGCCAGGGATTAAGTAACATCTCGTATTATATATATACTTAAATACTAAAGTATATAATGTTTTATGTAACTATGAGCATTTAAATTTGACTCTTGGCACCCCTGATCTCTCTACTAAAACTCCAAACTCATCTGAATTTCTTTAAATAAAATTATCATAATTCTACATAATTTGGTAACTTTCCTTTTACCGCGGTTGATACTTTGATACCGATGAATCTCCGATCCTGTGACTAACATATCATTTTAATATAATTTCAAACCTAGTTTTTTCTAATAGCTTTAAAACTGTTGTAAAATTGTTAAATAACATTTTATTTCCATTGTGATTGTTTTATCCAATTTTCTCTCTTTTACTTTAATTTGGTGGAATTAAAATTCAGTTATATTCTTCATTACATTCAGCATAAGGCGCGTATTGCGTAGTGAAGTTTTTATATAAGTTGCTGACCCTATTCACAGAACACCTATCACAGCTATCTGACTGGTTCGCAAGCACTTTGCGACCCAGCGCAGAAGACCAAAAATAAAAGTTTAAGTTGATCCAAAATCCATCCATTGCTCAAGCTCCACAGGAATTCACTTTACAAGAAGAAGAAAATCGTATCGAGTGACAATAGCCTGAAAACCAAATTCACTTGTTCGAATTTGACGGATTCTTGTATATCAGTTAAAAATAAGTATCCTATTCTAAGACCCCCTCATTCCCTTTGCAATTTCATATCCGTGTGAAGCAGGATTTTTAATGTTTGCTATTATAAAGAGGAAATATCGTTCGAAAATAAATATAGAAAAATAAAAGTGAGTAGCCGAATAAAGCCTTATTCCATGATTCGAAAATTAGTGCAAAAAACAGTATCACACGTCGCACTCAAGAGCATATAGAAGGTTTATGTAATTTTATATATATTTTCATCTATGTTTTCCAACTAATGAAAATTTTAAAATTAAAGTACATACTTTTATAAACTTTAAGTAGGAGATGTAATAATTTTTTTACCATTTACCTGAAGTCTTCTTCATAGTCGTGAAATATGAAATGCAGCCATCTCAGATAAATTCTATATGACTAGGGTGCCGTGGGAATTTTAATTCTCTAGTAGTGCTGCAACGTAGAAAAGTTTGGGAACCCTTAAATCTAGTAGGTTCAACTTCTTAGTTTTAGTTCATACTTTTTCCTATCTCCCTCTTTTTCCCTCTGTTCTTTGGAGTCGAAATTCTTCTTACTTAGTTTTTTTTTTCAATTATCTCATACTGAATAACTATATCACATTTCAACACTACTTATTGAGGAGAATTAGAGAGAAGTTAGTAGAGGCTTCGCTTTTTATACAAGGTTTTAATTAACTTCACATTTTAATATTATATTTTTAATATTTACACAAATGTTCATTTTAATTTTTAGTCCAGTTAACAGCCCTGTCTATTTCTATGGTGCTAGTGATGAATACTTACAGTTGAAAGCCAGTTTAGCTTTATTAAAGCTATTGTGGGGAGACAGTAGTTTCCTTCTTTGCGCCAGCCAGTCTGTGAGTGACTGCCCCTGCTCAGTTTGAAGACGAGTTTATTTCTAAAATGATTGACCCAAGATTATTGTTAGTATTTTATTTTTTTCCTCCTAAGAAAGTGTCGTCGTATGCTTCTTCAAGCCACCATACTTATTGTTGTTATTATTTTTAATTCTTAACCAAACAATTCTTAAATCTCGGCAGTTAAATACTTTAACCGAGAAATCTTCAAAATTCTCGGATGGTTTTAAGGGACCTCAAATCATGACACATTAGTAAAAACTAAATTAATATTACATTCCTAGAGAATAAGATGTATAACTATGACATAAAAAAGATGGAATTTTATAAATGTTAATATTCTGAAGGGCAAGAAATCCGGAATAAAATCTACTTAAAACTTTATATCTTTCTTATTGAAGATTAAAGCCACACAAAAAAAGTACAAACTTTTTATTCAAAAATCTTAATTAACTTGTAAAAACATTCCACTCAATGGATTTTTTTCACAAGCACATCTCTTTTTAATATATAACAACTCGCAAAAAAGTAAAAAGTTCAAAAAAATAATTATTACGAACCTTAAAAAATTGTTTTTTTACTCTTCGCTTTATTTTTAATCAACGACTCTTTTTTTCATTTCACATTTTCCCCCCTCGTAAGGATTTAAAATGAATTAACTTCATTTTTCTTTCTTTTTTTTAAAACTTGTATTAAGCATTAAAAATGTTATGTACCTTTCTTTGTGCTACTGTGTAAATATGTAATGTTTGGGTCTATTTGATGTAATAATTTTGTTTTTTTATTTAAGCAGTACAGGTGAAGAAAAATATTTAATACTATAATGTATTACATTTTGTAAGTTTTTTTTTAGTGGTTTGGCAAAATGCATATTGCACCATCAGAGGACTTAGTCCTAAAACCTTCAACTTAAGGGGGCCTCAGCCCATTAATCGGTTTTTGGCGCCCGACGAGTCGTGTCTATCCTCCTCTATTTCTTTTCGACCCCAACCAGGGATATTGCGTATTGAAATCTTTCATCAGAGGTGTCGGGAGCTGGCGGATGATGTCTTGAAGCAGAATGCAAGAAAATAGAAAGTTCAAATTGGTGATTGATTAGGTTTCCCTGTAGATAACAGAAGAAACAAATTTGATGTCATTTTACTTTTGCAGTAGGCTATTAGTGGTTGAAAACCGGCTTAGAACAAAGAAGTTACATTTTACGTAATCTTAATCCCCAATCAAGTGACCCCACTCCTCATATATAAAACAAAATCATAAAATAGCTTCACTCGTAATATTAAGTCACTCAATTCGGCTCTTAATTTGTACGTTCTCTGCTTATACATTTTTAATAGAATTTGTTTATTCATGACTTACTTTTGGAACAATTCTAAAAGAATCATAAAGCATTAAAAGGATCATATTCGGTGTAGTAAAAACTAACATTTATTCTTAACATAGTAAATATAAAATAAGACAAAAACATTTTGCATTTTCAAGCAACGTATTTATAACTTAAAAAAAAATAATATGTTACAACTTTAGGTATATATTTTGTAGAAAAATAAATTATATTCTAATATATAAACTATAGGAGTATTAACCTGAATTTATTTTCCTATTGATTGTCTTTATATATATATATATATATTTTTTTTTTTCTGCTTAACTTTTTTTACTTTAAGTTTTGTTGGAAAATTGTGTAATACAACTATGTAGTTATTTTAGATTGTTGGTACATGATCGATATTAATATAAATAATGAATGTAATAAATATTGATATCGATGTCTTGATATTATATAATAAATGGAAAAGTCGGTATAACATAGTAACTCTGTGGTATATGTATACACTTTTTTTTTATTGTTTTCTAAGGAATTCATAAAGTAGATATGAGCATTCAAAAAAGCCCCCCTATAATTTATTTTTATTGGACTACTTTATTAATTTTTATGGGTTTTGCTACTTACTTTTGATCTTTATTATTATTTTAGTTGGTTGTTATAACTAACTTTTGTTGGCAGCTAGTAATTTAAAATCTAAATAAATAATTGAACGAAGTGAACTCTATTATATTTGCCTGTCTATATCTTTCGACGTTGCTAACTATATATTACTAAAGCTTAACTAATAGCCAACCAATATTAAGTATAATATACTTATCTTTAATTATTATTAATGTTTAGACTAAAAGTTCAGAATGGGAGTTTATCTCAAACGTTCTTATAAAATAAATAAAATATAATTTATCCTGATAAAACTACATCAATCTCATTTTATTTTATTATTTTACTTTATGTAGAATATATTTCATAAGAAATAATTATGATTTCGAGGATTTATACCTTTTTTAATTATCATTAAACCTTTTATGAAAATTAACAATAATTATAAAATCTTCTTGGCGGGAATGTCCCTTTATCAATTTTCTAATTAAATAAATATAGTTCAATTTGTTAATTTTTTTTCTGATTATGGTGTATTGCCAAAACCATTCCACTGATATACGAGTATAATAGAATCAATTTTAAACTCTACTTTTATATTAATTATATTTGTTTTCTCAACTAAACCATTGTTATTACTTTATTGACTAAACAAAATATCTTATTATCTCCTAATATATTCTGTGTAACTTCTTTTTAATTTTTACGCTTAGTGCATAATAATACAAGGTATACATTTTACTTAATTTTATTTAAATAAGAATCATCAGACGGAAAAAGTGCATAATTCAGTAGCAATTTTTAGAAGAAATAATAATTTGATATTTCTTTTCTTGAAATTGTCTTTTAGTAAATTTAAAAATTTACCTAGAATAGAGAAAATAACAAGAAAATGGAAGAAAGTAGGTCTGCAAGATTAAAAAATAACAAGTGAAATGGAATTAGTATTTACAGCGGTCGCATGCCGAAACAATTCATATCAAACCCTAAAACCCCTTACAGTTTTGAATTATATATGAGGTAAGATTTTTTTTTTATTCTCTTTCCTCCTGAGAATTGTGTAAAGTTTAATATTTATTACACTTTTCATCTCTTTTTTACTAGGATTCGTCTTTTTTTTAATTTTTGAAATTATAACTTTTTGAGGTCATATTATTTTCATTATTAGGGTTTCGTAAATGCTTCTCGAAACCCTTATGCCGAGGGTGATGTATGTGTGTTTGTCCGTCGCTCTTTGGCTCATATTCTCCGAACCGTAAGGTAAGTTGATTAAGCGTAATTCGCAATAAAGTGTTATACTAAAATATTTTTATTTTAATTGTCGAGTGATCAAATGAAAGCTGATGAAGAGTAGCATATAAGTATAATATATTATAATATATGTATATATTTTAAAATTTTCTATTCTTTATTGGTCTTATGAGTTGAAAATCATCCCCCAAATAAATCCCCACCAGCCCTAAAATTTTAAAATGATTATTCTAATACCTTATGATAGGGCTATGAAAATTTACCTTGTCGTTATTATTGATATAAAACATTGTGATCACCCGGGGAATCGAACCAGGGACTCCTTGCTCCACTTTGTTCTTTTTTTTCTTTTTTAAGGGCCTTTCATCTAACGTTGTTTTTTTTTACTTTCATATAAGGCGAGGGGGGGAGGCGGAATAATAAAAATTATAATTAGATTTTAATAATTTACGAAACCCTAAAAACTAGGGCTACTTACTAGGATTTAAGTACGTGATTTTTTGTATTTGTGAAAAACTAATTTTTTATTTTTGCAATAGTACTTAAAGAAATATACAATTTGTTGGTCTAATCGACATCTTCTAATCTAAAATTGAGGCACAGTCCTAACATTCCACTTATAAGTACATTTTTTTCAGATAATACTCACTCTAAAGTTTCTCTTGTAATGAGCTGGTTTTTTTTTCAATTATTATTTTTACAATTTTTTCATGGTTAAATTTTATTTGTATTAAACATTTTATCAAAATTTGCATTACAAATAATCCTTTTCGGCGGATAATGTAACCCGACCTCTTACAATTTTATCATTTGTAAGAAAACCATTTTCACTGAAATGAAATAAATCGACTTAAAAGGTTAAATGGACTACATTTTAGATTTGTTAAATAACAAATACGTTGCTGAAATTTATTGAATGATTTTTCAGTTTTTTTTCGAGGGTTGCGCCACCATGTTTAAACCTAAAATTAACTTATTGATTTCGTCTCGGTGAATAAATTTTTTGAACGTACCTATTTTCATTTAAATCGGTTCTTTGACCTGGCTGAAAGAGGCTCATGTAACATTAATATTCTGATAAAAATAATTTAATAATGAATATTTAACTAAAGGAAGTAAGATATGGCATGTTTTTTGTCCCTCGTTTTGTTTGTTTACTGTTTTTACAATGAGGTTCTTAAATTCCAATACATTTTAATTATATGTAATTTCAGTAATGAAAAATTAGATATTTAAAATTAATTTATAACTTAAGTTACATATAATTCAAATTTGTTGCAAGGTATGTCTACTGTTTTTACAATAATGATGTTTACATCACTCTTTTTCAGAGTCAGATTTCTTTCTCTTAAGTCACTGTTCGACGGGTTTTTCCTTTACTACTCTCACTGATTATGGCCGAGGCAGAAAGCTGGCTTTGGAAATTGTAATTAATTTCATAGGGAGTCTTTTCTTTTATCATTACATTGTTTTTACAGTCATTAGGCGGTAGTAAAAACAGTACATACAATATTATGTATAAAGGCATAGTTAATGTTTATTTATTATTATTAGGAGTTAGTTACTGTTTAAATGAAATGTTGTATTGTCTTTGCCATACCACAAATTGCTCTATGGCTATAAAAGTACTTAACGGGAAGATGAATATTGTATTAGCGGTTGGAACTGGGTTTTCCATGGGTTTCCCTAGTAGGAAGTAGTGGTCTGTCTGTTCTTGTACTCTGAGAGAGTTATAGAGTTGTCAGTCGAGAATTTGGCACGAGTCTCACTTCCTCTTCTTCTATATACCAGTGCTTAATACAAAAATGAATTTTGCATTAACTGTGAAAGTGTTTTGGTTAGTGGTGTGGTACAGTATAGTAGCGAGTTGGTTGTCTGCGGTTCTTGTTCAAGTCTCTCTCTCTCTCTTTCAAGCGTGGCTGTGTGTAAATATGATTGCTTATTTACATAGCGTGGTTGTTCTCTGTCCAAACCTGGTCGGTCGCCTGCTTGTTCCACCCGCCCAGGGACACGAGATTTTCCATGTCAGTTTCAGCTCTTCGCTTCAGATTTATTATCTTGTCCCTATATCCCAGGTTTCTGGTCCCTTCGTCCCACGTCCCACCGCCTCCAGCCGCTATATTTTCACGCCGCTCAATCATTTCCTCGATTCGTACCAACTCTTCTATTTACCTTTCTAGTTTCGTACGGTGCTTCAAAACTGCGAATCCGTATTGAGTTTCTTCATGTTTCTATTTCACATCCTTTTTTCGGTTTTCAAATCTTGCCTATTCTTTCATGTTTATCTCATATTCCGTTTGCGAATTATAAATGTTTGTTCACTTTGCAAGTACAGTCTGTTTTCAGTTAAGCATGTATACAACTAGTAAGAAGCATTATTGTTCTGAATTTCCTTTGTAATTTCAGCTTTTACCGTCTTGATATGTAATAAACACTTAAACTAAACACATTGATTGTTTAATCTAGAATAATAACATTGTATAACCACAATATAAATACAAATAATGCTCTGACGATTGTTTAATCTAGAATAATAACATTGTATAACTACAACATAAATACAAATAATGCTCAGACGATTGTTTAATCTAGAATAATAACATTGTATAACCACAATATAAATACAAATAATGCTCAGACGATTGTTTAATCTAGAATAATAACATTGTATAACCACAATATAAATACAAATAATGCTCAGACGATTGTTTAATCTAGAATAATCACATTGTATAACCACAATATAAATACAAATAATGCTCAGACGATTGTTTAAGTCTTTCGACATTTTCAATGACAATTACATAAAAACTGGCAGTACACCGAAAATTTGACTAACACATAGACTAGCAATCACACAAAAACCGTTAAAATTATTTAATTCTAGAACCTGTTTTTTATTAATTATTATAATGTTTGATAGGAGTTAAATGGCGGACAATGCAACCAATATTTTATAATCTGTTATTTAAACATCCCATCAGCTTCGTACTTCAATTAAGCGACATCGATGAGATGATATTTTTTTTATATCGACTATAATTAGAGGAACTCATAAATGAATCAGAATTAGACTTGTTATGTAAACCCGATTACGAGCTTTGTAATTTACGTTCCATGACTGCTAACCTTTACACCTACTCAATAATATAATCAGCTAATATAATAAACATAGCAAAAATGCTTACTCCCTCTAATACCCGATTCCCTTATAAATATATAATCCGTGATCAGTTAAAATATAGGTTCTATTTCCTGAAATGTCTATAAAGACATCTTAATTATTGGTAAGCATGTTAATTGAACAGCTTAGCAATATTTAGCATTACTATCGGCTTTGCTTAAGTCCTATGATTAACAAACATTAACATTTCCCCTTTTCCATAATTATGCTCTAAAGTTAAATCACTTTAATTTGCATGATTCTCTTGAATAATATTGTCTGTAAATTTACCTTCTATTATGAATTTAATTCCAAAGTTAAGCTATTAATATTTAACAAAATCTAATTTACTAACCATACTTGTGTTTATTTTTATCTGAGCGCAAGGCCAAGATCCAGCAAGCATGCAGTTTATCTTTACTTGAACCCATTCCCCCTGCTCTTCTCACCTTCATATCTCTTCTTTCTCTTAAGATGGGCTTTTGAAATTTAAATCATCGATTAAGCTTAAGTAGCTTAGGCAACTAAAAATTTGAGCCCTTAATATTTAAGGCTTTTCAAAAGTGTAGAGTTTCTCAAAGTTGTCATTTTTGATACTGACTGACTCATTATCAAAATTCTAAGTCACTTCCAGAATAGCTAGAAACTTGAAATTTGGCACTCATGTTGCTGTAGCTATAGCCGGAAAAAATTGAAATAGTTGCAATTTTTCATCCCTCCCCCCCCCCAAAAAAAATTAAAATTGTGCAACGTTATAAATTTTTGGAAATTAACGGTGTCATATTGAAAACCTGATTGCACTAACAGGTACTGATTTTGAAAGATTTGTACAAGTTTGATTCTATGACTTTTTTGCACCTCCATTAGTTGTTCATAGTTGGAGCTAGATTTGATTTTTTTTACTTTGAGCTGTCATTGCGTCTTTAATTATTGATCGATTCTATTTATTTATTATTATTATTTTTGTATTTTTGATGTTCACATGAAATAGTCCAGGAGATAGCGTGCAAAAAAGTGTCTGACTAACATCAAGCTAGAATTTTGTACACAAGTCAATCTTTTAGCGCCTTTTAAGAATATGTGGTCGGCTAAGTTCGTCTGCGGGACATAGCTTGGCAATAGGCGTTTGAAAAAAACAAACTGGTGGAGAGTGGCCATGTCTCACCAATTATGGTGGACAATGTGATTCTTGTGATCCTGAGTACAGAATTAGTTAGTAGACCGAAAATCAAGTTGATGTTAGTTTGTCCCTTGACAGGTGAACACGTTGATTTTTGGTAATATTGGAATAACTAACCTATCAAGTGTGAAAATAACATCAACTTGATTTTTAGTCTACTAACTAATTCAGTACTCTGCATCATGAAAATCACATTGTCCACCATAAGTGGTGAGACATGGCCGCTCTCCACCGGTTTGTTTTTTTCAAACGCCTATTGCCAAGCTATGTCCCGCAGACGAACTTAGCCGACCACATATTCTTAAAAGGCGCTAAAAGATTGACTTGTATACAAAATTCTAGCTTGATGTTAGTCAGACATTTTTTTGCACGCTATCTCCTGGACTAAAATAACAGTTTACTGGTTTTGAAACTAGAAACATTATGGATCATTTACTTTATGAAAAATAACTTCTGCATAAGAAAGGTCTCAATATTTTGTTACCTATACTAATATAAAAGTTATTTAGCATTGCATTCAGGGCAATTATTGCTCAATAATTCTCATTATAGCTACTGCCTAAAGTAAACATTCGATCGCAAACACCTGTGTATTTAGGTCTTAGACAAAATTATGCTTCATTTAGACCATTGCTTGGGTCATTTTCAAGCTAAAATTCTATATATAACTATTTTATTTGTAGTAAAAGAGGCATTAGGCAAAAATATGAAACATGTCAAATTTTTAATTATTTGTCATATTAATAAATAGTTAACTATATTCTCATGTAAATACTCTCAAATAATTTTAAAATTCGCATTTAATTTTAGACTAAACTCGCAAGTACACTTCATTGCATGTTAAGAGGTCATCGCGTAAAGCTTTACGTTCCTTTAAACAATTTTTATAATAGTAGTTATATACTAATTTAAGGCTAGTCCGTTTAAGTTTTATCAAAGTATATAATATTTTAAAAGATTATAAACGTGTATGTTAAAGTGTAGTCTTTAAAATATAATCAGCCACCCTCATTGTAGAGGTAATTTTACAAATCCTACATGAGCTAGAATATAATGCAGAATTCTTAACTAATTTGTACAAAACCAACCCTTAACGTTTCTATTATAAGGCTATCCTTTAAATTATTGTTGCACTTAAAATATTAATTCTTTTTAATTATTTTGAATGTACAAAACAATTATTATCTTGTTTGCTGAATTGCATTATAGAAATTTTAATGTTTGACCTCGTTTGTGTGTTTTGTTCATTTTTGCTAATTACTTTTTTATTTGCATTAAGTTTTAAGTGGGATTTTATGCAACTTAATTATATATTGAATAGATATATTTAAATTTATCAGTAATAAGATAAAAAACAACCAATGGAAATTAAATTTAAATTTTAAAGCTAGTTTATGACCTCAGAGATCAGAGTAAACCACAATTATCAACCAAATTTGATATTGACTGTGGACCTTATTCGAGTACAATATGGAGAATTACGTCTGTATTAAGTGGAGCTTACTATACTCCGCTTGGAATGTTGAAACCATTTAAAAACAGGGGTATCCAGACGAACTGCGCGAGTTGAGTTTACTTGTCAGCTTCAGTCTGCTTTCTCTCCATCACATTTTACCAAGTAGCGTACTAGACGTACTACTGAGCGTATTAGACTATGCTTTAATCGAACCCATTTAAATACAAGGGAGTCCAAATGAAGCTGAGTGGAATGGAGCTTAGCTGAGCAGAATGGCTTCGCTTTACTTCACTAGAACTTCACAGTCTGCTTCTTTCTACCACAATTTTACTGCAACTAAACCCCACTAGTACAAACAAGCTTTAACTATATCATATTTGATTAAATAAGTATCAACGGTGTTTCAAAGCTGACTTTGCTCAGCTTTTGCTGTTTACACCATTTGAAAATTGTTCGTCTTCTTCTGCTCGTTAGAGATGTTTATCATACATGGATTATTTCTTTTCCCTTTAATTGACACATTCCTTATCTTGTCCTTTACTTAATCAACATTTAAAACTATAAACTTATTACTTAATCCTTTCTGTTACATGTCTTCTACTAAAACACTTTTCTCTTTGGAGACATTTCTTTTTTTGAACTTATCATAGTTCTGAAGCGAGTTTATGGCTTTAAAACTTTCAAAGGTTATGACTGAATTTCTATGTTTGTAAGTCTAAACATATAAGACTTAAAAAATAGAAAAAAAAGTTATTTAAAAATTCTTATAAATAATTTTTATCACAATTCCAATTTTTATTTAGTTTTATAATTTTATCAATTTAAAAAAATATAAGGAAAATAAAAAGAATTCTTAATAAAATAAATATCTAATATAACAAGTAGGGATATAAACCAAACTGTAACATATACCTTATTTTTTTTCATATTATATATATTTCTATATTTTATTTTTATATCAGCGGTTTACTGCTGCTATATATACGTCCAGAAAATAATCCTGGCAGAAACCCTACCAGCTTTATGCTGGAATAAAAATATAAGGGATTTAAAAGAAAATACTCGGCCCTTCGTAACATTGGTAGAGAAAAATTATTCATCCATAAGAGTAGGGATTCATGCAGGCCCCAAACTGCTAACTTTATCTTTACATATTCGCTGTATTTGTTAAGAGTAAATAATTGCGGTTACATTTATAAGAAATAAAAAATGTATACTAATCTCTCCGAATTTTTAAACCTATGAATATACGTTTTAAAAAAATTGACTATTATTAGAGATAGGAGGAAAATTAAAATAATTTATTCATTAAGCTTGATGTAGTCAATAAGTAAAACGTATCAATCCGGTCCTACTGGATTTAGGCATAGGGTACATATACTGTAGCTTAAAGGCCTGTACAACTAGGGCTTTCACCATGGAAAACACCAACATATCCATTGAAAACATGCCCAAAAAAATCGATTTGTCTATACATGTTTGTACTGCTTAATTTTGATTTAACAATATTATAAAATGGAGAATGGTAACGAAAATATCCTATAATTATGGTAAACAAGTAAAAGAAATAAATTACAAACAATATATGCAAACAATATGTTTAAGTAATCACGATATTGTCACAAACCATAAATAAAATACATAGGTACTGAGTTCGGCAGCACAGTCATCGTCTTTAATCATTTTTACAAATCATGCGTGATATTTATGAAGTTACTAGTACGGGGAGTGGGGAGGGTAGTGGGAGGGAGGTATTTAAGGTATTTTGGATATATCGGCAAAAGAGGAATTATCTTCTAGTTGAGGAACGAAGGTGTCTGGGATTATTAGGGTATAGTGGGAGAGAGGTGGTTGGGTTTAATTACCTTAGGTACTATAATGTAGGGTGAAAACCAAATCCAAATCACCTTTATTTCTCAACTAGAAGATAATTCCTCTTTCACCGATAAACCCAAAATACCTCCCTCCCCATATCCTTCCTTCACCCGGTTCTCGTAACTTCATGAGTACTAAGCTTGGTTTGTAAAATGTATCTGTACGCTAACGCTGACGACGATTGTGTCGAAACCGGGTCTGTATTTCATTTATTTATGGTTTATGACAATATTCTTGATTATATGTACTAATGGTCGACCAAGTATGTCATGGAAATCTGAGGAGTGAGCTAATGTTTATTTTGACATGTACAGTCAGTTTTTAATAAAATGAACAACTGTCTTGTAAATATGAAGTAAGGAAGGTTTGCCGGGTGCTGGTTAACTCCTCAAAGGTTAAAACCAGCTCTCTTGTTAATGTAAAAAATCGGTCCGAGACATAATTATTTGGCCCAGTGTTTTCCATTTATTTGTTTTCTTATGTACATTTAATTATTATTGAACATTTCATCAAAATTTATTATAAAAATAACATCTCCTATGGGCGGGGAATCGAACCCGGGCTCTCTCCGTCCGGGTTTTTAAGATTTTTTTTCAAGAACTAGATTTTCCCCGGGAAAACGGCTTATGTCGTTAGATTCATAATTAAATGGGCATTTATATTTAAATCAAAATCGTCGGATCCGTTTTCGAGAAATAATTTTTTTCACGTTTTTCAGAGTTTTTGGGGGGTGGTGCCCCCAAATTTGGAGCTAAAATTCGTTTCTCGATTTGGCCTTGGGGTATGATTTTTCTGAACATGTATGACAAATTTCGTCAAAATCTGCCCAGTAGTTTAGGCTCCAGGCGTCTGCACATACTGACTACATCAAAATCTCAAAATCTAATTTTCGCGCCATCTTAATACTTTCTCTTTATATGAGAAAGTAAAAAAACCTTCTGAGTTCCGAGTATCTATTCATTTATCTGTAAATTGTGTAACATAAAGACTGATAAAAAGATACAAAATTCACTGTCACTGTTTATTCACTTAGGAAATTCCGTTCTTTTTTACTTTCTTATACAAAGAGAAAGTATGGTGATGGCGCGAAAATTCAATTTTGAGATTTTGATGGATTTACACGTTTTGAGGTCCCCTGAATCCAAAAAAGTGGTTTTTAAAAAATGTCTGCCTGTCGTCTGTCTGTGCAGTCCGCCTGGAGCCTAAACTACTGGGCAAATTTGGCATTCATGTTTAGAAAAATCATACCCCGAGGCGGAATCGAGAATTAAATTTTAGCTCAAAATTTGACAGCGCTATCCCCCAAAAACTCATAAAAACGTGAAAAAAATTATTTCTTGAAAACAGTTCTGAAGATTTTGATTAAAAAATTCTAAACTGTACAGTCCATTTAATTACGAATCTAACGATATAATAAGCCGTTTTCCCGGAAAAAATCTAGCTCCTAAGAAAGTAGCTTTAAATGCGGAAGGAGTGAGGAAGGGTTCGATTCCCTGCCGAAGAGAAGTTATTTTTATGATAAATTTTGATGAAATTTCCAATAATAATTAAATGTACCTGTACTTTGTTAATTTTGTTATAATTATCTAAACAGATCCTCCGGAGAGAACTAGACTCATGATATTAAGTCATCCTGACGTTTCCAATCGATTACAGCGTTATTCTCTAATAAGATTTCTTTATATATTGTCCTCATAACTGTATAAATATGATATTATCTTTAAAGTAGTTTTAGATTCATTTTTCCTTTTTAATATATATTTTCTTATGGATATGAATGTGTAATCTCTTTGAAGTAGTTGGAATAGTTTTTCATTTATTTCTTTGTTTTAGTAGTAGAAGTGTAGTCTGGATGTATGCATGTATAAAGAACAAAATCTGAAGTGTTATAAATACTAATGTATACATTTGCCTATAATACGTCTTTGTATTTTGAAAGTGGTTTGGGTAGATTGAGAGTGTTTGGGGTAGGAAAAGCATTTTGTATTCCGAAAGGAAAACAGATGGAAAGTTTGTGTCTGAGGAAGGTAAAGGAGTAAAGGTTTTCGAGCTTATTCAAGTTGACAGGTTGAATCTGAGACAATATGATCCCGTATATCATTCTTAGAAAGGAGGGGGGTGTTGGGATACAGTAGCTTGGCAAGAAACCTCCCCGTCAGGTCTCTATCATGAAGAGAGGAGAGGACAGAGAAGAGGGACCTGTAAGATGCCTCATACTTTCCTCCAACATATGCCCCTTCTCAAACAAGCACACATTCCCACAAATATTTTACACAAAACCCCAAAATCCCATTAGATTTCCCTTCATTTTCCCTAACTGTGACATCACTGACATCCGGAGGACAAGTTAAAGGCGTGAAGGCAAAAAATCCATTTTTCAACTTTGAATTTTCTTTAGCAAACTTGTGTCTTCGTTTTCTTTCTTACATATTCTAAAGATATAAAAAAAGCAGTATAAGTTTTGAATATATAAGTTGGTTTGAGAGGGAAAAGTTAGTGGAACTTTTTTTATCCGATTTTTCAATTTGTTTTTCTTTCTTTTTGCAGTGGAAGGATGGATGTATTCGTTTTACCCTCTTATCAGGAATGATTTCGTGCTTGAATATTTTTTTTTTTTGGGGGGGGGGGGGGGACTTCGTGGTCAAAAACAAATACGTACCTACTCTGAGTGGCTTTATGGTGTTTTAATATATGAGGGTCAAAAAACATTGGTGAAACTGTGCCTGACTCTAACGCAGAGTCGGGAGGATGGTGTTTAATTTTAATGCAGGATCGTGTTCAAGATGAGGGGGATATATATATATATATATATATATATATATATATATATATATATATATATATATATTATATCATATGCTGTGAACCTTATGAGTAAAAACATGTGCTAATTAGTGTGGCACATAGTCTCCTTAGGGCCTATCAATGGACAATTGGTCATGATATAAAAAAATAAATTATTATAAGATAGAATTCAAAATATAAGGGTTACTAGAAAATTAAATTGGGGGCATGCGCTATATAAAAATTTTTGTACACAAAAGGTTGAGATTAATATGGGGCTATCTCTGTCCTTTTTATCTATATCAATTTTATTATAATTGCATTAGCTTTTTTTTTTTAATATTGGCGTTTGTAAACATGTTGACAGGCAGACACATACGATACTGAACATTATCCAAAAATATTTTTGTTCAGAATGTTCACAAATCTACCGTACCCTCGGGCACAATTAATTATTGATTTCTAAGATCTCAAATTACGCGGTAAAAATTATATTAAAAGCAATCGCATCAAATTGGGGTACTTATGTATTCTACCTGTAAAATGTTGTAATACTCAGCATTATTAAAGGCCTCTTTTATTTCTACACTACTAATGTCCGACCAATTTTATTTAGTCATTAAATTAGTGAAAGCTTTATTTACTCTAGGTGTTAACATTGCTTGCCTTTGTTTCGATTCAATGTTAGGATTTTTATCTTTTCGTAATTACTGTAACATTCTTAAAATTAAACAATGCTTATCTTTTAAATTATATACTGTTGTTTTAACAATAATTGTTCGTCTGAATTGAGTATGTAATCTGGTAAACCAAATTGATCTTGTTCAGTTTTAGCTTTTGCAAGAATAATTAAATAATCTAGTTCACGTGAAAGAGATTTGAAATCATGCTAAACTTTGTAATTCATTATTCAAGCGTATGATAATTTGAAATTTGAACTATTTTGCATTTTTGGGGTCGAATGTATTTCCTTATTTTGATGAATGTCGGAATTTTATTATACGAGCACAATATTAACAATATCGTGAGATTCCCACATAGTTACATTGTTGAAAATTCGTGTTATTGTTGAATATAGTATACATTATTTTTTTTTTTATTTTTTTTTTTTGCAGTTATGGAAGCTTTTAGATTTAGCATTTTTGAGAACTTTCACTTCAATGGTGAATAAAATGAATATCTTATTCTCCTAGTTACCTCGGGTAACGAGCGATGGGTCGCAGAGCGGTGCCGCTTACTTTTTTGTTGGCATTGAGTACAATGGAAGTAGAGGACGGCCGGCTATGACAAGTGGAGTGTCTGAGCGAAACATGTTGCCCCTTATCGCTGTGCCAAAACATTAATTTTTTGCTCACCACTAAGTCTTTTCAGTTGATTAGAAACTCTCGTCAAATAGTCATGGCTGGGAACTGATGGAAAATACCACCCAGCCTATTATTTTCGCTCTTATCGTAGTCAGCGACGCTTACCGCTCTGCCGCTCTGACCCTCTGCCGCCTACCCGTTACCGCTCACATCGTACCCGAGTTGTGAGGGCAGTAAAAATAAATATTTATTAAAATACATAATTTAATAAGTATGAAAATCAGTATTGTCCATGAGGATTAATGTGCTCTCTAATAAGCGACTGCAATCTGGATTCTTTTATATATATGTTGTGATTTTTCTTTAGTAATTATTCTGTATTTAGAATTCATTTGATTTATTAAAATATCACTATATATAACTATTATATTATACAGGTCAATATAAATTTCCAATGTATGGTCAATAATTAATAGAATGGTCAATCGAGTGATAATCTCTCAGATACGTGACCTTAAATAGTGGAGCACTCTACTTCACTCCTATTCAACAAATATATAATGCATTGATATATTATGACAATTGTTATTTGAATTGTTCATCACTGTACTGATATGATTATATGGTCTATAATTGATTACATGGTCAATGAAGTCAAGCATGAAAGGACCCTAAGAGCTGTAACCTTAAACAGTAGAACACTAAACCATTTCTATACCTAAATAATTACGGAATTACTATAATATTTTCCACTTAAATTGTTCTTTGGATGTAGTGATTTGAATATACGGTCAATAATTAATGAAATGGTCAATGAAGAAGACTGAGAAGGTTACTTTAGACAATGGATTAAACTATTTTACTTACAGTTGCAAAGTTCTGTGCTGGTAAGGACTATTTGAATATATGTCTGGAAGAGAGTTTAGAACGATTGCTTAAGCAGTACAGAACATTTTTATTTTATTTCTAGATGTGATTGCAATGCTGTACAACATTGCAATCACATCTAGAAATAAAATAAAAATGTTCTGTACTGCTTAAGCAATCGTTCTAAACTCTCTTCCAGACATATATTGTGACAAAATTTGACTTTAATTCTTCCTTAATGTAATGTTGTTTTGAATTGCATGCAATAAATGACTTTAAGGTCAATAGGTATACGCTTGCGGAAGAAGGCTGACTCTGTAATACTTAAGTTCATTGAGAATGTGGTGGTACAGAGAGATTTGGAATGTAAGTAGTCAAACGAATTATGCTTAAAAGAAAGGTGAAAAAAGTGACCTCCAAATATAATAGTATCGGTCAATATATTTTATCGATTTTTATATTTAATTGAGACAAAATATTAAATATACGGTAGCATTAGGAATAAGTTCGACTATGGTTACAGTCAACAATAGTGTGTTTTATCAATATTATATTATACTGTTCAATACCTGTATTTATTAAATTTTAATGTGTAAATGTGATGTAAATATGGTCAATAGATTGAAGCTTAAAATAAGGCTAAGATATAAATATATGTACTTTTTGAAGACGAACGCACTTTTTATCTCCATTTCGTGAAACAAGCGTTGGATTATATGACTAACATTTACTTTAATTTCTCCTGGATGTGACATATATCATGCTACAATATTTAATCTTTTATTATACAAAGAAAACATTTCGTATACTTCAAAATATCATACTTATACGTATATACTACTTTTATTATTTCGTAACTTCTGATCAAAGTAAGCTATTAAATATGTATGTTAAGTGATCCTTTGTTAAAAGAGAAAGGGAATATAAAAGGTTAAAACATTCATATTATTTTGTTTTCTCGGTCGGATTATACCACGTTGAAACTTGTCTGTTACAAATTTGCTTTTATTATTTTTTTTTTAAGAATGAAAGGGTAAGTATTATTCTTTCTTTAATTTTACTTCATCGTTAATGTAAAATTGTTTTTTCTGGCTGTCATTGTGTCACTAGGCCGAAGTTGTTTTTCTTTTTTCTGATTTTTTTTTTTTTTTTTTTAAATTAACCGTCTTATTACTTTAAAGATTCCAAGAAAATATACCTCTTTCCTTGAAGGATTTATATCTTGAAAAACACTGTTTCTTTTGAGACCTCTTACTCTCGAACTTTAGCTCAATAATACTCTTGGTGGCTGATTGACGATAAAATGAATTATGAATGAAGCCGGAGAACCCGGGGAGGAATGAATAAGTAATAGAATGAAAACTAAAGAGGGCCCTGGTAAACTCCTTTAGTAACTCCCTCCTAATGAAAATATTCATAATTACATTCATAGTTTTACCAGCTGTTGTTTTGTTTTGACTAAAATATGAAAATATAAGCTATTATCATTGAAATAACCAGGTTTTAGAGTAAAATAAAATATGAAGATATTAATTATAACAAAACATAAAAACCCATTTTAGTTATTTGTATATATATATATATGTGTATATATATATATATATATATATATATATATATATATATATATATATATATATATATATATATATATATATGTGTGTGTGTGTGTGTGTGTGTGTGTGTGTGTGTTTGGTTTGTACATTTGCTTACTTTTTATTTATTAAGGCATCAAGGAAAGAACGAAATTATAAAAAAAGTAAATATTAATATTTTTGGAATTTTAATATTTTGTTATTTATTTCAGAATTGTTCTATTTTTATATATTCCATCGTTTTTTTTTGTTATGAAAAAAGAAAAAAAAAATGTAGAAAATATTTTCTACATATTTGTTCTTTTAACGTTTTCAAATATAAAGATTTTTATGCACTCCAAATTAAATAAATATAGAGTTTAAACTTTATTTACCCATATTTTTCTTCAATAGAAAAAAAGGCAACTTTTTTTATTATTTATGTTTTTTTTTATCAGAATTTATTAATCTAAATAATAATAGGGTAGCAAATATTTTGTGTGGGTTTTTAAAAAAGGAAATAACAATGTTAAAGTATAAGTGATAATAAATATCTTTCTATATCAGTTCCAAAGAAAATATAAAAATATGATTAAAAGAAAAAAAAATCATTGTCCATAAATTGGAAGTGGATTGTTTACTGTATTACAATATACGAGCTGTTAAGCCCGTGGCGACGAAATTAAGTAAATTAATTTAGATATCTACTTAGATAAGTTATTATATCTATTTGAAAACCAACTATTAAAACAACATCTTTTTTTTTATTGGAATAAATGTGATTGCCTTGGTTAAAAAGAACAAATCATTTCAAGATGAGTCGGGACACTACTCGATTATAATATAAATGACAACTATTTCAGCTTATAGCACATCTACACATACGCGTTCTTGGTCCGAATCGTCACACGCCGCCACTCGTGGGTGGTAGTATAGTATTTTTGTCTTCACAAAGCGAATGACCGTTTACACACTTAATGTGTGTTCGCCTCGTCGCACCATAGAACCACTCCCGACGCGAGTGTCACAACTTTTAACGAGGTGAATTACGCGTAAACCGACTCCACTTTCAGCTTACCATCAAGCCAGCCTCCAGTTTACCACCAGTTCAGCTTATTGCCAGCCTCGCAATTCGATTTGCCATTGTAGATGAGCCTCTAGGAATCTTAAGCTTATAGATTTCAATAAACCTTTCTTATATAAGTAGTAATGCAGAGATAATGTATTTTGATAACGCGGTAATTCGATTTTGAGAATTTAATGGATTTACACGTTTTAAGATCTAAGTCGCATCTACACATTCGCGCTCGTTACTCGCCTCGTGGTTCACCGGCACTCGTAGTCCCATTTTTTTCACTTGTCCCCACAACGTGAATGACCGTTTACACATTCGCGCTCGGGACTTGCCTCGTAGTTCGTCGGCACTCGCTAAAGGTCGTCCAAGAAGTCATGAACACGGGAGAAACTGAAAGCTTAGCTTCGTTTAAAGTCGGAACTTCCGAGTATTACCGAAGTCAGTACAGTCGGGTGCTAAGACAATACCCATTACTAGTTTGTATGACATGCGCATGCGCAGATATGTCAAATCTCACGAATAAAGCGACCTACACACGATCTGACCATGTCGGTCCGACCAAGTCGGGTCCTGATCTGGTCGGTCGTAGACTCGGCTACACACGTTCCCGACTTTGTCAGTTGCCACCGTTCCTTCGTCGTATTAACATAAAAAGCAAAACATATAAACAAACCAAATTGTAAATAATGATAGGCTTGAACTGTCAAAACCAGCTGATTATTATCAACTTGTCCGACGACAGCGCTACACACGGCCCGATCTTGTCTGTTGGTTGCCCGACCTAGGGTGGTCGGGTGGCAGTGCCCACCTGACAGCCGACTTAGTGCACCGACCAAGTCGGGCTAGTGCCTCGACTACACACCACCTGATTTCTCGCCCAACCTGACCAAATTGGCCCAACCGCCTTTATGTAGTGGATGTTTTGGGTCCTAAATAGCTGGTTCAGCATGGTACATTTAAAAAAATTCAAAAACATGTCCATTAGACCAGTGGTTCTTAACCGGGGGGCCGCGGCCCCCCAGGGGGCCTCGAAATGCATTTAGGTACTATATTTATTATATTTGGAAATTTTAAGGGGGCCGTAGTTACCAAAAGGTTAAGAACCACTGCATTAGACCACTCTATTCTCCAGTTAAAAAGAAAAAAAGGTAAAACAACAAGAGTAACACGTGACAAAAGAATAGTGCGGACTGAACAGCGACTGTGTAAACACTGAGCTCGCCTCGCTTTGTAAGCCTTTGACTCGTGCCGGGTGCCGGGATACTGCTCCAGACACGAGCGGCTAGGCGATTGACGAGGCGAATGACGAGTGAGTCGTTTATACATTGGCCTTTAAAAATTGAGCCTCTTAAGTGCTTCTAAAAAATTATCTGATTTCGATGTATTTTGTTATACATGTTCAGAAAAATCATATCCTTAAGCGAAATGGATAAATATATTTTAACTATAAATTAAGGGGTGCCCCCTCCCCCCAAAAAAATTAACTCGTGAAAAAAATTATTTCTGTTTTTGATTAATAAAATTTTATGTTGTAGTCTATTTGAATACAAATCTATTGGTATAAATCGTTTTGCCGGGAAAAATCAAGTTTTCGAGTTATTGAGCTGAAAATCTAAGACACAATTTAAACAATCACCTGTAAAACATTGTTTCACTATGTTTAATTATAAATTGATTAAATAAGATTTTATTGGATTAAAAGTTTTGTTAATGTTTGTTGGACCGATTTTTTTAAAAGATATTGACATGGAGTTTAGCACTATATAATTTAGTCCCAATCTTGGTTATCTTAGATTTTATTACTACGTTTTTATTAGCTTGCATTCTTGTTTGTTTCTTTGTCCGGTACAAATCTGGCAATCGATTTCTAACTAACTTCCTGAATAGCTAGACATTTGAAACTTTTAGCATAGCTCAGAACACGATGGCAATGCATTATTTTAATACTTTTAGCCATCTTTCAGCAGAATTTAATTCGTTTTCAGCAAATTTTGCAAGTTATTTTATTTGTTTTGCCATATCCAATATTTACGCAATCTTCATTTTGACGGGTCTCAAATTTGTGATAGATAAACATTGAATGACAGCAAAACAGGAAATATCGATTATATTATTTATCGATTATATTATTTCAAATAAATCGATGGCATGTTTAGATTTGGTGTTGGGGAGATCCGTTGTACAAAGATTTATCCTTTTATAGATTTAAGATCAGCTCTCTGGATGGTTGTAATTTATGTGAAGTAAATAAATTCGGAACTATTTTATTTCACTAACATTATTTATTATATAACAATAACAATTATACTATCAACATTACATACGATTCAACAGAAAATTTAAAAACGTAGTATATAAAAAGTTCTTTTTATCTTGAAATTATTAAAAGCTATTATTATATGAGATACAACTACTTGTCTTAGCCGGTGTCGGTAATAGAACCTGGATCTCCTCCTTCCGAAGTATGAAATATACTAAAGAACTTTCATTAAATACATATTTAATTTATAAACTGAAAATATTAAATATTAATTATCTTGTTCTAGTACATGGTGTCAAAATTAAAGAAAACTGAATGTTAGAATACCTGTACTACAAGTTGTTACTTTTTTTTCATCTATTACGTAGCAGGTGTATTTATATGTACTTATAAAAATAAATAAAATAATTTAATATTTATAATTTATTATTATAATTATTTTGTTATATTTCCTGTTGCAGGTGAGCTTATATTGCAGTCTAATTTACTTGAAACAAATTTCATGGATACCCTATTAAACAAAGGTAAGAACGCCTTTTTAGCGTTAATATTGACAATTAACACTATTTTTTTTACAGTTATTATAATTGTTTAGGTAACTGATAATGTAATTAGGATAACGTACCTAAAGTAAAATACCTGTAGGTATAGAAAGGACACAGGAAGAAGAAGATCACAAAATTAATATTATTATCTCTAGTGAATTAGTTAATGTAATTGAAGAGGTTTTCTTAGGTGGGTTTATTCCAAACAACGCCTTCACTATTTTAGTTAATGTAATGTTCATTATTTTTTACTCTCCTGTTTTTTTATTTAATTATCTGGTAACGCTGTAACTTATCTGGAAAATAACTATTCCGTTCAGTTTTAGAGGTAATAACTGTTAAAAGGATCAAGTGTTTAATAAATGTTGCTGTAGTTAGAAACCGTTTTGGAAACAAAGTAGAAGGTTACTGTCGAGAGGAAATGAAAAATGGGGTTAATTAATGCGGTAGGACTCGCCTATTTGAGTCACTTGTCGTTTAAAATGGCTGGTTGAACTTGGAATATCCTTTCTTTAATAAAAACGGATTTACTGCACCTACGACTTTTATCTTTTCTTGATTAAAATTTAACGACAAGCTCTGCTTTCGTGAACATATTGACTAGGTTATGCCATTTTATTAACAATATCATCATTTAACAAACAATAAATCATTAAAATTTATCCATGAAATTTCACATCAAGTAAATGGTATCCCCGCACTCAGCGAATCTCTGGGAAAAATTTGTCGATCGTGTTCTGCAAAATTTCCCTATGAATCACGATAATGGTTTCTTAGATGGGTAACGCGAAAAAATCGGCGAAGTTCACTCATTGAAATAAGCAGTTTGAGAGGGGAGGGGGGGGGGACCTATTGACACCATCTGGTTGGAAGAGGTTGTCGACGTCTTCGTAGTTCAGGCCAAAGGAAATTTCTGAACATTTCCACATAAGGATCTGATGAGACTGTGACGGTTTTGATTTTTATTTTCGAGAAAAAAATTTCCTAATGACACCAAATTGCACACCACCCCTAGGCATTCTGCAAGGGCCTATCTTGGTCTTCATAATAAAATGGCATAACCTATTGATTGTTTTTACTATCTTCAGTTTACTGGTTAATTCAATGTTGAAATATTTACACACACACATATATATATATATAAACATATACAACTTTTGGCAGGCGAAAAACCTCGAACTTTTTCAGTTTTTTTAATATAACTCATAAACGACGCCGAAATCAGGAAATTGTATTCTCTCCGAAATAAAAGTAGACAAAAGTTTCTACAAAATGCACTAGTCAAACTTAATTTTATGTTATCCTAAACTATTTCTACAGGGCTTTGAAGTTTGACAAAATTATTTAAAAAAAAAAAAAAAAAACAGGATTTAACTCATTTTTTTTTACATTTATATAGTTATTTATGGTGCTCATTATACATATATATATATATATATATATATATATATATATATATATATATATATATATATATATATATATATATATATATATATATATATATATATGTATGTATGTATGTATGTATGTAGGTATTTATACACATAGGTATCATATATATGTATATTAAAAAAACGTATATGTGTTATATCGTATAAATTGCGAGGTTTTTCGCCTACCAAAAGTTGTCCCCAGGGCTTTCGAGGTCGCAAACTTGGTTTCATGCTCCTCTTACTATACAAAACAATCCTAAAAAAAAAAAATCGTTTACCCTAATTAATGCAAGCTGGACCCCTCTCAGGTTACCTATATATTGGTCTAATATATATATATATATATATATATATATATTTAAGACTCCTTCCCTCAACTTGGTCGAGCTGAGTTGTTGTGCTTTAATATATATATATATATATATATATATATATATATATATATATATATATATATATATATATATATATATATATATATATATATATATATATATATATATATATATATATATATATATATATATATATATATATATATATATATATATATATATATATATATATATATATATATATATATATATATATATATATATATATATATATATAATGAAAAAAATGAAGTGAGTTTTGAGTTGTTTTTGAGTCTGAGTTTTGCTTTTTTCTGTATATATGTGATATATATATATATATATATATATATATATATATATATATATATATATATATATATATATATATATATATATATATATATATATATATATATATATATATATATATATATTTATGTGTCTGTGCCTGCGTGTGTGTAAATTGATTTTCCTTCTTTGTAATTTATCAAAGGTATTGAATATTAATATTTGTTTCAAAAAGTAAATCCTTTTGAAAAAAATTTCGCTTCGTGTTTATCCCTCGGGGCTAAATCCAAACCCAATGCTAGTTCAGTCCCTTTTAATAGCTAAATAAATACAAAGTCATTTGATGTGTCTTAAAACCATAAACTTGTAACTCTAGGCAAAAAGGTAAAAAATATAAAAATAAAACAGCAACAACAGGAACATAATCAAATATTGTCTGTAATCACACTGCACGATGTAAGTCCAATAATTTTTATAGAGTTAAAATAGTTCGTGAGTACCGTGCATTTCTATTTTCAAGAGAAGAAGGGGAGTCGTAATTAACAGAATTACTGATAGCGGGACTTGGTCAGTTATTAGAATAGAAGATAAATATCAAGGAGGGAGCTTTCTAATAACTTGATTGGAGGTCAGGGGTTCAGCTTCTCTTGCAATATTTCATGAACTACCAGTTCGCTTCTACCTCCACGAACCCCTTTCCTCTTTTTGTTAAAATTTGAATTTGAAATTTTGACGAGTTTATTATTGCTGTTTTAGCAAAAGGGTTTTTGTTTATTTTAGCGTGTTACGGTTGTGTTTTCTATTGATTGAGTCGTTTGTATAAAGAAAAGAGTTAAGGTAGAAACAGAGAAATTATAATCTCTTGTTGGACGGTAAGGCCTAGGAAAAGGCGTCAGGATTTATTGGTGTGAAGACAGGTTTCTCTGGATAGGTTATCCTCGGTGCGGGAGTTCTACGATAAAACGATAAAAACCACTAATGACGCGAAGCCGTCACGCGATGCGTAACTCGACTATCTGCCGCACAGGCGCTCTAACCGGCTAAACTCAGATCCTAATACTTGAACAAGCCGCCTCGTTTAACAATGATGCTTTGAAAAAGCGATTTCCTTTTAAACCCTGTAATTTGGACCGTTGCAGTACCTAATACATTCGCCCTTAAGTATCTCCTTTTTATATATAAAAATCGATGATTGAGAATGCTTTACTTTTATAACTCCCTTTATTATAAGCAGGTAATTCTAAACTTAAAGACACTCCGGAATAACTCTCTGCACAAATGTACTACGTTATCAAAGTAAAATCGTCTGCCAATTAGTATGACTCAGCTTCATCACTGGAGAAATGGCCACACGAATATAAACTAAGGTTACCAGCGTGTACAAAATCATATAGCGAACCCTTTTAGCTACATTACACTTCTGGCCAGTCACTCAATACATATAAATCCTTTTTTTCAGTTTTTTTTACAAAATGAAATAATTAATATAAAAATGCCATTTTTAAAAACTGGTCTTATTTTCAACATTTTTTTTTTCTGTATACTTCGCCTAAATTGTTTCCATGTGCAAAATTTGGGGAAGATTGGATGACGGGAAGTGGTTCAAAATTGGGGTAATAGGTGTGCGATGAAACTTACAATGTAATAGTAATATAAGATCAGTAAAAAAAATATACCTTTACAAAATATGAATTATTATCATTCATCTAATTTTTAACTTTATGGCTGTATGGTTTATCTAAACCCATGCCAAAAAAATTCGCTTGCATACGAGTCTGCAAGACAGTGAGAAATTTTCATGTAACGCTGTTTGGTGTCGTTTTTTGGTAACGCTTTTTAGTGTTGTTTTATGGTAACGCTTGTGTAACGCTTGTTGGTGTCGTTCTTTGGTAACGCTTTTCGAATTTATGTGCCAAAGTAAAGACATGAAAGTGTCAAAAAATTTGAGCGTGCAGATTCTTAGATACAAGTTCTTAGATACAAAGTCTGTAAATTAAGAATTAAATCGAACATATGTTGTGCAAGAAGAAAGAAAGTACTTTTCTTCTTTTTCAGTTTATTGTGGCGGTTGTCCGGTGCAAATCGGAGCAGTAGAACAGAAGTTGTAGTTAAGAGGGGGGGGGGGGGGGGCGCTGGGGCGCTCGAGCGACTACTGGAGCGGTAGGGAGAAGCGAAGAGAGTGAGACGAGGGGCAGGTTGGCGATCGGAAGGGGAGGGGTGAGTAGGCCCTACCAAGCAGCGCAGTAGGGGGAGACCCTATACCGATAGCGGGCCGACACACTTGTAAAGCTTTTTTGAGTAAATTTTTAGTAATGCTTTTCGATTTGTGGCTTTGACTATGTGCCGTAGCCAAGACATTAAAATGTCAAAAAGAACCATGGTTACGTAGTAAGATCTTTTAGTTCACACAAAGGATCTGAAGGCAAATTTACAAATCGGACGTCAAGCCAGCTAATCGGCCCAGCTGTTTCAAGATGGCGGCCATTTAAAATATTGTTTTAGCTATTTGTATTTTTTAACAATTAATTGTAATATGAAACAAATGCCTTTAAACACGAATAAAAATACCGTAAACAATTTTTTTTTTTTTGACAAAGAATATCTGTGATTCTTTAGATTTTTTTTGTTGATTTGTTTAAGTTTATAAGATTTATACGAAAATCGCCATGTTCTAGGACACAAATATAAAACAAAAAATACGTGTGGTGTCGTGGGACACCCGGTAGGAACGAAGTTCCTTACGCTTTTCATTAAATATAAATTATAAAATCGCTGTAATAACTACGTATACATGGTGGAGTTAGAAAAGAGACAAAATTAAAAGTAACTAACTATTTGTACTAGCGGATTTAAGGCAAAATTAAATGAAAATCTTTTTATTATCTTTGAAGCGAGCGTCTTTCAATAAATAATGTATTGTATATTGAGAAAAAAGGTAATGATAAATTTATAGTTAAAGCAGATGGTTGTAGAACGAAAAAGAACTGTCCTCCCAGGCCCCGTCGGCATATTACTCCAATTAAATATTAAAATAAAAAATATAAATCATTAACTCACAAAAACTTCTGCTTGTATCAGGTTGAAATGTTACATGCTTGTTTCAATTGTACTGTAGGTGATGTATACAAAGTTTCATTTAAATCTTTACGTTAGAACGTAAGATATCGGTAAAAACGTTGTTTTCTTTATTTTAATCGGTTTGGTCCACTTTAATAAATTTAGCGATCTTAATCACTTCATAGTAGTGTCGGTGTTCGTTTTACTAAAAAAATTATTTATAAAAGTTGTTTGTCTCATTAAATAGATGAAGTTAGAATTTTTTCCCGTCCAAAAATTCCAAATTTAAATTCGAAGCTTACGTTTACGCGAGCGTTGTGCGTGAACGCTTGGGCGGATAACGTTGTCGCCAACGGTAGATTTCGTGACGGATTTTGCGTGACGGTGATTTTGTGACGGTTATTTTGTGACGTTTTTTTCAGATTTACTCCCGGGCTCCAGAACGTGAAGGAACTTCGTTCCAAAATGCATATTTGTTCATATACTTATGGCATCCTCCATTTTCATTTAACAACCCCACAACCTCGGTCCCTTGTTTTTCTAGTGCATCCCTATAATTTTCCTTTGTCTTTGTAATTTTACACAACATTACAGCCAAAGTTTCAAATTTTTGTGTTGAGTACTTTCGAAGGTCAAGTGCGTTAACATTAGACAAATGCAAGAAATCATGAAGATCTTCGGTTTTGTCTAAGAACCCTAAAATGATTAATGAGATGAATTTCAAAGTAAGAAGTGACTCTGGGATTCTTTTTAATGGCAGAGTAATTCCTTCAGGGAAAACCTCTTTGTACTTTTTATAATGGTAATACTGTTTAGATATAAGCATTATTATTCTCTTATTCTTCACAAAGAGACTTAAGCTTCATTTAATGTTATTATTAGATCGTGTAATTTATTATTTCTCTTGGTAAAATTCCTAGTAAGAATTGAAAGGTCGAACAGAAAATAGAACAAAAGTGAATTATTAATAAACCAAGTTTCACCAATATATTTTAACGTTGTGTATTATTAATTGGAAATTTATCTTAGAAGCCAAAATACCCGGTGACCTGCCCCGTCATGTCTTCATTGCCAACTTTATATTAGCCACTGGTCATGACTACTCAGCAGATCATCTTCATCTTATCAGTGTAATAACATCTTGCTCTGGTTTGCTGCAGCAGCGGCTGAACGAAGAAGGACCAAGCTCTCTTTACTGGAGTGTCAGAGGCATATAATGACTACAATGCAAAATGCAGGCGATGGATAAAAAAAAAAATCATTAAAAAGTTTAGTTTCTTAGGCAGGTTTGATACCGACGTAATATTATATGCTATGAGTTATTAGCGATATGTTGAAAGTATACTCAGATAGATTTCTAAATATAAGTGTTAATTAAAGTTGTTAAGTGGTTAGGGTGCTCGGCGAATTCCAAGGGCTCGGATCTCTCTTCTGATGTCCCTTGCATAGGAGCCACCTACCTCAAGTTTCATGTAAACTGAACACATTGTTATAGAACGTCCAACATTATTTGACGTTAATAATGTTATCCAGCACTACATATGAAAAACATTTAAATAAAGCCTTGTATCATCTATACATTTTAGTCCCATGTCTATTCCAGGTGAGTCATGAGTCAGTTTTCTTCCCCCCCCCCCCAAAAAAATAAAGGAAAAAGGTAAAGGGGAATGCGGGTGGTTTACTACGCACTTGTGGCTGTAAGATTTGTAGATAAGCCTCGGCTGTATTTCTCCCAACGCTTTCCTATCTTTCCCTAGCGTTATGTTTAATCCCTTAGCCAGAGAAAACTTAAACCTCAGAGTTCTGTGGAAATCCCAAAGCCCCATCCCTTTATCGAGTTTTAACTCGGTAACTATTTACTCTAATCCCGATATACTGGGGAAACCCACGGCCTCAGTCCATTACTATTCCTGTGTGTAACCCCATGCTACGAGTCCCAAGTGTATTAGCAGTCTCTTCTAATACAAATATAGGCTCGGATTCAACTCCCTTCAGGATATGAAACCAATTATGAAGATCTTACTAACGAGAAGGGATTAAATCATTACATTTAAATAAGTCCAGATATGTTTTATTTGACTTGTTCCTAGTTGTAAGAGTATAAGCGATGAATAGTGAATTTTTCAAATGTTGATTTTAATTTTAATCAAAATTACTACTTTTAATTTTTTTTTTATTAATTGCATAAATTTATTCATAGCCCAACATTATAATTATTATTATTATTCATTTACTTTTAATAGAAAATTACAGTTTTTAACTCGCAGCTATCTTATCTAAATTTCTTAATATTAAACATACTTCGCGTTTAGTAATAATATTAAACATTAATTAGTCCTCCTTAAATGACTATGAGAAATTAATTTCTCTCCATATTATTATCTTCTACGACGTAACAGATTTTTGATGACTTGATTAAATTCCTACCTCGAGTGAATGTTGAAACACACGAAAATTAATCCTTTGACACAACTTTTTTCTAAAATACTTAGCACACGACGACAAAAATAGAGCTTTAAATTACTAATTATAGCTATGTTTCTGATGTCTCAGAATTAATTTGTCATCAGAATTTGGATTTCTCAAAATACTGCTATTTTAAATAGAACAGGGGACCCAACCGCCCGGTCGGTTTTGGCGAGATCCTTTGTACAGAGATTTGTCCTTTTATATATTAAAGATTACCGGCTGACCATTTCTCACTGATCATACTGATTGTGTAGCTTGTATTTATTTTGGAAAAGGCAATTTCTGTTTTGGAGGCCCAACAATGGAGTGAATTTAACTGTATTGATTGGTACTATGCTATTATTATTTTATTGGAATCTATTTAGTTCTACCTTAAGGTTTAATCGTAGTGAGATAATATGGGATAGTTGAAGTGGCTGCAACCTGTTGATTGTGGTAATATTTATATAGAAAGGTAAAGTCTTATTTATTTACTGTAAAATATTTGTTCAATTGAATTCTCGAAATATCTTGTGATTTCCCTGAATTAAAATATTTTCGATTTGCTTTTGTTGGAAATTTATTGGAGTTTAAATGTTGATTTTATAACCGGACTTATTTTATTCTTATCTCTACTTATTCAAACCTCTGACGAAGCTTTAAGTTTGAATATTGACTTATAATTTCAATTTACTGACATACTATTTCTATTTCATCAAATTTTAGTTTTATTAAACAAATATAAACGACAAATATTATAAAAGAATTATTAAAGAAGAAAATGGGGTTGACCGGTTTTTTCATCTTACCGCAAAAGAACGAATGCTCTCTTCAATGGTACTTGTTGTAGAATTCCAATTCTTTAAATTAGGTGGAATAATAACTATTACGTAGATAGAACATAGAGATTGGTTTTAGGTATTAGAATTCAATTATTAGTTTTTGTTGCTACCATTTAATTAATGATTTACAGTTTAATACTTTTGATTAATTAGTCAATTTATTTGTTAATTCAATTTTTGCATTGTTAACATTTTAATTGAGAATAAGGTTACCTTTTTTTTTCTTGATATTAGTCTAACCTCTACTAAACCAGGCAATACAATAGACACTGACCACGCAAACTAATCTGGATTAGTGCATAAGTTTAAGTATTGCTTAGTGAAAGATAAGTTGAAGTGATAAAAGAGTAGAAAGGAAAGATGTATATTTTTTTAATTAAATACGAGAAATGTGTATATTAAAATAATGGATTTATTAATTTAAAACTAATAGTGCAGCAATAAACAGAACCTGCTTTCAGTAAGTACCTACAAATCTAATTATTAATGTTAAGATTACAATTTTTGGTTGGTTTAATAACTCACATGAACTATGACAAACATCAATAAGTTGAGATTTTCTATTTTTAGGCTAAATGACGAGAATCACTTTGATTCAATTTTACTACTTTTTAACATCCAAACCAGATTTTAAAATAATAATAATCATGATGATGTAATTTTCTAGACAGTCAGGTTAGTGAGGTTTCAAATTTCTAAATATCGTTTTTAAAAAAATATATAAATGTAATTGTTAAAATTATGTATAGTAATTTTAATTATGAGTCCGATTGTTAATATTAGAATAAATTATGATTTTAGCTTGAGAATGATCCAAGGAGGGATCGAAATATTGTAAAAGTGAGACTTTTATTCCTTTGTTTGACCAAACTTCTAAAGAACGTAATTACTTTAGTTGAAGGTACAAGGAATCAGATGTAGAGGTGCCTTTTCACACTTCAGTGCTGGGGGGAGATGGAAAGAATTAAAATATAAAAATGTATAATCGGTTCATCGTCTCCTGAACAATATTTTTCTATTATAAAACGGAAAATCCTTTACGTACCTTACCTAATAATTATTTAATATTCAATTAATTATGATTCCATAGAATTTTTGCTTGCAATATTATACGTATAGCCAAAGCTAAGTTGCCTTATTTTAAAACATTATCTTCTTATTAAGAATTAGCCTGGATAATAAATTATGTAAAAGCTGCTGATTCATTTTTGAAAGAAAAAATAAGTAATTATTTTTTAAAGATATTTTATTAAAAGGCATTGAATTTTCTTGAGTGGTATTTTATCTTATTATTTACAAGTTATTGTTATTAGTGTCGATTTATTTTAGCTAAGCACGAAGATGATCACTTGTGGTTGAAAGCCGGCTTTGTATAATAAATTTACTTCTGTGAAGAATTGTATTTCCTTATTCTTACTAGTGTATCTTTAGTAGGTCATTTGGGTTAAACTTAAGAAATGAATAAATAATATTGTTTCGGATCTTAGTTTGTTGTTAGAGGATTCTTTGATTTGTTTATTCCACTCTCGTCAACTTGTTCGTTGATCTTGGTGTATCGATGGGGACTTTAAATAGGATAATTCCTGTTGAATCGATGGCATTTGCCTCCGGTCGCGAGCTACCAAGTGTTAGAAAGCTTGTAAGGGGTTTGTTGTCGAGCTAAAGGGTGGTGGAGCTAAACGTTTCACTCTCGTGTTGGGCCCCTGTTGGGACTAGAAATAGCTGTGGACTATTAGCCCTTTACCGAGGCCCTATTGATTGCATCATGCTTCAAACCAAGCCGGGTAGCGTGATTGGGCTCTGAGACTCGACGAGAAGATAACACGTACACCATGAACAATCCACCATGTAGAAACACCGTTGTTCGATTTCCTATCTCTCCCCTCACACCTATCTCCCACATATAGATACACATACATAGATTGGAAACGATAGGATCGATAACAGATAAAACGTCCTATCACATCAATGGAATTGGGTAATAGCAGTATAGCTGCCTTGTCTTTTAGACTGTAGACTACTCCTATACATGTGGCAATGTCGAAACCAATTTCTTTTCCGTTTGAATTTGATTTCTACGAACTTATATAACCCGTGTGCAATATTACTCCCCTCCCCTTTCGAATAAGAGGAGTATTGTGACAACAATCAAAACTGACATCTGACCCAACCTTTTTTAGCTCATTTTTCTTTGGACTTCGAGCATTTGGGATTAAGTTAGAAATACGCTATCAAATACACATATCATAGCAATAACTAGTACCAAAAAACAACAAATAAAAGTTATACATTTTAAACTTTGTATACTATTTATTTAAAAACATCGACATTCACAGTTTGATAACTATTAATATATCCACATCCAATTATTTCTTATCAGTTTAATTAGTTGTGCATAGAACAAAACTATTTGGTACTAAGCCGGCCATACACATTTTGCGTCATACGTGACAGGTAAATCTGTTCAGATAAACCGGAGTATGTGTACCATAGCTGTGCACTGCGCACAGTGTGCAGTTATGTCATAACTTTATATGTAGTATACATACCCCGATTTATCTGTAAAGGAGACTTATACAGGTTTATCTGTTAGGAATACCAAAACGTTTATGGCTGGCTTAATGGTTTTTAAAATCACAGTTTAAATTTATATACCATAATCTTTTTCTTTGATCCACATTAACTGCCCATCAATTTAAGGATTTATTACCATGGTGAGTTAAGTGGCTATAATGAAAACATCTAAACTTGTATGCTCTCTGCTAAAACACTTTAAAATACATAGTGTTTTCACTACGCTGAACCTTTTATTATTTTAGGAAATTTCCATTGGAAAAAATTCGCAAAAATTAGCTCTCCAATGAATTGACGTATCAAAATAAAACTTGCACCGAAAAATCAAGCTCGTTGAGATGAGGATCCCTATTGAAAATGGGATCTTTATGACGTCATTAACCCCTCCTGATGAGTGACCAGAAATTTAAAATAATCCTACTGCGGGTTTCCGCAAGCCAAGCGAATTTCCATTGGAAATTTGTAGTTAAATGTTGTGTAGTTTAAACCTCTTTGAAACTACTACTATTAAGTTTAACTAAGCATTATTATAAAAACCCTAATCTGACTAAAATATTTCTTTTAAAATTTCTTTACTTAAAATAATCCACACAATTGTAGGAGTTATGAAAGAAGTTTATACTGCACAACATTGAACTACAAATTTCCAATGGAAATTCGCTTGGCTTGCGGAAAACCGCGGTAGGATTATTTATTTTTTATTTGGCAGAACTGTTTACTAAAATAAATAAACATTACACTTCGCCGAACCACAGCCCAAATAGTTTACACTACGCTCTTCCGGATTTCAACACAAATAATTTACACTTTGGTGAACGGTTTAAATCAAACATTTTTTTTTTTTTTTTTTTAATTTTATAGAACTTGTTTTACAACAAAAACAGATTACACTTCTGAACTCAGCAAAAATAGTTTACAATACGCTCATCCTGTTTATATCGCAAACAGGACACATTGAACATTATTACAAGATAATAAGGTTATTTTACGCGTAACTGGTTAATATCTCTAATCCATTCAACTTGAACTTATTTCTTTATTGAAGGTAACGTCCATAATTAATCCATAATTTATCAATTATTTATTAATTTATACAAGTACCTACACAGTTATATTCTTAATTTATTTAATTTTTTTTATTTCTTAGGGAATTAATGATAACATTTTTTTAATCCGTCATTCGCCATTTATTGGAAAGATGTGCTGTATTTGTTTTGTTCTTTCACTACGATATATTGACATAAACCTGTTTAAATCAAGTTGAGTTCATGGCACCTATTTATCTTGTACCTACACAAATTATTTTTATCGGTTAAAGTAACTGTTATTGACGTTGGTTTGTTTAAATGTCAGTGTTTGTTAAATGTTTCGGAAGGTTTTAGTCAGAGTTTGTATGCTGGTGTATATCGATTGCTTACCGTTCACACCTCATCAGTTAACCGGGCCTATTTACCAGTTGCTATGATACCCAACTTCTTTTTACACTGCAGACAATCAAATTAACATAGGGCAAACTTTCCTTTACCCTTTCTCTATAGCACAAATGTTTTTCTTCTCTCTTGTGTTTTTATTTTTCTCTTTCTTATCCTCTAATAGGAGCCTCCGAAACGGATTTCCTTCTATCAGAGGCCCGTTGTATTCCTTGTAAGCTTCTATTTATTCTACAGTTTATATTCGAATTCTTTTAAAGTAACCTTTTTGTGTTTTTTTTTATTACTGTTTCTGATCATTTGATATAATTTAATTTAGATCTAACTTTACTTCTCCTTTTAAAACGTTTTTTTTCTCTCTGGAATACTCCTACTCGTACAAACACACACACACACACACACACATATATATATATAAGATAAAGTATTAAGCTATTTCGATTTAGAATGATTTACACGCTTTAGAGAGTTCAAAAAAAGTTTTGTCTTTGTTACTCCCGTTTCTAATCCTTTGATGTAATATACTTTAAATCTAACTTTACATTTCCTTTTTTTCAACTACCTTCAACACATTTTAATTACTTTTTTGAACACTTACTACACTTATGAATACATGAAATAGAAAGTACATTTATGCGTAAAAGAGTAAGTATTGTGATAGAGCTATTTTGGTTTTAAAACATTTATACGTTGTACATACTTTAATGATTTTATGCTTTTTACTACCCATTATTGTTAAATTTATTTAATTTATTTTAACGCCCCTATTTGCTTTCGGGCTAATAGGGGGTTCTGAAGAACGAAAATTTGTTGTCTACTATTTCAAATAGTCTGATAATTAATGTGGCACAAAGCTACCTCGCATCCTATCGCGTACTCTATTGATATTATGCTTTTACAATCTATCTAATTTATTTAACTATTTCCGTTTTTTTACTTTTCCTCACTACTAATAGTAGGACTAGTATTGTTTTTACCAACAATTTTTTTTTCGAGATTTCAACGGAATTATCCGTTTTAGGTGTTTTTAAGACCTCCTGAGTGGTTTTCAGCTTGACGTATGTATGTGTGTGTGTTATCATTGTAGTGCTCAAGGTATTTAACCTAGAAAGTTGGAACTTAGCAGAAAAATTAGTCCTTACCTGTAGTGGTGCCGCCCAGAAAATCAAATTTTTCCGCCATCTTGAACCCAGTTTGTTGTCAGCAAAAATTAAAAAAAATCGTAATAAATCGACAATGGTCCTGATCGAGTTAA
This sequence comes from Gerris lacustris, assembly GCA_951217055.1. Taxonomy (NCBI): domain Eukaryota; kingdom Metazoa; phylum Arthropoda; class Insecta; order Hemiptera; family Gerridae; genus Gerris; species Gerris lacustris. Next base: position 52,110,980 of record OX578282.1, read on the forward strand.
AATTTGGTACGAATATACCTCTCTGTACGACAAACAAGCCCACCAAATTTCATTTTGATATTGGCCGCCATTTTGAAGTTATCAATTTTTTAATTTTTAAACTTTGACGGTTAATAATACCGAAAGTATAAATAGGTTTTTGACTTATAACATATCGTTGGAACCGGAAAAAATTAAGGAACAAATATAATATACCCCGATAGAATTCCATTAATTAGTTTAAAATTATAAGCGAATATAATTATTTATTAGTGCGATAATTTTGATGACGTCAAAGTTTGTTTACATTTGTCAAAATACCGCCAAACTTCAAATAATTAAATTAAATATAGGTATTCAAAATAAGGTTTATTTGAAGAATGATAATAAATAAGTTTGTTCAGAACGGTCACCCATCCAAGTACTGACCACGTCCAATGCTACTTCCTCCTGCTACGAAGCAGCAGGAGAGGCCACTTTAGTGGCCTCTGAAGTGAGGAAAAGTTTAGAGGTACCCTGTACCCGATTTTTTTTAGTTATTTTCTTTTGCAAAAATTGAATGACAGTTAAAATGTTTCCTGATGTCTAAACGGATTTCTTTCTTGAAATTTTTGAAATTGAAAACAACATTTTTTCATTCTTCCGAAAGATTACATAGCTTCTGTTACCTTCAGTAAGCTCGGAAGCAAATTTCCTGGACAAAAATTCGAACATTTTTGGTCTCGTATTTGTCAGTTGTTCAATTTTTGAAAACCAAAATAATATGTGTAAAACATATCGCATTACATAATACTTCACTCCTTTGTTTACATGCCATTTGTGTAACTCTTTTACCTTTTATTTAAAAAAAAAATCTTATTCAATACAATAAAGTGAAAGTTTGATTCAAGCAATATTCTGAGAGTTAACAAAGGGAATATAAACCCTCCGAACCTATGGCTTAATTATTAAAAAAAAACACATTCTTTTTTCACATTGACATTTATAAAAATCCCAACTCTCCCACTCAATTGACCTGCATGATTTATATATATAAAAAAGATAAAATAAACAACAACAAAAATAAAATTAATAACACTGTGTTTCAAATTGCGAAACGAGCTCTCCTCGTAAGCAATCAGTATTTTTATTCAAATTTTTAGCATCGACATCTGAATATTCAAATGGAGGGAGAATGGGGTTTGTAAGCTCGTGGATAAAAATATTCTGCCATTTCCAGGCAAAACTGACCGAGAGGGTCCTGTTTTACATGAAACATCCCAAAAAACAAGAGACGTTCTGGTGGAAAAAAAAGTGTTTCCGATTTACAAAGCATTCACATTGTCAAGGAAATTTCGGAAAGGGCCAAACGAGAAAAAAACAACATGTAAATAGAGTCAGAGACGAATTTAACATTTCATCTCATTCTCTAAGTAAGTGAACTGGATATATATATTATAGTTGGGTCTTAAAGAAAAATGAAAAGCTCTCCTTTGTTATATTTCGATCCCTCTTTGGGCCAACTTCAATCTGACTAGATTTGTTTACTATAGTTTACTGATTACTCATTTTGTTCTACTATATAAGATATTCTGTTTTAATTTTAATCTGGTGGTTATCTTTAATTCATTTTTGGGGTCAATTTGTTTAATATTACATTTTTAATCTATTTGTATCAGTTTTTAGTAGTTCAAGTTATATCTAGTATCAAAATTTGCAAAATTCAAAAAGTCTCACCTCACTTAACCCTCACTTTGAAAAGACATTCCTATTTTGTCTATATTGATATGTTAGTCGATGACAGGTGATAATATTAAATGATTTTTTGTAATCAACATTCGTAAAATATTAGAGAAATGTAGATGTTTTATAAAAGGGAATACGAATACAGATGTATTAGATGTAAATCTATTATACGTAAATGAAAAATTTTAATGAATAGAAAGATATGTTATTTTATATAGTAAGCAAGTCTCTGGGCCACTACTACTCCAAGTGACGAGGTGAGTTATCTGGGATGGATTAGGAAAAAAGGATTGGAGTAATCGGATATGGGCTCGTGAAATGTCTGGGATCGGGATACAGATTGGTCATGGACAAAAGGAAAAATATAAAAATGGAAATTTATATCAATTTTATACCGGCGTAGAATATATAGTTCGGTTTATGAGAATTCCATAAAGTGTGTAGGCCTACTCTACTGATCAGGAAGCCGTATCGATTACCCTCACATGTGCCCAAGAGCAAAGTAATAAAAAAAGAGGAAAATAAAGGTTTCACTTAATTAAAATTTTCTTTTGTTCAGTATAAAGCAGAAGTAAATACTAGCTTGGAAAGATTGAATGCACTTTGTTAAGTAATGAAATTAAAGCGGTGAAGCCTTATCAAGATTAAATTAAAGATATAGGGTGGCATTATTTAAAAAAAGGGTGGGGGTATGTGGGTGGTAATCCACGTGAGATGTGATAATTTAATCTATTGAAGGACTAAAATGGCTTTATTTTAAACCTACTGTGGATTGAATTTCTATGCTAATACTGATTCTGTTTAAAGATAAATAAAACCATATATAGTACTTTGTTGATATTTTGAGTTATAATAGCTGAAGTAAAAGAAATTGATTATAATGTTAGACAAGAAAATACGTAGGTACATAAATGAGGTTAGTAAACTTATTATAAAAGCAGCATTACCGGAGTTGATTTGAGTTGGAATAATCTGAGATTTATTTGTTGGTTATTAAAAAAATACGTGACTAATGCATATGAACAATCTGCAACCGCTAAATCTATTTAGTAAACTAAGCTTGTATTTAGTAGTTTTATCCCGCTACTTATTCGTAAATCGGATTCACTCCCATTTAATACTCCTCGATTTTATTGTAATTAACTAATTAAATTACTAAAATCAACCAATTACGAGTACATTTGTAATTATGTACTCGTATAATCAATTAGCAGCTAATAAATCAACACACACATATATCTATATACGCACACACAAACATATATATATATATATATATATATATATATATATATATATATATATATATATATATATATATATATATATATATATATATATATATATATTATATATAATAAGTAGAAGGAGAGGGAGAGAGCTTTAACACATGGAAACGCTTATTTAGTATTTTTTAACTCAAGTTCATTTATAGATCAGCCATTATTGTGCTTCTCCATGTTGTCTTAATAAGTACATTAAACTAGTTAGCATGAAAATTGGTTTATGATTTTGTTTTGACATAATTGAATCTCTGAAGGATCCCCAAAATTTTAGAGGGTAGACAAATGTTTTGTAAAGTGGGAGGAGTTAAATTATTAAATCTTAAATGAATTTAGTCAAGGTTTGCATTCTTTTTTATCTAGCTGTATTGGAATGAAACAACTTCAGGAGTTTACCATAATTTTTTTTATTGAGGTATAATGGTTTTATTGAGGTTTTCCCCAATAAAACCTACCATAGCTCGATAAGGCATAATTTGACGTGAAAGTTATCTTATGCAATTTAGCTCGATAAAATTAGTATAAAATGACATTTCGCTTCAATAATTTCATTTAATGTTTAATAAATTACCCCTTATCCAAAAATAGTTATTTATGTAACTAGGCAGCAAAATGGAATTTTAATAACGAGTGATTGATTAGCCTCCGAGCCGAAGACGAGGACAGGCTATGATAATTAACTGCCGAGGCGAAGCCGAGGCAGGCAATGAATAAACGAGGCAGAAATGTTTCCTTTGCTGCCTTGTTGCATACAATATTTTATCTACTTGCGGCAGAAAAATGAAGCTGCCAAAATGTTATCTTTATTAATATAACATAGTTAATAACTAAGTGTTATATTAATAAAGATAATAACCAGAGACCTTCAAAATGTAGCATTTATTTTTACGAAATGTGGCACTAAAAAGTGTGGCAATATGGCACTTATTTTGGCCAAATGTGGCATTTATTTTAGCTAATGTGGCATTTATTTTTCAACTTTCCAACCCCTCCCCCCCCCCCCTTTCCATTGTAAAAGGGACATTAAATCGTGCAACTTGAGTCATATTAACTACTTTAATACCATTTACAGGTATCTTTAATACCCTACAATGACCCACATTGACCAGTGATGAGCTAGAGCTACAGTCTATAAGATTAGAGTTGGCACAATCGAAGGCGGGAAACAACAAACGTGGAAGGTAGTTTTGGGGTTATAAAAAGGGAAAATCAGTGTTGCCATGTTATATTTTTTTGTGGAACAGGGGTAGAGTAGGGCATTTTTTTCTAAAGTTGCATTCAAGATGGCGGACCAATAGAATCGTTTCCCTCTCAAAATTTTTTCCTCCTTCGATTGTGCCAACTCAAATCTTATAGACTGTAATGGCTCTTAATCCTTAGGGTAGTGACACACTTTGCCACCCGGGTGGCGCCACCTTGTTGATGCCACGTGCTTCCGACACCTGTCTTGTGCCACCCAAGTTTTTACTTTTTTCGGGCAGTCGAGAAATGGAGCTGTGCATGCATATCATTATGTTCGTGAAAGAAGAAGGAAAAAAGGCGTTTTTGGGTTCATTGAATAATTTCAGACAAAAAGAATACTAGTTTGTTTCATACAGTGTACCCCATTTCAAAGAGGACAGTAACAATTTTTGCCGAATGCCGCCTGGAACTTTCAACGAATTGCTTAGAATATTAAAGAACAGTTTGACCAGTAAAGACACTTACATGAGGGATGCAGTTAGCCCCTGATTTGATTTCCTCTAGATTTGATTGAAGGAGTGGGGGCTGAGTGGCAGTGGCAACATCTGACGGGTTTAATTGAAAACATTGGGCTGACCGGGTGGCGCCACCTGCAGGTGGCAGCTAGACCGTGGGACGATCGACCAGGTAGTGCTACCCGGTGGGTGGCGCCACCTCGTGTGACAGGTTGCATTCTATTCTCATTGGTAGCTTTGATGACGGAGTGAGTCACTGCCCTAAGATAGGAATCCCTTACGTCACTTGGGGAATCCTCAGCACCGTGGAATCCTGCCCTGCAAGGGAGTATCTTGATCTTACCTGGTATTATGGGTAAGTACCCCTAACCCATACATTCAAGCTTATGCAGATGACCTAGCAGTTCTGGTTCAGGGCAAGTTCACTACCACAGTATTTGAGCTGGCACAAAGAGCTCTTCACACTGTTGAAAGATGGTGTTATAATCACGGTCTCAGAGTTAATCCCGAAAAAACAGTGGTGACACTATTTACAAGGAAAAGAAAAGTGGAGGGAAGTACAGAACTTATAAAAAAAAGAAGTCCCCCAGAAAAAAAAAAAAAAAAAAAAAAAAAAAAAAAAAAAAAAAAAACCTAACCCATAAAAGTAGGGGGGGGGGGGGGGTAGAACCCCTTAGAATATTAGAATATTTCTATTTTTTTCTCAGAACTTGGCCCAAATAAGGCAAAATGTGGCACAAAGTGTGGCATTTTACCGAAAATCGGCAAAATGTGGCTTTTTAGCAAAAAATAGGCAAAATGTGGCATTTTAGTATGGCGCCATGGCAAAAAGGCATTTGAAGGTCTCTGATAATAACATATGTATTAACTAAAATTAATTTTCAAATAAGAAACTTGGGAATAATAACAATAAGTGAAAAGCAAACTCAATCTATAACAACAAAATACAAAACACACCTTTATAACACACATAACTTCTGAATGAATAATGCACTCAATATAAAATATTTATTTATATTTTTACTAAAAAATTACTAAAAGTATTAAAGATATCTTATATTGCTTAAAAGAAAATAAGTAACTAGGATAAATCAAGAAACGCAGCTAGTCTAATCTAGAATGACTTCAATAATAAAAATAATATGGATGTTCAATGTTTACATGATGCTGCAGTATAGCCAGTGACTACTATTTTTTTAATTAAAGATCTACAAACCATTGAACTTATTTAACAGAATTAACAAATATAAATAAATTATGTTATAATTAAAACGTTTATTTATTAAATATTACTTATTAAACTATAATACATATGATGTTATAAGATAGAGATAATAGTATAAACTGTCATTGCCAACATTATAAAAGTAAAAATTTTACAGCCAAGGCAGTAAAATAAATTTTACAGCCTAGGCTGTAAAAGTTTTCTTGACTTTTACCGCCTAGGCAGTAAAATTACATTTCTCTGCCCGAAATCGGTCCAATAATGCCTCATTTTGCTGCCGCAAGTAGATAAAAACATTGTTCTGCCTATAATTTTTTTGGAGGATTCTTATTGATTCGATCCAGATCAATGAGTATGAACTATTGAACCGATTTACGCTACCAACTCAAACTAACACTATGGGTACGAGGTACGCTGCCTCCTCCGAAAAAAACCTAGAAATAATAATTAAGTACTTTTTAGTATCAAGAAAATGTGAAATTTGTTTCTAATAACCTGTGCTTTCTCTGTTTTCTAAAAATTAAGTATATTTAAGAGGTTGAACTAAGTTATATCTAGTTAAGACAGAATTAAGTTATGTCAGGCCTAGAAGAGATGAGAGTAGATTGTCACCTGTTGCGGTGGACTATGAGAGAGCTATTCCAAATCCTTCTACCTGGGATTATACAGCAAACTAATCCCTACTATAACTCTCCCACCACAAAACAGCTTCTACAACTTAGACCTCAAATCCTTGCGGTCTTCCTACAAAAACCCTTTCATGAATATTTACCTTTAATAAATAAACTTCTGACGGAAGGGGTTTTGCCAGAGGTCCTGGCCAAACTTGTTTCCCAAAGTATAAATATTTTATTGTATTTTCTACTTTTTTCTCTCCTTCTGTAAGTCGAAGTTCATCGATTTTTTTTTTTCTTGAGCAAAAAATGAAACACAACACGTATCATACTATTCCATGACTGAAAAAGAGAGCAAAAAATGTCTCTCATATATAATAAGAAGGAAAAACCTGAAGCTAAGGTTTTCTGCTTATCGGGTCCAAACTATAACCTTATTTTTACTCCTTTTTTACAACTCTGGGGGAAAAAACCGACCGGAAAGGAAATAATATCGTGAAAAATCATTTTTTGTCCCGATGGTTTTTCTTCTTTTTTTTTGTTTGACGTTCGTTTCAGATCGTTGTGCTCACCCCTCTTGATAGCTGTGTCACTTTCCGTCCTTCCCTTATGAATAATTAAAAGACTAGCTATTGCACTCGGACTCCTTTCCTACATCTATTGTCAAACTTTCCATTTTTCTCCCCAGATGAATATATATAACCTTTATAAATAACTAGTTCTGAAATAGAGAAAATTCTCACATCCAGATGATTTTTTTTCCTCTTATAAATAAATGTATAATCATAAGAACGATGTAGCATTTTTATTTTACTCCTATTTTTACCGAAGGTAACGAAAGCACTGTAATAATTCTGTTGAACAATTCTGTATACTTTAATGATTTTAGGCTTTGTAAACTTTTTATTCTTTAATTTATTTAATTTTTCTCCCCTTTTGCTTCCGACTTTACCGAAGGTAACGGAAGCTATGTGATCGTTCTGAAGAACATTTTTTATGACTTCGATTCAGACACTAGAGAACATTTTTGGTTTCGTGTCTGTCTGTCACTCAATTTTTGCTAACCAACATAATCTTAAAAACTACTCGTCTGATATTAATAAAACTTGAATGTTAGGTCATAATTAGCCCATTGTAGGTCCCATATAAGTGTCAACCTTCTCTGCTCATTTGTTTCTCTTCCACATGCACACCAACATACATTTATTTATAGCACTCATCTGGTTTTTATGAAATTTAGATGGTATGCCAAATTAGCCCGCAGATAGCCCTCGGTAAATTTCAACTGTCTGCGCTCTTTACATTTTACTTAATTGATACTTTAAAAAATTAAAATAACAAAACGGGGGGATAATTAAATTAATTTGACAAAAAATAGATCGTTGAAGCATAAAATCATTAAATTATACGAAATAGGACGCGAGGAAGCTATGTGCCCCACTAATTGACAGAATTTTTTTTAAATCTGTCAAAATTGTTTTGATTTTCTTTTTTTCATGAATTAAAAATATCAATTGAGCAGATAAATTTTGAATTAATATGGGACCATCTTTAGGCTAGATTTGACACAAATTTCAAATTACTACAAATTTCTTAAAAATTTGATGAGTTCTCATAAAGGTGTAGGTGTTAATAGAAAGAACTTTCTGCGCCAACTAATGGACGCAGATAGTTGAAACTTATGTGGGGCCAACAATGGGCTAATTCTGACCTACCAGCTCATTTCATTGAAATCGGAATGGTAGATCTTAAGATAAGTAGGCTTGCAAAAAATGTGTAGAGACATGAGACCACAAATGTTCCTTGATGTCTCGTAGACAAAACAAAAAAAACAAAAAAAAAAAAAAAAATCGTAGATTCATAAGATGTTTGTTCTGAGAAAAGTAGTTAAGACTGTCATCGTCATCAAAAAGTTTTTTTTTGTCACTTTTATGTTTTGGCTATGGCACATTAACCTCGAAAAGCGTTACGTTACACGAATGGGGAAGATATAGGATCAAGGTTTTAGGAAGGTATAGGAGGTGTTCAATCGAGTCTTTCCGCTTTTTGTAGGGATAGTGTCTCCCACTACCGCGCTTGGTACCGCTGTCGCTAGGGCGTCCCCTCCCCAAGCGAATCTAAAACGCTGTACACTGTACTAGGATAATAGAAAAAGGTTGGAGCTAATTGCACTCGTTTACATCTTTGTGACGTGTAGTCTAATGTTGGAACAGTTCCTATGGGTCACGCTTGCGTGGCACATCCCTTGGTGTCTCTCACTAACACAAATTGTGTACCTTATTGCAGTGTGCAAAAACACGGTATTACATTGCTGATATATATATATATATATATATATATATATATATATATATATATATATATATATATATATATATATATATATATATATTATGTGCATGTATGTACATATTCATTATTATATTTTTAGTAGGTAATTCATTTTCTACCACACAATCTATTTTAAATTATGTTTTCGATTTATATCGAGTTTTTATAAAGATTAATAAGAATTTTTTAACTAATATTAATAATGAAACAAAAAATGTTAATTAAGGTAATGAAAGCTTTTATTTGAAAATTACATTAGACATTATTTATTTATTTTTTTGTACAAAATCAAAAAACATAATTACATTATTTTAATAAAAGGTTGGACTTTATTTTTCATGTACAATTAAATATATTATTTTCCTGGATGGACATATAAAATAAATTGAAAGGGACCTGTTTCAATATATTTTCAGAGTTTTTATATTTATTTTATTTACTATCTCCCGGTGTAGCTATTTGTAATTTTGTTTATTTCAATGGACATCTAGACCGTGTTAGAGACACTATATTTCTGTTGTTTGGTAGATTTTTCCCCCAATTATAAAATTAAATTTCATTTCACGATTCGCTTCTAGGGCTCACTTTTTACATCTACTGCAAATAAAAAGTTGCCTCGTGTAAAAAGCAACTGAAACATTACTGTTTAGGATCATGAGTACAAAAACATATTAACATGGACAATGGACGCATGTTTTTAGAGTCGGACTTAATTTTCCGTCATGAAATAAAAGACATGAATTGTGACGCTCTAGTTGTTTTTACTTTCTCGTATAAAGAGAAAGTACTGTGATGACACAAAAATCCGATTTCGATGGATTTACTCGTTTTGAGGTCCCTGAGCCCAATATAATTATTTTTAGGGTTTCGTAGATCACCCTCTAAACCCTTATGCCTAGGGTGATGGGTTTATCCGTCCGTCGTAGTTTGGTTCATTTTATATGCGCTATGTGCAAAAATGTGCTAAGGTCAAAGGGATAAAAATTAAGTTCCTGAAGATTAGATAACCAACATTTTATGAGTATTGTGCTTTTTAGCGCCGATGTTGCGTTTGTAGAGCCAAAAGTTCGCCTAAAAAAAAAAAAAAAAAAAATCTAAAATGTAGTTCATTTAAATAAGAATTTAACGATATAAGCCGTTTTCCCGGGAAATTTTTTTCCCAAGATATTGATGAAAATAAGCATGATTTTGTTGAAAATCGAAAACAAAAAGTAAACAACCACACCTGTTGAACGCTTTTTAAAGTTTAGTTTTAACGCAGTGTTAAAGTAAAAAAATAAAACTAATTAAGGGTGCGTTCGGAAACACTAACCGGTCAACCTCTCGGTCGACCAGCGGTTTGTTGTGGTTAGTATCATGGCGGCATGAAATCATTTTTGTTTCCGAACGGGCAGCGGTCGACCGAAAAGATTATAAACAAAGAGAGGTTACAAATATAAATTCGTTGAAACTATTGCAACGGCACCCCTTTAGGTTAAATCTGTATATAGCTATCATCCCTTTCCTTTTTCCTTCTACTAAAAACTCAGATTATTACACGACGTTCAGCAGCATCTTCCTCCTGAATCCTTGAATTCACTGTTTACATCGATAATATCAACTCTTCTGTGTACAAATGATTCATTTATAACCTCTTAAATGTATAAAATATGCAAAAGGACAGTTTAACAAATGTATATAATCTCTCATGAATGAATCAAGCAAAATTATGCCACCAAGCGATCCTCGACCGCACAGTTTCCTTCAAGTCAGGCAGGGGTTCTATTTTAGATTGTCTAAAATAACAACTATATCGGTATCCATAAAATGTTGAAAACTAGGATTGGTAACAAAGTAAATAACTATTAGGACAAAAGTAGGTCTATAATGAACTGTGGTACAAAGGAATATCACACTTTTCATCTTTCAGTTTTGATATATTGTTATTATTAGTCACAAAATTACCCACCAAATTCATTTCAATTTTAAAATCAAAAAGGTGAATAACAAAGTAAAAGAGTCCCGAAAAAGGTCCATGTTTCACAAAAACTAAAAATAAAAAAGAATTTTAAAGATTAGCAAAAAAAAGACAACAATGTATTCAATGTTTATAAAATGTTATCAAATGTTTACAAAAGAACAATGACATTTCGCCAAGAAAGGTAACATTATGGTTACTAACCGAACTAACCGTATTTCGATTTCGGTCGAAGCGGTCGACCGCTAAATGACCGGAGGTTTACGAACGCGGTCGGTTGTTTAGGTTAGTGTTTCCGGACACACCGGTTACTTCTCGGTCGACCTGGTTAGTGTTTCCGAACGCACCCTAAAAGAGATATTATGGAGTGTAAATACTTTTTCAATTGTATAATCATGTAACCATATATCGAAAATAGGAAGCATGGATGCTATATGTGGCACACTAATGGGAAGACTATTTTTTTCGATTTTGGTTTTATTAGTTTTAAGTTATTAGAATTTGTATTAATTTGAAATTAAACTAATTAATTAGTATTTAATACTAGTTGCCCCTTATAATTTATTGGTGTGTCTCTAAGCGATACATATTTAATTATCTTTTAAGCTTCTGTAGAATGAACCTAAAATCACACCATACTATTGATATTAGTGTCTGACGACTGACATAGATTCTATTTTCAAATGTCTTTTATCTTGCTGCCTGAGATAGAACCTTGTTGTATCTTATGTGTTTTGTGGAATGTGTCTCAAGTGACATTAGATGATGTTATTGTCTGACAGATTCTACTCTAATGTGCCTTTTATTTTGCAGCCTATTGAGCTCTGATTCCCTTCAAACCTAAATAATCAACCAAATTAAATCTATTATTGTAAAAGTTAATTGCTGGAAAAGCGGAGAAGGAAACAAGATTACAAAAAAGAAGTAGCAATCTCTTTCCTCTTTTCTCGTTATCTGTAAACGTGATTTTCTATTCTGGAAAAGAATTAGAAACGAAGAAGAGAGAAAAGAAGGGTTGAGGGGTTTAAAATGGACGAACCCAGTACACTCTTTCAGGTCAAAATTGGACCTGGAAAAGCTTGACCGTAGAATCTAGGAAATTTTATCCTCTCCTTTCCAAGTTTAAAAGCAATTGAAGGAAATTACAGAGGGTAAGGTCTCAGGGCCGGTAAGACTCTAGGAAGGGTTTTTAGAAGCGTGATGCGAGTGGGTAAGGAGGCATTCCCTTATCCAACCTTAGGACTGTGTAATTAAAGAGTAAACGACTCTAATGAGTGCGTATTGTCGAGTTTCCGTGCCAAAGGAAAATTTTCATTTAATTATTTCCACAGGCCATTTAAAAAAAGAAAAGAAAAAAAGGCATGTAGATGCAAAGCCCGTAGTTCCTTCAATGTAAGCAGAGAACGGGAAGTTATAAGGAACTTCATATTCCTATAGTAGCAGTCATAGTCTAAATCAGTCTTTACGGTACCTCTTAACACGCGATCTTTCTCCTTCGTGTGTAATGAAATACAATAGCATCATTACATCAATTATAACTATATACAGTAAATATTCTCCCTTGATATTTTCCAACTATTCAACTATAGATCAAAAACATAAACGGCCCACAAATGGCATCCTTGGTATAAACCCATTTTATTTATTACCTTAAATCATTTCAAGAAATTTAAAATTGTTACCAAATCAGCTTCTACGAAACGGGTTTTTTTTTTATTCCGTTGCATAAAAACCTTCAATATGATTTTTATCTTGAAAAACATTCTATCATGCTATGTTTTATGAAAAACAACATAAATAGCTAAAGCGAAAGTGGATAGCAAAAAGAAATATACATATATATATATATATATTTCGTGTCTAACTTTATTCTTTCGTTGACATGATAAACGTGCTTTTATTTAATTTTATTTTTTACCAGTTAATTAATTTAGAAATTAAAATCATGATTTATTGTTGAAATTGCCCCATTATTATTTCTACATATTTTAAACATACTCCCACTCGTAAAATTCGTATCCTTTGTCATTCTTTTTACTGTTTGGCATATAATTTTCATTATTCAATAGACTAATTAATGAATTTGATTTACTGTGAATGAACCTCTTTTGATTTTTTGAATTTATGGGACACACTCACACACACACACATATATATATATATATATATATATATATATATATATATATATATATATATATATATATATATATATAATCCCTGACATAATATTTTGTAATGAGAATCAGCTATTTTGAGCTCTGTTTTTAATTAACTGTTAATAACTTTTAACCAGCCTACTATTAACGCTTCAGTTTACCTCACCTGTACCTTTACCTAGTATTTAAATTACATGATTGCAACATTTGTTCCATTTTCTACTCTTACCTAAAATAACATTTACGAATTAAATTTTCTATTGAAATGTTACTGCCTCTAACACCATCTCACTCTAAACTAATCTAAACCACCAAACTTATAAAACCTTTAAGCAACAAATTACTTCAAACATTTTTTCCATATAGGTAATTCAGTGACGGATCTTGGCTTATTGTTAGCTGGGGCAAGAGTGCATGTTAGGTCTTAAACAAATCCTGACTCAAACTTTGGAAGCCATATGAGATAAAATAACCCGCATAAAGACTTTTGAATTTTTTGGTCAACTTTCATTTGTTTATTTCCTAAGGCTGGGTCGTCCTATGTTAAGAGTCCAAAGCACATTGTTTCCAGGTCTATTTTTGTCGATCAATCGTTCATCCTGGTTTTTGTTTTAAGAAATTGGCAATATACGATTATAAAGATATTGCAACAAAAAATATTGCAAATTTTGAAAACTGAACGATTTTCTTTTTTTGTTAATGTGTTTATTAGACGACTTAAAACGTATCTATACGTACAAAATTAGAATTTTCGTCATTATCCGCAATAGGCTATCATTTTTTAGTTCTTTTTTCTAATTCTTGATGCCCTTCCTGATTCCTGTTGCTCCAAAGGCCGCCCTATGTGGCATTCTAAGAGCCACCACACTTTGCAAAAATGCAAATATATACCTTTTTAATTAATGGGTTAGCCTAGATGGTTCCTAATCGTTTCGATTCTCGTCACCCTTGCTGGTTCCTGTTGTTCTAAAGGTAGCATTTGTCAAATCCTTTCAATTGACTTTGAAAGAAATCAAAATTCCATAGTAGCCATCTTTTTTTAAAATAAAAAAAGCTGCCTAATGTGTTGAAAATGGAAATCAAATTACTAACATTTTCCAATTTTTGTGGCGCCCCTGTGAAGAAGTCGCGGCTCTCCGCAACTTTTGTAGCTTGGGAACCATTGAGTTATTACACATTTTACTTTTGAACAATCTTAGAGAAAAATTATAATAAATAATAAAATGACTTTTTCCAATTTGTTACCCCCTCAAACCCGGCGGCCGGAGCAGGCTCCCCCTCCCTTGCACCCCCTTGATCCATCACTAGGAATATAACTCATTATAAAATCATCTAGCTAGCTTATTCAGATACTCCATTCAACACTTATACAAACACTCTTAATCATATCCAATTAAACCTTTAACCTTTTCTAATTAACTAAAGTGTTAGCTATAGATAGAACTAACACCTCACACTTAACTAACCTTTTGTACTTGGTTACCTTTAAGCTAATACTTTTTTTATATCCAACTAACACTTAAAATCGCCTCTTAACTGCTCTTAACTGCTTACTAAATCTAACTCGTTTTAATATTTAAATTCTTTAAATAGCATAATTTTTCCTAGCCATAGCTAATAGCTAGGTTTTAAGTAGAAGAAAGAAATAAAGAAAAACGAAGAATTTATGAATATTACAGTAGTAAAAAATAAATAACATACATTTATTCATGAGAAAAATATTTAATTGCATTTATACGGGTTTTACCAGTGAATACATCATTTTTTAGTAGCCAAAACGTCTCTATTATCGTTAGAAGTAGACAAACATAAAGGAATAGCACAAATTATCTCTCCAAGTAAATTGAAATACGTTTATCATCAAAGCTGCTTTCAGCCTTCATATGGCCATTATCAGTACCTAAGGTCAAACAAGAGTACTCGATCTAGGTAAGAACAGAAAACTAAAATAACTAATAAAACTAACAAACATAAAGAACCAATAGTTTAACAATTAAAATAAGCAACTAAAATGAAAGAGAATAAAAAATGTGAGCAGAATAAATGAAATGGAGGTAATAAAACAAAGGGAGAAAGAAAAACGAAAAAAGCGGAAATTAACAAACTTGAAAAAGTTAATCGAATAATATAAAATAAATAAATGTTTAAAAAAAAATATAAATTTAATATACGTGCATTGTGAATATCTGTTAATGTAAATGAAGAACTAACTCTAATAAATGAGATAATTAAATTAAACCAATTAAATATAAATGAGATAAACTGATAATAATTGGGAATATATATAAACTATATTTCGCCTATAGAGGTTCTAAAAGTTATATAAAATGATATCAGAGCTCCTAGCGGATCAAATGGTAATCAAAATGTAGAAATACTTCATAATTTCACTCCTTAAGATCCATCTGCTACATCAATTTGACAAATCTATTTTGGATTTCTCCATTTCATGGAAAAACATTGAAATGTTGTGGGAATTCAATGCCCAAAAACTTTTCCATGATTCAATTTTTTCCATGAAATGAGAAAATGAGTATTATGTACTCTCTCAATTATCGAGGTCATCCTGTTTGCTCAACGTACTCCAGCGACTTGGTAAATGGACGCTTAAAATATTCTAGTAAGAGAGAGATAGAGAGAGGTACTTCTTTAGATTGTTACTTCCCTGTTTTTTTTTAAAATAAAAAGTACCAACTAACTGACTATTTGTAACAATTAAGACAGAGATGTGTTTAGTCCAATGTACTTTGGGACAAAGGAATATCACACTTCTGTTTTTATAAGGGGAGTAACAGTCTAAAGAAGATCATTCCGTACACCTTCTTTAGATTGTTACTCCCTTCTGCTATTTTCGTAAGGGGAGTAACAATCTAAAGAAGTGCCTCTCTCTATCTCTCTCTTACTAGAATATTTTAAGCGTCCATTTACTAAGTCGCTGGAATACGTTGAGCAAACAGGATGACCTCCATTAACGTTTCCATTTCTAACCAGTATCATTTAAGCGAATGTCTCTACTCAAAATTAAATTAAATTTTCAAAGTTAGGTTTTGGGCCTCCACCGTGATTGCTGGTATTATTATTTTTCTATTTTATTCTGATATCTCCTCCAGCTAGTGGTATCGATTTCTTTCATAAAAATTACTTCTAAAACCCCTACTATTTTCAGATTTTAGTTATATTCGCCTTTAAAAATAATATATAATTTAAACAAAAATAAAAAAGACATTATGTTAATTCTTACATAATGTAAAAGCTTTTAATACGTTGAATCACACAAACATGACATTGAAACCTCATTGTAATTTTATTTTAATTTTAGTGCTTCCACATCAATTGTCCAATATACACACTAAATTCTTATAACACTTGCTTGCAACATACAATAAAAATAAATGTACATTTATTATTTAAAAAAGCGTCCATTTCCTAAATTAAATAGAGGGAGATATGAACATATCTCTTTGAGAAGTTTGTTGGATTTAAAATGTGGTGTATTTTTAACATGTCCTGTGGATTTATGTTGATTTTCTTTTTTTATGCTTTCAAGAATATCTTAAATTAAGATTTAAGATATTCTTAAAAGCAAGTTTAGATTTTTACTTCATATTTTTAATTATTTTTCAAATAAACTTTTCCTTCCTATTCGATCCAAACATTTAATATTTGCAATTTTAAAAATGTTATTGGAAAATATATAGCAATAAAATTTTTGATTCATGTTCTGGTTCTGGATTTTTTTCTAATATGTAATTTGGAATTCTTAAACCATTAAAGATTTGTAATGAAGAGCTTGGTTTTCCGGTGAAAACTCTAATTGATCTTACTTGATTAAACTATTCTAGACTAAGCTTATCACTTACATAATTATGACTCTCTAGTCATAATTATGAAGTGCCACAAAATCTCAGTCAAAACAACCAATCACTAACCAATTTATCAATATATATTATTATTTATTTATCTAGATTCATTTTTTTAAAATGCACATTTTTGTTTGTGCTCATTCATCTTTTCTTTTCAAAATTTCCGATACTTGTGACTTTCCGATTTTAAATTTCTTGCCGAAGGCATGAACAGAGCAATTCTTGTTTGGTTACGATAATTTAAAATTACCTCCTTTCCCAAGTTATTTATCTACGAGATTTTGATAAGGCTTTATAGCAACCTTTACTACAAAGAGAGTTAATTATATTTATCTACGATTGATACGAAATATAAACATTATATCTTTGTTTAGATGCGTAGAAAGTGATTATTTACGTACTTGTATTTATAGCGCAAGCGCGTCTCATAGTTCTGAATAATTCCTCTTCTTTACCGCACTAGTGCGGTAAAGAAGAGGAATTCTTCAGCTTTACGCACGATTAGTGAGTTTGTTTACATTTAACAAAACTAATTTGGTGTTCTTTTATTAAAGTAACTGTTTATATCGAGTTTTTAGTGAAAAACAATGAGTGAATCAAGTGACTGACGAAAATGTGGAGAAAAATAATCCTACAGAAATAATTAATTCGGCAAAAAATACAACTAATGAATTAATGCCATCTTTATCAAGAGAGAGATACGAACTTACATACAGCAAGTTTATTTGTTTCTGTATTTATTATTTAAATCTAACAATCGTAGATAAAGTACGGTACGCAACTCGTGCGAAAACGGCATTTTGCATTGCTCGGGTGCAAACTCCACACTCGCATGCAAAATGCTACTTTCCGCACTCGACGCGTAATGTACTATTTTATATAGTAAAATGTATAACACTAAGGATTATAATCACTTTAGGAAACATTGATAAGAAAATGCAATATTTTTTAGAATAGTTTTATGTTTCTATAGATATAATAATTCAAAACATGATTTTACAGACAAAAAAATCCATCAATAACTTCCAACGTTTTATAAATTTCCAAGAAAAAGAATCTCTTTTCGCTTTATATTGTTAAGGATTTATTCACCTAGAAATTCTGAGTAAGGTATTTATTTATTTTTAAAATATACACAGGCACAATTATTTTGAATTTAAATCATTTCAAGATAAAAAGAACTTTTTATATACTACGTTTTTAAATTTTCTGTTGAATCGTATTTGATAATATAATTGTTATTGTTATTATAATATATAATGTTAGTGAAAAAAAAATAGTTCCGAATTTATTTACTTCACATAAATGACAACCATCTAGAGAGCTGATCTTAAACCTATAAAAGGACAAATCTTTGTACAACGGATCTCCCCAACACCAAATCTAAACCGCGCCATCGATATATTTGAAATAATATAATCGATATATTTCCTGTTTTGCTGTCATTCAATGTTTATCTCTTATTTATAAAAATCACAAATTTGAAACAAAATAAATAAATAAATAATTCCCAATAAATATGGGATATGGCAAAACAAATAAAATAACTTGCGGATTTTTTTCCGAACTAACTTTCCATACAGCAAAATTTGCTGAAATCCGATTAAATTCTGCTGAAAGGTGGCTAAAAGTATTAAAATAATGCATTGTCATCGGGTTCTGAGCTATGCTAAAAGTTTCAAATGTCTAGCTATTCGGGAAGTTAGTTAGAAATCGATTTCCAGATTTGTACCGGACAAACAAACAAACAAGAAAGCAAGCTAATAAAAACGTAGTAAAAAAATTACAATTTTTACTCAAGGTTAATTTAACTAAACGTTTTAGCGTCCGTTATGAGGTTTTTAGATTCCTTGGGACCTAATTTAAGTGCCCATGTCCAGCCGGTTCTCTTATAATGATTTATTTAACACTTTTTCCGCTCCCTGGAAAAAATGTCCGTAAAAAGGGTGTCCATGTTAGAGAATTATTCTCACTGAAATAATTTAAAATGGTCTGCTAATTAGTGAGGCACGTGGCTTCCTTTCGTCCTATCCCGTACTTTAACAATGTTTTGATTTTAATACCTATATTATTTAATAATATATTTAATTTTTCCTCCTTTTTTGAACAATCATAATTCTTCTGCTACCTTCGGTAAGCTCATTATGATCGTTCTAAAGAAATAATTATTTTTATGTCTTCGAATCAAAATATTTCAAGACAGACATCAGGGGACATTTTTGATCTCGTGTCTGTCTTCAAGTCTGTCGTTCAACATTTTTGTGAACCACCATTGTGTGCCACCGGTGCTAGGTTTGAAGTTGAAGTTTGATTTTCAGCCACTTCCATAATTTTATTAGCTATTAGTGCAACCTTAGCTATATCATTCTCATCCGTCATGGACAGGATGGCTTGAACATTGGGCAAACGTTGTAACCATAAAGATTTTAAAAACTGATCAGTTACTATAGATGTGGCTAACTCACGCATACGACGGAGTACGTGGCTAGGTTTGCTATCTCTTAATTCTATCGAAGTCAAGAGTTGCCTAATTTGCTTTTCTTCTGAGTCAGAGTACGCTTCGATTCGTTTTTTCTTATGCTGTTCATAAGCTCCAGTAGCTGGTGGAGAAGCTACAGTATCAGATATATGATCCAAAACTTCCATCTCGAGGGCTCCGACAACATGATGAAATTTTGTTTGGTCAACCTTTATGTTGTTGGCCGTCATAAACTGTGCCT
Source organism: Gerris lacustris (assembly GCA_951217055.1). Lineage (NCBI taxonomy): Eukaryota > Metazoa > Arthropoda > Insecta > Hemiptera > Gerridae > Gerris > Gerris lacustris. The sequence continues at coordinate 52,130,533 of OX578282.1, forward strand.
CGAGTTAAATGAGGTTTAGTTTTCCAAAATGGTGGTACTTTTACTCTGACAAAGTTGGCTGAAGCATCGTTTGAGTTATTATATGCACTTGAAACTTTAGGAAGAGGAGGGGTTGGTGTCATCTCGGATTTTCTAACGAGAGCCGTGCCAATATTAAGTTCCGTAAAAAAAATTAAGTTTTTATAAAAAAAATTTTTAAAAATTTAAATTTTTGACAAATATGACAAATTATGTCAAAAAAATAGTTATAAATGAATAAATGAATGAGTTTTAACTTCGATACCGTCGACGATACCGCGTTCTTTCCGTCGACGTCACCAGTTATGGATGGCTGAGTATAACTAACTAGTTTCTTAACTTATAATTAGTGATTTGCTTCAAACTGAGCGACACAGATATTTTTAACAAAATCTATTTTTTAAGAATGAAAATGTGACTTATCAAAAACATAAAAAAATGAGTTTTTGAAAATAAACAAATATAAATAATATGCCGCCCCAGTTGGTCCAACTTCATTTTTATGTACTTATTTCATTCTCCTCTGCGTTCACAGACAATTTGTTTCATTTACATCTTTAAAAGTATTTATATTATTTTTTGAAAAATTGGGTTGTTTGTTGGAAGTAGGCCACATTCGTCACATATTAATTTTATTGCTTGAGCCTGTTTAATATTACTTTATTGATTCTTTTAATAATGTAAAAAAACAAAAAAACAATTCAGACATTATAAAAGTTTTCATCTGATTTTTATGAAATTTGGATGATTTGTCGAAAGTAGCCCGCAGATAGACCCAGATTAATTTCAACGGTCTTTAAATTTTATTAACTTGATACTTTAATTCATGGAAAAAATTAAAGAACTTGATTTAAAAGTGGAGGGGGGGGGGGGGATATTAAATAAAATTGACAATTATAGGTTTTAAAAGCAAAGAAATTACTGAAATATACTAAATAGTACGCGAGGAAGCTATGTGCCATACTAATTGGCAGACTATTTTATTAGAATGAGCTCTTGATCTAATAACTAGTTACTAATAATTCATAAACTATCCCATAGCATCTTTTTACTTTTCACTACTAATAGTAGGAAAAGTATTGTTTTCACCAACAAATTTTTTTTCGAGATTTCAATGGAATTATCCGTTTTAGGTGTTCTTAAGACCTCCTGAGTGGTTTTCAGCATGACGTATGTATGTGTGTATGTGTGTTATCATCCTAGCGCCCAAGGTATTTAACCTAGAGAGTTGAAACTTGGCAGAAAAATCAGTCCTAACCTGTTTTTGTGCCGCCCGGAAAATCAACTTTTTCCGCCATCTTGAACCCAGTTTGCTGAGTCAGCAAAAACTTAAAAAAATCGTTATAAATCGAAAATGGTCCTGATCGAGTTGAAATTTGGCTCGAATGTACATCTCTGTATGAAAAACAAGCCCACTAAATTTCATTTTGATTTTGGCCACCATTTTGAAGTTATAAATTTTTGAATTTTTAAACTTTGACGGTTAATAATACTGAAATTACATATAGGTTTTTGACTTATAGCATATCGTTGGAACCGGAAAAAATTTAGGAACAAATATAAAAAGAAACCGATGAAATTCTATTAATTAGTTTAAAAGTTATAAGTGAATATAATTATTTATTATTGCGATAATTTTGATGACGTCAAAGTTTGTTAACATCTGTCAAAATACCGCTAAACTTCAAATAATAAAATAAAATATAGATATTAAAAATAAGGTTTTTTTTTGTAAAAATGATAATAAATCAGTTAGTTCAGAACGGTCACCCATCCAAGTACTGACCACGTCCAATGCTGCTTCCTCCTGCTGTAGAGGCCACTTTAGTGGCCTCTGAAGTGAGGAAAAGTTCCGAGGTACCCCGTACCCGATTTTTTTATTTATTATTTTAGATACTGTAGTTTCTAAATGATGTTTTTAAATGATTTATTTTTTCGTATGTTTCTGTATGTTATTGTTTAATTTGTCTATTTGACTGGGATGTTTTGTTTACTGAGTCTATTGTTAGTATTGTGTAGGAAGTGAGATAGAAGTAAAAGGGTGGTTCAAGTTGGCTCCTCAAGTTAGTTCATTATTTAAACCAGTGTAAATTCATTGTTTAACATTGCTTTCTCCTACTTCCTACCTACCTACCACCTTCAAACCTCCCTCCTAAACCCTAATGGATCCTTCATCCGAAACCGCATCTTCCACTAATTACCCCCTCCCCACCTCTCCTTTAACCTTCACTTCTCCTACTGCTCTCATTTAGTTACACTGCAATGAAAACCAAAGACCTATTTCATTCTATTAATCATTCATTTTTCCCTCCCTTTGACTAACATGATCGAATTAATGCTGTTTATGTAAACTAAAACTTTTTATTTTTAAACACTTTCAAAAATAACATTTCGTTTAGCATATGTTTGATGTGGACCTAAATTATACTAGCAGAGAAGTAAAATAATATGTGATTTTTAAGTAATTGCACATTAGATTATTTTTTTTATTTACGTCCCGATCAACAGCATTACAGCATACGTTATTGCAGGACTCCTCCGTCCTGCATCCCCATCTGGCCTCTTAGTTCATCTGCTTGATGAGATCATAAATGAGAAACATGTCACCTCTCTAGGATTCAAACTCACTACCGGTGATTAAACCTAGGTTTCATAGTATTATTTTATTACATTCTTCTTTCGGAAAATCAGTTTGTTCTTATTACTACGTTTTTATTTGCTTGCTTTTTTGTTTGTTTGTCCAGTTCAAATCTTACAATCGCTGTACGATAAATTTTGCTGTCTGGTCAGTTAGTTCGAAAAAATCTGCAAGAAGAAATATAAATAAAGATAAATGATAACCACCTTGTAGATTTTTTTCCGAACTAACTTTCCATACTCAACAAATTTTATCTTTCTGTGTAAGTAAACTGTCCATGGTTTACTCATTTGTCCTTTGTCTAATGTTTGTGTTTACCCACAAAAAAGTATTTATTGATTCATAGAATGGTCAGGTTTATATTATCCAACAGAAAATTTAAAACGTTCTTTTTATCTGGTACATAATTATTTTCTCTTCAGGAATTGAATTTAAGAAAATCTCGTCCAGGCCAAGGAAATCCGTCCAGAGAGACCCATATTTATTTCTGCGTTTCAATAAGGTAGTGCTAATTATGTTAGTGAAGACCACCATCTTGAATCAAAATGACCGATTGGAAATCTCTTTTAAAAAGATGAAAGAAAACTACCTGCAAAATTTCATTATTCAAGGAAAATTGGTTCCGGATATAACATGGTGTTGTATTTTGCATTTAAATCGTCGCCACCTTGATCTGAGATAGTGTGTCGTGTCTAGGACGCCAGCTACGCCATCCAAGAAAAGACCACAAGGATGGCGGATGTGCAGCCAGTATACACAAAAACCTAGTAGCCCCAGAAAATAATCTGAGATGCTATTCTGCAATTCTCCGAAGGGCTGCCGTTAGACTAAATGTAGTTGGGCAAAGTTTGAGCTGCTCTGCAGCATACCACAGCTGTCATAAGCACTGACTCATCGGCTTCTCCTTTATGGATGAATACAAGACGAGCAATCTTGGAGCCTCTTCCTAGACCGTTTCATGAGTCAACCTCTTCAGACAATACAGCGATGAACAACAACTCACTGACTCTTCAAGATTAAAGATTAGTAATTTTTTAAAAATAAGTTGATGATACGATTTAAAGATTTTTGTAAAAATAATGAGTGATTATTGTACTGTCATTGGAAATGCTCGGACATAACTAGATAGCTCATAGCTCGTACATCTGTGCAAGTTTCAGCTTTCTAGGTAGTCGGGAAGTAGGTGTAATTTAGATTACAAGATTTGGAGACAAACAAGCTAACAAAACTCAAGTAAAGTTAAATAAAAGCGTGTAAAGCGCCTCATGTGAGCTAAAAGTTAGATATTCTTGTAAAAACCCTTATTATAATCTAGTTGTTTTTTTCAATAGTGTTTTAATCATCATGGCATTAATTGGGCATTTACCCCTCTCTCTATAGGTCTTCTCAATAAAATATAGCTTAATCTCTTATGAGCCTAGGTTTATCAAGTGATTCTCACGGCCTTCATGATGTTTGGCATTTTCGGTTGTTTTTTTTTCACAAAAAAACCAAATAAAGGGACATATTTTGCTACGTCTAGGAGTTATGACTGGCGACTTTTGGTATAATCACCTCCAAACACATCCCAAAAAGAAAATAAATGTCTCCAAAAGTCTGCCTACAACCCCTTCTTAAGCTTTCGTTTAGACTATAATGAGGAATGTAAATGTAATTAACTTCCTCGTATTTTATTTTCTAATTGTGCTTTATTCTGTGCTATCTTTGTGTGCTATTTGCTCAGATATTATATTTTTTCTAGCAAAACGACTTTTAAGGTTTGATAGGTTTAACCCTGTATTCTTTTATTATTTCTTAACTTGTAATTGGTTTTAGTTATGTGTTAATTTATAGATTTGTTTTATTTCTGTTAGTTAAGAAGTCATAAGGCCTCTTTACCATATCTTGTCAAGAAAGGATAATGCATTACATTGCTATATTAAGGAGCAAAACCCGGATAACTTTGCCATAACCCAAATTATTTCCTATGTTTATTTATGAACGTGTGCCTTTCCCGGGGCGGGCCCCGTGTTACCCGAACCTTCCAACTTAATTAATTAACTAACGGCACGAAACAGGAACACCCCCCCCCCCCTCCCCGAAACTTAGTGGGGCTCTGTCGTGTTGTTTTTGCCGTTTCTCCATCCAGTATTTCGATACATGTTAGTACCAATTTAGTGTTGTTTTGAGTTGTTTATTATTAAAACTTAGGGACGTGTCGGTCTGTTGCCGTTGATATCGCAAGTTTCCGTGTTAGAGGAGGGGGAAAAGGGGGTCCGCTCGATCGCTTTATCAACGCCTTGTTCAACAACTTCTTATCGGGGCTCCGTGAAGGCGGAGAGGGGGTTAATTTACATGGTCCGTAAGGCCCCCATTCTTGAAACAAATTAGGGTGGCAATTTGTCAAAGCTGCTGGTAAAAACGCTTTCAGACACAGTCGGTAACTGACAGGGCATTGCTTCCTCATTTCCGACACGACACAGATGAAAACTCGACAGGACGAGCCCCAATTAAACTGTCTTAACACGTTCCTCTGCCGTGATCGTCCAACTTCGCCCTATCATCACAATCTCCCTCTCAACAACTATTAACAACAATAATAACTTATTCTCTCCTACAATATTCAAATAATATATTCCTTTGTAATAATTATACTGCAAAGCTTTCATCTCTGCTGTAAATGTAATTTAATTCATAATGTTAACGATTTTGCATCTGCTAATAATAAAAAATTACCATGCATGTTAGAAGAACATACTGTCTAAAACTCACCTGAAAACAAAGAAATTCGCATGCGCGGCTCTAGCAGGCTCATTTGCAGTATAAAGAAAAGTTACCGTGCCATTAAGCACTTCAATGAGGGCAATGGACGAGGCCAACGTCTTTATTGACCCTTAATGTCGCTTTATGTTTTCTTTATAGTATGAACGATTGCAGGAATTATTTTAACAAATACATTGTACTAACGTATTAATATGATATATATAATAACCGCTAACATTTCGCTATCATAATATTAATTCTTATCTACTTACGTTTTTAAATAACCGACAGATGTTCATAAAAAATACATATGATGTTTGTTATTATGTACATACAAAAGTTAAGGCTACAAAATTAAAGTCCAATACATCTTTTACTAAAATTTCTCATTTACGAGTACATAATTACGTTTTATTTATTTATTAATAGGTAAATAAATAGCATATCATTATTTGCTTACATTATACATTACAATTACAATAGTTTAATGCTAATTATTGATTACTGGCAACAATGCAGAGCTTGCAAACCTCAGTTATCTCAAGACTAGTTGTAAATAGGTACAATGACAATGTATATATACATCTTAGATTAATTTACAAAATTAATATTAACAATAAATTAATAACTATAACTGTTAACAACTAAATTATTGATATAATTTTTTAAGTTATAAATTTATTTATCTATTTTATTATTAATATTATTCATTTGTATTATTTATTTCATTTGATTGTTCTATCTTATTTATTATTATTATTGTTTAGTTTTATTTTTATTTAAGGGGGATGGGAGCCATGAAAAGGGAGTAATGCAGACGGTTAAAGATTTTAGGAACCGTAAAATTATTGAATTATTTTAAAAACATATTGAGGGTATGTCAAAACTTTATCGCTTGGTTACTCATTGAATTTACTCATCTTCTAAATTCAATTATATATATATATATATATATATATATATATATATATATATATATATATATATATATATATATATATATATATATATATATATATATATATATATATTAACCTCCATTTTTGATGTTCAAGTACCAGGAATTAAATACCAACTTTTTTTTCTACTAGGTTACAGAACTTACAATTTCTATTATACAAATAACTCACTTAAAAGGCAGCGAATTTAAGAAAATCCCGTTTAGGCAAAGGAAATCCGTCCAGTGAAATTGTATTGAAATTCTTATTGGAACGAAGTTCCTAATAGCAAGTTACGCCCCAATAGGGGGGTACCAAACTAAAATAGGCGCCATGTGGCAGCACTTTAGTTTGGTACTCCCCGTTTATTTTTATTTAAATACATGATGAAATGGTATTTTATATAATTAAAAAATTAACAATCTTAATAGGGGTATGTTCAAATGCAGTGGGGCTTTTGTGTGGGATTGAGAAAGGGGAAAGAAAGAGAAAAAAAAGATAGGGGGGTACCAAACTAAAAGAGGCGCCCCTATACGCCTCTTTTAGTTTGATATACCCCCCCCCCCCCCTCCCACCTAAGAAAAAAGAATAATCTAGTAGGGGGGTACCAAACTAAAAGAGGCGTATAGGGTCGCCTCTTTTAGTTTGGTACCCCCCTAAGAAATGAATAATCTAGTAGGATTATTTAATTAAATTAATTTAGGGCAGGAATTGAAATAGAAAAGTGAGATACACCTCTCTAATGTCATATACAAAGGGAGTATTATGTTTTATTTCTTGGGGATAATTTTTTTTTTTAATTGAATGACCTGTTATATGTCAAAATAGGCATTGTCAATTAAATTTTATTTCGTTGACAGAAAAAATATTAGATTTGTCCAAAGCGAAATTATAATAAAGTTATAATAAAGTTGAGTTTTAGAGGAATAGAGAGGTCTAAATTTCCGAAGTGTAATTCTGTTTAATGGACAATTAGATGAGAGGGAGTTTTTCCAATGGTTGCAAGGTAAGGTACTTAAAATTTGAATTGTAATTTTTGTGAAAGTTTGTTTGAGGCATCTTATTTCTTAAAATTGAAACATATTAAAATGAATGAAAATAACCTAGTATCGCTCACTCATATCTTCTGGTAAATATATCGTAACTGCCCAACTTTGACTAAATATCTATTAAGAAAAAGGAATGTTTAGTCTAATGTACATTCGCGTAAACGTAAACTTCAAATAAAAAATAGGAATTTTTGGACGGGAAAAAATGCTAACTTCATCAATTAAAAACTTCAATAAAAACTTTATAATTTCTTTTTTTTAGTAAAACCAATACCGCGCGAACTTTATTTAAACGATATATATATTATCCTCCATTTATAAAGTTCAAGTACCAGGAATTAAACACCGACATTTTTTTTTCTACTTGGTTACAGCTCTTAAACAATTTCTATTATACAATTAACTCAGTTAAACTTTATGTCGCTACGAATTTTGTATGAGAACAATGTAAAGGGTTGTGTGCTTTTTATTACTTTCTATTTTCCAAATAAGAAGTAAGTAACTAAGCTTACATAAGAATGCATACATAAGGTTATAATAAACTTACACAGTGGTTTTTAATACTTAAAATGTTGGAAGATTTGAAATTTTATATTAGTTTTTGCTTTCTTTTATGTTTAATAAGTTGAAATCAAGGGTGTTGTATGCATATATTGTATGTTTATACAGTAATTTTTAATACCGTAGGTGGTATAACATATTCCGGTTGATGCTTGGTTTCGGTTATAAAGCTGAAGGTAGGGTCTAAGACTCTATATATTCTCCAAGGAGTTTTGTTCTTTTGCTTTGGGTCCTTTCTAGGACGTTGGGGGAGGGTCTAATGAAGGCTGAATGGGTCTCTGAAAGTACTCTAAGAGGGTGAGGTAGGAAAACCTCCACTTGTTTGCATCTGAATAACAAGCTTTTCTTCTTCAAGACCTTCCTACTACCTTCTCCTCTAACAACTCTACTTGAAGTAATCTATTTTGTCGCCACCTTGTTTCCATCAACCCCCACTCCTTCACTACTTCTTCACTTGGTTGAAACAACTCTTCAACTCTTCCTTAAATATTTCCTTTTTATGGTTCTTCACGCTTATTAACTCTACACTCCTTTTTTTGAAAAAGATGCTATTTTATTTCCTTCTTTTTCTGGAAGTGGTACTATTATTTAAATTTATAACAGTTGTTTTATCTAATTTAACTCGTCGTTATGTTTAAAACGCATAAATGTCGAAAATAAATTGTTTAACTATTATTACAACAATAAAAACTATTAACTATATCGTCCGGCAGGAAGAGTGGGTTCCTTTGTGATTCACTGACAAGGGAGGCGAGATCAGGAAGCTTGTGATACTAGGATTAGGTTTATCTGTGATACTAGGATTAGTCGTTCAATGTTCTTGTCTCAGCTAGTTTAGGACCGTCCTCATTACCATCTGCCCCTCGCTTATTATATCGCTCACGGGGCAGATGGGTTCCCTTGAAGCTAATTTTGGGCACAGGGAGGTGAGGACAGTGCAGAAGTCTTTGCTGAGAGCTAACCTTCGTCCGTTTGACAGGTGCTTGTCGACAATGTAGCACCCCCGGCAGTCCATCAGCTGACAGCCGGTCGTAGGCGTGGCTGCTTCGTTGGCTCTTGGGGTTCTCTGGGGTCACGCCTCCCTGGGAGTGGTTGCCGGGAGCGAAGGTAAACTTGACGGAGGCAGGGGAACCGGGTCGAACGGTAATCATCTTGGGGGATGGCTGCTTCTAGGGGGCCTTGGGAGTCGCGGGGTGGTCCTCGGTCTCGGCCGGTCGAATAACGAAAGGTCAGCACCGGCATCGATGGACTGCAACCCTCCTCCCTCAGACAGGTGCTAAGGAACCAGGAGGACTAAGGGGGTGATGGAAAAGGGTCCTCCCCTACAGACACTAAAGCATTCTTAGTGGAGGACCGACAAACTGTCCCGGCGCCAATAGCCGATTAATAATCGGCTGACGCGCCTTTGGGGGAAGGGAGACGGGTTTAGTCGGTAGGGCTGCATTGCAAACACCAGCGAGTCCGACACTCCACATACCGTGAAATACGTATGTGGGTTAGGTCGTAAAATGACTTCCAACTCCCTTCCATAATAAAAAAAAATAAATAAAAAAATAAAAATAAAAAATAAAAACTATTATAATAGTCTATGACCTAATAAAGATATTGTAAATAAATGTATGCTTATGCGTATGTAGAAGAGAAGCAAATGGAGAGCAAGTGGGTTGAAACCTATATAGAACCAACTATGGGCTAATTTTAACCTAATATCCAAATTTTCAATTCACAATCGGACGAGTAGTTTTAAGATATGTTGGATCGTAAAAATAGATCGACCGACAGACAGACACGAAACCAAAAATGTTCCCTAATGTCTAAAACGGATTTCTGTCTTGGAATTTTTGAAATCGGTGACCTAAAACTTTTTTTTCTCCAGAACGAACACATAGTTTCCCTTGCCCTCGGCAAGCTCGGAAGCAATAAACCATTTTTATGACTTTAATTTCATACCAAATTTTAAGCAAATCGAACAACGCGTTTGTTCGTGACTACGTAACAAACACATTTTCATCCTGGCAAACGAAATGCCAAACCCTCGAGTCTAGATTTGAAACAGGAGACGTTCCACTCGGCTAATAATTCACATGATTGATCATTAAAATTTTTCAATGTCGTTTAATTTTAAGTTAAACAAGAAATATGTTTTTTAAAAAATCTTATTAATCAGTCAATTGCTTATCCACCTAAAGAATTATTTTAGTCTATTGAATTGATTTACTACCTACCTTAAATAGGCGTATTTAAGTTAAGAATAATTTCAAGATAAAAAGAACTTTTTATATACTACGTTTTTGAATTTTCTATTGAATCGTATGTAATGTTGATAATATAATTGTTATTGTTATATAATATATAATGTTAGTGACAAAAAAAATAGTCCCGAATTTAGTTACTTCAAATAAATGACAACCATTTAGAGATCTTAAACCTATAAAAGGACAAATCTTTGTACAACGGATCTCCCCAACACCAAATCAAAACCGTGCCATCGATATATTTGAAATAATATAATCGATATATTTCCTGTTTTGCTGTCATTAAATGTTTATTTCTATTTATAAAAATCACAAATTTGAAACCCGTCAAAATGAAGATTGCGTAAATATGGGGCATAACAAAACAAATAAAATAACTTGCGGAGTTTTTCCGAACTAACTTTCCATACAGCAAAATTTGCTAAAAACCAATTAAATTATACTGAAAGATGGCTAAAAGTATTAAAATAATGCATTGTCATCATGTTCTGAGCTATGCTAAAAGTTTCAAATGTCTAGCTATTCGGGAAGTTAGTTAGTAATCGATTGCCAGATTTGTACCGGACAAACAAACAAGATTGCAAGCTAATAAAAACGTAGTAAAATGTATAAAGCGTGGGATAGAAAAATAAAAAGTCAAAAGCACAAATATTAAGGTTTTAAATTTACAATTTTATTACATTAAAGTTAAACCTCTATTTTAGAATCTTGGCTTAATTTATAATTAGACGTTTTAATTTTTTTTTTGGGATATGATGAAATATAGAAGATATAAAGGTATACTTAAAGCAGTTAATATCATAATGAAGTTTCATATTTATTACAGTTGCAAATTTGTTTTTGGCTTTCATATTTTCTTCACTTGCAATGCAAATGGCCATTTGTAGTTGCTTTTGGTTTAGCGATGTTTTCCATTACTGTTTTCTCAATTGATTACTGAAGTGTTTAGTTGCCTGTTTCCCTCCTATTTGTACTCCAATACCCCTAATGCTGTTGTTGATCGGTGCATAAAGAACGAGAAAGGGGGAAAACTCGACATTCAACTAACATTCTTTTCTTTTGGAAGGTTATTCTAGATTGTCTTTCATCTTTACTTATATCGGTCTTTCAAAAAAAAAAATCTATATATCTTAACAAGAGAAGCTAAAAAGAATTATTCTTTTGGTCGTATCTGTATCCGATTACTACCATCTAAGATACTTTATAATCTATTCCAGGCGTAAAATCACCCTCGTTTATAACAGAGCCTGGGGTATTAATCTAATGTTGTTTTGTATTTTAGATCGATTTCTCTTCGGCGGTTTCCTTTAAAGCCTTAGCTAGGGAAGTAAACCCTCTATAGGAAATGTAGGATTTCGATTGTGTGGTTCCAATATCTTTGCGAGGGCTGGAAATTGTTACATATATGTATAGGGCCAGAGGGTTGCAAGCATCCAGTAGGGAACCACAGTTATTTCCCAAGCCTATAATCAAACCTGACCCTCCCTTATATCAATGCTTTCCTTTTTTCATGGTTTTGAATGAGATCTCTTCTTCCTTCTTATTTTCCCTAAAAATTCATAACTTTCATACCTCTGGGGGAAGATGGTGAGTTGTGGTGTTTAACGTTTCTCTCTTTACGCTTTCTAAGAAGCTTATGAATTCCCTTTCCAAGCAGAGAGCCTGGAATCTAAAACTTTTTCCTTTTTATCTCCTGACGACACTCTGTCGTTGTATCAAACCCTACCTTTAATGCGTCCGTAACCTTTCTCCTCTTTTTTGATGCGATTATAATATTATTGAAGATTTTCTTATAGAAATGTAAATCTTCCACTTAGTATCTTCAGGTGTTGATTATTATATCTAATCGTTATTTTCTATTATATTTTGTTTTTCCATTCTGTTTATATCTCTTTCATAAATAATCACAATATCAACTTAAAAATGAGTTCCTTATTATTATTACTTTTTCGAATAATTTTGTGAAATAAAAAAGAAAAAAAAAAATTGTATCTCAAATCTTTTTCATTTTTTCTTTTTTTTCTTTTTATAATAAATTCATATTTTTATTATTAATCCTTAAATAATAATAAAGTATTATATTACATAGCTTCATTTTGAGTTGATTTTTAAGTTCATAAGAATATAAAATTAAATTTTATTCCCTTTATTAGCGAATTTCCATTGGAAAAAATTCGCTAATTGAGCCACTGGCATGGTGGGAGTTTGAGCCGGGATTGTGGCCAAAATACGTTTCATGGGTCCCTGATCACGAAAAAAAATAGGTTTTACAAAACTTTATATATATATATATATATATATATATATATATATATATATATATATATATATATATATATATATATATATATATATATATATATATACATAGGTATATGTATTTCTAGCGGATTTCTTGTAAGCACGATAGCTCTCGAACGAATTGACGTATCAAAATAAAACTTGCACCGAAAAATCAAGCTCGTTGAGGTGAGGATCCCTATTAAAAATGGGATCTCTATGACGTCATTATCCCCTCCTGTTGAGTCATCAATGATTTAAAATAATCCTACCGCGGGGTTCCGCAAGCCGAGCGAATTTCCATTGGAAATTTGTAGTTCAATGTTGTGCAGTTTAAACTTCTTTTAAACTACTACGATTATGTTTAACTAAACAATATTCTAAAAACCCTAATCCAACTAAAATAATTCTTTTAAATTATCGTAACTTAAAATAACACACACAATGGTAATAGTTATGAAGGAAGTTTAAACTGCATAACATTGAACTACAAATTTCCAATGGAAATTCGCTCGGCTTGCGGAACCCCGCGGTAGGATTATTTTGATATTGATTTCCATTTCCATAAACAAATATTGTGAGACTTAGTCATCTCGCGACCAATGCCGCATACTCTAATGATTTTATGCTTTTACAACCCATTTTGATAAATTTATTTAATTTTCCCTCCTTGTTTTTTATATCTATCAAAATTATTTTGTTTTTTGCATGAATAAAAGTTTAAATTTAGCTAAATGTATCACCTGTTACTCTATGGTGCGGATAAGTTAGGGGACACCCTGTCTCGCGTAAAAAGTTGTGAGATCATAGGTTTAGCCAAGTTTCCCTCGACCAAATAAGTTCTACTAGGTCTGATTTATCCAGTACAAGTAATTGATGTTTGTCTGTCCCTCTCTATTCTTTTTCCCTCATAAACTCAAACATTTTCTTTCCCAAATTACTCTACACGTTTAAATTTAAACAAATTTTCTGACTTGGCAAATACGCAGCACAAACTATTTAAACTACAACAAATAAAAAAATACATTTTTATTTTTCATTTGAGTGTTGCAGCACGAGGATACAAAATTGTGATCCTGCATCTGATTTTAGCCTCTTTGTGTTGTAATATGAAAACAAATATGGCTTTTTATGAATATGTGCTATTTTCAATATATTTCAATGAAATAAATATCATATATACAATACATTTATTAAATATTAGTCCAACGTTTTTAAAGAATGTAATAACTAATAACTTACTATTTTCCAAACACAATGATAATTATTTTTAATATTTAACAATGAAAATAACCGAAGCTTATTATTGATAATAATATTGGCGTTTTCCTTTTAAAATTACGATATTAAAATTTGAAGAACTTTTGACATTGCATATTTTCCTGTTATATTAGTGATATTGGCAAATTTATTATTAAAACTTTTAGCTTATAATCTTGCTTAATTAAATCCCCAATTTAAATGTGTAAATTTGAGTAGAATTTAATTTGTTTTGTACTGCGTTAAATTATTACCAAAATACGAATTCCTTTATTTATTTTTTTTCTTTTATATTTGTTTCAGGTATGCATTTGATTCTTTAGACTCTAGACGTTTTAAATTTGATCAACATATGGTACGTTGAACTATTCAATAACATTAATAACTTAAAATAGAGTATACACTTTTATTTATTAATTTCTTTAAGTTGTGTAAATTTTATAAGGAAACTGATTTCGGAATTACTTACTTAATACTAGTTAGTTGTTCGTATTTTAAATTTACTTACTTCAACTGACTCTTATTGTAGCACTAGTTAGAAGTACTTTCAGAATACATACTTTACTTATCATTATTAAGTTGTGTGTTCAGAACTACTTTCTATAGTTAGTAGTACTTTCGTGTAAAGTAACGTTTAATGTATATAGATTTTAGAGTTGGGTGGTATAGAGTATGTACAACAATTTAATATAGAATAATAAAAACGAATATTGTTTAAAAATAGACCGCATGAATCGAACGAGAGGATTAAGGGAAGACTCAGACTCGATGCAAAACTGTGCCCTGTGCAAGTGCTAGACAGGGCTGAAGGGCAAAGGTATATTAAGCAAGGAGTTTAGAAGGTGGGGGGTATGGACAAAAAGATGAGGGAGTGGGGATTTCTGGGAGTGTTGTGGATTAGCAGTCTCCTTTATTTAACATAAACATACCCCGCCTTGAAATATATATTCAAAATTCCAATAATTAGCAATTGACAAAAAAATCGATTTTAAACATGAAATTAATTACAAAAAAGTTAAACACTTAGATAATATTAATTAGTATTCACAATGATCAAAGGCGGTTTATAAATAACATATAAAATAAAGAGAAAAAAAAAATAATAATAACAGCAGAAGAACTTTAGTTCTGTAGATTTACCTGATATCCACAGAAAGAGGGCAGATTTTTGTGATGGCTCGCTACAGTTACGACTGCCATCGAGAGTAGGATGATGGGACAACTCTGGCTATGTCCCGTTTAAGAGGAGGGCGATTATCTTCTTAGATGAGGACAATGGAGCCTAGGGTTATGTTTGGCTGAACCTTTGTCCATTTAGCTCTTGTCTGCAATGAAGATAGATATTCCGATGAGCATCTCTTCCAGAAAATTTACTTTTTTTACAATTTGCTTCATTAATAATAGCTGTACGTTTTTTAAGCTCAACAGAAGTGCCTACAAATTTAGTCGCGTTGTTACAATGAATACTATCAGGATATCCTCTGCGAGCAATAGACTTTAAATTTTGACACATAATTTCTTTTGAACACCTTGCCTAATGTAACTCCCTTGCCCTTGAAGCTAGCCCTCAGTCATTCACATGGCACAGTCTTGCATCGAGTACGAGTGTTCCCTTAATCCTCTCGTTCCCTTCGTGCGCCTATATAATTTAACAAAAAACAAACACTTACTTTATCACTATTAATTTGTGACTCAGATTCACTTATTTCCTCTGACTACTACTTTAACATAAGCATAATTTAATTTTGTACATTATCTGATTACGAGCATTACTGTATCATCTGTGCAATTACTGTAGCATTACTGTAGCATCTGTGGAACTCCACAGACAAGCGAAACGAAGACAGTAAATAGGCAGTCAAATACAGTATCAGTGGATACTGTATTTGATTTGACTTTCTTTCACATTGTTATTTATTCCTTGACAATCCAATTTATTTCTAAATGCTTTCAATACTAAACAATCCTTTAGCATTATTATTGTGATCCAATAATTGTACATTGTTTTCCTTAATTAGTTTCTCCTTATTTTAATTCTGCTCCAACGATACACCATTTTCTTTTAAAGCTTTGGATTTTGTATAATTATTTGTCTCTTGGCAACTCAAATGGTTTTTAAGTGAATTAATCTTAGAGCTTAGAATATAATCTTCAGGAAGTTAAATCTTTAAATTGGGAAGATAGTATGCTTAAATTAATTTTAACTAAAGCCCCCAAACAATCGATTTTTGTGTGATTTCCAGTGATTTCCTTTCTTATCTTTTCTACTTTTTACTTTCTCATATAAAGAGAAAGTATTGTGATGGCGCGAAAATTCGATTTTGAGATTTTGATGGATTTACACGTTTTGAGGTCCCCTGAGTCCAAAAAAGTGGTTTTTAAAAAATGTCTGTCCGTTGTCTGTCGTCTGTCGTCTGTCGTCTGTCTGTGCAGACGCCTAGAGCCTAAACTACTGGGCCGATTTTGACGAACTTTGGCATACATGTTCAGGAAAATCATACCCCGAGGCGAAATCGAGAAATGAATTTCAGCTCCAAATTTGGGGGCGCTACCCCCCAAAAACTATGAAAAACGTGAAAAAAAAATATTTCTCGAAAACGGTTCCGACGATTTTGATTAAAAAATTCTAAAATGTAGTCCATTTAAATACGGATCCAACTACGGGAAAAATCTAGTTCCTGAGAAAATAGCTTAAAACGTGGACGGGGAGATCCCGGGTTCGATTCCCCGCCCTGGAGAAGTTATTTTTATGGTAAATTTTGATATAATTTTCAATAATAATTAAACGTACTTACAAAAACTAATAAATGGAAAACATTGGCTAATTAATTATGAACTTGTATATGAGAAAGTTTGTCTGAGTTGTCTCGGACCGATTATTTATAATCCTTATTATATTCTCTCTCTTACGATGTCCATTTTTGTTTCAATGCTATCGATTTGTTGAGCCACTGGAAATGATAGTAGGGTTAAATGTTTTTTAACTAAAGCCTAACAATTACTTTCTAATTAATATTTTGTATTTAATAATTAAGAAATTTTTAATGCAAATATCATATTATTAATTCTTTACAACCATCTAAAACATCATTTTGATCATGTTCTACTTCTATATAAGATAAATTAATTTAGCCTATGATGTATAACATATTGTAATAGCAGTGTATTAAATTTCTGTCAGTATATAAAAAACTGTCTCTGATAGAGTCTACAAACTTTTTTTGCATGAGCAAACTATATATATTTTGAATGAATGCCAGATTACAGCCATAAAAGTTACTACAACGTTGCCAGAAAAATAGAAAGGGTAAGATTGGGTAATAAATAATCGTAATGATAACCAAGAGATTAGAAACAGTAATAAATATTGATACTGTACGCTGTTAAAATTAATACAATTTGTGGAATTTTCAAATATTTTTTGTATCATTATTATTCTTTGTTAGTAGTTTAGTTATTTATATTACAATTTCCAGTTTAACGATATTATAAAATCTTAATTGCCTTAAATGAGATGTTAAATTGACCCTTTTATTCATTAAAACATTAAATTGGTTCGATAAATAAACAAAAAACTTTCTCATATAGATATTGATAATGCATTTCAATTCCATAATAACTCATTTAATTTTATCATTTTTTCTTGGTGGTGAACCCTTTTTTAAATTCATTTATGTATAGAAAACTATATATAAATGTATATTTTCTCTGGGTCTTTTTAGCTAGCTACTAAAAAAACCCAGAGAAAATATATATTTATATCTAGTTTTCTATACATAAACTCATTTAATTTATTTTCAAACACCATTAAAAAATGTTTATTTCCAACGAGAAGCAGATTTTTCCAGGAAAACAACTTTTGTTATGGTTAGATTCGTATTTAAATAGTATAAATTTGAGATTTTAGGTTTCTGTACGAAGTACGAAAAAAACCCTTATAAAAAATCCTTAACGGATCTGTCTGTCTGTCTACCCGTCCGTTGAAATGTTTCAATTCATAATCTACTTTAGCTAGAAATTCGGCACACAGGTGCATCTCGGTATTTTTGACAACTGTACTCTTTTTGGAGTTTTCACACTTAATATTACCAAGATGGGGACTAAAAAAAGTTTTTAGTCACCATGACATGTCATCAATTTAAAGGTCTTGAAGTGTAGAAAGAGAATATGCAACTATTAAAATTTTACACTCAATAATTTTAACTTAATCGTACAGAAACAGGCAATTATCGCCTTACGTACTTACCTGAAGCGCGCCTTACTACTATTTAATTAATTTACTAAATTTAATATTTTAAATTAAAATAGTCAGAACCGTTTTTGAGAAATAATTTGTTTTTGTTGCGTTGTTTCAGAGTTTTTGGGACGTAGCTCCCCCAAATTTGGAGATAAAATTAATATTTTTTATATCGCCTCGGGGTATGGTATTTCTGAACATTTCGGCCAAATTTAATTGAAATCGGCCTTGTAGCTTAGGCTCCAGGTTGCTTTTTCACAGACGACAGAACGAAATTTATAAAACCACTTTTTTGGACTTAGCGGATAACATGTAAATCCATCTGAAAACTTTACGGGCAGCCACCGTGGGTGGTTGCCCCTAAAGTGTTGCCCATCTGAATACTTTAGGGGTGACCACCCACGGTGGTTGCCCCTAGTGCGCGATTGCACGAAAACAAACTTCCCTTTACATGGTACGGATCCCCCAAGTTTCATTAATTTATCTCAAACCGTTCACAAAAAGTTAAGGGGGGGGGGGGGAGACTTTTGGAACGCCCTGATATAATATATATTAATTAATGTATATATATTATAAGGGGGATTCTAATTTAAAGTGCAATTTTCATGTCCTAGATGAATAACTGGAGCGTTTTTCACATAATTAACAGGATTTTTCTTCATGGTAACTAAGTTAAGCTTAGAGAACTACAACCAAGCAAAAAAATAATGCGCCGCTCAATTTCAATCGCTACAAAAATTTTCAAAAGGCGATTTCGTAACAACCGTGGCTGTCCTTAAGTCAGTTATTCTTATTCACTTCCCTCTAGCTCATACATTAATAATGTTATTCAAAAACTTGATATAATAAAACTTGGATAATTTTGAAGTAGGATCCTACCAGAATTAAAATATGTGTTAGTTATTAAAAATAATAAATTATTACTTAAAAATGGAACTTCAAGTTAAAGTTTGTCCTTTAAAAAATGTAATTACCATGGCATTATATAAATGTGACCCTACTCTGGTTGTGGCAGGGAGATTTCAAGTGGCGAGAGATTTTTCCAATGCCGCAACACTGGTTTTCTTGCAACGGTTGATAGGGGATGAGCTGAACCCTACAGTTGAGAATTAGCGCTAATTCCGATTGTTCTTCCAGTAACGTGCCCTTTTAAACGTAATTACCGTGCATGTTATTAAAGTCTATTTTCAAAAAAGTTTTAGGTTAAGTTTTAGTTAATTTTTTAGGCTTTTAAGAGTGATATTTAATGGTGTATCAAAATTGGGTTTTTATTTTAAACTATTGACCAACATTTTTTCTTAAAGTGTAAAATGTAACAACCGTGCACGAAAAAGTGTAATTCACGAAATAAACTTAATTCCGGCCTAAAAATTTTTAAAATTATTTTCCATCTGTCCCGCATGCTGAAATATATCTGATATTAGTCCGAGAACATTCCATAATGTTTCCTGAAAATTTTCAGTTTAAGTCCAATTTTAGATTCCAAAATAGCACTTGCAATTTGAATCACCCAAATATACTATACTAGTTTAATTAAATAAATTACGCCATTAAAGTGCGCGATAGGACGCTATATTGCCTTTTTACTTTCTCATATAAAGAGAAAGTATTGTGATGGCGCGAAAATTCGATTTTGAGATTTTGATGGATTTTCACGTTTTGAGGTCCCCTGAGTCCAAAAAAGTGGGTTTTAAAAAATGTCTGTCTGTCGTCTGTCGTCTGTCGTCTGTGCAGACGCCTGGAGCCTAAACTACTTGGCTGATTTTGACGAAATTTGGCATACATGTTCAGAAAAATCATACCCCGAGGCGAAATCGAGAAATGAATTTTAGCTCCAAATGTGGGGGTGCTACCCCCCAAAAACTCTGAAAAAACATGAAAAAAAAATATTTCTTGAAAACGGTTCCGACGATTTTGATTAAAAAATTCTAAAATGTAGTCCATTTAAATACGGATCCAACTATATAAGCAGTTTTCCCGGGAAAATCTAGTTCCTGAGAAAATAGCTTAAAACGTGGACGGAGAGATCCCAGGTTCGATTCCCCGCCCTGGAAAAGTTATTTTTATGGTAAATTTTGATATAATTTTCAATAATAATTAAACGTACTTACAAAAACTAATAAATGGAAAACATTGGCTAAGTAATTATGAACTTATATATGAGAAAGTTTGTCTGAGTTGTCTCGGACCGATTTTTTTTCTTGTAGAATTATAATTATATTGTAGTTAATGTTTAATTTCAACTGTATCGGTATATGCACATTGATTTTAAGTTATGAGTGTGGAAACCGTTCTAATATTAATTTAAGTTTAATTCATGAACGCAAGGATTAAATGCCTTAGTGAACAATGCAATCCAATAAAAAACTTTAATTTTCTAACCTCAGATTTGTTTTATTTTTCATCTAACTACTACGCCACAATTCCAAACTTATACTAACAAGTTTCGTAACTAAATTTTCATTTTAACTTGTAATGGTAAATGAAAAGTCAATTTTGAAGGTTGGTCGAATTAATAGATTGAGGTTGGTAGAACTATTAAGCGTGGAATGAGAAGACCACCTAAATTGATATAAATATTATTTGTGGTCCAGAGCTCATATGCTGCATTTAACTATGTCATTTGTGTTAGTCCAGGGTCATGTATTTTCTATTCACCTTTTTAACCATTCACTTTAGTTTTCGCCTATAATGAGTTAATTCAATTAGAACGGTTGACTGGTTACATTTGAGGAAATGTATTAGATATTCCAAATATCGTATTTCTTCCAAACACATTAATTTAATTAAGCTTTGGATTTTAATTTGGATTTTCATATACATTTTTGTTCCCAGCTTAACGAAGGTAACTAAAGCATTGTGATCATTCTAAAATTCGATAGATTTTTTCCTACCAAAATATATTAGTCATCTCCCATCAGAACATAATATGTTCTGATGTTTTGAAAATAGTTCCCTGACATTGGGTTATATTATTACCCAATATCAGGGAACAATTATTTTGGTCTTGTGTCAGTCACTTCATGGACAATTTTGGGAAAGACTGTATCCAACTAACATTTTTCTATTAATTTTTTTTTGTTAATCACTTTACCGATATGTTCGCACATGTGTCCAACCTAGTATTTTAGTAATTCTAATTATTTGTTCTAATTCTAATTTTTTTACATCACTCTTATTAGGCTCTTTTTTTAATGGTCTTATATTACTTTGCTTTGTATGTTTCATCGCACATTTCCGTTTCCCCAATTTTGAACCACTTCCCGTGATTTAATCTTCCCCAAATTTTGCACATAGATACAACTAAGGTGAAGTATACAGAAACCAAAAAAAAAAAAAAAGTTGAAAATATGACCAGTTTCGAAAATTGGAATTATAAAAAAAAATTATATTAATTATTATACATATGAAAATTGGCTGTAAGTGTACCCTCTAATAATTTTAAGTTTAGTAGTGGATCCTTTTAGGGTTCATGTAAAATAAATTAAATTAATTTACTTCATTCTTTGCGGCAACGTTTCGGCCTGACCGGCCATTTTCAAGCCTTATAATTGCACAATCGAGGTAATAAGTGAAGTCAAAACTAAAATAAATTGTAGTAGGAACTATTTAAAAGTTCCGTCGTCAAGAAATTCATCATTACATCTCCAATCTAATACATGCGAGATCTGGTAAAAACTAGTAACAATAACACTATCTGACATATAACAAAAACAATTATAACGATTTAGTAACAAATTACTAGAATTTAAAAAATTAAAATTTTGATCATGGATAGTCTTAAGTGAAACATAATTTGGAAGTGATAACAATTCTTTCCTTATCACAATTGTTATCAGACCAGTATATACATAATTTAAAACGGGTCATTGTTTGTGGATATTAATTATTATATTTATTGTATATTATTTTCACTCTGAGGATTTCATCATACCTATGTTAGTATTAATAATTTATTTATTGGAAATCAAATAGTTTTTTTAAACTTAATATCTGAAAACGAGTTGACTATTTCCATTTTACTATGTGAATAGATTTCAATCCCTCCTCATATTTATGTAGTAATG
Organism: Gerris lacustris; assembly: GCA_951217055.1. Taxonomy (NCBI): domain Eukaryota; kingdom Metazoa; phylum Arthropoda; class Insecta; order Hemiptera; family Gerridae; genus Gerris; species Gerris lacustris. The sequence continues at coordinate 52,152,578 of OX578282.1, forward strand.
AAACTATATAAGTTTAAAGCAGCCCCTACACGATCAAGCCGCTTGATCAAAACATTAAGTTATATTTTAAGTTTCAAGTTATATTTGCTGGCAAGATCAACTAGTATTTTTTCTTAGGGCATGGGACAAAAACAGTTCATTCACATTCGACCATAAATGTTCTCACTGACTTTTTATAAGTTAGTCCATTTATCAAAAATCAAGTCTCTAGGAGCAACAAAGTTTTTTCTTTAATCGTAATTTAATATGGATTTTTTACTGCTTAATTTCCTTAAGAGGTTTCTTTTCCAATTGTAGTAAATTAAAAACAAGAAAGAAGGGTTTGACTTAGGATAGTGGACTTGCAAGTTGCAGCCGTTGAACTAAGGTTTTGATCATAAAGACAAGTCAATTAATTACCGTAGAATCACTCAACGAAATTAAAGCCTAAAGATATTAAGCTAACAACTCTTTATTTCAAACTGTTTAAACTCTTACCAGATGGAAAAAAAAAACATTTAACTTTAGATAAAGACAAGTGAGGTTAAATTCCATTTAACAAATTAAAGATCCTTTCTTTATAATGATTGCAAATTTTTTTTACTTGCTTCAAACAAGAAGAGAAATTACCAACTTTAAAGAACTAATTTGTTTATGATGAGACGTCTAAAATGAGTAGAACAATATACTAAAATGTTAGATAATTAAATGGATGTACGATACCGAGTTTAAGGCTTGTCTTTCCTTACCTTTTCTTAATTAGAAGCGTAGTGATAAAGTTGGGTCCCCCCACAAGTATCCGTAGCTTTAGAGTTATTTCCAAGTTTGTAACCATTTGGAGGGCTTCACTTGGGTGTTTTAAGTGGGATGTAATATTAAACTTGCTCCCTATCGCTAAGTTATCTTAGTCTAAAACCACGGACTTTAGATATTAGCTTATAATCGTTTTAATGAAGTATAATATCACCATTTTATGCTATTAAATTATTATTGTAAGTACTTACAGTAGTTGAATTTAGTGTTGATTTATGGTTCATAAAATCGGGCTAAGATTAATATTCATAAAGAGAACATGAACTCTCTTCCAATTAATTATTTATTAACTGTGTGGCGTGACCAAGTGAACAATTTTAAATTAAGCCAAATGTTAAGTAGGACAAAGTAGATTCAGTAAGTAATGATGATAAGGGTTTTGAATATGGGCTTTCGAAATTTGGTTAGTTTGGCTTTATCTGTAAAGAACAGATACGTAGTAAATAAATAAATGTTAGTCTTCAACAAATCGAGAATATTCTTTTTATTTTCAAAGTTTCATTATATCATGAAAATATAATTAGTGTGGCACATAGCTTCCTCGGGTTCTCACAAAATGCTTAAATGATGTTATGCTTTTACAAACCATTATTGTCTACTTTGTTTAATTCTGCCTACCTTTTATTTTAAATTTGTTAAAATAGTTCAGTTTATTTATAAGAATAAAAGTATCAATTTAGGAATATTAATTGTGCGTAGGGGGTTGAAATAGATCTGGGGCTATGTGCAGGCTACTTTTGACCAATTTTTATAAAAATCGGATGAGTACTATTGAAGATATAGGTATAAATAATTTACAATTGTGCCCATGTAGAAGAGAAATTATTGGGTGCAGAAGGTTATAACTTATTAGGGAGCAAAAATAGGCTAATTATGACCTACCATCCTATTTATCATTAAAATCGGTCGAGTACTTTTTAAGATGTTTCCAAAAATTGAGTGACAGAAAGAGACGGAACCGAAAATGTTCTGTGATGTCTGAAACGGATTTCTGTCTTGGAATTTTAGAATGTTCGTTGAATAAAAAGTTCATCGACATCGAAAGAACAAACATTGATGTTAGCCAAAACATCGAAAGAAAACATCGATGCTTTCGATACATCGAGATCGATCTTCCAAACCAACGAAAAAAAGTCGATAGTTTAAAAAAAACCCTCGTTCTCGTCCCCGATATTCGTTACCGACGTTTTCTGGGGTCCGATACATCGATCTCTTCGATGTTTCAAGATAACATCGATGTTGTCCGATACATCGAAAGATCAACATCGATGTTTTTAAGTCCGATACATCAAAATCGATGTCCCAAACCTAACCTGCTCTCCTTTATCCTAGTCTATTCCGATTGACCGAGAGAGTTATTATACCTCGTGGTTTTATTCGATGATTAGTTAGAATTTGATGTTGCACATCGAACTGCATGATAGATATTTACCCGAGTTTCCGGTTTAGAACTCTCCTTTAATTAAAACGACTACATTGGGTGATCCTTAACTTGGGTATATCCGGCCGTGTATCCTTAACCCGTAGTATCCAGCACAAAGGAAATTGGCTTTAATGTAATTTACGTTCCTATGTTTAACTCGTCTAGTGGTTGAACTAGCCGCTTGACCGACGACCTACCACATAACGAATGGTATTCAGCCGTCTAAGCTACGTTGTATAAATTATAAAAGCATTTATTCTATTCACCGTTTCGAAATTTTGTAGATTCCATCTTGCTTGAGGATCGTTTACTTGTATTAATGGCATTTACCTTTCCTTGTTGGCTATCTACATGCAAAATTTTATGACCTAGTTTCTAATTTGTATGGTCCTCGTTATCCAAGGCGCTAGTAGATGAATTAAACGCCTCCCTAAGACAAGGAGGGTATTACGCCCTACACTAGCACCAGCCTTTTATCATCGTAACGACCTCCTTTTTATAATAAATCAGTAAGGTAAAAATTTCTCCCTAGTGGGCCCTTGGATAGGGGCCTTAGATCTAGGGCAATTAAGGTGCCAGACACCTGGAGATGCTCGCCTCTAATCAGCAAACTCAATTATTTTAAATATATTCCTCTTAGTTTCTCGCAATTAGTGTTAGAGTAGCCCGGCCTCAGTTGCTAACTCTGATTAATGCTAGGGCATTTTAGCTCTGAGATACTGGTACTGGCTTAACTTAAGGTACCGGCAATTTCTTAAGAGTCAAAATTCAACCAACTGCTCTAAACTACAATAAGAAGGTAATTCTTAGTTAATTTAAATGTTAGAGAACATGTAAACTAAAATAGTTAAACCTCGGACAGCTAAAGAGAGTTTCCTGAGTAGATCTTAATTTTGAATAGATTATGTAGTTTGTATGAATAGTTGTAGGATAATTAAATTTCCTATTAAAACTATAATTTGCAGGCGTCAAGCTTTCTTCGAGACTATAACTTGCATAGATAACAAATTCATATGTGTAGTAAATTTGCGAATTAAAAAAAAACTGATAACTGGTTCAACTGCATCAGAATTTTATAATAATAATTTTATTTTCAAAGAGACAGCCTGTGTGTGAGCCAATATAAAAATAGCTTGCTAGCAAGCTACTAAAAGGGTTTCTTCTGTCATAAAAAGTCATATACCCTAACTTGGTTGTCTTATATAAAAATGTATAAAATGTTGCACATCGGAGAAGCAAGGTGTGCTTATTATTCTTTAGCATTTTAGATAGGCACTTATTTGGTTCTTTCGGGAGTAAAATGGTCACCATTTTTGAAACACGATATATATTTGTGATTTACTCTTGAATACCTTTAAAATGATTCCCCACTCAAAAATTACAATAAATAAAAAATTTTGCGATTCGTCCGCAATTGCTCGCTGATCTAAAAAATTTAAGTTGTGAACTTCGCTACATTTTATCCTGTTTTTGGGCAAAAAAGTTTTACTTGTATTCCAAATTTCAATTCTCTAGCTGCAACAGGACGGGAGATTGGTTCAAGATTCGACGGACGAACTACCATCAGCATAAGGGTTTCTTGGATGACCTCGAAACCCTAAAAAGCAGTCATTGTATAAGGATACTGAACAAATTTGTCTTCCATAAATGACTTTATGATGACCAAATTAACTGTATTATTTAGCTTCTTAAATTTTATTAAAGGCTCAGTTTAGCATAAGCAGTTACCATTCACAACCTATGGTTCATCGGACGAAATCCATCCAATGATATTCAGCCCTCAAAAATATCGACTTCTTAGAGATGATAATAAACTGAAGTAATAACTCCGGTTTGAGTATTTGCAGAATTCTCTCCAGCATACTCTGTTTTTAGCCAATGGTTTAACCTGGATCAATGATTTTCCAGTATTGGCTGTCTGTTTATCTATCCGTCTATTGACTTGTGGATTCTGGTGAAAATCTTCTTTTGCATAGTTTTTTTTTTCTTTTCAGTGTATTGACTACCTACTTATAGTCCAGGAGATAGCGTGCAAAAAAGTGTCTGACTAACATCAAGCTAGAATTTTGTATACAAGTCATTCTTTTAGCGCCTTTTAAGAATATGTGGTCGGCTAAGTTCGTCTGCGGGACATAGCTTGGCAATAGGCGTTTGAAAAAAAAAAACCGGTGGAGAGCGGCCATGTCTCACCAATTATTGTGGACAATGTAATTTTCATTATCCTGAGTATAGAATTAGTTAGTGGACTAAAAACCAAGTCGATTTTATTTTCACACTTGATAGGTTACTTATTCAAATATTAATAAAAATCAACGTGGTAACCTGTCAAGGGACAAACTAACATCAACTTGATTTTTAGTCTACTAACTAATTCTATACTCAGGATCATGAAAATCACATTGTCCACCATAATTGGTGAGACATGGCCGCTCTCCACCGGTTTTTTTTTTTTTTTCAAACGCCTATTGCCAAGCTATGTCCCGCAGATGAACTTAGCCGACCACATATTCTTAAAAGGCGCTAAAAGAATGACTGGTATACAAAATTCTAGCTTGATGTTAGTCAGAAACTTTTTTGCATGCTGTCTCCTGGACTATTATACCCATAGCTTTATTCGAACCTTGTCTATTTCTCTGTCTAATTTCAAGAATATTTCCGAGTGAAAGGTGTTGGATTCCACCTGGCAATCTGACAAATGACTTAATGTCATATATTATTTATAATAATTCATTCTTGTTTTTTTGTTCAAATATTTTTGAGAGTCAACTAAAAAATATACCAAGTTATTATAATCAAATAAATAGAGAATTCAAGTAGAACCCTCTACTGCTGCCTTTTACTCTGCTATCAGGTTATGGGATCCAGGTTTGAACATTCAGAAGAAAGAAATCTTGAAATTCAAAATTGAAGTTTAGTTTTGACAGATTTAAAAAAAAAAAAAAAAAAAATTCTGAAAAAAGAAAATGAGTTCAAATCTATACCAAATTGAAAAACTTGGAAAAGAAAATTATGAAGGTTGGAAATTACAGATGAAGATGATCTTAATACATTCAGAACTTTGGGAATATGTCGATGGATCTATTCCTAATCCAGGTATCCATGACGATTCTTTCACTGTATGGTCCAAAAAAGACCAAAAAGCCCTAGCTACAATTATATTGGGTATCCATCCTAAAGAGTTGATTCATGTTAGACGCTGTAAGCATGCTGCAGAAACATGGTCTACATTAGAAAAAATTTATCAACCTAGGGGACCTAGTAGACGGGTAAAATTAATAAAAGATTTATTAAACCTTAAAAAAACGAGTGACATTAACATGCAAGATCATTTAAACAAATTTTTTAACCTTGTTGACAACCTTAATGAAATTGATGCGACTCCCCCAAATGATTTCCTTTCAGTTCTTTTAATATGTAGTCTACCGGAAGATTACGATAATTTTAGGTGTGCAATTGAATGTAGGGACGAACTTCCAAATTTAGACTCACTTAAAATTAAAATGTTAGAAGAAGAGACCAGAAGAAATGACAGGAATCATACTGTCACTTCTGATGCTCTATTCTCTTCCAATAGACAAATAAACAATTTACAAACTAAATTTACTAAATCTAAAGGTAATCCTGAGGAATTACAAAACAATTCTGAAGTTAGGGGAAATAATAGCAATTACAATTTCAATAAAAAAAAGAAGAAAAAACCATTTAAGTCACAATCAAATAATTCTAATAATAGAGCCCATATAACTCAAAATACAACTAATGTAGGGACTGCACTCAGTATCAATAACAATAAATCTACAATAAAATATAATTTTTACATTGATAGTGGTGCAACAAGTCACATGTCATGTTTGAAAAACTTATTTTCAGATTTTCAACCAATAAAAAATTCTAGTATTAAATTAGCTGATGATAAGAAACTTAAAGTAAACGGTATAGGAACAGCAGTTATTTTTGCAAATCTGAATAACTCCCCTGTTAAGTTATTATTAAAAAATACACTATATGTTCCAAATTTAAAAACCAATTTAATTTCAGTTTCCAAAATGACATTAAATCCCTGCATAAAAGTAAATTTTGAATGTGACAAATGTAATGTTCTATTAAATGATAAAAAATTAATAGAAGCCAAAAAAGATGAAAATCTTTACCGTGTACCTATATATAAAAATTCATGTTTCAAAACCGAAGTAATTGAAGATAATAATGATTTATCTATCCAAAAGCATTCAAATCAAAAGGAATTTCCTTTATCACTTTGGCATTTACGACTAGGTCATCTTAATTACAATGATATACAAACACTAAATTCAAAAAAATTAGTTCATGGCTTAAATATTAATAGCCTGAAGAACAAGACTTTTGAACAATGTGAAAAATGTATTGAAGGTAAAATGACCCGTCTTCCATTTGAAACATCGACCAGTAAAACCAAATCCGTTTTAGAATTAATTCATTCTGATGTGTGTTCTATTAACATACCTTCACTTGGAGGAAATAAATATTTCCTTACTTTTATAGATGATTTCTCAAGGAAAATATTTGTATATTTTATGAAAAACAAAAGTGAAGTAATCAATCACTTTAAAAATTTCAAAAACCTTGTAGAAAATCAAACTAATAAAAAAATAAAAATATTAAGAAGTGATAACGGATTGGAATACTGCAACAAAAATTTTAATAGTTACCTTAAAAAGCATGGAATTATACATCAACTGTCGGTTGAGTACACTCCTCAGCAAAATGGGTTAGCAGAGAGAGTTAATCGAACTCTTGTGGAAATGACACGTTGTATCATGTTACATGCTAAATTACCAAATGGTCTGTGGGCTGAAATAGTATCGGCAGCAGCCTACATTCGTAATCGATGTCCTTCCAAGGCAGTCGATAAAACCCCCGAAGAAATATGGACAAATACAAAACCAACCATTGTCCACTTTAGGGTAATAGGTTCTAAAGCTTTTGTTTTAAATAAGAAACCGGGCAAACAAAAACTAGCTCCTCGATCATCTGAATATATCCTAGTAGGTTACTCAGAAGAAGCAAAAGCCTATAAACTTTGGAAACCCGGAACAAAAAATGTAATAAAAAGTAGAGATGTCAGATTTATTGAATTAAACGAACCAAATTTAAATATTGATAATGACAAAAACAAATCTTTGGAAAATACAAATTTAAATTTAATCGACATTAACTCTAAAATAAATTTTGATTTCTTAACGACAAAAGAATCAAATTCCCCAGATTTTATTCCTAGTCCTATAGAACCTAAAGAAACTAGTGTCAGCAATAAATCAATTCATGTGATAAATCAAATGAAAGATTCAGGGGGTGATAATACTGACACAGACAACCAACAACTAAACAATACTGACACAGACAACCAGCAACTAAATTTAACTGATTTTAGTCCATCCGACGAATTTTCAAACATAACTGAGAACCCTGATTATTTTGGGAAACTCAATGCTTCTGTAGACCAATGCTTTCTTGGCACAGCTTATTTAAGCGTTGAAGACGCTTTAAATAGTGACGATGGTGCTCAATGGATGTCTGCCATGAGCAGTGAGTACCATTCATTACTAGAAAACAATACTTGGGATTTAGTTGATTTACCCAAGGGGCGGACACCTGTATCTTGTCGATGGATTCTTACCAAAAATATAAAGCCGATGGTTCACTTGACCGCTACAAAGCGAGACTAGTGGCCAGAGGTTTCTCCCAAAGACCTGGCATAGATTTTGGTGAAACTTTTTCTCCTGTGGTTAGGTTCAATTCACTTCGGCTCTTGTTAGCTGTTGCAACTGAACTTAACCTAGTTCTCCATCAAATGGATGTTACTACAGCCTATTTAAATGGTGATCTTGAGGAGGAAGTATACATGGATCAACCACAAGGTTTTTTGGTCAAAGGACAAGAAACAAAAGTTTGCCGCCTAAAAAAATCAATTTACGGTTTGAAACAATCTGGACGTCAATGGAATAAAAAATTAGACTCTAAATTAAAACAGTTAAATTTCATTCAAGTTGATTCGGAACCTTGTCTGTACTTCAGAAGAGAAGGAGAAGATCTTACTATTATTGCGGTATTTGTAGACGACCTTACTTTAGCATCGACTTCAATCGACTACTTATCTAAATTTAAACAGGAAATTGGTAAAATTTTTAAAATGAAAGATTTAGGTGAGCTAAGCTATTTTCTCGGAATCGAGGTAAAAAAGGTCAACTCTGATATCCATATAAACCAGCGTCTTTACATCGAAAAAATCCTCGAAAAATATGGAATGCTGGAATGCCGCAATGTCTTCTGTCCGATGGAACCAAACATCAAATTAACACGAGAACCTCAAGAGACAGAATTACAACAACGAACTAACAAAGAAGAGTACCAAAGTCTCATCGGTTCGTTAATGTATTTAGCCGTGGCTACACGTCCCGATATTGTGTTTAGCGTAAATCGACTAGCCCAATTCTCGACTGACCCAAGACTTCAACATTTCAACGCGGCTAAAAGACTCTTAAGGTACATAAGTGGAACCTACAATTATCAGTTGGTATTTTCTAAAACAGGAAAAGTCCTAAAAGGTTTCGTAGATGCTGACTGGGCCGGTGACGAAGATACCAGAAAATCTCGGACAGGTTACTGTTTTCTTCTGGCCGGAGCCGCAATTTCGTGGGAGTCGAAAAGACAAACAACAGTCGCTCTATCGAGTACTGAAGCGGAATACATGGCGTTAACCAGTGCATCAAATGAAGCATTAAGTCTTCGCAGAATTTTATTCCAACTAGGACTAGACCAGTTTGTTGGTGGCCCGACTGTGATCTTCAGTGATAACATGGGAGCTCAACAGCTGGCCAAAAATCCCATCTACCACAAAAGGACCAAACACATTGATGTGAAATACCATCATGTGCGAAATCTAGTAGAGGAGAAAAATATTGAGGTGAAGTATATCTCAACAAAAGATATGACAGCGGATATCTTCACGAAAGGGTTAGATCGGGTGAAGACAAGTAAACACTCTGCCGAACTTGGTCTGAAGTCATTCACTACCATATAATGCCATGTGAGGGGGTGTGTTGGATTCCACCTGGCAATCTGACAAATGACTTAATGTCATATATTATTTATAATAATTCATTCTTGTTTTTTTGTTCAAATATTTTTGAGAGTCAACTAAAAAATATACCAAGTTATTATAATCAAATAAATAGAGAATTCAAGTAGAACCCTCTACTGCTGCCTTTTACTCTGCTATCAAAAGGTTTACGAATTCCTTGAGGTTTACTAGCGTGTAGGTATGCCATTAAAACATTTGTTCGAAAAATCCATAGTTTTATCACTAAAAAAAAAAATCTTAATCCCTAAACATCTAAAAAAATACTCATGTTGTGTTTTAGAGATTTGTTTTATTTCCTCATCTGGCTTTTTTTCCATTAGATGGAATTCCTTGCAAACCCCGAAGTTATTTTTAAAAACACTTACTTTCAGAAATTACTTATTAATTAAATTTAAAAAAGGATAAGTTATAAGGGTAAATTGAAGGCAAATATCAATTAAAATTCTTATAAGTACAAAGTTAAATCTCAAAGAAAATACACATCTCAATGGAAATTTAATAAACTATTAAAGCCTTTGTCTTAAAATATCGAACAATTCTCTCAAGAGAAATAATTTTAATGACAAATAACGCTTCAAAGCAGCTCAGAAAATAAATAATATATTGTTAAAATGACTAAAACTTTATGTGTTTTCTGATACTAGCACCGTACTATATTATTTTAGATTGAGTTTGAAGTATGCAATTTGTTTTATTTTATTTTTATTTTTTTTTTTTGTCATAAACTTTCACTATTGATATAAATGAAGTTTTTCTATTTTAACTTTATTTTATCTTCTTTTAAGACTCAATATTTGAAATTTATTGTTTCGAATGAAACTACATTTAGGAAACTATAGATTTCGATATGTATCTATTTTTATCAATATTTCATCTTAGGGACCAATTTGAATTTATCTTCTTTTTATATTCTTACACTTAAGTGAACTGAGGGAATAGGGAATACGCTGGCAGTAAAACAGTTATGAAGTGACCAGTGAGAAATTCTTAAACGCGACTATTATTAAACTATAATATGGTGGGAATATAAATAGCACCATGATTATAAATATATAATTACATGCAGAAATTCGCGCATTTTGGACCTGGTTAGGTAACAGTTTTAGTCCAAGATCGCAATGTAGATGAGCAAGAATATAAGATAAACATTCTGATAAGAGAAATTCTGGAGAAATAGAATAACAAAGACTTCATACATTACCATGTTAGAGTATACTCAGTAGTCCCAGAGGAGAGATTTCAAATCAGCAGATTTTAATCACGAGAAAATAAAATTAGTAATGTGCAAGAGACATTTCCTTTGGTAAAAATCTTTATTTGTTTCTGGGAGGGTAAGTTTTCTTCACAAATATGTCAAATTTCATCAAAATTGATTCTGCAGTTTTGTTTCCACGCGTCTGTGTAGATCACAGACCGTAGACAACAGGCAGACTAACTTTTAATAAAGAGGTCAAGTGTGTGCTGGTCAGCACACAGCGAGGGTCCGTAGGCCACACTATATAGTGTTTAACTGTAAAGTGTATAAACACGTTTCACACCCACTTTAAACTTGCCTACGCTCGCCCTATCAAAGTTATGTCCAAAGAATTATATATTTTTGTAATCAGCTCGACGTACCCTTTCATATGATACCCCTCAAGGTGTCGAAAAAAATAAAAATGTTAACCCTTAAGTTTTTTTACCCTAATTTTTTTGAAAAAATATTTTTTTAAGTCACTATATTTTTAAAATATGTGGGTAGGTACAAGACACATATATGCCAAATTTCAAAGTGATCTGACGAAAGGTGTAGCTGTAAGAGCACGCGAGAGGACGGACGGACAGACACACGCAGGAAAATATAAGGGTCCTTGGTTTTGCCTATGGATCCTAAAAACCTTTCTTTTTTCCAACTCAAGATAACTTAAAAAGTGAAAATTCAGCATAATTTTAAAATTGTTTTTTTTTCCATCAATAATTAATATATTAATATATTCTATGTATGAGAGAAATTAATAACTTTTTTATATTTAAAATCTTTATATGTATACATAATATACTATAGTCAATGTATATATACTATTATGTATTTATATATTTTATATGTATATATACTACAATCAATGTATTGGAGAATTGCATCGAAATCGGTTTTGTAGTCTAGACTTCACGCGTTTGTGATAAAAGATCACAGTAGTTTTTGTTTTTACAAAACCAATCAATGGACCTTTAAAACGTGTGAATTCATTATAATCGTTTATTTTTTGCGCTATCACAATAACTTCTCTTTATGTATACTACTAAATGCATGAAAAAGTAAAAATAATTGAACATCCTTAGGCGATGAACCAGAAAAACAGGTGTCAATATTCTTGTATTCGCTTAAGAATTTCTAATCTATTAATTTAAAATTAATTTTATTTAAAAAAAGAAAAAAAAATTAAATACATTTTATAAAGGAGTTAAATAATTATTTTGTGTTGGCTTTTCCTAAATTAATTTGTGTTCTTTTTTTTTTTGTCTCTTAGTGTGTTTTTTTTATATATACATTTGATTAAATCTTTTTCTGATAAAAGGCCAAGGATTATAAGGGTCTATGTGTGGTGTGAGTTTTATATACGTATATAGTAAAGCGAGTGAGGGAGTCCTAACTGGGCCCCTAGCTAACTCGTCACCCAACCCACTCATTCCATCCCTACCACCCTACCCTCATGATTTATCGCCCAATTAACCGATTAAATCTCTTATCTTAATTACTACTATTAATTTCACACCCTTCTATCAGGGCTAATCGAGGGTTAAAAATCTGCATCCCTCTTCGCCCTCTATCTAACCCTCCCACCTTCATTTTACAGACTCTCCAAACCCACAATGGACTTTTAAAAAACTCTATCATTGACACTAATCACTTCTTCAAACTAGATTTAACATGCTTATTTTAAGTAGTTTAAAAAGTTCATTTTAATATTGTCCACGTTGATAAATTGCTTAGAACTTATTCACATCTTTTGAAAGAATAGTCTGTTATTGGTCACAATTATTCCATTGTTGGTTCCATGACATTTTCAATCTTATGTGTCCACTAGTTTCCACATGCGCACAAAAGTTTTTGGAACTAAGTTCCTTATTTATTAACACCTTTATCATTGAAAGTACTTAACTGATTTTTTTATGAACTTTGGTTTGTTTGTCGGAAGTTGCTCATGTATGATCCCATACTAATTTCATTTATAAAAAAAAACAATTTTGACAGATTTTAATAATGGGGGAAATTTTGATTAATTTATACAATAATGGGTCGTAAAATCAATAAACAGGTTAAGTGTGTGCAAGTCAGCACACAGCGAGGGTCCGCACAGTGGTCCAAAATGAGAATTTAGGAGGACAAAAATGCATTTTTGTCCTCCTAAATTCTCATTTTGGACCACTGTGGTCCGTAGGCCACACTGTATAGTGTTTAACTGTAAAGTGTATAGTATTTTTTTAAAATTCTAAAAAGCTTACTTTGAACTATCCTAAGGGTCTAATATTCTCAAAACACACTCTGATAAAGTATTTTTTTGCCACTGAACCGGACTAGAACCATATAAATACATCGAAAAGACCATACTTATAAAAAAAAAACGTATTTTGTCATTAAAAAATAAAAAAATATTTTTTTCAAAATTTCCAAAAAGTGGTATCTTTACCACCTTTGGTCGAAGAATGTTCAGGAATTTTTTCAGATTTTTTGCACTTCACATAAGCGAGATAGAGGGGGTGGGACACGTTTCACACCCACTTCAAACTTGCCTACGCTCGCCCTATCAAAGTTATTATCAAAGAGTTATATATTTTTGTAATCAGCTCGACGTACCCTTTCATATGATACCTCTCAAGTGTCAAAAAAAAAAAAAAAAAAAAAAAAAAAATTAACCCTTGAGTTTTTTTTACCCTATTTTGTTTGAAAATATCTTTTTTAAGTCGCTATATTTTTAAAATATGTGGGTAGGTACAAGACTCATACATGCCAAATTTCAAAGTGATCGGACGAAAGGTGTAGCCGTGAGAGCAGGCGACCGGACGGACGGACAGACACACTCAGCAAAATATAAGGGTCCTTCGTTTTGCCTACGGACCCTAAAAATCGTATCATTATTAATGTATGAAAGTTAGAGGAAGCGAGGAAGCTATGTGCCTCACTCATTGGCAGACTATTTTAACTATATTTCCCAATAGTACTTCTGAACATTGGACATTTCTAACCATATAGTTGAATATTACTAGATCGAATCGCATGTTTTCAGGTTTAGTCATCCGAAAATTCCAAGTGTTATATTTGGTCCGACTGTAGTTTTATTATAGAGATGATTATGTTAATAACAACAAGAACATAATAAAAATTAGCAACAGATTTCCTTCTTTTTTGTTTGAAGGGCTCTTCTTTTAATTCTTTAGTCTACACTCCACTCAAGTTTCACCTTCACTTTTTTCATCTTATCCTTGTCACGGTTAAAATAATAGAAGGGTGGGTATCGGAATAATAATGAAATCTTTCTAAGGCAAGAAGGAAAAAAAAGGTTAAGGGGCCCATTAGTAGTGTAACAGAGAAGGGCTATAAACTTAAAGAGAAAAAAGGATCCGTAGAACCTAGACCAAAAAGCGTCCTGGGAAAAGAGAGAGAGAAAAAAATGGAGGGTATGAGAGGAGTTTTTCCTCCTAAAAACCTTGGCTAATTGAGGAGCCCCCGCGTCGACAGTTAACAACAATTAGGGAAGCCTCCCCCACTCATTCTCTAAGAAAAAAAAAATTAAAAAAAAACACGCTGAAGGAAAACGGGAAAAGGTTTTTGGAACGAGGTAAAGGAGTGGGCCAACACAGTGAGGCTGTAATAATATTGGTACTGGACTCTATAAGGACAAAGAGGAAGTGGTAATACTGGACTCGAGTGGACCCCTCACTGACCCACTGTAGCCTTGCCCACTCGTACACACATTTACTCTACACAGAGTAAACTCTCTTACCCTCTTCCATTATTTATACTAATAACTCACTTTCCTCTCACCACAATGTACATTTACACGCAAATCAACAAAATAATAATTGCATTATTGCTCAACAAATCTTGTTCTATTTTCTTTCTCTTTGTTCACGATTGTTTCTCCTTATTATTGAATTTATTTGGAGAGAAATAAGTATTGTTTTTGAAAATAATTATGTTGTAACAATAGATTGATTCTATTTAGTTATAAATTGAAGGCATTCAAAATGTTGTATGAATGTGTTTATTTTCTAAATAAATTTATTCAGTTAGTTTAACTTTTCATTGTCATAAATTGTTTGTCCATGTAAATTGAATCAGCTTTCAGCCCCATTATCAGTGCCTATTCTGGAAGGAATATAGTTACATTAATAAAATATAATTAGTGAGAGGTGAGTCTACTCCGTGACGGAGTCTCAAGTGGAGAGAAAATTTATGTTATTCCTTTTAGACGACTTCCATAGACACTCTCATATTTAATACCTTTATTATACATTAGCTTATTAAATACATAGCTTATTAGCTTATTAATATACAATTAGTATACATTATCTTTATTAAAAAATACTGTTCCTTTAATTTATTTTATAATTTACTTTGTTATAGTTGATAAAAATAAAGGATTATATTCTATTAATATAAATTAGTCGAGAAATAAAATACCGTATCCTTACAAAAAAATGTTTACTTTACAAAACCAGCTTTGAACCAATGGTCGGCATCTGTGTCACAGAAATGCAAAAAGTAAAAAATTAAACAATCGCAGCTGTGAATGAGACAATTATCTCTGTCTTAGTCTTCCCGGTCTTTTAGAGGTGAAAATATTTTCAAACCTTTTTTACTCATGACAATATTTTTTATTCTCTTCATATTTCTATTTGCTGGCACTAAGTTTTGTTCGATAACTGCTGTTTTAGTGAAATCTTCGGTTATTATAGAAACCTATTGTTTTTTTGTTTTTTTAATAAAAATGAATACTTATACACAAACTAAAATTTTATATTCTGAAGAGCCGAATTTATCCAAGAATTTCTTTTATCTTATTTATATTTTAATAAATAGTTCGAATAAGTGTTTTTTTTTTCAAAATGTCTGTCGTCTGCAGTCTGTGCAGATGGTGTGGAGCTTAACCTAATTGGACGATTTCAATGAAATTTAGTATTCATGTTCAAAAAAATCACATCACTGAGGTGAATTCATGAAGTGAGTGTCAGCTCCAAATCGGGGGGACTTATCCCCCAAAAACTTAAATTACTTCCCAAAAATGATTCTGACGATTTTGATTTACAAAATGTTTAAAAATGTAATTCATTTAATTGTGAATCAATCGATATAAGACGTTTTCCCGGGAAGAATCTAGTTTCCGAAATGAAAATTAATCTAATGTTTTTGAAAATAAAAGTAACAACCAACTGTTGAACACTTTATTAATGTATTTTAAAAATGGTTAAATTAAATTAGACATTGTGGGATTTAACACAGTATTAATGTCTATATGAAAAGTTTTGATCAATTTGTTGGACCGATTTTTTTTTATTATAAAAGAGAACCAAGGAGCTATATAAAAATGTTATATCCCTAAATTGATCTTAATTCAGCAAGAACCAGGTGGAAATAAGGGGATTATATAATTATAAATATCATTTGTCATTTAATTATGAACATTTTCCCCCATTTTATTCTAACTATGACAGAAAATGAATCTGCATTCCAATTTTGGAATTGTCTTCAAAAGCTTCGTTATTCGGCCTTATTATACTTTAGTTTGCTGCATTATTGTGGTCCTTGTTTCGTATTATCTTAGATTGGAATCGGAGAACCTATTCGTTCCATTTCCCATACCAATCTTTTTGACCAGAAGAAGCCATCTATTTCCAGTATACCTATATTCTCAGAGTTTGAAATAACAGTAGAAAGCTTCCTAGACTATATGAAGGGATTAGGTCGGTGTTCCATCTAGACTCCCGTGCCGATGGGAGTTCGGCCAATTTTCCCCCAAGCCTGAAAACCATCATCGTCCTCTTTATACATTTTTACCTCTTATTTTTTTTCTCTTCTCTCTCTCTTCATCTTTCCTTTATATTCGAGCTTTATCTTTTTTTGACTTGCCGCGGTTTCGCCTAGGGATTAATTTTACGCTCGAGTCGCGTTCCGTCTTTTTCATCATTTTTCAAAAAAAAATAAAAACTCACCCCAAGGAGATCCTCGAGTAATTTCTGCAAGCAACCAAGCCATATATTATCTTTACTCTGTCGATTTTTCTTCTAGGTTTGCTTTATCATTATTTTTATCAATATTGATTTTTTTTTTAAAGTCTGTCCATCAGTATGTCTTTTTTAAAGTGATATTTCCTTATCAAAATCTTTATTTTTTGTTACTTCTAATGAACTGTTTGCTCTGATTTTTACAGAATTGGAATGGTATTCATAATGTATGATAAGGAATATTGTGTTTTTTAAAAGGGAATTGGGAATTGTATGATAAACTAATTTAATGGTCCCGGCTAATGGTTTTTCTAACATATTTAGCACATACATATGTGTAATATAGAATGAGTATAAACTTGATTTTGATGAATTCATGTGTTTCAAAGTCCATAAAGGTGGAAAAACTATAACATACCAGTCTGTCGTTTGTAGAGAAGCTTGAAACTAAACTACTAAATCAATTTTAATTGAATTTGGCATTCATATTTAGTAGGGGTGATATCCCTTGAGGCGAAATAATTGAGGAATCGATTACACCTCTAAATTTGAAATTACTGGCATACTCAAGCATCTGCACAAATGACAGACGACACTATAGAATAGACAAATGACAATTTTTTTTTACTCATTTCACTTAAAAATCTTAAATCTACAAGAGTAAACTTTTTGCTACTTCATAATATTTTCTGTTTGTGTATGTACTAGCGATGCGTTGTTATCCGAACTCGCGTATTTAGGATGTGCCGTGGAATAATAATCATTACCTACTGAAAAAGGGCCATTAATTTCATATAAAACATGACATAAACTCTTAATTTTTATTTTTTGTGTTTCCGGTCTTTTTTGGCAGCCATTTGGAAATAATGACATAACATTTATACTTTCTCTCTCTGCTTATCAAGTGTTTCAAAGAGCTATGCAACATGCCATATAAGTTTAAAATTTTTTAACAACCTCATTTTGGCTTCAATATTTATATTTGATTTAAAAATTCCAACAAAAAAATGAAAATTTTGTAATAATAGTAACATACACTTTTTTAGAGTGCGTAGGAAAAACCAAGGACCCCTATATTTTCCTGCGTGTGTTTGCCCGTCCATCTGTCTGTCGGCTGCACCTTGTGTCTGATCACTTTGAAATTTTGAATATATGTGTATAGTACTTACCCTCACATTTTAAAAATATAGCCAAAAAAACAAAACTATTTAGCTAAAACTATTTAGCGAGCGTAGGCGAGTTTAAAGTAGGTGTGAAAAGTGTCCCTCTCCTTCATCTCGTTTGTTGTGCAAAAAATTTGAAAAAAAATATCCTGAACATCCTTCGACCAAAAGTAAAGATACCACTTTTTGGAATTTTTTTTTTTTTTATTAACAAAATACGTTTTTTTTTTTATAATTATGCTCTTTTCGATGTATTTATATGTTAATATAGGACTATTCAGTGGCACGAAAATACTTTATCAGAAGTTTGTTTACGTGTTTTGAGAATATCAGACCCATACGATAAGTTCAAATTAGGCTTTTTGGCATATTAAAAAGCCCCATCAATAAGTACTACTTAAACAATACAGTGTTGCCTACGGACCCTCGCTGTGTGCTGACTAGCACACACTTGCTCTGATTATTTTCTCTTAAAGACCTTAAAAACAATGTATAATATGTAATGCTGATAAAAACCTTGTTTTTAGTCGTCTGCCATATTGGCCGCCATCTTTAAAATATTATGTTTGAATTTTTAATAGTTATATATTCTTTTTCTAATTATCAAGACCTTAAAATTAATGTAACACGTCATGCTGACAAAAAAACTTTATATTTAGTCGTCAGTCATATTGCCCGCCATCTTGAAAATATTGTGTGAAATTCCCAAATTCCACACAGTTTTCATAAATGCTGAGATGCGCCTGTGAACCGAATTTTGTTGAAATCGGTTTATTGTTGCGGCAGTTATCGTGAGACAAACACACAAAATACTTTTAAAATCCCAAGTCTCTAAAATGAAGAAAGATACGTGTAAGATTTATGTTGAAATATAGATGAAATCAGAGTAATTTTAATATTGCATAAGGTATCATTTTTATTGCTTCCGAGTCTATTCAGATAGCGTAAGCATTGTGTTCTCTTTAGGGGGTTTTGATTTTTTCCCTCAAAAATCAAAATGTTCACTTGCATTTTACGATTTAGTTCAGGATGGTCTAAATTTTAGACCATCCTGAACAAATTTAGTTTTGTGCCTGTATAGGCATGTGTGTTCACGAATCCATGCCACACGCATAACTTCTACAATTTTCATCCGATTTTGATTAAATTTGGGATTGTCCAGATTATGCCCTATATAGTCCCGCATTAATGGCATTATAATTAAATCCATTTAATTGAATTTGTAGTAGCTACTGCGCATGTGCAAACGTAAAAAATCCACCAAACATAAATTTAAGGTCTAACGAACCGATTATTCTCAAATATTTGGGTAGTTAGTTAGGGACAGACCCAAATATGATCCCCATGCATTTTTCCTTGAGGTAGCTAAGTGCCACACAAATTGGCATTTTATTTTGTTTTTACATATTATATTAAAGTATTGTTGATCCTCTCTCATAAAATTACTAAATTGCAATTTAAAAGATAAATTTGTATTATTAAGATTGATATAATCTACAACTGAATAAATTAAGTTATGATAGTTTTAATAATTATTTGAAACTATTGTGAAGTTATTAAAACAGTTTATTTTAGATAAATTTTGATCTGTGATTATCACTACTTTAAGGACTTAATATCGTATGTGAATTCTTGAAATATTGGCATCAGACTTTCCTTAACTTAAATTACATCCTAGTGAAATATTTTGCCAACCACTCTAGAGCTTTTGAAATTACCAATTAAAAGTTTAATGTTTAACTTGGTTAATGTATTTGTTTAATCTCTTGTCATGAACAGTCAAACAAGGAACGAGAACAAAATTGTGTATTCTCATTTTGAATTATCTAACTTACACACTTTACCTTATGAAATAAGTTAAGAACTATTACGTTCATAATTAAGAACTTTGATTTTAGGGGGGAGGGACCATCTACTTTTTATTTGTATTATGTGATTATTTTGATTTAATTGAATTTAAGGTTTATTGAAATGATTCGACGAAGTTATAATTGTTTGATTAAGATGTTAATATTATTTAATTATTTTGATTATGCAGCGTAATTTCTGTAAAATAAAACTATTTTCATACAATAATTACTAAGGTCTTATGTGTTCGTGGTGATAAAGTCAACAGTCCCGTCTGCTTGCCTATTTATGAATCAAGAGTAGTAACGAAGTCACGGCTCCTATCCCACACATAGGCACTTTGATTTACATAGCTCACTATTGATCTCACCGCATTCGCGTCGGTGATACATTGGTGTGTAAGGTGGCTGAACTGCTTACAGGTTTAGTAAACATGGGCCCCAATAAGGGTGTAATTGTTAGTGGTTCGCACACCCCGTTCAACAATACTATTAATTTGTTTATCTACGATTAATACGAAATAAAAACATTTTATCTCTGTTTAGATGCGTAGAAACTGATTCTTTTCGTAGTTGTATTCATTGCGCATGCGCGTTTTATAATCGTAGAATTCTTTTTTGATCCGCACTAAGGCGGAAAAAAAGAAGAATTCCTCACCTTATCGCACGATTTGCGTCTTTGCTTACATTTAACAAAACTAATTCGCTGTTTTGTTTATTAAAGTAACTGTTTTTTATCAAGTTTTTAGTGATAAACAATGTATATTTAATGATTTTCTGTATTCATTATTAAAATCCAACAATCGCAGATAAAGTACGGAACGCACTCGTGCGAAAACTGCATTTTGCTTTGCTCGTGTGGTTTTACTACCCTCGCTGTCGCTCGGATGCAAACTCCACACTCGCATGTAAAATGGAACTTTCCGCACTTGACGCGTAATGTACTATGCATATCGGCATATCAACGTTGTGGAAACTTATATTTTACGTAGCCACTTACATAATCGATTTAAATAAAAATAACCAAATCAGTCGACCCGTTTGCGGAGCGCCTTAGAATTGTGATTAGTCAATAGATCTGTGACAAAATAACTAAACTTTATGCTCATATATCTTATGAACAAATATTGGTAGAGGTGTGAAATTTTAATTTCTGGTTTAGTTTGTTTGTAATGGACTCTAATTTAAAATTAATTTTATATATTTATGCATCTTTAATAAGGTGATAGAGGGGGTCCAAAATGTTCCAGTAAATGATGGTACGGCTGTGCTTGACTTGCCCGGGGCATTGACGCACCCTCAGATGTTTTACATTAAATCCCTATAGATTTCTTTTATATAAAGCAATTTCATTACGCATTTTCAATTATGCGTTGTAGGTACTTGGCGAAGTTCCATTAATCACTATGTTAATTAGTTGAATATCAATTTAAGAATGAATGAAGTCTTTTTTTAGTTCGTGTAATTCTGCTGATAATAAATCTTCTTTTTTCTTTTAGGTACATCCTTTTAGCATTTTGGTGATTATCGAAACAGTTGCAAATCCGAGATATATAAATAAGGATACTAAAGTGTGGTAGGGGGAAAAATAAGTCAAGTCAGTGTTTAAATTACTTTTGGTTTCTGGATTTGTTTTTCTGTTTCTCTCTCTCTCCTCCCCTTACTTCTATTTCTTGATGGCAGTTGGCGTGTCAGACGTCTTGTGTTGTTTCAACCGAGGTTACTATTGTGGTTATAGAAGAAAGAAAAGGCGGGGGAAGAAGAGAAAATGTAGAGAATCGTTAAAAAAAAGCTGCGAAAGAAAGGTTCACTTAGGGTAAAAAGAGGATATCGTGTCGAACGGCTGTAAGGGTGAAAACTCGATGACTTTGCTTACTCCCTCCAAACTCGGTGGCATTTTCATAGTGTACAAACAAACAAAAATACACTTGGTTTACTCCGGAGCCGAGTTGAAATGTGGCAAGCCATGCTTCTGACTACATTGACTTTCATTTCGCTAGGTCTCGACAAAACCCCCACCCACCAAGGGGAAAAACATTAGCAATTCAGAATTTCAAGCTCTTTTGCTCTCTCGCTGTGAACCCCATACTCAATGTTACTCTCTGGTAACTGCACCGAAAACGCATTACAGTCATAATAAAGAGTAAACAATACGCTCTTGTTTACTTTAATTATATATTTCACCAAGTTGTTTCTCATTATGTGCAAATTATTATTCCATTTTTTTTTTTTTAATATTTCTAATTACTATGACAATTTCCAGCATAACCTTCTGAGTCCACCAAACAACCCTTCAATTATTTTTTTTAATTGAATAAATTATTTTCTTTTTTCAAGAGTACGGAATACTTTTAGGGTTATATTAAAAAAAAGATAAATTATGCAAGTGATTTCAATTGTAAAAAGATTTTTATTTATATTAAAATTTGAGTTCCAATATTTACATTTTTAAGGGGTGAAATTCTTTTAGCATATTGGAACATTACCTCACATAACTTGTTCTCTGATTTTATCGGAATAATATTTACAAATTCTTAGTAAATATAAGCTCCTCTCTTCTCACTTTCATAAATTTACGTTTTTTTGCTTTTTTTAAAAAAATGGCGTTGTAGCTTTTATTTTAAACTTAATTTGTGGATTGAAACATGTTTTTTCGATGTTTTTTAAGCGACTTTTGTATTATTTTTTATCAGTACGACATTCATGATTATATTAAGTACGGCAAATGTTATATCAAATGGAATAGAGTTGTTTAAGCTTATCTAACACATACGTTGATTATAAGAATAAGGAAGTTAATTTGTGACTATATTTTTTAAAAAAATGCAATTTTTTATTTCAGAGCTTTTAACTCCTGCTTAAATAACGCTACAGGAACAAATGTGTTAGTAATTTTAAAGGAAATTGTGTACAGTGGCGGATTAAGGGTGTCATCTAGGGGGTGGCGATCTGACCCTCCAAGGGGTTTCGGGAGTATAGAAAGCCCTAAGGAAAGGGGGGGGGAGTTATCAGGATTCCCCCCCCCCACTGCAGTAAAACATCTTAACCGTAAGTCATAGGTGTCGTTAGCAGTTAATTATTGTATGGTGCATGAAGCGGGGGGTCCGGGGGTCCCCCCCCCCCCCGGAAAAATTTGAAAATATGACCTCTCAAAACAGCGCTTTTATGCATTTCTGATATGAAATTTGGTAGTCGTTGGAAAAAAGTATAATCAAGGGGGGGGGGGCGGTCGCCACCCCCGCCCCCCCCTTTAATCCGCCACTGATTGTATACCCCTTAAAATATTGTTTAGTTTATTGTTCTGGTTTAAATACGAATTCATATATGTAAATATTTCTAAAATAAAATCGTGGTTTTTGAAAGGTTTGAAAGTGGCTATGGCTGCTGAACAAGATAAAAACTAGGAATGGGTTAATCTGGACTACAATCTAATGTGTTGTAATGATATGAATAAAGAATAAAAATTTATTTGTGATAAAATAATGGTGAGCCTATTGTAAAATACTAACTATACCGGTTTGAACTATTAAGCTAAATTTGAAAATGGTTTTATAGGCGGTGTTAATCACAAATGTGCCTGAAGCGAAACCTTCAGGCGAAACCTAAAGGCATGGATAAGCAGAGTAGGTTCGTATGTTTGCACTCTGGTAAAATTAACAACATACGGCATTGTTAATATATTAAATAAGAGCTAGTAGCTAATTGAAAGAGTGCATTTCAAATGATACAGTTGTGATAGGTATTAGTTCTACCCCTTTGTTGTAACAGTGCACACAGTGAAAATCTCATTCATTGTTCATTCAGCTCGTATATGTTGGGTTGGGTGAGATTAAAGAACCATTAACTATAGCGACCTGCAGCCAAGGCGATATTTCGTACTAGCTAGCCCTCTCCCTTCATTGTAAAGCTATTTAGTCATTCCTCACCCTTGTTGCAGTGTTCGGCCCTTGGTTAGCCGTCCTCTTTCCTCCTAGTGTAAACCCATTAGGCGGCCGAGCAACCCCTCCGAAAATTGGTTGATTAAATTGAATTATTCGTTCGTCGGAAAAGGTCTGGGAGGGTTTTCGGCTAGGGGGGTCGAAGGTCCTAGAAGGGTAGGAATTGGCGTAGAAGGGCATCGTGTATTACATGTAGCATAATGTACACACAAAGTATTTTCGAGGGGTGAACAGTGAACACCTAAAAAGGGGTAACATATCAGTTGAAAACATGCGAACATTACCGGAACCGTGTCCCTCGTAAACTAGTAACAACAGGATTATTATAAAAGATTTTATAAAGGGAAAAACCCCTTTTTGCCTGCTACTAACTGATAAGGCCTCATATAATATACGTATAACTCAAACATATATTTATAAGCACGTACTAAAAGTTATTCCTTCATTTATATACGTACCTATATACACACACTAAATTTATTAATAGTATTCATTTAGCCGAGACAACTAAAATGTGGGATTTGATAAACTACAAAGGACTTAAAGAATGTAAGCTCATCAAATACCAACCCTTCTGTATACAAAGCATTCCACACCTGAATCCCTCCGTTTGATTTTCCAAACCCTCAGCATCAGGTTCGTTCTGTTTCCTTGTTTTGTCCACTCACCTATTAAATTAAATTTAATCGTATGCCTGTAAGTAATACTGCTCGTGCGCAAAGTTTAAAATATACTGTCTACTATGTATTAAGTTCAATTTAATTACATCGTGAACCGTATTCTTGGTACTCGCAGGTCAATCTTTGAATTCCTTTCGATTTTTCTCTTTTATTTCTATTTCTGCTTATATTCTTTATTTTCTCTTTTATTTTTAATTCCCTTGATATTTTTTTTTCTAATGCAATTCAGAAGTTGTTTTCTTTCCCAACTCATTAAAAAGAAACAATTTTTTTCTTCTAAATAAACTGCAAAACTTGAAATTTACGTTCCAACTTTTTTTTAATTTTTTAATTACCTCACTTAATGTTAACACTTTTTTAAAAAAGAAAAAAGATTCAAGTGAGTTTACCTGAAGTTTTAAAATTAACTTAATTCTTCACAAATTAGTCTAAAATAGGTAGAGAAACATTTTTATTAAAGGAATTCATATTTTTATTCGTGTCTTCAAATTAAAAGAATTTTCGTAAGAAGATTATTATTTTTTGTCCCGATAAATTGTTAGTAGGTATTATGCTGTTTGTATGTAGTAGTGATAGTTAGTATATCGAACTACTTGTATGATTTTTTTATTTTTTCTTATAAATGGTTAGTAAGGTAGTATGTACGTTGATAGTAGGTATTATGCTGTTTGTATGTTGAGTTCATAGCAGGTATTATACTACTTGTATGTAAGGTTGATTATAGATAGTATAAAATTTGTATTTGGTCATTTTGGTCATTCAGGAAATTCTTAAAGGTATAATTCATTTTAGCATTGATTTGACCTACATTTTTATCATCTATAGCCTGGTTTTGAAAAGGTTTACTACGCCGAGCATCGTTGATGTAAGCTTCTAATATTAATAATAAATTAATCAACTCGCTTCCAATCATGAGAAGGGAAAATGCTAAACTTAAACCGGGGGGGGGGGGGGGGGGGTACAAAAACAAAACTGAATTATTGATTGATTTTTCTTGCTAAAGAGGGGACAAGTTGTTGGCTTTTTTCGGGGAACAAAAAGGGAAGGATCCCTTGCCAAGCAACGCTTTGCTGAGTTCATTTATAAATATTCAAGAGCCTAACAGTTCGGTTATCTTAACAGCTCCTTTATGTCTTAAATGGAAATCCTGAAAACAAAATATATCTTTAGTAATTTACTTTTAAAAGTGAGACTGATCTCATTCAGTTATAGCAATCTAACCACGTGTTCTTCGTTCACCGTATGACCGCTCTGACAACTCAAATAAGCCCTAGAAAGAAATCCTGTAAACTAAAATGTACAAATTGCATCTATCCGACGCATTATTTTCGATAAGTTATTTCATCGCCCCACCATAAGGTATTAGCATCAATTATTTCATAATTTTTTGACTAGCCGTTATAGTGGTCGGGGGTTGGCGGTATAAAGCACAATAGTCATAAAGGCGCGCTTCACATAAGGTCGTGAGGCGATAATCGCCGGTTTCTGTACGATTAAGTGTAAAATTTCAAGACCTTTAAATTGATGTATAACATGTCATGGTGGCTAAAAACTTTTTTTTGTCGCCCGCCATCTTGAAAATATTAAGTGTTGAAACTCCAAAAAGTGTACAGTTGTTACAAATGCTGAGATGTACCTGTGTGCCGAATTTCATGTTCCTAGCCGTAGAAGTTTATGAATTGAAACATGCCAACAGACAGACGCCAACGGACAGAAAGACAGACAGAGCAGTTATATAAGGTTTCTTTTCGTTTACTTCTCGTTATACAAGGGTTCTTACGGTTACTTTTCTTCGAACAGATTCCTAAAATTGAGCTTTGCACATTTTTGCGCATTGTGCATGCCCCCTTTAAGTTTAAGTTTAAATAATTTCATTATAAATGTCAAAGATTTTGCCGTTCCAGTACTGGGTTATATACGAAAACTACTGCAGCTAATAGCTCACAAAATATTGGTCCTACGTAAAAAATGAAAAGAAACATTTTTGTAGGAAATATTGTCAGCTTCAATTTTTATACATAAAATGTTTCGCTACGAGTGATATCTTATGAGTTACGAGATATTAACGAAAAACTAACGGAGACAGGTGACGAAAAAAGTTACCTTTTAGGCCCCCCCCCCCCCCCTCTCTAGCTCACCTACTTCCATCAGGACTTTTTAATTTCTTTGAACTAAGGTATTTGAATCAGCATAGTTCCAAACAACAAGATTTTCTATTTCTAGGGGGATCACATTTTTTTAATGCTCACACCCTACTGAGTTTTTAATCAGACCTATTATTATGTTAAAAGCTAATTTATGTTAATATGCCTAATTTATTTTATTCTCATGTGACCATTGGTTCAGTGATAGGGCCTAGGAAGAAGCTATGTGCCACACTAATTGGCAGATGGTATTATTTGATAGATAATAGTCATAGTTTCCCCTTTAGATAATAAATCACTATAATGCATTGCTATCATTGTTATTATAAATTTGTTTTTGGTAAATTTATGAACCCAAATATATTTCTTTTTCTTTCACTCTATATAAAAATTGTGAAGTTATTTATTATTATTGCTTTTAAAGCAGACATCAACACGATATTCATTTGATTGATAGCCGTTATTCATGCATATGCATTTAAATCAGATAAATAAGTGGAAATAAAGCATATAGAATAAATATATCTCCTATTTATATGAGGAAAATATATAATTTAGATAATACATATTAGTTAATTATACAATACTGGTTATGAATGTTTTTTTTTATTTAAGATTTATTGATTACCAACAATTTATCTAAAGTATTATTAAATAATACGTGTGGTGTCGCGGGACACCCAGTAGGAACGAAGTTCCTTACATTTTTCATTAAATATAAATCATAAAATCGCACTGCTAAGTACGTATTCTTGCTAACTACTTATACATGGCGGAGTTAGAAAAGAGACATAATTAAAAGTAACGAACTGTTTGTACCTAGCAAGAGTTAAGGAAAAATTAAAAGAAAATCATTATTTGTATCATTAAAGCAAGCGCCTTACTATAAATATATATTGAATATAAGAAAAAAGTTGATTATGATGAGTTTATATAGTTAAAGAGTATGTTTGTTAAAGGAGTTTGGATTGAAATTGGACTGTTTTCTACTTACCTGGCCTATTAATTTAAAATATTATAAAATATATCTTTTCCCTACTCTACAGCTTCTGCTTGTATCCGGTTGAAATTTTACATGCCTGTTTCAATTGTACTTTATTCTCCAGATGAAAAATAGTTAATCTTAGTATATACAGTTATTTCATATTTTTGTATATAGCAAATCTTAAATAAAAATTAAAACAAGCAATTCAAAATTCATTCTACTTACGCACGATTCATTATGATGAATTAATGTGATCAAACTTTAACCGTAAGTATATTGATATAAGTAGCTTTCATTGACCTTTAACCCTAATACTCTAACCGTACGTAAAAATTACGTACAGTTTTAGTTAAATGTGAATCATAAAAAAACTGTAAACCACACAATCCACTCTCTAGCAGTGCTTCGTCTATACCTTCCCGTTGCCCGTTGCAGTACATACTCACTTCAGTTTTACCCGATGCGTTAGTGAGGATTGACAATTATTTTTCATTAAATCACCACGTAAATATTACGTATAGTTAGCCTTAAATATCTAATAATAAATATAATAAAAAATACGTGTGGTGACGTGGGACACCCGGTAGGAACGAAGTTCCTTACATAAATTATAAGGTTGAAGTATTATATTAAACCCACCCGCAAAATCAAAACAAAAAAATATACCTACAAAAACAAAACAAAAAAATTTCCCTACATCAAAACTAAAAAATTCCCACATTAAGACATGTCAATGTCAATATTGTAAAAAGATTTAAAATCTGGTTGGTCCAAGTGACATTTTGACATATAACAAAAATAAACAAAACAAGTCAAGGAACAGGCTTCCTTGATAACATTTTTTCCTGTCTTTTTGAAGCTTAAGTTTACGCGAGCGTTGCGCGTGAACACTTGGGCGGATAACGTTTTCCAACGAACTCAGCCTGGGCATTGGTAAAATGAACATGTGTACCAAATTTCAACTAACTCGGTGATCTTTTGTTCAAGTTATCGTCATCGGTAGATTTCGTGACGGATTTTGCGTGACGGTGATTTCGTGACGGTGATTTTGTGACGGTGATTTTGGTCGTTTTTTTCGGATTCACTCCCGGGCTCCAGAACGTGCCATAAGGAACTTCGTTCCAATAAACCCAAAAAGTAATAAATAAACACATGAACAATAAAAATAAATAAATAATAATAATAACAAAATCAAAATAAAATAATAGTAATAAAAATTCGATTAATACATACGAGTTTGAGCTTGTTACATTTCAATAAAAATCTAATAAATTAATAAATGAACACGATAAACACATAAGTAATAAATAAATAAACACCTAACAAATATAAATAATAAATACAAATAGAAATGTTCGCTAAATAGTAACTTGCTAAATTAGTGATTAGTACTGCGTGTACGTAAAAAATACGTAGATTAGCGTTAAGCGCCGAAAAAGTAAGATTAATGTTTAAGGGTTTATTGAAATCTACAAAGACTGCATTACGGTCAGATAATACTTACTAAATCCAGAAATAATAATATTCTAAATCTAATAGGACTAGAAAAAATAATTAATTTCTGTAACCTACTAATTTAATTAAATAACTTTTGTTAAGATTTCTTTTTTTTTTTTGTGTGTGTCAAAAGGGTAATGCAACCCTGATACCCCCCCCCCCCCCCCCCACTGTATTTTTGCCACTGAAGCAATTTATCCCTGTATAGCTAATTATAATTTAATAGCTAGTGTAATTATAAATCTTCTCTCCTTTAACTATAGAAAAATACGTGTGGTGTCGCGGGACACCCGGTAGGAACGAAGTTCCTTACATTTTTCATTAAATATAAATTATAAAATCACACTGCTAAGTACTTATACATTGCTAACTACTTATACATGGCGGAGTTAGAAAAGAGACAAAATTAAAAGTACGAACTGTTTGTACCTAGCAGAGTTAAGGCAAAATTAAAATAAAATCATTATTTGTATAATTAATGCAAGCGTCTTACTATAAATATATATTGAATACAAGAAAAAGTTGATCATGTTGAGTTTATAGTGAAAGAGTATGTTTGTTAAAGGAGTTTGGATTGAAATAGGACTGTTTTCTTCCTACCCGGCCAATTAATTTAAAATATTATAAACATATCTCTTCCCTGCTCTACAGCTTCTTCTTGTATCAGGGTGAAATTTTACATGATTATATTTTATTTATTTACAAAACAAAGTGACATTTTTGACATATATAACAAAAATAATCAAAACAAGTCAAGTAACAGGCTTCCTTAATAACACTTTTTCCCGTCTTTTGAAGCTTACGTTTACGCGAGCGTTGCGCGTGAACGCTTGGGCGGATAACGTTTTCCGACGAACTCAGCCTGGGCATTGGTAAAATGAACATGTGTACCAAATTTCATCTAACTCGGTGATCTTTTACTCAAGTTATCGTCATCTGTAGATTTCGTGACGGATTTTGCGTGACGGTTATTTTGTGACGGTGATTTTGTTTGTTTTTTTCGGATTCACTCCCGGGCTCCAGAACGTGCCATAAGGAACTTCGTTCCAAAAATTGCTGGTTTTTACATAAATCAATTTGATATATATCTAAATATCGATATATTAGATTAGATAATGATTTAGGTACTTTTTAAGTTATTTCTCTATACAACGAATAAATAATAATAATTTCTATCGATTCATGAATGATGATTATGTATGTTTTTCTAAGGTGATTATATACGGTGATTTGATTATTGCAAATGTCCTGTAAGTGAATTAAATTAATATAGTTATGATAAATAGACAATTACATTTGACATGTGTGTGTGTATATATATTATAATAATGTGTGCATTATATATGGCATTTAATACTCTTTGTTAAAAAAAAAAGTTTAATATTTAAATAAAATACTTTGCACTTTACAAAATTTAAACTTTCATTGTTGAAATAATAAATATTTAAATGTTCTTCTTTCAAAGAATTATTAAAAAACAGAATATTTAAATGGAATGGCAATGAAAAACGTCCACTAACAATGCAGCAGTTTAACAATAATCCCTTTCTCCCCTAGTCAATGCATTTGTGTTGAAAAAGCAAAAAAATATTGGCAAAGTCAACCTTTTGTGTTAGGACGTTAATCTGTCCTAGTATATTGTCGGTATTACAGTGTTTGTTGAGAATTGTTTTGGAGTTTGCAGCCCACGGTTCACTGTCAAATTAAGGCTGGTAATAGCTTTGTATCGTTCCCTCGATTGCAAATACTAATTAATTATCGATTCTACATCGTTCGGACCCCGTTTATTCTTTGGCACATATTTATCTTTTTTGTTATATTGTCAGTTTAATATTTTTTCTCCCTTCCGATTATCTGCTGTGACGAATATAGGAAATTGAGCTACATCTGTGGGATGTCTCGATTAGAATAGTTGTTACATGAGAAAATGAAATGTCATTCTCCGGTAGCTTAATTAGTCGAGCTTTGAACCAGTTATCACAAAGGTCCGGATCCAACCATGTGGTGCTCGAGTGTATTTCTCTCTGATCTGCCCTTCTTGCATAATTTTAATTTACGTCTAAACAAATAGTTTTTGATGAATTTTCACGATTTAAGGTCTATTGGCAAGGACGGTCTAAACACCGTCCTTGGTATTTTAGAGATCAACAGTCATTTGATTTATATTATACCTTGTTTAATTTTGTATAATTTTATGTTGATTACAATTGCACCATTAGCTTGCAATCTCGTTTAATCTTCTCCACAACCCAACCCTTTCGTAAACTAAATTCTGTGAAAAAACTACGGAAGATGGTTGTAAACGGTATAACCTGTTAGATGCAACCTCCCTCGTTAGAATTTCCAACCACCGTGTGTTTGGACCAAGCTCAGTGATGCCTTTCCAACCACCGTGTGTTTGGAAAGGCATCACTAATCTTAGTACTGAAGCGACTTACAGGCGACGTGCTTGATCTCCTTGAAGACGATTCCAGCCCTCCAACGTGAAGAAGACGCTTAGCATATGACGATAACTTAAGTAAAAGATCACCGAGTTAGCAGCACTTGCACGTGTTAACCTTTCAAACTTAGCATATAATTTCATTTTCCAGTTAATAATTTAACTTAGTCACAGTGTCTTCAGCTTTAACAGTTAAAATTATATTCCTATTTAATTCAATTTAAGTCCGGATCGAAGACATCAAGAGGAACGTGTATTTTTGCGGCAGACATCGTAACAAATAAGTCCATTTAAGCTTACCTAAATATTGTATATTTTTTATAAACTGTCAATTTAACTTCAGTATGAATGTGTGAATGAGCTTGTTTGATTAATATGTTCCATATAAACTTAACTTCTTTAATGGTAATTAACAGCTTGGGTTTCCGGTGAAATCCGCGTCACGAAGGGGTTGAAGTCCGACGTTTCGCTTCTACTACTGGAAGCATCTTCAGGGTTGTGTTGCATCGTGATGTCGACTCGAAGCAAACTGAATATCTTGTGTTTGCTTTGAGTCAACCCACGGAAGCCTACGCACCAAGTTAACGACCTTCTTTAATGGTGTATGAATGTGTTTGTGAAGGAAATTTAAGTTGTAGCTTGTAATTAGCTTTATTGTTTGTATTTACTTGTCGGTACATTTTAATTAGTTTTCCTTCTGTGAAATGGTCCTGGGTTTTTAGAGTCATTCTGGAATATCAATTTATCATATAAGGTCACAACCCTATGACCCCGACAGGGACCTTTTAGTGGTTTTTAAAAATATCTGTCTATCAATGATGTCAATCCAATTTGTAATTGGTACACATGTTAAAAGAAAATCATACTCCCAGAGAAAAATTATTTAGATTTTAAGTTTTTTACTTTCTGAAGTACTTAGAATAGATTTATAGAAAGTGCTGTGACAGCGCGAAACTCCTATTTTTGGATTTTGATTAATTTACAATTTTTAAGGTGCTCTTAGTTCAAAAAAGTATTTTTTTTTAAAAAATGTCTGTCGTCTGTAAAGAGGCATAGAGCCTAAACTACTGGGCCGCTTTCGATGAAATGTAGCATAATTAATCGGATAAACAACGTATGTATAAGGTGGAATCGAGAAATCAATTTTAACTCTAAATTTAAGAGCACTGACCCCCCATAGTACTCCTAGTATCTAGAGAAGTATTCCTCAGAAGCGGCTCCAACGGGTTTTGACTAAAAATATTTAATTTAGTTGTGCATTTATATAAATATTTATCCATATATGTCGTTTTTTAGGTAAAACAATCTAGTTTCTGGGATATTGATAAAAATAAATTTGTTCCCGCTGAAATCGAAATGTGAACAACCACTTGTTGAATACTTTGAAAATATGTTAATTAATAAATTAATTACATTAGATATTAGGGAATTAAAATTTAGTATCGATTTTACATGTATATCAGTAATTCCTTCATGTTAGAAGAAACAACTAACTTAAAATGGTCATTAATATTACGCAAATTCAAATAATGAAGTAGGGTATTTAAATAATGTAACAACTTTGTCAATACACATATATATATATATATATGTTATTTGTCAATACACATACAAGTATGAGATTATTTATTTACATTTATTGATTACTTAACTGAATTAGTATCTTCCTTTCGTATTTCTCCTCTCTTATTTCCTGATAAATTAACTTTAAAGTCTTTTAACAATAGTTAAAACTGACATCGCATCATTCACACCTCCTTAACTCGTTTTTACTCCCAAGTCCAACTAAGAGGACTATTTATTTTTGCTAAATGTAAAAAGGGGGAAAAAGGTATACTTAGAGAGTTAGGGGAAAACTTGTGGTGGGTAAGGTTTTAGTGTTTTTAACATTTCCATTAGAGTCTCTAGTAGCAAGGCTTTCTCTAAGTATTTCCTCTCCTCATTACGACTAATTCTCCTCTCATCCGCTTCTCGGATTTTTACCCTCTTAACACTTTTTCTTAATTCTTTCAATGAAGAGACTTTTATAGGGCTGCCCTTCCTCTCCTAACTTTCTCTTGAGAAACATGTACGACCTTTTTCCCCCATAAAAGACCTTAAACTCGCCAACTTAATTTTCCGTTTTTTTAATACCGTCTTAAGTTTTACGTTAATGTACTCGTAATTCCCCTACTCTTTAACAAATTCATTAAATACTTTTTCCCTCCGTACAAATTTATTAAATATCTTAAGGATAACCCAGAGTTTTTTTAATCCATAAAATAACGTAAAGTTTAAAAAGGGATAGGTTAGAAGGGAAAAATAATGTTGATTATATCAGTGAATATATAATTAGCAATTAAATTAAATGAGTAAATTTCCAAAAATTATCTTTTATATAATTATATAATAATTTTAACAATTTTAAACATATTTTTAATTAAATAATAATTTACTTCTTCATATTTTTATTTTATTTGTTTTATTTTTTTATTTTTTTGTTTATTTTGCTTATTTTGTTTATTTGTTTATCTTGTTTATTTGTTTATTTTGCTCATTTTATTTTATTTATTTTATTTATTTTATTTATTTTATTTATTTTATTTATTTTATTTATTTTATTTATTTTATTTATTTTATTTATTTTATTTATTTTATTTATTTTATTTATTTTATTTATTTTATTTATTTTATTTATTTTATTTATTTTATTTATTTTATTTATTTTATTTATTTTATTTATAACCAGTTCTTTAGCATAGTTATAATAGGTCATTAGAGATCATTTCCTTATTTCTAAAGGGAGTAATTTTTTTTATATTCTTTAAAAAATGTAGGCATCAAAATGACTGTGCGGGCAAACAATGGATGTATATTTTTATTTCAATTTATATATATATATATATATATATATACACACCAAGAAATGAGCTTTGCTTTTGATAATAAAAAAATATTAGCTGGAAATGTGAAGAGAGGAATTTCCTGGTATAAATGAATTATTACTTTAAATTTTGATGCTGTTAGGTGAAGTTTTCATGCATAAATCAGATATCATGGCTATCTAATGAGGACTCATGATAATTTTCCCTCTGTGGAACCTTTTGCTTCATTCGCTCGTTTGTAGTATTAGTTATGACTGGCGAAGACAGGTCCCCAGCCATCAAAATTTCTTAGAGGCCCCCGATGGGAAGGCGGCGGGCAGGCTAGCATCGATCTCGCTTATATTATTCATAACTACCCTTTTCTACCCTTCTAATAAATCCCACCTTCACGGCTCGCCGGATCCTTCCTCTCCGTCTTAAATCTCGTCCTTCTTAAACTTCTTTTCATATTTTCCGACCAGAAAATGTGAAAAATGCTGTGGAATCCTCAGCGGCTTCTTACCGACTTAAATTTCTCTAGAGACTTAAGAGGTATCCCGCTTCTTTATCCCCCGCCAGACTTCTTAAAAATTTGAAAATACGATATCAGACTAAATATGCTTTGCCTTCTACTTGTTTGATGAATAAACCAGGCAATCATCCTCGTGGTTATTAGGTTAAGAATTTTCATCTCCATAACTTGCTATGGTTTTATTCCTTATTCAGACCTGTTTTTTAAATCCTTTTTCTGCAGACAAATAAGAAATTGTTTCGAGTTAGAAGAAGATTAAATTGACTGTTTTATTTTCTTATGGGGGGGGGGGTTATATTCTTAATATTAGAATTTATTCCCCACTAAACTTATCATTATTATTGAGGTTGGGTTAATCATAAACCCCAACAAAAACCTAACCATGAAAAAAAGAGCCAAATTCCAGACCCCTCCAAAAGAAGTCAGCCTATCAAAGTAGTCATATCTTCATTGTGACCAAGTCTGCTCTTTCTTTAGTCAATAACCTCACTTCCCTCCTACTTTCATGAGCAACACTGCTCATTAATTTTTATTATTTAACACAGGGGTTCTCAAACTTTGTCTTCCATAGACCCCCTGTAGGAATTTTATTTTTTTCATAGACCCCCTACCTAAGGAATATAATATATATACACATCTAATTGTGTGTGTGTGTGTGCAATGGCTACCACAGACGACTCATGTTAAAACACATAGTAATAGGAAAAAAATGAGGGGAAATTGTACAGAAGAAAGAAATTGAAATATCAATAATTATATCTATATTTTTAATGATTAAATTTAACATTCCCAAATCAGAATTCAATTTTAAGAAAATAGTAATGTGTAATAGTATTTTAGGTTAAAAAAGGTTTAAGTAATTCTAAAAAAAAATTCAGAAAAAATTGTACAGTGAATAACACTCAGATTACATTTAAAAACAAGCTAGTAGCATGTTTTTGCCAGTTGAAGGGGTAGGTGGTGGGGTTTTAATTTCGGGATTAAACTCTCATATCAAAACATTGGACATAATTTATAAGTTATCAAAACATACTTTTTCATTACTCATGCTAACTTCCTCCCCAAATCTAGTTTATATTTACTTATTATTTTTATTACAATACGAATACCTTAATATTCATTTATAAATATTATTTTATTTATTATTAATAATATTATTATGTTCATTTTATTTATTTATTTATTCATTTATTTTTATTATTTTTATTTTTTACTTATAAATTTATTTTTTACTAAAGAGACATCCATAGACCCCCAATAGACCCCTTGGTGATCATAGACCCCCCCATGAAGTCCCATAGACCCCCAGGGGGTCCACGTGGACCCCTTTGAGAATAGCTGATTTAACACATAGCCAGATTCTGAATGAGGCATAAAACAGACTTGGCCGCAATGTAGATATCATTGCTTTTTTTTTGAGTTCCCTCCTTCCCATTGTCCACGTAGCTCCTATGTGATTACACATAATACTTATAATTTATGACTAATTTAGAAACTGGGCCAAGTTTTAAGCAATAATAATTTCAAGATAAATAGAACTTTTTATATACTACGTTTTTAAAATTTCTGTTGAATCGTATGTAATGTTGATAATATAATTGTTATTGTTATATAATATATAATGTTAGTAAAAAAAAAATTGTTCCGAATTTATTTACTTCACATAAATGACAACCATCTAGAGAGCTGATCTTAAACCTATAAAAGGACAAATCTTTGTACAACGGATCTCTCCAACACCAAATCTAAAGCGTGCCATCGATATATTTGAAATAATATAACCGATAAATAATATAATCGATATTTCCTGTTTTGCTGTCATTCAATGTTTATCTATAACAAATTTAAGACCCGTCAAAATGAAGATTACTTAAATATGGGATATGGCAAAACAAATAAAATAACTTGCGGAGTTTTTCCGAACTAACTTTCCGTACGGCAAAATTTGCTGAAAACTAATTAAATTCTGCTGAAAGATGGCTAAAAGTATTAAAATAATGCATTGTCATCGTTTTCTGAGCTATGCTAAAAGTTTCAAATGTCTAGCTATTCGGGAAGTTAGTTAGAAATCGATTGCCAGATTTGTACCGGACAATCATTCAAACAAGAAAGCAATCTAATAAAAACGTAGTAAAAATAATAAAGCAGTCTTGTTGTAGGAGTAAAGTGAGGTTACAGATGAAAGATATAGCAGACATGACCACAAGGTAGATATTACTAATTTGATAGGCTGAATTTTTAAATTCCTGAGGAATTTAGCCTTTTTTTCTGGGTTAGGTTTTTTTTAGGGATATCATTATTTTTTGCTGGCTTCAGCATCGAGAGCCTCGACTTAGTTCGAGGAAAAAGTTCTTCCCCATACATAAATTAAACCGACGAAGAGTTATACGGGTGTAGAGCATTTTCCATGTATAATATTTTTATTAATCGGTACAAATGTACATAAAATTTTTTGTGTTCGATTTAATCAGTTATAATTCTTGGTTTTAAGAATTCTCTTAATGCATTTGAGGTTAGAGAAGTATACACATTTTTTCAGATCTTTACAATTTATTGATAACTAGCCGGATACCCGTGCTTCGCTACAGCGTGTTTTTTTTAATTTGTACGTTTATAAACTACCGTTGAGAAACATTTAAATTACTTTACTATGTGAGAATATCTAGATTCTCTCCCTCCCACTTATTTCTAAACCCCCTTCTCTTTGATAAGATAATTTGCAAATAACCTAAATTTTCCCCCCTCCTAAATGAAAATATTACTAAACTGTACATAACAACAATTACTGTACTCTTAAAGAGCTTTTCAACACAATTGCTTCATGAAGGTATTCATCACTTTGACCCTGTATCATCAAATCATCAAATTGGGATAAAACTGTAAATTTGTATAAAAGATATATTCTCATACGGATACTCTTCTTTTTTTATAAGATATAGCTATATTTTTCCATTTTACCCCCCCCCCCCCCCCCTTCTAAGTGAAAATATGATAAAACTGTACATAACAACAATTACTATACTCTTAAAGAGCTTTTCAGCGATAGGCATCATAAAGGGTATTAATTACTTTGACCCCGTATTCATTACTTGTACACCGTACCCCTGAGTACCAATATTTAAATTTTAAAAATTCATGTAGACAGTGATTTTCCCCTTGCTTTGAAGGTTATGTATGCAAATTTTCATCGAGATCGGACTAAAACTGTAGATTTGTATAAAGAACATACACATATTTATATATATATATGTGGCCGCCATCTTGAAAACGCAAAACGCCCGATTGGTATTTATGAAAAGTTTCTACTTTCATAAAAGGAAGCTAACTTCTAAATTTCAAGGTTCTAGTGCAATTGGTTCCGGAGATATCGTCTTTTCGAATTTATTATATAAATGGCCGCTATCTTGAATCAAGACGGCGGATTTTAAAAACATTTCTTAGCGAGCACCTAGGAGGTAAGAGGAACACACCTACAAAATTTCATGGTCATAGGTCCAGTGGTTTCAGAGATATCGTGATGTGTCAGTCAGTGAGTGAGTGGTATTTGGATTTTATATATATAGATTGACTGCTCTTCTTTAATTAGGAATTATAAAATCTGTCATTGAACAAAATTTAATGAGTAAATTCTGATGTTTTTTTGTCAAACTTTGATACCAATTTTTTTTTTTTTTTTATCATAGAACGTTTTTGACTCTAATTGATCATCATTATGCAGATCAGTGCACTGATGCGCTTGGAATTGATATTTTTTTCCATTTTACTTATTTAATAATTTTAAAAATATTAGTTTATAAATATATTTTATTTCTGTTGGTATATTTCTACAGATTTTGTGTTTTTTTTCTCCTTACCTCGGGGTGTTTTCAATTTCCTTTTTTTGTTACCTATGAAGTAAGACGTTTAATTTCCCCAATTTAATTAATGATTAACTAGAATCGAATCTTTCTTAGATGAAATATGTAATTAAACTTAATCAAGATTTAAACTTAATATTTTACAGTTAAGCTAAAAAAGAGGAAGTTTATTTTATCCTCATAAAATATAGTATGATTTAGAACTTAATTTATCTCCGTTTTTTCTCTTTAGTTCATGTCCATTCTTTAGTTATGTTCGGTTC
The DNA here is from genome assembly GCA_951217055.1 of Gerris lacustris. Lineage (NCBI taxonomy): Eukaryota > Metazoa > Arthropoda > Insecta > Hemiptera > Gerridae > Gerris > Gerris lacustris. The sequence continues at coordinate 52,191,305 of OX578282.1, forward strand.
GATTTTATTTTTCTTTTATTATTTTTCTTCTTTTTTTTTTCACTTCCACGCACCTTTGCACTAGGGTTATCCTGGCCGCTAGGAACTATTATAAATTATGTTTTTTTCGCTCTTTCTCCTAGGGAAGCGACAGGGGGGAGGGGGCATGAGGTTTCCCGAGGTCCAGAAATGAAATATGTCTTCTATCCTGAGGGAGAAAGGTTTGAGGTGAGATAGGGGTAGCTTCATAATTGGAGCAACACCTCACTGCTTTACGACCCCACCTCTGCATCCGGCCCACAAGGAAAAAAAAAGTTTATTTTTCCCTAGATTCCCTCTTTTAAACTTTATTTGGGATCGTTTGTCATATTTTTTTATTTTATTTTTATTTTTATTTTTTTTTTTTTTTATAACCCAAATATAAAAATTTAGCTTGTTAGTGAAAAATTGAAAGATAAACACAGAAGGTAGGTGCTACGAGGGTGTTTTTTTTTAATATTAATATATTTATAAAACCTTTGTTTACCTACATCCTTTAAGAGTGTAACTCTAAGATTAAGCGCTTTTTTAAAAAAAAAAAAAAAAAAAATGTAACATTGTTTTGACTTATAACCCTTATAGAGAGTATAAATCAAAAGATAGTAGGCTTTTATTTATATACATTTTAGTTGACTTATAACCCTGAAAGGTATTTTAACCACTCAAATAAAATAGTTTTTTTTCTTATTTATATTCATTTTCCTTGACTTATAACCCTGAAGGCATTGAAACTCTTCAATTGTAAGGGTTTTTATTCTTACGATATTTTGTTACCTTATGATTTATGACTAATTCAGAAACTGGGCCAAGTTTTAAGCTATAAAAATAAAAAAGCAGTCTTGTTGTAGGAGTAAAGTGAGGTTACGGATGAAAGAAATAGTAGACATGACCACAAGGTAGATATTACTAATTTGATAGGCTGAATCTTTAAATTCCTGAGGAATTTAGCCATTTTTTCTGGGTTAGGTTTTTTTTATTGAAAAATTGAAAGATAAACACAGAAGGTAGGTGCTACGAGGGTGTTTTTTTTTAATATTAATATATTTATAAAACCTTTGTTTACCTACATCCTTTAAAAGAGTGTAACTCTAAGATTAAGCGCTTTTTTAAAAACAAAAAATTGTAACATTGTTTTGACTTATAACCCTTATAGAGAGTATAAATCAAAAGATAGTAGGCTTTTATTTATATTCATTAGTTGACTTATAACCCTGAAAGGTATTTTAACCACTCAAATATTATAGTTTTTATTTCTTATTTATATTCATTTTCCTTGACTTATAACCCTGAAGGCATTGAAACTCTTCAATTGTAAGGGTTTTTATTCTTAAAATATTTTGTTACCTTACACCAGTTAAAAGTGTTTTATTTTTAGGGTTTTGTAGATTCTTCTCAAAACCCTTATGCCGAGGGTGATGTGTCCGTCTGTCCGTCGCTCTTTGGTTCATAGGGCCCGAACCGTTTAAGCTATAGAGCTGAAATTTAAAATACTAGTGTAACTTTTTGACCCAACCACAGGAAAAATATACAGAAGTTCAAAATTAAATTTGCGCATGCGCAATTCGCAAAAATGTTGTAAACTCAAAAATTTATATTTTTTTTAATTTTCGAGTGGGGTATCAAAAGAAAGCTGCTGAAGAGTAGGACGCAAATATATATATGCTTTTGTAAATTTTGCATTCCTTATTGGGTAAAAAAATCAAAATATACCCAAAAAAAATTTTCCCCCCCCCAACCACTATACTTCGGCTGGTCATAAAATTTTGAAATAATTCATGCTAATGCCTTATTGTGGGGCGATGAAAATTCCGGGAGTTCATCACAAATTTTAAAAAATTGCCAATTTTTGGCGCGAAAATTTGAAGTGCGCCAAAAATTTTATTTTTTTAAAATTTTGAGTTGGGTATCAAATGAAAGCTGCTGAAGAGTAGGACGCAAAGATATATATACATTTTTAAATTTTGCATCCCTTATTGGGTAAAAAAATCAAAATATACCCAAAAAAAATTTTCCCCCCCCCAACCACTATACTTCGGCTGATCCTAAAATTTCAAAATAATTCATGCTAATGCCTTATTGTGGGGCGATGAAAATTCCGGGAGTTCATCCCAAATTTTAAAAAATTTCCAATTTTGGGAGCGACAATTTGAAGTGCGCCAAAAATTTTATTTTTTTAAAATTTTGAGTTGGGTATCATATGAAAGCTGGTGGAGAGTAGGATTCAAATATATATTTGCTTTCTTAAATTTTTTATTCTTTATTAATTTTATAAGTCAAAATATACCCCAAAAATGTCCCCCCTCCCCAACCAGTATATAACGGGTGGTCCTAAAATTTCGAAATAATTCATGGTTATACCTTATGGTGAAGCGATGGAAATGGTCTGAAAAAATGAATTTGTCTAGTCGTTATTACCGATGAAAAACATTGTGACCCCCCGGGGGATCGAACCCGGACCCTTGAGATCGAAGAATAAAATCATAATTACATAACGGGCATGCTTAATCTTCTACAAAACCCTAAAAAGTACTTGGACGCAAGTACTTCCCTGTGATTTTTTATAACCTGCTTAGACTTGTCCTGACTTAGTTTCTTTTTAAACAGAGGAAGATTTAAGGGCGTCAACAAAGTATCTTTACTGAACTCTATTTGCAGACATAGCCTTGGTGTAAGTCTAGTCTCGACCATAATGGTCGGCCTAGATCTCCCTTGCTTCCTCTTCCTCTTCGGATTTCAATCAAGGTCTATTTTAGTCACACCATCCTCTGCTTTTTTCAGTGTATGCTCTACCCACCTCCATTTTATCTCTTGGATCTTATACATAATTTCACCCTGCCAACTCCACCTCCACAATTCCTTGTTTTTTTTTTTAAATATTTCATCTGGAATATATTAAAGGGCATAACTTTAATGGCATGGGTGGCATAACTTGTGTAATGAATGAGGTATATACTTAGCTAAATAATTAGGTTGTATCACTTGTATTATGAATCAAACATATTAACACCTTAAGGATGGGGTATATAATTGGCTTGAGAATGGTGTTTATCATCGGTTTAAGGAGGTCACATCCTTAAGGAATGATACCTTACTTACTTTACTTTCGCTGACTCTACTCTTTACACTTCTGGTGTAGCCGGGTCTCCCGAACATTTGCCTGCCATCTAATTCTATCCTTTAGTTCCTGGTGCTTAAAGTCTGGAGGTCTTTTAACTTCATTCAACCACTTCCTTTGGTCTTCCTCTCCTTCTCTGGCCCTATATCAAGATATCCATGACCAAAAGTCTGGAGGTCTTTCAACTTCATTCAACCACTTCCTTTGGTCTTCCTCTCCTTCTCTGGCCCTATATCAAGATATCCGTGACCAAAAGTCTGGAAGTCTTTCAACTTAATTCAACCACTTCCTTTGGTCTTCCTCTCCTTCTCTGGCCCTATAATATTAAAGTATCCATGATTAATGATTATGAGTGAAGACCTTATGGGATTTGATATTTGAAGGAATTTTATTTCTCCTTATCTTCGGTTCTAACTGACCGGCAATAAGAGAGTGAAAACTAGGTGAACTGCTTCTTCTAGAAATGGTGCTTAAGATGGTTAGAGGTTACATTCATAGTTGAATGAATAGCTTCAATCATTGATCTCATCAACACATTGAGCAAAGTGTTCCATAATTGTCTTATGTTACATCAATAGGTTAACGAATGCTTCTTGTCATCATTTTAAGGATATTATGATGATCCTATCTGTAGAAGACTTCACATTTAACTAAATGATCTTCATTTTATTTTTTTCTATTAAAAAAAAAAAAAAAAAAAAAAAAAAAAAAAAATCGTTTACAGTCCATATTAAATAAAAACCTTCTTCTTACCATACATTTTTATTTTTTCTTTAAAAAAGATTATTTATACTTTAAATAAATAAAAATTCGTTTTTTTTAGATGAAGTTTTGTGAGAGGGGAGAGACATTAAGGGGTTAGATATTTGAAGGAGCCTTTTTCTCCTTAGCTTTGGTTCCAACTGCCTGCCGATAAGGGAGTGCGAACTAAGTGGATCCCCTAGGGAAGGGGAGATCTTGACTCTAAGCTTATTAAGAAAAAGATCTTCACAGAAAGAAGAGGAGAAAAGAGCTTTGAAGATTTCCAACTCCCCGAAAAAAACCGATTCCTTCTCTGCCCTCTTCCTCAGTTAAAATTTAAATCCGACTAAAGGTTTACTCAGATGACTCTAAAGGAGGCACCCTTCAGGAGTTTAATAATGTCCTTTTTTCTTTCTCTCATGGAAACGTTCCTTCTCCTTTTCCACCTTCGAAAATGAAAATTTTGGAGCTCTCTTTAACCCTATCCAACAATCGTTCATCCCTTTTTTACCTCTTTAAAACATTTAAAAAAAAAACATTCTTTATCTGAAAGCAAAATAAAAAAATGAAATTTGCTTCTATAACGTATTCACAATATACTATTATTAAGGTCAAACGTACAATCCAAAATGAGAATTATAAAAGAAGAAAGAATTCGAGATAAGAATAAGACGAATTAAACCGATTCGAACATTTTTACCTTTGTAAACTAACACGACGAGGAATAAATAATACGAAAAATACAAAACAAATTTAATTTAAAGAATTGTAAAGGAATTTTATATTTCTGCTTCCGAGCTTACCAAAGGTAACGGAAGCAATTTATAAAATATAATTGTTTATAAATTACCCTCATCTATATATATATATATATATATATATATATATATATATATATATATATATATATATATATATATATATATATATATATATATATATATATATATATATATATATATATATATATATATATATATATATATATATATATATATATATATATATATATATATATATATATATATATATATATTGTATTAAGTAAAGTGTTCCTTAAAGATTGTCATTGAAGATTCTAATTAAACAAAAGCGCTTTATTATTTTTATCTTGTAAAATAAATTATAATTTTATCTAAACATTCCTCGGTTTTAATTACTATTTAAAATACACAGTTTACTAATTTAGAGAAGTATTAAGAAAACAATCTATATTATTATTATTTTCGTGTTTTTAATTAGTGGATTAACTTTTTTTGATAATATTTATACGTAACTATATTGATTACACTTAATTATGTTATTACATATTCGAAGTACATATATATAATGCGAGCGCTTACTTTAAAATATATTATTTTATGGAAATGAAATTCTATTTGGAATGAAAGTCCTTTTTTCTTTTATTATACTTTATTTAACAAGCTTTCGTACAGGGAACCTGGGCTTCTTCAGGTTTTAAATACTGTAAATTTAGAGAAAAATGGTCAAAATGAAAAAAGTAAAAACGAATTTTAGAAATGAAAGTCTTACCAAGTTAATTTTGATTGTTTTTATATGTTTTTTTAAATAATTAATTTTTTTTTTTTTTTTTAACTGACATACCTAATCAAAAAAAAATTTATTTATTTTTATTTATATTATATAATATTTGTGTAAATGTTGCTTAATTTATTGGTGTCTTGTTTCAAATTTATGTTGTCAGGATTTGATTTTATGTATAACATTTCCAGTGTAAGTCGTTTTTGGTGGTGTTTTTCAGTTAAAAAAGGTATGTCAGTTAAAAAAATAAATTTAATTCTTTTCAAGAAACATATAAAAACAATCAAAATTAACTTGGTAAGACTTTCATTTCCAAAATTCGTTTTTACTTTTTTCATTTTGACCATTTTTCACTAAATTTACAGTATTTAAAACCTGAAGAAGCCCAGGTTCCCTGGACGAAAGCTTGTTAAATAAAGTATAATAAAAGAAAAAAGGACTTTCATTCCAAATAGAATTTCATTTCCATAAGAAACCTCAAGTCCACAAAAGAAAAACTTCAACTATATTATTTTATATCTTTGAAATGATTTATTGATGTTAGCCAATTATTTTGCTTTTGACTCGAAAATAGTCAATACAGAAGCGATTAATCAAAATCAATTAAAGCTTACACCTCTCAATTTAAACTCTACACTTTAATAGAAGAGGATTGATAAGAATACTGGTGAAATAATAGCCAGCCTATCCATATAGATAATTAATGATTGTGTTACCAAACCCCGGACTCAGTTATTACTAGAATTTCCTTCTCAGACTTTTGCAAAGCTTTTTTTTTTTTTTTTTTTTTTTTTTTTTTTTTTTTTTTTTTTTTTTTCTTCAAAATCGACTGATTTACTGTTGAGAACTAGAATTTCCATAGTTTATTAAGGGAAACCCGTTTTCTGGGGGGTTTCGTAGATCTTCCTCGAATCCTTTATGCCGAGGGTGACTGTCCGGGTGTCCGTCCGTCGCTCTTTGGATCATAATACAAGGCCATGTATAATTCCACAACTCCCATAGGAACGTACTACACTCGATATAAACTTATTGTCATATTTCCCAAACCGTTTAAGAAATAAAAAAAGAAAATGTAGAAAATATTGATAAATATATATAATATTTTTATTGTTTGAGTGGGATATCAAATGAAAGCAAAAGATGAGTAGGTTACAAATATATATAATTTCTTTAAAAAAAAATGTTGCATTCTTTATTGGTTTAATTGGTTAAAATACAGGGTCTTTATTGTTTTAATCCAGAATGATTAAAAAAGAATGACCCATTTTCAAAATTAATTTATTAAATTTTTTGAATTTTACTTGACATGTTTAAAGCAATTAAGTTTAAGTTATAAGCAGCGCAGCAGCGTAGTGGGCAGTTAAGTTGTACGTATAGCTTAATTTCTCTAAACATGTTAAGTACACTTCAACGATTTTTATAAATTAATTTTATGAATATAAGTTATGGAAAAAAAATTAATAAAGGGACTGTTAGAGTCACTTTATTAATTTATTCGTTTTTTTATTATTGTTATTTAATTGATTGTGAATTGTTATAATGCTTATTCTGACTTAAATTTTAAAAGAATTTTTTTATATTGTTATGACTTCTATTTTGACTCTCTCTAATGGAGATAGAATTTTAAATTGTGTTATAATAACTACAGGCTGGAATTCAATTGAAAAAAGTTTGTAAGTTAACGACTGAAGATGACTTTACAATAAAGTTGAAACGTATCGTAATGTTTACCTCTACAGCCATCACATAACTTATTATTCATATAATTATAAGGAGGTATCATAAGTAAATTATTATTTATAATTGAATTAAATTAATTTTGGAAATAGGCCATTATTTTTGAAACACCCTGTATAACAAAAAAAAAAAAAAAAAACCCTATACCACCCTATAACGGCCTTATTATGAGGCGATGAAAATTTCCTGACAAAAAAAAAATACCACTTTTTATAAATTGCAAATTTTGTTGGTGCAAATGCAGTGCGTTTTTTTGCGAGCATTTTTTTATTTATTTTTTTTTAAATTTGAGTGGGGTATTAAAAAGCTCCTGAAGTGTAGGTTACAAATATATACATACTTTTTTTTTAAATATTGTATTCCTTATTGGTTTAATCTATTTAAATATATCCAATTTTTGGGGCCTTTTGCCTAATTTTAATTATATTTTTTTTATTTTCATATAGAGCAGGAAAATAGAGGAGAGGGAAATAAATAAATGTATTTCATAATTTAATAACTTACATGCTTAATAATATACAGAACCCTAAAAATTATTTGGATGCAAGTGCTTCCCTGTGATTTTTTTATTTTTATTTTAATTTCAGTCAAAGTTTCTATTTATATTGATGTAAGTTAAAACGCGTTCTTACTTGTACCAAACTGGAAATTTGGAAACTAACTAAAAAGCACTTTTATGAACTGCAAATTATTCTAATGTCAAGTTAGGAGAAATTTTTTCGGCATTGGTGAGGTCTTAAATAAGTATGATCACTGGTTTTGACTGTATTAGTTTTCCGTTCACTAATTTTGAGCCGGTATGAGGCTTGGCTAGGACTGTCTTGCTTTTCGTTCAAAAACTTTAATTCAGATCCCAAAAGTAATTTTCTTTTTAATAGAATTTACTAGCTCCCGACAGTTCGTATTAATATACGCAGAGCTCCAAAATTTTGAAATATCTCTGTGAGTTGGTGGGCCACTAATTCAGCCTTTTGTCACTAGTACTTATTGTCTTGGTAATTTGCAAGCTAAAAGTTTGCTCACTTTATCCTAAAGTCAACAAGTTAATAGAGAAGGGAAACATGAGAAATCAGACCCACCTACATATTATCATTAAAGCTACTTATTTCATATTCTCCTTGAACAGGAATGTAGTCTTTAAGAAATGATTAAATGTTTATTGATTTCAAGTCTTACGCTCCTGAAAACATATTTGATTAATGCACAGCGATCTAAAGACGACGAAAAGCGTTAAATTAACAACATTATTCTCATTTTCATTAACACCTCCTTGTTGAGTTGTCAAGATTCATTTAGTACTCCGTTTCTTTAGCCAAGCAAACTCTTGTTTTATAAGTGGATTTTGATCCAGTTGAAGAATTCTCGTCGAGAGTTGCCCACTTTCTTTACCCTTTCCACCGTTCGAATTTATGAAAGATAAACGTTGATAAGTCGGTAAGTAAAGTTGTGTTGAAGTTTACGGTGTCGATATTGCTTAGTTTAATAAAGAGAGAGGAGAGATGCTTTGTCTTGCATCTCAATTCGTCGGATTTAATTTTGACTTCGAGTCACTTCCTAGCTCGGTTTAACTTTGTGCGTCTCAAGTAAAGCTCACAGAGTATATTGAAATAAAGTTCCTTTGACGGCTCGTATACCGTGAATGGATACGTTGACTATTGGATATTGGAACTTACCATTCGATTCAACCACATTTCTACATGTGGAAATACAGTAGTAGTCTCAACCCAACTTCTTCCTTTTATATTGCAAATATATAAAAAGGTTTTTTATTTCTTCATTATATATTTAGTTTGATGTTACTTATTGAACTAATGTACGATGTTTTTGTTTATTAGGAAAAACAATTATTTTACCAACTTAAGAATGTTTTTTTGACTTAAATAATTTATTTAAAACTTTGGAATTTATTTCTTACCCAATATCCTAAAATTAGATACGGGTAGCAAATGAATTCTAACAAAAGTCTATTTAAAAAAATAACGTGGAATGGGCTCCAAAAATAAAATTAAGATCAGTTTCAAGCTTACTAAAAGATACCTCCTTTGTTGATATAATTATTTTGCTACCGAGCTCACCGATGGTAACGGAAGATAGGATAGTTCTGAAGAACGAACATTTTTATGTCTGATTTTAAAACTTCCAAACAGAAATTAGTTTCAGACAGTAGCAACATTTTTGGTTCCGTGTCTGCGTCTGTCACTCAATTCTTGTAAATCAACATATCTTAAAAACAACTCGTCTGATTTTATTGAAATTTGAATGGTAGGTCATAATTAGCCCATTGTTGGTCTCATATAAGTTTCACCCCCCCCCCCCCCCCCCCCCTTCTGCACCCATTTATTTCTCTTCTATATGCTCACAAACATACATTTATTTAATCCTATATCATCAAAAGCACATCAGATTTTTATGAAATTTTGATAGTTCGTCGGAAATACACCGCAGTTAGCCCCAGATTTATTTCCACCGTCTGCGCTCTTTAAATTTTAACTTTGTCGAGTCGTACTTCTCTAAGCCGCTTTACTAGAGCCGCTTCTGCCGCGTTACAGCCGCGTCAATGGAATGGGTTCATTTACCTTTAAAGAGTCCTAGTCGCGCGGTTGCTGCTGTACGGCTAGAGTTGTTTCAGTCACAGACTCTCTCCACTTTTAAGCAGCAATTATTTAATGTTATGCGGTGAAGAGACTCTTTGGCATATTCTTAGGCTAAGTCCTATATTTGGCAGCATAGCGTAATGATCATATTCAAGTATGTAAAGTTTTGTCTTGCCAATCTACAGAAACCACCATTCTTATATTACTCTGTTGTCAACTTCTATATCCTCGGTTGAATATAAAACTACTTCAGACACTCGTAATAACGACGATTCTAACCAACGAAACGAATTGTAGGATTTATCCGTGCGTAAAAAAAGAAGGGGAGAGCAAAAAGAATTCTGAAGCATCTAAATCTCTGAAGGGTCGTTTTCAGTTTGAAAGTTGACTCTGGTTTTGTGTGGACTTTCGGACACATGGGCCCCTTGAGACACTTCTCCATTTCTTTTACCTATTTTGTGCTCATCCCCTATACATACTGCACACGTCCGAGACCATTATAATGGTCAGGGTTTCAGATCAATAGTTTCCTGGCACTTTTCCGACAGTCTTTGCACCGCCTATGTTAAACACTATTTTTCCTCTCGATGAACAGCGCCCTCATCTTTATAATCCTCTACTATGTTGGGTTTCAATATGTTTTATACTAATCTAATCATTCTTAAGTATTCAGTATTTGTCAGTGTTTCTCTGTTTCTTTAGCAGTTTTAACTCATTCATTTAATATATACCTTTAATAATTAAGTCTCATTATTTATTATATCTTCTGTGTTTTAAAATTAGAATAAAAATACTTGACTTGTATTTTGTATAACTTTTTATTTCTTCACTCTTAATTTCTTTATCCTTACTTTCGCATTCTTTAATGTAAGACCAATTTGTTTGCCACTTACTCTTGTTGTTTTGTTTCTTCTCTTTCGCCATTTTATCTTGGCTGTTTTCTTCTCTTTGATGTATCCTTGGCAACCTTGTGTTAAAATTATTTATACTTATTAAAAGGGGGTCCGTATAGCATGGGGAGGGGGGTGCACTCCCACTTGTTTAAAACCACATGGGTAAATTTGACACAAATTTCACGAAAGAGATGAGCCTTTTTCATACTAATGATCACCTCGAGTTACTGTTTAAAGTAAATTCCTTCGTCCTGAGCCTAATATAATATTTTGATTGGAAATTTAAAGAAACTCAAAAATAACTATTCCCAAAAGAGCCAGTCTATCCAAAAATTGGTTTCTAAATTTTGCCAAGTCTACTCTTTCTTTTTGTCAATAACTTCACTTCCCTCCTACTTTCATGAGCAAGACAGCTCTTTTATTTTGAGTACTTAATACATGGCCAGTTTCTGAATGAGGAATAAAACATACATGGCCGCACTGTAGATATCTCTACTTTAATGGGTCGACTTTTTTGGGTGGGGGTCTAGAACATTATTCTTTTCTTCTGAGTTCTCTCCTTGCCATTACCCTTTACTTTCTATGTTTCATCAGAGATCAGAAGTGTAGTTTTCGATGGAATAAAGCCTCCAAAATGCTCCACATATTAGTACACACCAAAATCGGACTTGCGGTGACATTTATATAGGCAGGAAAAAAGTTAAGGTGGTTTTTGTAATATATGCAATATAAATTTTGCAATTCTGACTAATGTACAGACAAAACATTAATATTACATAATATACATTGATATAACCATTATTATTTATCAGTAAACTGTTGATGACAAAATAACAGGTTGAAATTGGTCTTAATTAGGAATTAACTTTTTTTTTTAGATATAAACCTATTAATTCTGCTCTTACTATATTTATCATGCTATAAGGCCTCTGTAAGTGCTATAATTCATTATTTTGTTGTTCTCGAAACGTGTTTTATGCTGTCTAATAAAATCGGTCAATATGCGCACTGTCGCTTCTGACGTTTATTACTTTCAACAATATAAAGGATGGAATAATTTCACGTTTCCATCCTTTATATTGTTGAAAGTAATAAACGTCAGAAGCGACAGTGCGCATATTGACCGATTTTATTAGACAGCATAAAACACGTTTCGAGCTCAAATTAGACCCATAGACATATTTCATGGCTTAATCGCATTTTGACCCAAGTCGAAACAAACAAAGCAATCTCGAAATAATCTAGAATTCCTTTAAGATAGTAAACACGCAAGTCAAAGCAAAAAGAAAGAAAATATATGAATAAGTTCCTTACAACTTGTTTTAACTTTAGCATTCATACTGTTACATTATTTTCTTTATTTTCTTTATTGTTTTTATTATATTTTTTTTTTTTTTAACTATAATCTTATTAATTCATCGGAAATTCATTGCTGATATAATTGTAATTTTATATGTAAACTGGTAATATTCAAATTACATTAAGTCTATTTTTATTTCAACCGTGTGTCAGTTAATATTGCAATTTATAAATTAACTAATAAAAATAACGATATGAAATAAATAAAAAATGATTTATGTATTATAGCATTCAGTACTACAATTTTACCCTTTTAAACAACTGTTTTTCTTTATTATCCTCTTGTATTACACACTTCCGGTGAAATTATCTTTACATCAAATTACATATTTAAATTATTCATATAATATGTTAATTAGATTAAGGTACTTATTCTGCAAAACATGTATTAAGATTAATTTCTCAATGCTCACACCACCTGTGCTTCACCTAAATTTATTTTTCTGCGTACAAACCGTAGAATATTTTTAGATTATAAATTACTCGTAGATAATTAAACATTTTGTTAAATGTCAAATCGGGGTAAATAATTACTCAATTTAATACATTAATTAGTGATATTTCAGCCTTTTTTTGGACATCTCATACCAGTTAGAAGTCATAAGTTGTATAAAATCACATTATATACGAGTCAGAAAATAAATGAGTCAGGAGTAGTGCCTAGTCGACACATAGTCACTGACTCTCTCAGGAGTGAGGGAAATGATGTGTGTGGGAGATGATTCGTAACTGACTCTCTCAGGAGTCAGTTACGAATCATCTCCCACACCTGATGCTTTTTTACTTGTTTGTGATCTGATTAGAATCGTTTTATTCAGCTCTATAGTAGACAGTTGAAATTAACCCAGTTAAAATGATAGCCGTTTAATAGGGTCGTTAGTTAATTGATGTGAGTTTACAGTTTAAGAAGCGACTAGCATGCCGTTAACTGGCAGTATAATTAGAAAGATTGTAGATTTACTGGCAATTCAAAGAGAAGATTCGATGACACGAAACCCACTTTAGAAAAACCTCTACAATGTCCACATAATTCCCCCTTTTTCCCTCTTTCTGCTTCAAGTATCTCCCAGAGTGGTCATATCTTTTAGTTATCTCTTGGTCTGGCTGTTTTAAAAGTATTTTAGGCCCCTAGGGGTATAATTTAATTTTCTTACCCACACCGTCCTTCCACTTCACTCTAAAGACCAATAAGCATGTCTCATTTTGAGTTTTTTCTTTCCTACTTTTATACTTGTACAATGGAGTTTAATCGTGAAAAATTTAGCTCCATACTTTTTTTTATTGTCTCTATTTTATATGATGCCTTGGTCTTTTCTAATAAAAGTAGATTTCCTATTAAAAATAGCATGATAAATATAAAACAATGGTATTTTAACCTACTGACAATTACTTAGTGACTTCGGATACAGTTGCATATCAAAATACGTTGTTTCAATAGTTTTTCTTTTACATTATAGTAAACGGATATAATGTCCATCTTTCTGTACAACAAGTCTCAGTCTTCTGAGAATAGAACTAAATCGTTGTTATAGTTAATTTTGGTTACTTTATTTGGCCACCTCTTTTTGAACATAAGAATTTTAAACTACTTACTAAACTCTATTTCAGTTCGAGATGGTAAGAGGTTAGTGGGCTGAGTTACTTTGTAATCTTTAAATATTCTTATATTATTTATAAATGTTTGTACCAGTGATCATGGAGACCTGGCCACTCATCTGGGATTTAGTACTAGTAGTAGTAGTAGTTACCTAGTACTTCCCTACTAGACGGGTAGAAGGAACCACTTGTTCGAACCTCGCAATCAGGCCTACAGTGGACCCATTTTACTTCCCCGTGGTGGAGAGTTCCAGCTACTTCACACATCATACATTTGCACTTGTACATTGTACCGTCGAAGCGAGTATGATGTGGTCATTAGTAAGCTATATGAGCGTGCTTTAAAGTGGGGGGGAAGAGGACCCCTCAGGGGGTCCCCTCGCCCTACTCCGACCTCGAACCATAGATACAGATCACATCTCATGACACGGATCGAACCCACTAGACGACGTGGGGGAAGAGAACCTCTCATGGGGTGCTCTCGCTCTGCTCCGTCCGCGATTCATAGATGCATTCAGTGTATCACGGCCTGGGATCGAACCCACGACCTCTAGTTGCCTCGACTCAGTGATAGCTGCGCGGTGTCTTTACCACCTCGGCCACCCTGGCTCCCTCGTAGCTGCATCTGGGATATAATAAAATAAAAATTGCATGGACTGTAAATTAGTATATTGTATGTAAATTGTCAGATGAATAAAGTGAACATAGATAAGTATAAATACGAGATTATGTTAATAATTTATCTATATGTTATATTAATAATAAGCACAAATTGTTAATAATATGAATTATGAAAAGAAGGAGAATTATTAAAAGTTCACTTGGACAATTTCGTCATTTTGGTGTCGAGTATCACCGCCTTAAACTATCATCGCCCTTTAAATAAGGACGATTTCCTTTTCCTTTTGTTAGGGAGAATTTAATATGATTTAAACAAATGAATGAAAATAATTTAAAACATAGGCTCATTTCTCCTAATGATTATGAAAGTATTAATAATGATGATTAGCATGAAAGCACTAACAATATGTTAAATGTCTGATCAAATTCCTAAACTAAGATAAGAGAGAGGAATCATGGAGATATAAAATTCGAAACCGAACACGTAAAATTTTAATTGGATAGCTGAGATAGAAAGATAGAAAACAAGGCCAAACAATGTTAGACGAGGTCTTTTCCAAAGCAAGGTAAGTTTGAAAATTGATACAGAGAAGAAAATAGGGATGCCGTGGCTTTAGAATAAACACGCTGAGCTTCTATCCTTAATTAAAACCCAACTAATTTGCAGAGGAAAATAATGAGAGGCAGGATAATATGAAATATCTGACGCAGAAACTATGCATTTCAGCCTTGTTACATAAACCTCTCATAACCTTAATAGAAAATCAACATCTCCTTAGTGTTTCTGTGTCTTTAAGCCTTTAGATAAACTCAAACATTTTTTTAAATTAAAGAATGTAAAATATTAAGTATTCAAGGTTTGAAATTATAGCTTTGTATTTTACAAACAGAGATTATAAATAATAACACGTGTTCCAAGTAATAATTAATAGCTAATTGGGTTAAGCTTTAAAGCCCTCTTTACAAATAGGTTGGTCAAGTAAAATCAACCATTATCACTTAACCATTAATGATTGTATAAGGACCCCTTTAAAACATTTCATATCGTACATTATATCTGTTGTACTTGATTATTATTAGATATACAAGCGTCTATGGAAGTCAGATTAAGGGAATTACATACATCCATGTTATTCCTTTAATTATTCTTAAAGTTAAGTTCATCTACCAATTATTCCGATTTCAACTTATTGCATTGTTGTGTCAACCATAAGGCCCAATGCACACAGAAGAGGCGAGAGGCGGAGGCGAGGTGCAGGCGCGGCGTGGTGCACGCCTCCTCCATGTAAACATATGGCCCAATGCACACAGAAGAGGCGAGAGGCGGACGCGCGGTGAGCGCCGCTTGCTCGCCTCCTCCACGCCTCTTCCACGCCTCTTCACTCATTTTGAAGAAGCGAGCCTCCTGTGTGCCACCAGCATCGTTTCTACATAATTCAGTTTTACTACATAGTTAGTTTTGTACTGTGTCGTGTTTTTAATGTTTGGATACATTTCCAGCTCTCTCAATACGTTGAACGTTCCTCTTTTGCTGTTTTTTAACCACAAAGGGTGAACCCAAAACTTCCTTTGGCTATTCAAGTTTATTAGATTGATAAGAGCTAACATGTCCTCGTCACTTTCATCGTCCGTTGAATTCATGTTAAATAAAAAGGAATATGTATTATGTAGCTTACAACGCTCTATAGTCACGACTAGCTACACCACGGCCCGCCCGCGCCGCGCCTCCGCCTCGCCTGTTCTGTGTGCAGTGCATTGGACCGTTTTTACTCGCCTCTTCCACGCCGCGCCTACACCTCGCCCACGCCGCGCCTCCGCCTCGCCTGTTGTGTGTGCATTGGACAGTTTAACTCGCCTCTTCCACGCCGCGCCTGCACCTCGCCTGCGCCGCGCCTCCGCCTCTCGCCTCTTCTGTGTGCATTGGGCCTTAGACCAAGAAGTGATAGCAATTGCAATCTGAGGAGTGTGCTAATGTTGTTGTTCTTTTGTCCTATGAAGTCAGTTTTTAATGAAATAGACATGATAAAATAAAAATCGGCCTGAGGGTGTCTCGGAACTTTTCCTTACCAAACATAAACCTATTTTGTTGGTCCGGTATTGTGAGGTATTTAAAAATGTAAACTTTCCTATATTAAAATCAAAAGTTGATATTTTCAAAATTGCGGTAGATATTAAGATAAAATATGGAGGACTTATTTATCTTATTGAAAGGTGATTTTAGGAAAAATGATTTAGCGTTTAAGTTTCAAAGTTCAAGTCGATATTTTCAAGATGGCGGCAGTGTTTTGTACAGTGAAAATGTTTGTCTTATAATGAGGTATAATTGGTACAAGTTTCAGCGCAACGATTTTTTCTGAATCAGCAAAATGGGTTAATGACGTCACAAATTTATGACTTTCCGAGCAAATTAATTACATGCTAGGACTGATTTTTGTATTAAATTTCAACTCTCTAGCTTAAAAACTGCGGAGGTTCTGAGGTTGACATAGACAGACTGACAGTTATCCAGCTAAAAAGAAAAACCACTCAAATCGTCTTAAAACGTATAATTCTGTTAAAATCACGGTTTTGGAATTTTTGGGTGAAAAAAATACTTTTTCTAGGTAAGGCAAAGTAAAAAGTACTCCCTAAAAAATTCTCTAATACTGTTTTGTATTTTGCCATAAAGAGCTGTCATTTTTAAAATATCAAATATTAGCACCAGACAGTACTGACTTAATAGCTCAATAGCAATTCGCGGGAGTTCCGATTTTAAACAATGCTACGTTTACAGTTTTTTCCTGTAATAGTTTAGTCACTTTATGGAGGTTCCAATTTGAAATTTCAAAGTTGAATCCAATATGGCGGAAAAAATGATTACCTACCAATAAAGTAGTTTTTAATAAATGATAAATATACCCGCAAACTGAAACTAAATATCTTAATTATAACCGGAGATATAAATCCGTTTCCGAACGTTTGAATCATCCTGTATGTATCGTATTGGCAGATCTAGGCCCTGAGCAAGTTAATCGTGATTAACTTCTCGTTGGAAAATCTCGAAAATATATTATTTAATAGAATATACTTTAGACAATATTCTTTTGTAAAATAAAATAAAGGATAGAGATAGAATATATATGTTGGTAAATATAGGTGCTACTAAAACTTAGACAAGTTTAAGTCTTTACTAGACAACTAGAGAACTGACTTGTGTCGTATAGCAAGAAAAAAAACCCTTAATATGATGGCTCCAAATTAGACGTGCAACACAATCCCCCTCCCCTCCCAGTTATTTTCGGTTCACAAGAGACAATAAAAATGTCCAAAATGTAGAAATGACATATATTCTGACAAAAATTTCTGACACTGCTAGTTTATTTTTAGATGAAAGAAATGCGAGTACAGGAGGAGAATAAATAAACCTTTATTTCTATAATTCAAAAACAAAAGGAAAATCAACAATATGAAAATCAAAATAAAATAATCTTATCACCACTAAAAAAGCGAAGCTTAATAATGGGGTGACCTTGGCTCTAAAAGATAAGAGAGAGAGAAAACAAAAATACAGTCAGAGAAAAAAATAAATCTAATTTTCTCCAGTTCATGGAAATACATTGATATATTTTTGGATATGTTTAGAATCCACATATAGTCATTTCAATGTTTTTATATGAAGTGAAGAAAATCAGTACCCATTTGTCTAATTGCATTAATAGATAGATCTAAAGGAAGGTATGTGATTATGAAACATTAATCCATTTTTACTTTCTCATATATTACTTTCTCATATAAAGAGAAAGTATTGTGATGGCGCGAAAATTCGATTTTGAGATTTTGATGGATTTACACGTTTTGAGGTCCCCTGAGTCCAAAAAAGTGGTTTTTAAAAAATGTCTGTCTGTCGTCTGTCTGTCGTCTGTCGTCTGTCTGTCGTCTGTGCAGACGCCTGGAGCCCAAACTACTGGGCCGATTTTGACGAAATTTGGCATACATGTTCAGAAAAATCATACCCCGAGGCGAAATCGAGAAATGAATTTTAGCTCTAAATTTGGGGGCGCTACCCCCCAAAAACTCTGAAAAAACAAGAAAAAAAATTATTTCTCGAAAACGGTTCCGACGATTTTGATTAAAAAATTCTAAAATGTAGTACATTTGAATACGAATCCAACGGTATAAGCCGTTTTCCCGGGAAAAATCTAGTTCCTGAGATATTAGCTTAAAACGCGGACGGAGAGAGCCCGGGTTCGATTCCCCGACCAGGAGAAGTTATTTTTATGATAAATTTTGATGAAATGTTCAATAATATTTAAATGTACATTTGAAAACTAATAAATGGAAACACTGGGCTAAGTAATTATAAACTCATATATGAGAAAGTTTGTCTGAGTTGTCTCGGACCGATTTTTTACTATTTGGTCCACGAGGAGGTCTGACATAATTTTATATACAATTTAAAGAGTTAGGTATAAAAAATTATACCTAACTCTATAATAAATAAATAACATTATACATTTATAATGTACAGTAAGCTTTGACGTTAGGTAGGTATAGAGTGCTGAAGTTGAATTCAGCACTTCTATCGGCGAAATATAGTACTACAATGAATACAAGTGAACTTCTGTCTACCTCCTATTATATTCTAACTTCCTGGCACGATATTTAAGAGCGTCATATTTGGCTGTCGTTTATTGAAACTTCAGTCCACCTATTGCCAAAATATTGTACTATAAATGAAAACCTATCGACCTTCTGTTAAATCCTAACTTCCTGGCAAGATATTTAAGAGCGTCACATTTTGCTGTCGCTTGTTAAAACTTCAGCCTGCCTATCGTCAAAATATTGTACTATAAATAAAAACCTATCGACCTTCTGTTAAATCCTAACTTCCTGGCAAGATATTTAAAAGCATCTAATTTTTCATGTCGTTTTTTGTGTGACGGAAATTTCTTCTGTCCCTCAGGGTTAAAAAAATATATATATTATTAAATACTAGGCATCGCGTGGCTCTATCATTGAAGCGAGCGTATGGTAATAAATATGTATTGAATATTGAAAAAATAAATAATCATGAATCATGATGAGTTGATAGATAGTGGGTCTGGTAGTAGTACAGAGGCTAGTAGTAGGGGAACCACCCCGTATTCTTACTATTCCTCTAACCACACCATCTCCTTTTCAATTATTATAAAATGTATTTCTTTGCTACAAGACAACTACTGCATGTATCTAATTGAACTTTTGCATGCTTGTTTCAATTGTGCATTAGATGGTGTATATGAAGTTTTATTAAAATCGTTACGTTAGAACGTAAGATATCGGTAAAAAGGTTGTTTTCTCTATTTTAAACGTTTAGGTCCGCTTTAATAGTTTTAGCGATCTTTATTAAGTCATAGTGGTGTCGCTGTTGGTTTTAGTGAAAAATGTTATTCGAAAAAAATGTTCGTCTCATCGAATAGATGATGATAGAATCTTTTCCCGTCCTGAAATTCCAATTTAATTTTTGTACCTCTCGTTTACGCGAGCGTTGCGCGCGAACTCTTGGACGGATCACGCTGTCCAACGAACTTAGCCTGAGTATTAGTAAGAGGATCATGTATACCAAATTTCAACTAAATCGGTCAACTTTTACTCAAGTTATCGTCACACGCGTGAACGTTACTGACAGACAGACAGACAGACAGACAGACAGACAGACAGACAGACACGGAGCATATTTCGTTGAATGTAGGAAGCTCGCTACGCTCGCTTCAATTAATTCTAATTGTGATAAATACATACACATAGAACTATAAGGGAGTCTCAACAAGCTTCAATGTGTTGTATTAAACTTTTTTAAAAAAGTGGAATAAGAGAGTGCAGATTTGATTGAGGAAGCTGATTGTACAGTAGAGGCCCGATATAATTTGGGTAACTTTCCAAATGTTTTTTTTTTTTCCAAATGTAACATAACCGAGATATAGTCCAGTCATTAGGTGAAAAAAAGAGACCTAACCAGGAAAAAATAAATGCAGTAGATATTTTCTTTTTCATTTTAAATGCAGTCCCCTTTAATTTTCAATAAAGTTGTCGATTTTAGGTCTTCAGAAGTAAAATAAAAACCAACTACGTTTTTTGCAAAAAGAACCTAAAATAGACTGCCAATTAGTGTGGCACATGGCTTCCTCGCATCCTATCATGTACTTTATTGTTATAATGTTTATTGTGTAAAAACTATTAATATAGTTTTAGCGATCTTTAACACTTTATAGCGGCGTCGCTGTTGGTTTTACTGAAAAATAGTATTTGAAAAAAATGTTTATCTCATTGAATAGATGAAGTTAGATTTTTTTCCCAACCTAAAATTCCAATTTTAAATTTGAAGTTCACGTTTACGCGAGCGTTGCTCGTGAACGCTTGGACGGATAACGTTGTCCAACGAACTCGTTCTGGGGATTGGTAAAATGAACATGTCTACCAAATTTCAACAAAATCTGTTGACATTTACTCAAGTTATCGTCGCACGTTTCATAATTCGCGGACACACAGACCGACAGACAGACAGACAGACAGACAGACAGACAGACAGACAGACACGAGACCAAAAATGTTCCCTGATGTCTGAAACGGATTTCTGTCTTGGAATTTTTAAAATCGGAGGCATAAAAGTTTTTCGTTCTCAAAAGTGAACACAATGCTTCCGTTACCTTCGGTAAGCTCGGAAGCAATAGACAACTTTATTTTCTTTTTCCTTTTTTTTTATATTTTTGGGGTGCTGAATTCGTACTTCAACTTTGCCACCTCGTAAAAGTGGTTCGTTCTTAGAAGAATGAGAAAAACTGCAAACAAATAATGCAATGTTTTCAGTTTTTCGCTTACAGTGTGCAAAATTCGCACTCGTAGTTTCGTGTCTAGTGTAAGCTGTGCTGAAACATTTCAGCTTACAAATAATTTTCAGTGTTTAAGACCTCAAAATTCTGCAAATTTTTAAAGATATTTGAAGTATGTTTTGATCTGTGGTGTGCAACTTTCTTTTTTTTATGTCTGTAAAAATGTATCAATTTATAACATTGTGACACCTTTAATAAAGCAGGGAGTAGGACAATCAATATTACTTGTTTATAATATATTTAATTTTAATTTATCCTAATCCTAAGTATGTTTAACAGCAGATTCGTGTAGAAAGGCCATTAAATATAATATATTTGCCAGTATTTCGTCTATGTATTTTGTTGTTATGAATAAGAGTACTTAAGATTAGCTTAAATTGATAATTTCATATTTCAAGCTTAAAACATATTTAGTTTTAATGTCTCAATTATTTTTTTTTTTTTTTGCGATATTTCATTGTTTCTTTTGTTATTAAATGATTTTTTTTTTTTAATGTTTCAGGTACGCATGTTTATTTAAATGTTGGTGGATTTATTCTGGTATACTTCCGTGATATAAAGGTATGTTGATTTCATTTGTGTGGTATATAATAATAGGTTTATAATAATTAGTCAACACCTCTTTTAGGTGTACATGGTGTCAAGAATCAAACAAATTTCGTTTGGCATTTTATTGAGATGGAATTTGATTCTTTTTTTGTTCTCACGGAAGAGGATAAACTAATACCTAATTTATATTATTCTTTTTAGGGTTTTGTTGGTAAAACCAAAAAAAGAAACCCTTATAGTTTTGTTCATGTGTCTGTCTGTCTGTCTGTCTGTCACTCTGTACGGTTCCAATAACTTTTTAATAAAAAGAGATAGAAACGTGAAACTTTCCAATATTAAAGATCGTTTTGACGCGCACACAGGAAAAATATAGCGAACTCAAAATTATCAGCTGTTCAAATCCAAAATGGCGGATAACTCACGTCATGCGAAAAAAATATTTTAAATCGGCGCCATCGGCGCAAACATCGAAATTTTGCGTGTCCACCCCCCCCCCCCCCCCCCCTAAAATCGTATTTCCGTATTTATTTCGTATTTTACTAAAAATATAGAAAAATATGCAAAATGTGTGGTCTGGTGGGCCATAGAAAAAATAAGATTAGCAATTTGATCTGATTTACTGGGAATCCAAGATGGCGGATAATTCATGTCACACGAAAATAAATATTTTTTTTAAATTTTGGGTGGGGTATCAAATGAAAGGTATTGAAGAGTAGATTACAAATATATATATCACTTAGGGAAAGTGTTCAATTTTCGGCCCCATTTTGTCAAAAAACATCGAAATTTTGCGTGCCCCCCCCCCTAAAATCGTATTTCCGCTCTTCCTAAAAACATAGTAAAATATGCAAAATGTACAGTCTGATGGGCCAAAGAAAAAAAAAAGAATAACAACTTGGTCGGATTAACTGGGAATCCAAGAAGGCGGCTAATTGCTGTCACGGGGAAAAAAATATTTTTTCAAAATTTTGAGTGGGGTATCAAGTGAAAGGTATTGAAGAGTAGATTACAAACATATATAACACTTGTAGAAAGCGTTTAATTTTTCCCGCCATTTTGTCAAAAAACTTCGAAATGTAGCTACCCCCCCCCCCCCCCCCTAAAACTATATTTCCGCTCTTACTAAAAATATATAAAAATATGCAAAATGTGCAGTCTGATGGGGCAAAGAAAAAAAAAAGAATAGCAACTTGGTCGGATTAACTGGGAATCCAAGATGGCGGCTAATTGCTGTCACGGGGAAAAAAATATTTTTTCAAAATTTTGATTGGGGTATCAAGTGAAAGGTATTGAAGAGTAGATTACAAAAATATATAACACTTGTGGAAAGCTATGCAAGAGTAAAATTTTGTAATACTAAACTTGCAAAGTTGAAACCGCAGTGGCGAGAACTCTGACTAAAACGTGTTAGCTTAGTCTGTTGACTCGTTGCAATGTAGTTAAGGATTCATGTCCAGAGACAACATTACTCCTGATAGAATGGCTATACTATAGATTCAGGTACTGTGTTTGAATTTACTAAATTCCCACGAGACTCTAGAGCTAGAGTGTAGTTACTAGCGAATAATTTAACACTGAGATCTATTAGAGAGCATGAATACACTAGATCTTGATGCAGACAACTATTAAGAGCTAACCATTATTCCCATCTTAGCACTGTCTTATCTTAAGCTTTGCACGTCCTTGATTTAAAATCAAATGTCTTATGTGGTAAGACGAGGAACGGAAATTTATCACATAAGCATTTATCATTAGCTTGACTGTTCCTAATTATTCTCTTGTGTATTCATTAGTCTTTTAATGTGTCAGTATCTCACAATATCTACATTTTTGTGATAATTGTATACCCAAGGTAATGGAAGCCAAGTGATCGTTCTGAAGAACGAAAACATTTTAGGTCTCCGATTTCATAAATTCCAAGACAGAAATCCGTTTCAGAATTAGGGAACATTTTCGGTTCCGTGTCTGTCTGTCGCTCTATTTTTGCGAACCATCATATCTTAAAAACTACACGTCCTATTTTAATGAAATTTGGATGGTAGATCATGATTAGCCCATTGTTGGTCCCATATAAGTTTCAACCTTCTGTGCTCATTTGTTTCTCTTCTACAGGCACACAAACATACATTTATTTACACCTCCAGCTTCATATAAGTACTTATCTGATTTGTATAAAATGTTTATACCTTATCGAAAGTAACCCGCAGATAGCCCCAGATTAATTAGAACTGTCTGCGCTCTTTAACGTTTGCCAAATTGATACTTAAATTCATGTGAAAAATAGACTGCCAATTGGTGTGGCACTTAGCTTCCTCGCATCCTATTCACGAACTTTATTGATTTTATGTTTTTAAAAGTCATTATTGTCAAATTAATTTAATTGTTTCCACAGTTTTTTTTTATTCTGTCAAAATTGTTTAGATTTTTTACACGAATTAAAGTATCAATTTATCAAAAGTTAAAGAGCGTAGAGTGTTCAAATTAATCTGTGGGCATCTGCGGGTTACTTTCGATAAACAATAAAAGTTTCATACAAATCAGATAAGTACTTTTGAAGCTATAGGTGTAAATAAATGTATGTTTGTGCGCATGTGGAAGAAAAACGGGCTAAATCGGATTGTACGTGCCCCAGAAATTTTTCGTACTTTTTCCTACTTGATTTTAGAGAAATTATATATGTATGATTTGTTCATAGGAGAGTTTATATCCCTTTGTCTAAAAATATGTTGGAGTACAGAAAAGGGTACACAAAATTAAGGTTTTTAATATAATATACGTATATAATATAATATTGTAAAAGCATAAAATCAATAAAGTACGTGATAGGATGCGAGGAAGCTATGTGCCACACCAATTGGCGGTCTATTTTTTCTTCTGAGGTCACGAAGTTAACGGAAGTAAAAATTCGGATGGCAGGTTGTAATTAGCCTAGTGTTGATATCATTATTATTTCAAACCACTTTACCCATTCCTTCATCTCTCGCATGCACACAATTTTATTTTATTAAATTTAATTTTATTTAATTTTTTTTAATTTTATTTTTTATAAATTTTATTAAATTTTATTGTTTTTGTTAAAATTGTATTTTTGTATAAGCTTTAAACTTTTACATATAGGGAGTTGGATAAGATGACATAAATATTATATAATCACTTTATAAATTAAAATAAAACCTTTCCATATACACTATACATAATATTCATATAAGTATATATTTTAATTATTTTTAATGGCCATTCTACACGAATCTGCTGTTAAACATATTTAGGATTAAGATAAATTAAAATTATAAATATATTATAAACAAGTAATATTGATTGTCCCAACAATACAATGTTGTTATTTAAAAAACGCCAAAGATTTACAAATTTTTTTAAACACTCGTTTATTATAAATAATTTTATTATCTTTATTAATTTATTGCAATAATATAATAATAAATATTTACCTACAATATAAGCCAAATATGTATGTATCAAGTGCGGTTTTTAAGTCATTATTTGGTCGATGAAAAACTAGTTTGTATATTGATGTTATAAATTCAAAGGAAAACGGCTGACAATTAGTGTGGCACATAGCTTTCTATAATAAAATTAAGTATAATAAGGTAGATTTCTGAATATTACTAAACAAATTTAAAATTCAATTTTTAAGTTTTGGTAGTTTTCATACTACGGAAAGTTTAAATTTTAATTTAAATCAAATTATAATTATTATTTACTACGGGAAACAGACAGTGAAAAATACACTCCCGCGCCGGGATTTGAAACACGGGTCTCCTGTACTTCTAGTACAGATGCTATTGCCAACTAAGCTACGCAGGAGAATGATTTTTAACTGCCGTAATCGATAACTAGTTCCGAATACAAGCTTTCAATATTCATACATTTAGACAGTCAATATTTGTGACATTAGAACTAAACCAAAAATTAACGCTTATAATTATAAAGTACTCAATTAGTACCTGTATCTTGTACATTCATTTCGAAATTCAATTTTCAAGTTTTGGTAGTTTTCATACTACGGAAAGTTTAAATTTTAATTTAAATCAAATTATAATTATTATTTACTACGGAAAACAGACAGTGAAAAATACACTCCCGCGCCGGGATTTGAACCACGGGTCTCCTGTTGGCTATTTCCAGTACAGATGCTCTTGCCAACAGGAGACCCGTGGTTCAAATCCCGTCGCGGGAGTGTATTTTTCACTGTCTGTTTCCCGTAGTAAATAATAATTATAATTTAATTTAAATTAAAAAAAATTTAGATTGATGCTTAAAAAGGAAGCAATGTGTCTAAAAGGTTGCAATTCATATGGAGTCACTTATCGACTAACTCTGTTATACATTGCGAGCCGTTAATCCAGCGGTAACGAGCTTAATTTTATATTTAGAAAAAATAAATTAAGTAAATTAATTTGATATCTATTTAGATAAGTTATTATCTATATCTATTTGAAAACCAACAAGTCTAAATAAACAATTATTTTTTATTTGAATATGTGGTTATCATAGCTTAGCAATAACAAATTATTTCGAGGTGCGTCGTCATCGCCGCCGTCGGGGCACTACTCGATTATATAAATGATGTGTGTGTGACCCAAGGAGGGGTTGAAGTGTCATATAAGGGTGCGGCAACATTACATACATTTTCAAAATGCTCGTCATTCAGATTTTAGATGAGCTGCGAAGCGGAAGTGGTCTCATTCGAGAGTCGTGATTCTAAAGTTTTTTTTTCTCTCCCCGGTTAGTCGCCAGCATGCGTTGGAACAGTGTGGAGCGTGCGTTTGCCGTTGAGGCCTAATTTTCGAACGGATGGTTCTGTGATCGCAACCCAGCGTGCCTTCTGAAATCGCGAATGTAGCCCCGTTCTGTCCTGGAGCGGTACGGGGGACACTACGCTCAGATATACCGTGAGTGCGACAAGACGATGAACTAGAGTCCCTCGGCTCGTCGATCACCTGAGAACATTCAGGCAGTGAGAGCTTCAATCTTGCAATCCCCACGAGATTGCAAGATTGATTGCAAGATTTTGGGAATGCGCCCGCTCCCCCGATTTGGCCCCTTGTGATTTTTTCTTGTGGGGTTTCTGGAAAGCCCGCATTTATGTCAACCGTCCAAAGACCCTACAACACCTGAAGGCCAATATCCGGGCAGAAATTGCCAACATACCCGCTACTATCCAGGTAAGGGTAAGGGTCATGACTCATGATAGACGCCAGAAATTGGCTTGCTCAGTGTATGGACAATGGGGGGCGTCATCTACCTGATATTATTTTCAAAATTTTAATTATGTTAAAAAAAATAAAAAAAATAGATTTCATTGCGATTTGGAAAAAGGAAGTTAGTTTGCCGCACCATATAAATTGTATAGAGATTATATAATAAAACTTATGAATATTGTTTTTAAATATAAGTGTTTAATAATATGGGACCATCTGGTGGGTTAACTTTGTTATGCCATTTTATATTTAAATCAGGCTATTGATTTTAAAATATGAGAAAAATACACAAATATTTTGAAGGACAGCGGACAGTCATACAGGAGACAGGAGATGCTGAAACGTATTTGGTTGAGAAAATTTTAAATTTTACTTTTGTTACATTCGGTAAGCTCGGAAGCTAAAGTAATTTTCAAGACCTAGTTTTTTCCGCATGAATTAATTTTTAATATTTTAAAAATGTATTTTTTTTCCGGGTTTATTATATCACTGCAACAATCTTTTAAAAAGCAATTACTTAATAAAAATGTGGACAATACCAATTTATCATTCTACATTTAAAGTCTTTTGTTTTACTTGCGAATATATATATACACACACACATATATATATATATATATATATATATATATATATATATATATATATATATATATATATATATATATATATATATATATATATACATACATATACTCTCATGTGAAAAAATATAACAAAATGTATGTATCATATGCGTGTAGGAATAATAAAAAAATCATCCCAAATGGTCATGGATAAGGACAAAAAAAAAAATAATAAAATAAACAAAGAGATACCTTTATAATAAAAAAGAAAAAGACAAATTGTAATTACCAACAATTAAAATAAAAAAACTTTTAAAAATGGCATCATTAATTAAAACCAGATGTGTTTAAATCAAATGAGAAAAAAAAGGGAAAACGGAGAGATGAATGTTACATACAAGTCCAAGTTATAAAGAACCTGTAATGAATTGTATGATGTTTTAACAAATGAAATAACATTTGTCTGAGCCAACTTATGTTGGGAAGGGAAACTCTTTCCGAGCCATTTCTAAAATCAACAGGGAGCGATTAGTAGGAGAAGAGGGTAAAATTTAATTTGGTTCAAGTAGAGAATGAGATATTTGCCATCTAAGGGGATGTTTAAAGTTTTTTTCTTTATTTCTTTGTGTTATTTGTTCTTTTTTTAAAAAAAAGTAGGAAGTAGATCCATCAAGGAAGAGAGTAGGGAGCAGGTGGCGAGAAAGTATGGGAGAGGATTACAAGGAGAATAGGAGTGAAAAGATATAAAAGTTAGGGGGAAAAAACAACCTTTTTTTTAACGTTTTAAATTTTACCACTCTTTTTTATTTTACCACCTTCTTCCTCTTCTCGTTCCTCTTCAAAGTGATAAACTTTCTCACTTTGAAAAAAAACAAAAAAACACACATACAAGTGGAAGGGGTGATAAAAAAGAGAGACAGTGGCTTTCCCGAGATTGGAGGGATATAGAGTAAAGGGGGGAATACGAAGCATCTAAAAAAAAACTATACAAGTTGAAGAAGCTCGCTATTCACAGATACGGATTCAAGATCTAAGGGTTGGTTCAATGGTATATATATATATATATATATATATATATATATATATATATATATATATATATATATATATATATATATATATATATATATAAAATTTCTACACACTGGGAAGAAAAAAACCATACGATATACGACTACACTCCATTCCATTGGATGAACTGTCCTCGTAAATGGTAAGAACTGTCTCGTTTTCAGTTCTAGCGTAGTTACTTAACAAAAACAAAAAACCCCGTTGTAAGGCCTTAAACGCTTTCTTTTTAGAAAAAGGTATTGCGGGTGAAACTGTGATGGAATTATTTTTGTCCAATGTGATTTTAAAATTAGGTTTAACTCTTGAAAAAAGTTTCTAGAAAAGGAAAGTTTTTTTTCCTTCTAGAGTCCAGTTATACCAACAGGTCTCATATATCTTTCAGTATAAAAGACATTGGAGAAGGGGGAAAAAAATAAGAAAAGAAAATGTCACATTTAACACAGAATTGGAAACTATTATTCTTGTTAGTTTTTTTGTAGTAAAAAAGGAAACAAGGAATCTTATCAGGTTTAATGCTATCACATGTTGTGTGAATCCAATTTCAAACTACATCTAAACACCTATTTTATCTTGACATATTAGCCAATTAAATTTGTCATTCTTTTCTTTTACTTACAAGCGTTCAGTTAAGTCTACTGTCGTATACTACCTACAGAGATATTAATCTCTTTAACGTTTTCAAAGAAGAATAAATGTATGTCCAAAAAACTAACTAATATAAATGTGTAATGGTTTTTAACTTTGCTATGATTAAAGTAATTACATTTTAACGAAATAAATTTAATTTTGTCGAATTATCATAGTATTACTGCTTAAAAGCAATTAACGCACATGCTTAATGAATTATGTTTGCTTTCTTTAAGCTATAAGTTGATATTATGCATGGAGATTGTGGTAGGATTAAAGCACGCCTAGTTCTGGAACTATTAAGTATATGAAAATATTGTAATTGAAGAAATTCTTTATTACTTCAAAGACTTCTAAATTTTCATTTCTTATTATTAATTAAAGTGTATTTTATTTTGTTTTTATTATTACTGGTCTTATATTACTTTGCTTTGTAAGTTTCATCGCACATTTCCGTTTCCCCAATTTTGAACCACTTCCTGTGATTCAATCTTCAACAACTATGGTGAAGAATACAGAAACCAAAAAAGAAAAAAAAAAAAAGAAATAAATAAAAAAATGGAGTCAAATTTATTTGCTTTTTAAGTTTCATCGCACACCTATTACCCTAATTTTGAACCACTTACCGTCATTCAATCTTCCCCAAATTTTGCACATAGATACAACTAAGGTGAAGAATACAGAAACCAAAAAAAAAAAAAAAAAAAAAAAAAAAGTTGAAAATATGACCAGTTTTGAAAAATGGGATTTTTATATTAATTATTATTATCTTTATTTTAATTGTTAAACATAAATTAACTTAATTTTCAAGAAATGTTTTATTGTTTCACTTACAGAAAGGTATGCGTTAATTCTATTGAATTTGTACTCACCATCACAGTACATTCTGTCTTATAATATAGTAGCTGGATATCCGTACTCCGGTACGTGGTGCGTTAATTTAATGTATTTTTTTTTATGGTTTATAAACTTCCGTTAAGAAACATTGAAGTTATTTTACTAAGCGAGAATATCTAGAGATGCCTTCAGTTTCCTGCACCCCTTCCTCCTTATAAAAACCCTCCTAAACCCCATCCTTTTGGATAATATAATTTACAACAATTATAAATTTTCAATTAGTAATTGAGCCTGACTAATGGTGGAACAGCCTTAAAAAATGTAAATCTACCGATAAAAGCAGCGGCATTTTCATTTTGTATCACCCCTCTCCCGGTTTCTTATTGCATCCTTGGGTGGAAATTATCTTTTATTAATACATGTTTACATCCTTAAGAGAATCCCTCTCCCAATTAGTAACTTCGTAACTTCAGAAAATTTGGGCTAAAATTCTCCCCATTTTCACTTTGGCCCTCTTTCCCCCTTAAGGGATCAAATTTCATAAAATCCTCTCTTGGTAAACATTAATATTATTTTTAAGAAATAACTGTAGATTTGTATAAAATAAATATATTATATGTATACCCGCTTAGACACTTTTCTTCTTTATACATAAATATATTGGCTTAGCTGAGTGTTAGCGCACTCATCTCTGTAACCTAGGTCTAAAAACAAGTTTGATGTGAGTTCAAATCCCAGAGGGGCGAGACATGTATAATTCATGGTAATCTCATCGTGGAGATGAGTAAAGTGTGATGTGAGTT
Organism: Gerris lacustris; assembly: GCA_951217055.1. Taxonomy (NCBI): domain Eukaryota; kingdom Metazoa; phylum Arthropoda; class Insecta; order Hemiptera; family Gerridae; genus Gerris; species Gerris lacustris. Next base: position 52,222,044 of record OX578282.1, read on the forward strand.
CAAATCCCAGAGGGGCGAGACATGTTTTTATTCATGGTAATCTCATCGTGGAGATGAGTAAAGTGTGATGTGAGTTCAAATCCCAGAGGAGCGAGACATGTTTAATTCATAGTAATCTCATCGTGGAGATGAGTAAAGTGTGATGTGAGTTCAAATCCCAGAGGGGCGAGACATGTTTAATTCATAGTAATCTCATCGTGGAGATGAGTAAAGTGTGATGTGAGTTCAAATCCCAGAGGGGCGAGACATGTTTAATTCATAGTAATCTCATCGTGGAGATGAGTAAAGTGTGATGTGAGTTCAAATCCCAGAGGGGCGAGACATGTTTAATTCATAGTAATCTCATCGTGGAGATGAGTAAAGTGTGATGTGAGTTCAAATCCCAGAGGGGCGAGACATGTTTAACTCATAGTAATCTCATCGTGGAGATGAGTAAAGTGGACTGGATCCTCCGTACTGTTATAACCTATGATGTTGATGGGGCGAAAATAATTATAATAACAATTAAATAAAACATAGACTATGTGACTCGGGAATAGTTTAGATTTCTATTAGTGAAAGAGAATTTTTAGAAGCTGATCAGTAGTTACAAAGATTACCTCCTATAAATATAAAAGTATTGGATAATAATAGCAATCATAAAATAAAACAAAGCCTATAATATGTCAGACGGGAATTGTGTAGCTACCTATCAGTGAAAGAATTTTCAAAATATGATCAGTAGTTGTAAATATTACCTCCTGCAAACAAATATATAAAACTATTTATTTATTTATTTATTTTTTTACTTCATTATAATATAAGTATATACAGATTAGACTACGCATATAAGAAAGTAAAAATGTCAAAAGCAAAAAGTAAATTATCTGTCAGACTTTTTTCCTGCTGTTTTATTATACGCATAATAACTTGGTATAGTGTTTAATTGGTTTGTTAAATTTGAATATATTTTCAATACAAATAATAACTCTTTAGTTATTTTTTAGCTATCGAATTTTAAGACGATCATAGTACTTTCTACTTGCATATACTACGTACCTACACTAAAAATTAAAACCCAATATTGATGGTTGGGTTCTAGGGGCTTTGAAACGTGTAAACACATCAAAATCGCTCATTCAATACTATTTTTATATTTACTTCTAATATGAGAAAGAAAAAAGTATTAAGTTTTTGTTTGAATCTAATTGTTATTACAAATATAAATATAAAATAACATAAATAAATATAAAGTATTATTCTATTTAGTAATTCTGAAATCTTATTTTCTTAATTATTTTCAATAATTATTTAATTATACACAAATCGAATTATTACAATATTTAAGTATAACCTTATTGTTTAGTTGATGTTTTTTGTTTGTGTTTATTTACGTAAACAAGTTTTATTAATAATAATTAATTTTAATTTTATTGTAAATAGAAAACAGTAAATAAGTATGTGCAGCAGTTAGAATAAACAAAAGTTATAATGTAAACAAAAGCATGCGAGGTTCATTGTGTGGTCTGAGTGGTGGGGATGAAAACCCAGGTAGACGCGACTCTATAACCAGTTTCTTTCGGACTCGTGGCAGAGCGTCATCGTTTTCTTTATTTTCATCTTACTTCCTTTCCATTTCAATATGTAAAAACAGTGTTATAAAGTAAGTTAATTGTCAATTAATCAAAAATAGTGAGTAATTGTTTTGTTTAAATCTTAAAAATTATTTTTTATTTATATTATTAAAACAATTAGAATCGCGAGTGATGTTTTGTATGAAGTGCGTAATATTTATATTTTTAACTTTTGAGTTCGATCATTTTGTTTTCTATGGAAATCACCGTTGAAAGATTCAACTGTTTACTTCTTTTCAGGTAATCAATTATTTAATATGTATTTAATACAATTATGCTGTTTTTAAATTCTCATATTATTCTCATTTTAAATTACTGAGAGGGCATATTTTGAAATTTAGATAGAAAAAACGTTTTAAGTTGCTCCTTTCCCTGCCTCTCAAAAAATCGAAAATATAAAATTGTTTCTCGAAAACGGTTCCGACTATTTCTTTTAAAAACAATTCTTAAATTAGTAAATTTAAAAGCGAATGTAACCATAAGTTGTTAGGGTATGGTTAACTCTATCGTCTTCTTGTTTTCTTTCACTCATCTCTTTCTCTTATATCCTTCTTCCCTAGTTTTGTTCTGTTTAGAGAAGCTCTAGCTAAATGACCGGTCCGGGCGCACGACTGGTACGTTCCTTCCTTGCATGTAAACGTATTAGCTCAGTGAATCGAGGCTTCAAACCTATCTTAATCCTTTGTTCTCTTATTAGAGCCAAACCATTTAGTTCTCTCCGGTGTGTTTTCTTTAGCTAATGATGGATTCTTACTGTTTTTATTAAAATCGATTCTTTATTTATTGATTGACTTTTATCTTTATTTAAAATTGATAGTCCGATCTTGACTATCTTTAAATTTCATATATTTATGATTCCTTAAAATTGTAGTTGGAATGTCTTTTTCTACAACTCCTCGTATGAACTTAAATGGCTGTGGTATTTCAGCAACTGACTCCCCACACATACATTTACCGGTTTATTTATTTAATAGTGTTGTAACATTAGTAAAAGTTTCTCAGTACTCTTGAATTTTTGTACTAAATTCGTGCTGTCTAACCCATATACTTCGCCGTGGCTGTAAATAGTTACCTAAAGTATTTATTAATTTATCGCATGATTTATGTGTAGGTGTATATCAAGTGCGCATAACTCATATAACTTCTGATAGAGCAATGGAGTTAAAGCATGAAATAATGTTTATACTTTTACCTGTAACTCGGTTGTATTTCTAAGATCATAAAAGTTTACAACCTGTGGTGAAAATTTTCAAAAGTTTCCTCGATACCTGACGTAGTTGGAGTATTATTATTATTATTTTAACTTTTTGAATCCTTGTATTTTTCTTTGTACGGTCTGTAATTTTTGAATTGCTGTTAATTTATTTTTTTGTTTACGTAACTTTTCCTTAATATTGGCTATTCTGTCTTCGATATTAACTCTTTCTTCTATATTATAGTCTAATTTTCACACTGAAGTGGGGAAATTAGCCACTTTATCTTAGAGACTAATTATTCTACTTCAGTGTGTTCTTTATACAGCAAGTTTCAAATAGTTCTAACACAATATCTACTTCGTCTACTGTTAGTGTATCTACAGCGATATTTTATCACTTTTCTAGATGTTTTAGACTTGATTAAAATCTCTTTCTTTTTTATCACTCTATATATATTTACTTAAAATAAACTAATGAACAGAAGAAACATAATTCTTGATTTTTAATCATACAATATAAACAAAAATATTCACAAAAATTATATCATTATGGTGTAAACATCCACATTCAAATCGCCAACGCTGTTACTTATACATAAAGCTTAATACAGATTTTACAATCAAACAAAAATGAATATTATGTCAATATTAAATTCAAATAAGAGTGACCCTACTGCCAATTAGATTTTAAAACCTTTTAACATTGGTTATAAGTTTTCGGGTTTTTTTCAATTTGATTTATAATTGCAACTTGTTTCAAATTGTTGAATCCTGAGGGAAAATACATTACCTTTCTGTTTTTTATGTTTTAAGTTAAAAAATTGAAACTTTTGACCGTTTGGTGCTCTAGTAGTACAAGATCTTGTATAACTTACATCACATAAGTATTTTAAATATTTTTTTTTAAGTTCGGTATTCCCTTTATAGTCCCGGAGATAGCGTGCAAAAAAGTGTCTGACTAACATCAAGCTAGAATTTTGTATACAAGTCAATCTTTTAGTGCCTTTTAAGAACATGTGGTCGGCTAAGTTGGTCTGCGGGACATAGCTTGGCAATAGGCGTTTTAGAAAAAACAAACCGGTGGAGAGCGGCCATGTCTCACCAATTATGGTGGACAATGTGATTTTCATAATCCTGAGTACTGAATTAGTTAGTTCACCGAAAATCGAGTTGATGTTAGTTTGTCCCTTGACAGGTGACCACGTTGATTTTTAGTAATATTTGAATAACTAACCTATCGTGTTTCCAAAATGGCGCTATTTTACCCCCCAAAAAATTAAAATAAAACGCAAAATAAATGTCACCCCCCCCCGCTACTCCATTAGGGCAGGAGCTAAAAATAAGGCAAAAATGTGCATCTTTGTAGTCCAACGATATTTCTTCGAGTTGATATAAAAAAGTCAAATTTTAAAAATTTTAGGGGGCCGTAACTCTGGAGCCCCAATTTTTTTGTCAATTGAAAATTCGAAGTTGGGTATTGAAATTTGGTTCTCAAAAATATATCGTTTTTCAAAATGGTGGCCAATTTACTCCTAAAATAACTAAATTAGTGCATACTACCGAAGATAGTAATGGATAATATGCACTCCTCGTTTCTTAAAAGTGAATTTTTATAGATATTTTTGATGAATGTTTCGATGAAGGATAATTTAAGTGTAAGAAAAGCGACATATTACATATTTTTGTTAAAAAAAATAAAAATAAATAATTATAATATACTCATGAATTCTTATGACCGAAGAAACCCTTTTAGTAACTTGCTGGTAAGTACTTGACGGGATTTTTTATTTCATTGCATACTGATTCCTGATTACTCATAGCATGCATAATATTACTGTATACGTGATAAATTGTACTATTTTTTTACTTTCTCATATACGTAGTATTTACATAAAGAGAAGATTCCTGATTATTCATAGCATAATATTACTGTATACGTGATAAATTGTACTATTTTTTTTTACTTTCTCATATACGTAGTATTTACATAAAGAGAAGATTCCTGATTATTCATAGCATAATATTACTGTATACGTGATAAATTGTACTATTTTTTTACTTTCTCATATACGTAGTATTTACATAAAGAGAAGATTCCTGATTATTCATAGCATAATATTACTGTATATGTGATAAATTGTACTATTTTTTTTTACTTTCTCATATACATAGTATTTTCATAAAGAGAAGATTCCTGATTATTCATAGCATAATATTACTGTATACGTGATAAATTGTACTATTTTTTTACTTTGTCATATACGTAGTATTTACATAAAGATAGATTGTTGTGATATGATAGTGTAAAAATAATTTTTTGATGGATTTACTGGTTACTCACGGGGCCTTAAGAGTTCAAAAAAGAGGTTGTTAATAAATGTATGTTTATCTGTAGCCTGTGCAGAAGCGTGGGACTAAAATAAACGCGCCGATTTAGATTAAATTTGGCTTACATTTTAAAAAACTTCATACCCCGAAGCGAAATTGAGAAATGAATAGAAGCTCTAAATTTGAGTGGCTACACCCCAAAAACTGCGAAATGTGAAATTTCTCGTTAACGGTTCCGTCGATTTAATCTAACCATATAATAACCATTCTTGAATCTTGAACCATATAAGTCGTTTTCCCCGAAAAAATCTAGTTTCTGAGAAAGCTATGATCGCAAAAGCTGGTTCAATTCCCCGCCAGGGAGAAGTTATTTTTATGTTAAATTTCAATAAAAAGTTCAATAATAATTAAATGTAACCACAAAAATTCGAACCAACTAATAAATGGAAACTAACTGGACGAAGTAATTATGAACTCGTATATGATAAAGTCAAGTTCGACTTATATAGGACACGATATTTTTGTCAAAATAGCACTGTGCCCCTTCTTTAATCTATAATTATGACCTGCTGCGGATTTAAAATTTATCTGCATTCATTTTATTGTGTGTTAAAAATAACATGTTAAAATTTTTTCTTTGAGCTTTGTTCTCAGAATTATCTGAAACTGTGTATTATAAAAAAAACTCTTATTTTACTTAGCTTTTGCTAAATTTAAGACCTCATTAAATTATGAATTACTCGATTATAGCTTAAAAACTAAAGTACGAGTACATATAAAAATTGGTGTTATGAATATTTTATTTTTATACTTGCATAAAGTTATCGGATTCTTTTTTGTGGCAAATAACTTTATTACACCCATTAAATTATAAACTGCGCTTGTTTTCATTTTGTTTTTTAAGAACTTAATTTTCAATTCTTTAGGTTTAAGTTAAACCGCTGCATGAAATCAATATTTGTTCTAAAATATATGACTGAATACTTAGTATTATTATTTTTAAAGCAAGAAATTCCTTGGGTTCTATTCCAAGTTATGGGATGCTTTTTTTATGTCTCTCCTTTCTTCAATAATAATAATAATATTTCTGTTATTGTTATTTGAAATGTCTCAGTTTGTACTAATATTGTGAATACTGAAGCAAGCTACTAAATTAAATATGAAGTACAACTTATGGCCGTAGCTTATTGAGTCGCAGGTTAATATACGAAACCGCGTGAATTAAGACGCAGAGCGCGAGCGTGGTAGTGTAGTACTTCGCCACTCAAAATTCTCCGATATTTGTGGATCTAACGTAGAAAGATGTGTGACACGCTTTGCTCGTACGGGACAGTTTTTTTTTTATTCATATAAATATTGTTCTTTCAAAAAATGGAATCTGCTTTGGTGGGGAAGTTTATCACAACACTTCCTCTACCTTATTCATTAAAGTTCCCCACAAAACTGCGCTTCAATATGTGTGGCCAGCTGCAGTTTTTCTTGTCCTTTTCTGTACTGTGGGACGCAGTTCAGTGAGAGCATTTTCTATATGATCAGTGAACTGATTTAAAATTATGTAAATTGAAATATCCACGATTAATTGTAATATTACAAATAATTCTATAAAAACAACCCTAGTATTTTTAAATTGTATACTGTTTTTTCTTTTTTTTACTCAAAAATATGAAATTAATAAAGTTTTAGTCAATATAAAATAAGAAGAAAAACTACATTATCTTTTAAAAATAGTAATTATCTTTTTCCATTTCATGAAAGTGGCGTGATTTATACAGAAACCATTTAAAATTATTGAAAGCAGAGAGGAAAATAAAGTTTGATTTAACGACAGATGTTTTGAAAACGTGAAGTAAAATAACCAACAAAGTTTTAATCTTTATTAGAGTTTATTGGATATTTCGTGAGTTTGAATTGTATGGACTCTCGATAATGATACAACTTTCAGCTGTTACATTTATTATGTTTAAATGTTTGTGAAGAGCCGGATGGTTAAGTGGAAGAGGGAGTGGGGGTAGATGGAAAGGGAAAGAGAGAGGTAGATGAAGAAGGAAAAAGAGAGGGGATACGAAAGAGGAAAAGAGTGAAGAGAAGGAAAAAAGAGAAGTAGATGAAAAATTAAAAGAGTGAAGGGAAGGAAAAGGAAGCGCTAAATAGAAAATGAGAGGTTATAAAAAAGGAAATGAGGAAAGGTCAGAGAATGGGAGTAGTAGAGTGAAATAAGAAAGGTTGATGAAAAAAGAAGAGAGAGTAGAGAAGAAAAAAGGAGTTGTTTGGTGAAAGAAAAAGAGAGGTAGATAAACAAGAAAACTAGAGAAGGCTAGAGAAAGGGAGAAATAGAGTGCAAGAAGAAATTTTGATGAAAAAAAAGATAGTAGAGAAGAAAAAGGGAGAAGGAGTTGTTGTGGGAAAGGAAAAGGTAAAAAGAAAGAGGAAAGTAGAAAAGCGAAAAAGGGGTGAGAAAATTTTAATATTGGATTTATGAAAAGTTCTAAGTTTATGTGTTAAAATAATATCTTAAAAAAGGAATGATCTAAGTTTTGAGTTTACTTTAGTTATCAAACTGCATTTTGAAACAGAAGATATTTCTCTCTATTTAGTCGTTTCAAACACTCGGTGGCTTTTCGGCAAAAAAAAAGAAAACACTTTTCTTTTTAGTATTAGGGGTGAAAAGTTTTGGGAACCTTTCGGACAAGGCTAGTCACACCGAGAGTAGTGCAAAAAGGAGAATCCTGGAAATTATATTAAGATGAGATTAAAACGAATGAAGGGCTTCGGCCCTTTTACCCTCCTCGTCCTTTCCCTACTCGACTAAAACCCTTTTCTCTTTGAATTCGGCAAGAGGAAGGGGTTTGGATATTTTAAATACACAAGTGTGAAAAACAAGACAAAAGAAAAAAAAAATACAAGAAAACACTGAGGGTGACCCTTTTCACAACACTGACAACTCTTCTTTGCCTCTTCTCTCCTTCTTTTTTTTTAACATTTCATAAACTCAAATTAAAAAGAATAAAAGAACAATTTCTTTTACAAACATGATCGAATTTATGAACCTCAATCATTTAACATTTAAAACAAGTTAAAATATTTATTTTTATCCTCCATTCTTCTATTATCATTTCTAGGCCTAGATTATTATTTATTTCGACTTTTTTTTAATGATTAATCAAGAATTTATCTTGGTGCATTTTTAAGATAACTGAATTCTGTTACTTGGTGTCAAAAATGTTGCAGAAAGAAAACACAAAAATAACAAACACTTTAACGTTTAACCCTATCTAAAACTAGAATGTTTATTCAATAGTATTGCTAGTTTTTTCTATTATGAAAATAATATAGCTTCTTTAAATCGAAAATATATTTAACTCACAAGAAATGTTTTTGCATTCTAAATCTTTTACCGGAGAAAATTTATAATAGTGAATGCAGTTTAAAGGAAACCTATTTGTATGAAGAAAATCTTTTATAGCCAGAATATGTTTCTTTTGAGCTTTTCTTATTCAAACTAAACATATAAGGATATACTTATATTTATCCATATAGTTTATTAAAAAAATGTAATTGGTTTTACTATGTTCCCGCACTATTATTTTATATAGTTCATTAAAGTCCTTAAGGCCCCCATACATGGTCAAAATGTTTGCGCAAACGTCGTGTTTGCGCAAAAATGTTGACTTTGTATGGGATTGTTTGATGTTTGCGCAAACGTGATGTTTGCCGTGTATGACCTAAATTTACTCGCCATCAGGTTTGTGCAAACATTATGTTTGCGCAAAATGTTTGACCGTTTATGGGGGCCTTTAGACAAAAACCAGTTCTGCCAAAGCTTGTCCGTCTGTCTGTCTGTAACGCACCTGAACTCCGACAGAACCCAACACATAAAATCGAAACGTTTAGTTATGTTATGAGTTAATATAGTGATGGCCAAAAAAACATCCCTCAAAAACTAAGGGTTGAAAAATAATTGTTAACGAAAGAGAGTCATGAGTGTTTCATTTAATACTAAAAGAGAACTATTATAGATAATAATGCCCTAAGTACATATATACATATATTTGGTTTTGTTTTTTTACAAATTTATCTTTGTGTTCTTGGATATTGCTTTTTTGTGTCTGTCCCCCCCCCCCCCTCTATTTATTTAACGAACCAACGAAGAAATCTTTACATAGTTTTCGAAACATTTGTTTTTAAGGCATTTTTTATACGTCACATATTTTGTGAGAAAATAATTCCCCCCCCCCCCCAAAAAAAAAAAATCTTAACATAAAAATTAATCTTACGTTAAAAATACATACCAAGTCGTTTGCTTCACGTCACTATAATAAATGTTTCACAATTTATAGCTAAAAAAAAAAAAAAAAAAAAACATTTAAATTATATTGATTCTGGAGGACTGATTATGACTGTTATGGAACTTGTCCTATTGGATTTTTTGCTATGCTGAACGCACTTACTAACTTGGCAATTTTTTAAACAAAAATATTATTCTGTTTTTAAGTTAGCGATGTTTCCTCTTTTAACCACATGTTCTTAATTGTTGTTGAGGAAGACAAAAACGATCTCTTAACTTGGTTCGAGCAACCAATAATTAAGTTTAACCCAAATTCAATAACTTGTTTTCTTTCTTTATCGAATATTTTGTTTTAACAATACAATTTTAACCCAAACAACACTGAATTGCTATATGATAGGACAAACAGTGTGACAAATGGAGTGGAGGAGGGTGCGGCAAATAGTGTAGTGGCAAATAGTGTAGTGGACAGTGAAAGAGCAAGTAAAAAGAAGGATGAAAAAATGATAGAAGTAAACGGGAAATAAATTGTTCATACTTCCTTTAAGTGTAATAAACATTATCTAAATGCAGTAAGTACAGAATATCTAATAATTATGCATTATTTTATTATTAAAAAACCTACAATAACTACATGACATGTGACCAACACCAAATAATTAGTTATATTTTTGGATATTTAAGGAGATTTTGACGAGAATCAGACGATTCATTAAGATTAAAAAAAAAAATCTATTTAAATTACACAATTTGAATGTAGTGTAATGCTCTAGTCAGTCAGGTTAGTAAGAAATTAATATTTAAATTAAGGTGTTATAAATGGTTAATGTCTTAATATGGGTTAATGTCAGTAAAGTTGTTTATGCCTGTATAGTAATTAGTACTTATTTTAATAAAATCTGTTTCTAGCTTGAGAATGCCCTAAGAAGGGGTCGAAATATCGCTATTGGGAGCGTTTTATTTTTCCTTAAATAAAACGCAAATGTATCTACTACAGGTTTTTGGTTGTAAAATCTACAATGGAAGGAAAGTGTAACCCTTGTAACAACATAGAACATCATTAATTAGGATTTGACTAAATTTCTATTTATAGTAAAATGTTACATTAAACTTCGAAATAACTTCAATATGGAATATGGCCTTTATGTGTTGAAACAATGATACAATTTAGCTCTCAGAAAACCTTTAGAATTTCCTTTATTTTAGTTACAAAGTGACTGGCTTTTAACACTCTAATATTTTAGAAATGCTGTTATATCAGCATTTATATTTCTTACTCTGAATAAAGACTATGATTTTTTGCAACAGATTCCTTCTTTGGTGTTTATTTTATTTTTGCTTGTTCGTCTTTGTCTTTTTTCTTTTTCGTTATATAGTTGGCGATTTTTTTATTTGGTTATTTTTGAGGTATTTTTCCTTTTTTTAGTAACACTTACCAAGTGCAAATAACATTGTAAGCCAGTTTAGTTCTTAAGAAAGAAGCTATATTTCCCTTCAAGCTTACATGTTTACCAAGGTTCCCTTACAAATAGAAACAGGTTTAGAGGTTTTTGAGTTAAGGTACGAAGAAATTGTATCTCCTACCTTTCTACCTTCACTCTATCCAATTTTCTATTTTCCTTACAATACTTGCTAGTTATTCAATTTAACGCTCTCCTCTGCATGTTATAGGTATATTCTAAGAAAGACTTTTTGATACCTTTTAGTGGTTAGCTCGTAAAATCCTATTATCTACTATTTACTTACATATTTATTCACCCTGTTGTTTTAAAATCCAATAGTCAATTCTACAATAACTCTTAACTTGACTGAACTACTACAGCATGTCTGGGATCAGAAGCAATGGACTACTTTTAGAATTCATTCATTCATGGTTTATTCTTGATTGAAAATTGCATATAATATCTTTGCTAAAATTAGAAAACATCGGTTCAGCCAAGTCAAAAACATTTCTTACCTTCATATTTTTATTAGGCATTACCAAATATTGTGGTATTCCCAATATTTTTTTAGAACAGAAACAAAAAATATTCAAAATATGGTTGAAATTATCATAGGATCATCTATCTGGACTACATTCGACAAACCATTCAAATCTTAAAACTCAAATGAGTATTTTAAATATATAAGTGTTATTAAAAAAGACTGTGCACGTGGATGAGAAACGTGGACGCAGAAGGTTATAACTTATTTAAGACTAAGAATGGACTAATTTTAACCTACCACCCACATATCAATTAAATCAGAGTAGTAGTTTTTAATATATGTTGGTTTACAAAAATATTGGGTTGACCGACTGACAAGCATGGCACCGTATTGAACAGCAATATGTTGCTTCGTAAAAATTGAGTGACATATAGACACGGAACCAAACATGTTCCCTGATGTCTGAAACAGATTTCTGTCTTAGATGTTTTGAAATCGGAGACATATTAATTTTTTGTTCTTCAGAACCATCACATTGCTTCCGATACCTTCGGTAAGCTCGGAAGCAAAAATGTTATATAAATAGATCGAAAAATTTCCTAAACAGTCAATTATCTCAGTAGGATTAAGTTTTACAAAAAAAAAAAAATAAATAAATAAATAAAAAAAAAAAAATATATATATATATATATATATATATATATATATATATATATATATATATATATATATATATATATATATATATATAGTACGAGTATATCAGTTCCTCTCTCCTTGGGTAACGAACGCTTAATCAAGTAATATGCGGACTTTAAAAGCCTTTTTTTTTACCTCTGCTACACATTTTGTTATGAAAAGTGGGGTTCCCGTTTAAATTGTCTAAGTTGCCCTTGTTGGGATTTTCAGGGACATCCCAAGGGCACGCAGTTTTTACCATCTTTTTTTTTTTAACCCTTAAACTTATATTTAAAACTTGATCCTACTGAGATAATTCCGGAACTTTTCGGCTACACTGTATATATAATATAATATATTCTACGTATAAAATAAAATCAACGATTTATCGCGCTTGATTATAACCTGCATTTTGTAACTTGTATTTTTCTTAAAAAATGTCCCAGATCAAGGAAAAACATAGAATCATCAAACATTGTTTTTGTGTTCGCTCTTGGTGGTGAAATATAGTACTAATAATTTCAAGATAAAAAGAACTTTTTATACACTACGTTTTTAAATTTTCTGTTGAATCATATGTAATGTTGATAATATAATTGTTATTGTTATATAATATATAATGTTAGCGAAGAAAAAAAAAAAGTTCCGAATTTATTTACTTCACAGAAATGACAACCATCTAGAGAGCAATAAAAGGACAAATTTTTGTACAACGGATCTCCCCAACACCAAATCTAAAGCGTGCCATCGATAAATTTGAAATAATATAAATAGTATAATTGATAAATAATATATTCGATATTTCCTGTTTTGCTGTCATTCAATGTTTATCTATCATAAATTTGAGACCCGTCAAAATGAAGATTGCGTAAATATGGGACATGGCAAAACAAATAAAATAACTTGCGGATTTTTTCCGAACTAACTTTCCGTAAAGCAAAATTGGCTGAAAACCAATTAAATTCTTCTGAAAGATGGCTAAAAGTATTAAAATAATGCATTGTCATCGTTTTCTGAGCTATGCTAAAAGTTTCAAATGCCTAGCTATTCGGGAAGTTAATTAAAAATCGATTGCCAGATTTGTACCGGACAAACAAACAAACAAGAATGCAAGCTAATAAAAACGTAGTAAAAGTTAAAACCGAGCTACCTCCTATGTTAATATAAAAATTAAATATTTTTTGTCTTAAATATTCTTTAATTATAGTAAAACGAATAGTTAATTAGAATTTAATTTCTTTGACTAAGTTCGATTAAATGTTTGATTGATAATTAATGAGTCTGATTTTCAGTTTGATTTTGCAAATTGAAGAGAAAGTTTTCTATCAAATCTCATGCATATTTTACCACTTCTATTACCCTAATACAGTCTGTTGAATTGCTTAAATCCCTTCTCATTTTACATTGCTAATGTCATAAATATTTCTGTTTCATAACTGTCAATAGTATTTTAAGCAAGCAAAACTAAATAAGCCATGTTTTAATTAAATATGTGACAAGGATTCAGATAATTAGTTTTCAAATGAATAGGAGAAACTTTGACATGGTATTTTCATCTAGCTGTGTTGGGGAGGTTCCTTTACTTTAGACTTAGACCTTTCGCAAATATCATCTATCGCTAATAATGCTGATGTAATTGATATCATGTGGGAAGCTTGGTAAAATAGTGTTTTCAGATTCCATTCTGACAAGTAGTCACAGAAAACATTTCCTCTCACCCTGTAATCATGGATTGTTGGACATTGAATCATGGATGTTTTTGTATTCGCTCCTCGTGGTGATATATTGTACAAAAAAGTGAAAACCAAGCTACCCTTCCTCCTGTTAATCTTAAAAGTATATATAATTTTTTGCCTAATTTTTCTTTTATAATATTAAATTATAATACATTAATAGTGGTAGGGGGAAGTACAATAATTGTGTGACACAATCCCAGTAAGGGTGTGTATGTGTGTACATAGTAGTAAGATCCTAGTACTAGTACTAGACGGGTAGGACGAACCACTTGTTCGAACCTAGCAGTTAGGCCATTTTTTAGGCCCATTTTACTATCCCCGAGGTTGAGAGTTCCAGCCACTTCACACATCATACCTCTTTACATTGTACCGCCGAAGCGAGTATGATGTGATCATTAGTGAGACATATAAATCGGAGCATCACGGCGAGGGATGGAACCCTCAACTTCGTACCGCTCTTGATTCAGTGATGGCCGGGCACACGTGGTAAGAAATTTAATTCACACGGCCTCTTTGTGGCTCTCTTATGGCTCTCTTTGTGTGTACCTAACTCTCCATGGTAAGGAACTTCCTGTATATTAGTTTAATTTATTATCCTAACCTAAAAAAAAATATGTTAGATAGTTCTTCGCTTTGAGGTCACGTATCTTAAATTATTACGTTGTCTTGAGTTTAGAGGGTATTATAATTTCTCTAAATTTATTTATATTTTATTAGACAATCATCACAGGTTTTTTTTAGCAATGGAAGCGAAGTGTTAAAGTTTACACCCTTTCCTTGAAAACTCGATGTTTAAATTTCAAAAGACTAGGTGCATTTTACCTGTATTTCTCTCTTCTTCTTCTCAAATAAATAAATTAGAACCCATACTTGTATTATACCATAAAGTGGAAATATATTTTTCCCAAACGTTGGTAAATCCATACTTTTATTTTTTGACAAATCCTTGCTATCTTTAATGCCTAATTAATAATAATTAATCCATAGTCGTTACCACCATTGCATTCTTGTATTATACCTTAAAGAAGGAAATTAATAAATTCGTTTCTTTTGAAAATACCCCAACTAAATAAAATGTATACGGATCAAATTAAATTTAAGCTCGAATGATGTTTATTTATAAGAATTTATAGGTTGTTATAGGTTCGATTTTGCTATTTCTTCGAAATCTCGATTGTTTTTATACTTCCTCAAAAACCTATAGATAAAAAGAGGAAAAACAAAAGCGTTAAAAGAACTGACAAAAGGATTCTTTTAAGCTGTGGAAAAAAAAGGTAAAGGATAAATAGAAAAGAAAGGTTGATCTGAAGGTAGGATTTCGTATTGTTTCTTCTCTCTTTCTGTTGTATTCCCTTTTCAGCTCTGAGTTGTAGAAAGGGGTGCGAGTCGAAGAGAGAAGTGTAAATAAGTGTGTTGTGAGAGTCAACAGAATAAGCAGGAAAAAGAGGCGATGAGTTGGACCAAGGGAAAAAAGGTTAAAGTTGAGAAGGTTCGCTAAAGGGGAAAGAATAAGAGTGAGTCCTAACCTCCCTTAGACTGTTTATCTAGGATGTAATTGTCTGAGACAATAAAGCGATACGTGACAGCTCGTGAGGATTAGAGTGATATGGGGACTCCTTAGAACCTCTGCCTAAAACTAGTTTAAGGCTCCAAATTCCATCCAAGAACTGATTTAGAAAACTTAAGATGTGTGTGGAAACTGTCGGCCAGTGGGGTCTACAGTCCATCGTGCTTTAATTGTTCAAGTCTGGACAGTCTTGATTAGGTCACGAACTGACCACAAAAACTCACTAAAAAGTATAGCTTTTTTTCCTGCCCCAATCCTAAATAAAGCTTGACGGAAATTGGAGGCTTTTTCACCTAAATTAAACCTTGAAAGGACGAATTTATATAGTTGATAACTCACCTGTATAATTTAAAGTTGCTTTGATATAATTAAATAAGTATTATTTTAAGTGAATTAAGTTTCTTTGAATCTATTAAGATTTTCTCCATCAAGGCTCTAATTCCTTAATTACTTTTATTGGATCAATGGATTTAATTATTGCACTTTTCTTAATGAAAGGAATTATTTTAGTTAAGGAAACTATCACAAAATAAATAAACCTCTTGAGTGGTTGGGTTTAAAAGGACTTTAAAGTGTCTATAAAAATATCTTTCTGATCTAATGACAATTAAATGTTTATCAAATTATAACTTCATGTTTCCCTTGAATCGTGCATTTACCATATGATAATCATCCTACATTGATAATCCTTTGTGAATTTTGACGAGATTAGCAATTAGTATCATTGATAGGATTACACGAGGTTTAAGTTAAATCTGTGTAAATGACTGAATTAGCTATAGATTCAATATTGATTGGGATACACGTAATCTAATGTTGGTTAATAAATACATTATGACACTTTGGGAAACCATAACTAGACTTGTATTACAAGATATAATTAGTCTCTGTCATGCTGTGTAATTTGTAGTCTCGCCTCGTTATTGCACTCTAGCGGATTCCCCCAAACACTATTAAGTGCTGTAACCGTTACTGGCTTTAGTGTAGTTTAATAACTTAAATTGTTATTTATTGGTTTTTGGTTGTATTAGGTTTTGCCTTATTTTATTTTATAATATCCTATAATTGGTTATTTTGACTGAGATTTTGTGGTACCACTTTATAATTATATAACTAGAGACGTTAATAAAAAGTAACACAACAATATTTTATAAAATATTGTTATAATAAATAACATAATTTAAATATAAATAACACAATATAATAAATAACATCATTTTATAAAATTGTGGAGACAATATTGTTGTGTTACTTCTTATTAACCTATTTAGTAATAATTATAATATCCTAATATGATTACCTTTTAAATAGTTAAACTAATTATGTAATACACTATTAGAGTACTTGAAACCGCGTTTAATTATATTCATTTTTATTGGTATTTTTTTTGTAAAAAAAAAATCTCCCAATAGAGAAACTATATGTTCATTGGGTGTAACTATATATGCAGTCTCTTGTGTTATAGTAAGAGGATTAGCCACCTAGAAGTTTTTATGTACGTATGTTTATACGTACATGAAAAGATGAAAGTTGCATTCGAATAATTATTAAATTATACTAATCAATAAATGCATTAAACGTTTAGTGGCAAAATGCTTAATCAAAGAACCATTAAATTACTTTATCAATAAAATTATAAAGCAAATTATAAAGGTCAAGTTGGTAAGCAATATATAGAAGTCACTATAAAAAACGAGCGTTAAACATTTATTGAGCCAAAATGCATTATCGAAGCACCTTAATAGTACATTACGCGTCGAGTGCGGAAAGTAGCATTTTGCATGCGAGTGTGGAGTTTGCACCCGAGCGATAGCGAGGGTGGTAAAACCACACGAGCAATGCAAAATGCCGTTTTCGCACGAGTTGCGTACCGTACTTTATCTACGATTGTTAGATTTAAATAATAAATACAGAAAAAAATAAACTTGCTGTATGTAAGTTCGTATATCTCTCTTGATAAAGATGGCATTAATTCTTGAGTTGTATTTTTTGCCGAATTAATTATTTCTGGAGGACTATTATTCACCACATTTTCGTCAAAGTCACTTGATTCACTCTTTGTTTTTCACTAAAAACTCGATATAAACAGTTACTTTAATAAAAGAACAGCAAATTAGTTTTGTTAAATGTAAACAAACTCGCTGACCGTGCGTAAAGCTGAAGAATTCCTCTTCTTTACCGCACTAGTGCGGTAAAGAAGAGGAATTATTCAGAACTATGAGACGCCCATGCGCAATGAATACAAGTACGTAAATAATCACTTTCTACGCATCTAAACAAAGATATAATGTTTATATTTCGTATCAATCGTAGATAAAGTTATTTAAATGTCAATTAATACACTACCATCAATGTAATTATTATGGAATAAATGATAGAGGTCAATTTACTATGTAATGATGAAGTCACAAAATAAAATAACTGAACGTTGAGATCCATCAAATTATAATTGAAAAACTATTTAGTTACTTCAATATCAACTAATACTTAACCATCAATGTAATAATGAATTAAATGATAAATGTCGTCAGTAAAAAATTAGGCTAATTTATATTGTATGTGCCAGAGAAATTTCCTAAAGGGTGGTTAGAGGTGATTAGAGATGGTTAGAGGTGGCTCTAAATCTCGGCCTGACACGTACAATATTAATTTACCAAACATTTTAAAGTTACTATAAAAATGATTAGCTAAATTAGCAATGAGGTTAATACTGAAAGTGTTAATGTTGATTACTCAGACACCTATTTTATTAGCTATTATGTACAGTTGTTTTTAGTCTATCTCCCTTTCTTTTTCTCTATTTATATATATGTACAGGTGTGTGTAAATGTCTGCATGTATGTATTTTTATATAATATTTATATTTGACATGGTTTTTTTTTGTATTAGTAGTTCCCTTTTCAGTTGATTCTCTCAACATAAAAAATAAAAAAATAAAATAGAAATGAAATATCTGTTCTAAATGCAGGTTTGGTTCTGGTAGCGTGACAGCAGGTGCTATTTAGAATACTGAATAACACCCCTACGTATCTAGAATGTGTATATTTGGAATACTAAATAACACTTACTGTATTCATATACGGATAAAATAAATTAATGCCATAACGTTATTTTCTATTTCATGCCGAGCACTTCTTCCCCCCCCCCCCCCCACTTTCTCTCTAACTCTTACTTCGTAAGGATTAATTTTTTTTTTCTTTATTTCTCGTTTCTCTGCAGAGTATGTTTAAAAGTATGCTTAAAGGCAATAAATAATGGCATTTGTTTAATTTTAAATAAAATATTTTAAGGGTTAATAATTAATTAACAGATTTTAACTATTTAATTAAGTTTAAGCTAAGAATAAAGTAAATTTATTATTATACATTACGTGTAAGTTATTTTCTTAATTTTTGGTGGTACTCTATTTTAACTATTATTTTGTTAGGTCTTAGACATAACAGATTCACCTTTTTGTAGTTATTTTTGGAACGAAGTTCCTTATGGCACGTTCTGGAGCCCGGGAGTGAATCCAAAAAAAAACCACCAACATCACCGTCACGAAATCTACCGATGACGATAACTTGAGTAAAAGATCACCGAGTTAGTTGAAATTTGGTACACATGTTCATTATACCAATGCCCAGGCTAAGTTCGTTGGAAAACGTTATCCGCCCAAGCGTTCACGCGCAACGCTCGCGTAAACGTAAGCTTCAAAAAGACGGGAAAAAATGTTATTATGGAAGCCTGTTACTTGACTTGTTTATTTTTGTTATAAATATGTTTAAATGTCACATGGTGTAAATATCGAAAATATAATCACGGTCTTGTTAAAAGTAAAATTGATCTGTGTTGACGCTTATTTCTATATATTAGGTATATTATTACTATAGGTGTGCAATGCAGTTGTCTGCTTGCAATATTGAGCTGAGCGTGCATTTTAATCTTAATCCAATAAACATTTGTATTTATAAACAGCTGAAATAGGATCAAAAATAGTAAAATCACTATTTTTAATTAAAAAACATTTTTTCCTCGTGTTTCTATTTTACCCCCTCTTTAATGAAAATATGACAAAAGTAAAAATAACAACAATAACTGTACTCGTAAAGAGCTTTCCAACGACAAGCATCGTGAATATTCTATTTTCACTTTTGTACCCCGTATCCTGTGCACGAATTTGGACCATTTCAGATTTATACCTTCCTGTGGTTGGTTACTATGACCGTGCCGAATTTCGTGCGAATCGGTTCAGCCGTTAAGGAGGAAACTTTTGTACCCCGTATCCCGTACCCCTGTGTACCAATTTGGACCATTTCAGATTTATACCTTCCTGTGGTTAGTCACTATGACCGTGCCAAATTTTGTGCAGATCGGTGCAGCCGTTCAGGAGGAGTATGCGTCAGAAAAAATGCAAAGTGTAGTATAAGCAATAATACTGAGTATTTAATCCAAGAAAAAAATTCCAACTTCATCTATTTAATGAGACAAACAACTTTTTTAAATATTGTTTTTATTTTTAGTAAAACGAACACCGACACTGTTATGAAGTGATAAAGATCGCTAAATTTATTAAAGTGGACCCAAACGTTTAAAATAAAGAAAACAGTGTTTTTACCGATATCTTCCGTTCTAACGTATAACGATTTTAATAAAACTTCTTACACATTGTCTAAAGTACAATTGAAACAGGCATGTACAATTTCAACCGAAATTCAAGCAGAAGCTTTAGAGTAGGGAAGAGATATATTTTATAATCTTTTAAATTAATAGGCTGGGTAGGTAGAAAACAGTCCTATTTCAATCCAACATCCTTTAACAAACATACTCATAACTATAAACTCATCATGATCAACTTTTTTCTTATATTCAATTTATTATAGTAAGACTCTTGCTTTAATGATACAAGTAATGATTTTCTTTTAATTTTGCCTTAACTCATGCTAGGTACAAACAGTTCGTTACTTTTAATGTTGTCTCTTTTCTTACTCCGCCATATATAAGTAGTTAGCAACGTATACGTACTTAGCAGTGTGATTTTATAATTTATATTTAATGAAAAATGTAAGGAACTTCGTTCCTACCGGGTGTCCCGCGACTCCACACGTATCTTTTATTAATGTAATTCTCGGTAGGTGTTTCCCCAGGACCGTGATTTAAATACCCATTTATGCTATTACCCAATAGCTTAAGCGAAGTGGCGTCCGGTTGCAAATGCCAATTACGGTTTATAAAGCTGATAAAGCGACTCACTATCCCCGTGCTACCCACTAAATATTGTTGTTTATCCCTTTGTCAGACTTAAGCTTTTCACGAGGTGTTGCGTCGTTCGTATTATTCATGTAACTCTACATTTCATGTTTAAACGGCACTAATGATGATCTTATACAGGCCCAAGCTGCTTTCAACATTAAAAATACAATTTTAAGTCGAGAGACAATTTCTTTAAATATTAAAAATTTTAGTTCTTTTCTTTCTTCAAAACTTTATATACTTCCTGGAAATAACTTATATTTTTACTCCGTAAACAGATATTTTGAATGCTTTTACAACGAATCATAATTAACCTTTTTTTTAAAAAAAAAAAAAAGAAAATAAGAATTCCCCTTTAAAAATTAAATTATTAAATTTACATAAATCATGATTATCTTAAACCCACCTAATTTTGCAAACTGCATGTATAATTTACAGCTCTAATGATTTATCCACTTGAGAACGTAATTAATTATTAGTAAATTTAAGATTATAAAAGGCTCTTTACTAAGTAAAATTTTAAAATGAAACCATGTTTTTGGAGTCTGATTATCATGAATTGCATAGAATGATCTGATTAATAATGCAGTGAGGTCATTTTGATGTATTTCAGTCGATTTTTCCTCTTTTAACTTATTATGGCGGTAATGAGATGTAGGAATTAAAAGATGAGGTGTAAATTAAGTGAAGTTACTGCTACTTTACATGTCTAATGATGGGTTGTATTTAGACTGGGGCTTGGAGGAATATCTGATGGACCAAGGTTCGGTAGAGTAGTTACACTGACTGGGATTCACACGAAGGGTTAGGTGTCGGGTGAGAGATGGAATACTGGAAAACCTCGTGAATAATTCTCATTCATTCATTAGTTGAAAAGCTTAATCATTCATGATACAATGACTACGTTGCCTTGAAGGGTTCTGGAGCATCCGTCACTAGTCTGCCTGCATCACCTGAATTAACTTGTTAGTAAATCATTCACTCGAGAGAGGTACTGAATTTGACTCCCCACTCAGTTGATCAGTTAGACACAAATCACTTCCTGGATAAGATCGAATTCACCATTATGCTTTTCACGATGTTCCCACCATATGCTTCTCTTAACGACTTTATATCAAAGTCCAATCAAAGTCATTTTGAAATTAATTGCTACCTATTTATTTATTTATTTGGAGATTATCAAGACGGGAAGAAGACTGGATTTTATCTAATTGTTGTACAAAGGATTGGCATAATTCGGCTGTCTGTGATCAAACTGCTTTTCCTCATTGCATTTAAATATTATATTTTGGATTCATCTATTTCCATTTTATTTGTTTAAACTAATAACTAAAATGTATTAAACTTTTACGATCACGTTCTCTGATTATATTGCAAGATATAATCCTAAGTCTATCTCCTATTTTCTCTTAACAGTTGGTGTGTCTCGCAATCAGATAAAAGAATAAGGAAAAACAAACGAGGAAGCCCTACGTCCTCCATTGGACCGATAGAAATAACGTTGTAAGTAAAGTATTGTCTAGATGGAGTTATATTAAAGCTCTACGTCCTCCATTGGAGCGCTAGAAATAAATTTGTAAGTAAAGTGTCGTCTAGATCTAGAAATTATAATAAATTCGGATTCCTCGCCGCTACAATTAGTGATGTGTTGAAGTTTCACAAAGTTAACTTGGCTTTTACTTTCTAACTTATCACTCCTTCATAATACGTGTCTCGTCTTTTTGATAGTAATCCAAAGATGTTTGATTTTCTGATCTAATAAATTGGCTTTTAATTTTTCTGACTCATTTAGTGCTGCTTAAAATCGTTATGTATTGTTTGCCGTTGAGTTCCATATTTTTCTGTATTTATTTTAGCTTTTCCGTACATGCTTGAACTACCTTGAATGCTGACCATAGGTCAATGTCTAGGGGTTATCGACCATAGTCGACATTGCTTATTAGCGATTGTGGGAGGATCCCCTATTATCCCTGTATTGGATCCTTTGAACAGGTAGTTTTGGTGTTATAGCTTATTATATGTTTCCGTTAAACAGATTTTATTGATCTCTTGCCTCGTAGTATTACAATGAAATTTGTTGACTTTTTTAATGTTAAAAAATGCTGTGTTTAAATGCTTAGTTTAATATATTTAAAATTATATTTGTAGTGCCTTTAATTGTTGTGGCTTTCCCTTAGCTCTTATGTACTATCGTACACATTTTTATTTAGTTAAGGCTAAAATAAAAAATGAAAGATGATATAACCCTATTTGTTTCTTTGGTTAATTCTTCGCCTATACTTAGGGTGTTTCCTATCCTGGACTGTCTCCTTTTTCCTATTTATATTAAAGCTCGAATCAGTTAACTGTGCTAACTCTTGAGTTAGCCAAATAAAATTATAACGTTATACTTTTAAATTTGTAAAATAGGATTTCCAAGTTTTTTCTTATGGGGTAAAAATATCCAACTTGTAACGTTTTTTTAGTTTTTATAGATGTTAATTTATTCTGTTTTTATTTTAATTACTTTATTTTTATCTATCTATACCCTCCATTCCATTCTGTTTATTCAATTTTCTCCCCTACTTTGTATATTTACTTCTTATATTTATTGTTACCTGTAATTTTATTTTAACTTTTTTGGAATTTTTATTAACTAACAAACTTTTTTTTATATATTATTTTTAAAAAAGAATTATCTTTTTGCTTATTTTAAGTACCTTATTTTATGTATAAATAAGGTACTTATATATATAACCTTATTTTACTGTCATTGTAGGCACTAATGATGACCGAGAGGACTAAATACCTACTTATTTTGTTTTAATTATTCCATTGTAACGTTCGCTTCTGACTTGTGTGAGCTAAATATAATGTACTTTTGGCATAGACAAGTCTAAGCATTGATTAAAGGAACAGGTGTGTTTTGATGAATTGGTCAATATTTTCTTAAATAAATTATTAAAGTATTTTTATAAACGTGAGTGTTACTGACATACTACAATTTTTTTCTGTTTCTAGACTTTATTAAAACTTATTTTTGCGTCCCTGATACGTAGTGACATGTAATTTGTTCTGTCGGACTGAAAAATCCTAGTATCAGATTGCTTTTTTTTTCAAATTGGAAAAATAAAGTAACCTATAACAAAAGTATTACAAAATAGAATCAGGATGAAACGTGCACAATTCCTATTTATTTTTTTTTATTATCCAATACAATCAGAAATCAAAAAACCACATATTACATATCCCTTCTGTTATAAAAACTAGCGTAAAAATTTGATTTTTTTTTTCTCCCGTCACTTGTTCGGGGTGATATATAGAGGGGCGTGATACAAAGCATGAAGTAATAAGGGTGACCTTAAACATACATGGAGTTAGTACGAAGGGGGAAAAGGAGAAATAAACCCGCGACTTCTTTCATTAAATCAGCACTGAGAAGAAGAGGGAAGTTGGACTCTGGAGGGGAGGGGGGTGGGAGGGAAGGAGTGATTGATTTCCCAATAAGTTATCGAACACGTTTTTCCTTCACCACACAATTTTCCCTTTTCATAACTTGTAGGGATAGGAAACCTTTTTCCCCTCTGAACAATAACCTTCCTAAGAACCTCCCTACTCCGAACACTGCACTCGGAGAAGAAAAATAATACAAAACAAACAAAAAGGGCACTTCCCTTCGCTTTAAAAAAATAAAAGTATAAAGCCGCAGATCCGCGATTGGAAGAGGCTGTTTTTAGCCCTCCCTTCATTCTAACTACTGCTTGATCCCTAAAAAAAAAAACAAATAAGAAGTAATATTTCCTCCAACTCTTGTTTTAAAATAACATCTGTATCCCCTTTAAGATTTTCTCTTGAATTCAAATCAAATGTTTTACATATGTTCTTAAAAAAATATAAAGTCAATCAGAAAATATAAGACTTGAGTCATTAAAGAAAAAATCGGTCCGAGACAACTCAGACAAACTTTCTCATATGCAAGTTCATAATTTCTTAGCCAATGTTTTCCATTTATTAGTTTTTGTAAGTACGTTTAATTATTATTGAAAATTATATCAAAATGTACCATAAAAATAACTTCTCCTGGGCGGGGAATCGAACCCGGGATCTCTCTGTCCACGTTTTAAGCAATTTTCTCAGGAACTAGATTTTTCCCGAAAAAACTGCTTATATCATTGGATCTAAATACGGACCCAATGATTGGACTACATTTTAGAAAGTTTTAATCAAAATCGTCGGAGCCTTTTTCGAGAAATATATTTTTTTTTCTCGTTTTTTTCAGAGATTTTGGGGGGTAGCGCCCCCAAATTTGGAGCTAAAATTAATTTCTCGATTTCGCCTCGGGGTATGATTTTTCTGAACATGTATGCCAAATTTCGTCAAAATCGGCCCAGTAGTTTAGGCTCCAGGCGTCTGCACAGACGACAGACGACGGACAGACATTTTTTAAAAACCATTTTTTTGAACTCAGGGGACCTCAAAACGTGTAAATCCATCAAAATCTCAAAATCGAATTTTCGCGCCATCACAATACTTTCTCTTTATATGAGAAAGTAAAAATCGGTCTGAAACCAGTGAGACTAACTTTGTAATATAATCTCGAGCTCAGATTCAAGAACATTTTGTTTTCGATTTTCAACAAAATCAATTTTGGTTTTTTTTTATAAAAAAATAGATATCATTTTTCCAAAAAGTGTTTTTCTCGAATATGATTGTATTGGGATTTTATATGTTTAAATCCACCACAATGACAATATTATCTCTATATTTACTATAATTTATATATAGAGCTAGAAATAGAGCCGATATTAAATAAATTTTTTTTGAATAAATAAAAAAAAAAAAAAAATGTTAACAAGTTTTTAAGATTAATGAAATCCTCTTCATAAAAAATTATGTACCACAAAGAAATAATAAAATATCCCCTCTAGATGAGAAGAAGTATCAACGTACTAAAATGTTACTACTTGTCATTAGGACCGAAAAACAACCTAAGTTATAAAATTATAAAGGACTTATAACAAAAGCGATAATAAAAAAGAGAAATAACGGTTTAGGGTGTAAACTAAAAAAACCAAATCTTTATAATATCCACCCTTTCTGTAATCCTTTTGGAAATAAAACCTCAAAAAATTACATTCATTGTTATTTTTATTGTCTTAAATAAAATATATATTGGATTATATAATCTTTTTTTTACAGGAAAAGTAACATTTTAATATTTAATGTTGAAATGGGTCCAAGTAACTTTAAGACATGCCGTGCTCAACATTGAATTTTATTCTTGATATTGATTAAATATTATGGATCAAGGGTATTACTATTTATTAGGATGTATCATTTCTAATATTAAATCAATTGTTATTAATAATTTAATTTACATATTAGGTACAAATGTCATCAAATTGATTAATAAACAGGTCAAGCGTGTGCTAGTCAGCACACAGCGAGGGTCCGTAGGCCACACTGTATAGTTTAAGTAGTACCCTATTGATGGTGATTTTTAAAATGCTAAAAAGCTTACTTTGAACTATCCTATGGGTCTGATATTCTCAAAACACATAAACAAACTTCTGATAAAGTATTTTTTTGCCACAGAACCGGACTACACAAATTGGATTGTATTTGAAAATAGGTTAACATTTGTTAGCGTTAACAATTAACTAATTATATTTAAAAACTACCATTAAAGATTAAAGTTTAATTATTTTAGACTTTTTTTCCGTGGGCATTTTTTCCTGGGCTTTTTTCCGTGGGCATTTTTTCCGTCTACCCCTTGGCGGCCGCCTTGGCCTAAATCAGGTCCTTATTTAAGCGACTGGTACTTATCTTCATCAACTATTGACGCATCCATCATCTGTATCTTTAATATTAATAAGTTCAGGTATTTTTGATAGCACAGGAACGCAAAATCACATAAACGATCAACTCAAAAAGTTGTTCTGATAACAGTGCTAAAACCTACCACATCAAACAGTTTGGTTCGAGTTCAGGAGCGTTCCAACAAAACGAAATCACCTATCAATTCCCAACTGTGTAATGATCGCGCATGGGCATTACGTCAATCTCGGACTAATTCGAAACTGATTTGGAACTGGTGGTTGGAACAAACCTATTATAAACTCAAGGTTGTTAAAAATTAACATCTCTCTCACTTTTCTTATTAAAATTATATTGGTGGCAATACTATTGGTTCAATAATATCCCACTTATTGCTGTATTAATATTTGTTCAGAAAAGGTTAAACACAAATTTTTCAGAATTTTTTTTTCTGAAAAAATAAGTTCTAAAAACAATTATTGTATAATTTGGTTTTTAAATTTGCTGTTATTATATATTATATATATACTTTTACATTTTTATTTTTTTCTTACCATTACTTCTTCTATCTAATATTATTCAAATGAGGTTATAATGGTTAGTTTGGTTGGATGTTATTTCATATTTTTTTCTTGTATAAATGTCTTTCTTTCTATATTTGAATAATTGTCTTTGCACGAAAGCATCAACGCAATAACGCTGTTTCTTTCAAATTGCCTTTAAGGATGCAAATTACCCTATATACTAGAAAGTAATTTTCTTTTTACTAAAATTACTTTTTTTTCGTGTATTTACTTTGTGTCAATAATTGATCCAATGCTTCTTTACTTAAGGGCAATCAATAGAGTTTAAGCTTTTGATATTTTCAACTAGAAGTCAATTAGTTCTATCTTTCCAATCTTATTCTCGAAACATATATTATTGAAACTTTTCCTTCTATCTAGATTCTATTCCTACATCTATTTTAACACAATTTTACTATTTCGTATGACAGTAATAGAAAATTAATGCGTATTTACGCTTTTCTCTAGCATTATTCTTTATAAAATTTAATACCTAGGTGACGGAATTGTAATGTTGATTTAAAATTGTAAAGCAGTGCTTTATAGTACATTACGCGTCTAGTGCGGAAAGTACCATTTTGCATGCGAGTGCGGAGTTTGCACCCGAGCGATAGCGAGGGTAGTAAATTCACACGAGCAAAGCAAAATGCAGTTTTCGCACGAGTTGCGTAACGTACTTATCAACGATTGTTGGATTCTAATAATAAATACAGAAAAACAAATTAATAAACTTCTTGTATGTAAGTTCGTATTTCTCTTTTGATAAAGATGACATTAATTCATTAGTTGTATTTTTTGTCGAATTAATTATTTCCTCGTTTTCATCATATTGACATAAATCAATCATTGTTTTTCACTAAAAGCTCGATATAAACAGTTACTTTATTTATCCTTCGGGCGGGCGCGCCATATTAGTTAGCAACAGCGGGCGCGCGGCGGCATTTACACCTCTTTAGTTTCCTTCCATATTTAAAGCTTGTAGCTCCTGGTTTTTGTGGAAATTAGTTTCCACAATAGGTAATTATAATAAAACATTAATTTCGAATTAAAAAAAATATTGAACACGTTTTTTTTTAAAAAAAAACCAAAGTACACTTATACACGAAAGTAAAAATTCTTTCAGGATTGTCATAAAAAAAAACGCAGCCTTTAACACTTTCTCTTCTATTCTGGTATTGTATTATATATTTATATGTAATTGGTAAACGTAACTCTTAAAATGATCAAATTCTTTTGCATAAGAATACAGTAAACAAAAAAAAAAAATCTCTAATATTTACACCGTACGTGTGTATTATAGAGCGTTGACGTGTGTACTATAGAGCTTGTCGAGTTTCAAACTAAAGTAAGGGCGACCCGCTCACGTTCCGGGTATACCGATGGTTTTATTAAACCTAGGAAATAGTAATTGGAGAATACCTAGACGAGCTGATAAGCTGGTATACTGTAAAACCACAGGGGGCGTGATTTTAAAAAGGCGGTGTAAATGCCGTCCGCGCGCCCGCTCGAAGGATAAACAAACAGCAAATTAGTTTTGTCAAATGTAAAGAAACTTGCTAATCGTGCGTTAAGGTGAAGAATTCTTCTTTTTTACCGCACTAGGGCGGAAAAAAGAGCAATTATGAAACGCTCATGCGCAATGAATCCATGTACGTAAAGAATCACTTTCTGCGCATCTAAACAGAGATACAATGTTTATATTTCGTATCAATCGTAGATAAACAATTTTAAATTGAGCCAAAATATTAGGATCTCCCTCTTGTAATGAAGTTATTCTTTTACCGTCTCTCGAAGTTGTCAGTTTACGGTTTGCTGAAATTATTATTGTTTTACAGTCCCTCGAAGTGATTCACTTAACACTCTCTTAATGATATTCTTTGATGAATTTAGTGAAGTTGAATGACTGATTATCAAGTCTATTTAAATTAATAATGAAAGTGTGCTTGACTTTACTAATATTTTTATTGTATCATGTATTTTGACGTTTGCTTGGATGGAACTGTTTTTGATTTTTTTTTTTTCCGCAAATTTGTTTCTTCTTAAATAAAAATTTAAATTAAAACTTATTTTATATTTTCGTATTATAAATTATTTTTGAAAAAATAAATTTGTCACTGTATATTGAGAGTTGTAAAATATAAGTGTATTCAAATGAGGAAACTTTTTCTTCTTTTTTATTAATATAATTTTCTGAAATAGGGAGAAGCTGTAGTGGCACATTGTTGGAATAGTTTAGTGGTTTAATAATTCTATAAGGAAAAACTCCAACATTCCTTGAAATATAATGATCCTTGGAATGTAAGATTACTTCAATTACTATAATGTAACAAGTGAACTTTAGTTCATGAACCATAGTTCATTGTAAGCTCAGATGTTTAATAGACTTAATCTTCATTTGTGTTAACCAATTAATATTAGTAAATTTATTAATCTAATTGTCAAGAAGCTATTATTAGGGAAATATTGGTGTAAACCATGTGAATAACCATGTATATTCCCAATTTGTCAAAACCCATAGATGAATGGTTTTAATATTTCTCTTTTTTAGGGTCCGTAGGCAAAACCAAGGATTAATATATATTTCCTTATATTTTCCTTACATATTTATTTATAAGTATATATTACATACTTATATTTTCCTGCGTGTCTGTCCGTCCGTCCGCTAAACCATTCGTCCGATCACTTATAAATTTGGCATATATGTGTCTTGTACCTACCAACACATTTTAAAAATATAGCAACTTAAAAAAAAAAAAAAAATTGCGTAAAAAAAGTTAAGGTTTGAACATTTTTTTTTTTTTTTTTTTTTTTTTTACACCGTGTGGGGTATCATAAGTAAGGGTACGTCGAGCTGATTACAAAAATATTTCATTTTCGGTTATAAGCTTGGATAGGGTTAGCGTAGGCGAGTTTGAAGTGGGTGGGAAAAGTGTCCCCCTCTCCTCTATCTCGCTTATGTAAAGTGGAAAAAATCTGAAAAAAAATCCTGAACAGTCTGCGACCAAAAGTAAAGATACCGCTATTTTGAAATTTTGAAAAAAAAAAAATATATATATATATATTTTTTATTGTCAAAATACTTTTTTTTAATTATGGTCTTTTAGATGCATTTTTTATGTTTGTACTCCGGTTCAAAGGCAAAAATATACTTTATCAGAAGTTTTTTTTTTTTTAGAATAACAGACCCATAGGATAAATCAAAGTAGGCTTTTTTAGCATTTTAAAAGCATAGGGTACTACTTAAACACTACAGTGCCTACGGACCCTCGCTGTGTGCTGACTAGCACACACTTGACCTGTTTATTTCTAGTACTAATATTATTTTTTTTGAAATTAAGCTTGACATTTGCGAACTTCTTATGATTAGAATTGAGATTTTCTGAAATTAACTAGCTATTATTATAGTTTGTTTATATTTATTATTGTTTCTTTTTTTTTAACCTCCTTACATTTGAATGTTTTTAAAGTAAGAAGCTTTATAATGGTTCACAATGTAAAATAAATGTTATTGGATGCTGTGAGGCTTTTAACTTGTTAAACAAACACATGTCGATTGTAAGGTTGTGTAAAATTTAGTTGTATATAGTTAAACCCGTGGTTGTTAATGACTGTAAAAGAGCATTAGTGGTTTTAGTCTTGTCTAACTAGGTTTAAATTTTCTCCTACTGTTGTCTGTATGTAAATAAGGTTAGATTGGTGAAGTTCAATCAGTAGGAGTTTTAGGATTGAGCCTGAGTGATAATGAAGTCTAACGCTAACTTTCCGAATTCTCTTTAACTATCTCATGGAAAACTAGGGAGGAAACGAATTTGTATCTAAAATAGGGTATACCTTTCTACCCCCATGTATTTCTATTAGGCTTCGTGTGCTGTTCCAATATTTAGGTAGCGGTTTCGGCTGAGGAAACTGTTTGCATTAGTGTTGGTGTCGCTTTAGAAGAGGGGAGAGGTTTACATCAGGTGGCATAAAGCGTTTTCGGGAACGGTAGAAGACGACTGCTTATTAACCTTAGGAGTTTAGGCGACAAGTTCGATTCCTGGATGGAAAAGGAAAGGAGAGAGTTTGAAAGCACTGGAGGAAAGTTTGTCAGGTGTTATCCAAGGATAGATACGGGGTCCTCCGATGTTGAAGCGTTAGACTTTCAACAAGTAAGGTTCTGAATAGAAACCTTGTGAAACTAATATAGGAGGAAGACCACACCACGCTCATCCTCTTCCTATATCCGCTAACTAACCTCCTTTGTAAGCAAATTTTCATCCTTTATAAAGCCTTTACCTAGAAGCGACTGCAATGTGACCGAATAACTAGCTTTCACGGCTTAATCCAAAGACGGCCCTTTTCTCTTCACAGAAATTACTAGAAAGATAAGATTTCCCTAACTAGAAACTTTTATATAATTTACTTTTTCCAGAGAAACTTCAAAATTAAAAAGTAAGTAAGTGAAAAAGTTTTTGTTTTTTTCACATTGTAAACAAATTATTTTTTTTTCAAGATATGTTTAACTTTTTTCAAACCTACCTTAAACTTTTCTTGAATGTTCTTTAAGTTGCCTGTTAAAATCAATTATTTATTTTTAGAGTAATAGTTTTTACTGACTTTTCGGGAGATAAAAAAATGACATTATGACACTACTACTGATCAATACTACTACTACTGATCAATACTGCCAGTGTTAGTTAAGTATCTCTTGACTAAAAGGACATTTTCCTAACCAAATATACTGAGAACTCTATTTGGAACTTAAAGTAGCGCAATTTATAACTTTGCGCCATAACTATAAAGTATGTATCAGTAAAATTTCTTGCATTTCAGCCGAGGGAAATAATAAATATTTAATTAAACCTAATTCTATTGCCTTTTAAGTTGGTACTACTACAATATTATTTTAACCATATTATCAGAAGTCATAAAAAAAACCCTTTATATTTCCTCTCGAATTTTCATTTACCGTAATATTTTTTTATATTAAACCCACCCCATATGGTGTATGAGTCTTATAAGGCCAATTTGTGTGTGAAATATAGGGGTTTCTATATGGTGTGTATACATGCCTTATTTCTCTTGGCCTTTAGGAAAATTCCGGCATATATGTGGCCGAGGCATATTCGTCCAATATTCTTACTTGGGGGCCACTAGGTCGCTTTTCTTTGTAAAAAAAAAAAAACCTTTTGGCTTACATCTGCTTGTAATATCTATACCGACAAAGGCTTAAAGAAAAGGGAGAAACTGTATGAAAATTCTTTCTTAGTACCGCTTCTCTTATATGAAAACAATTTCAATAATCGTTAACATTTTTCCAACTCCTTTATGTATAAACTTTGTATTTAAACTCTTCTCAGTATAAGGATTATTTCCTACAGGATATTCCATTTTTTCTCTTAAAGGCATCTTATTATGCAAAAGCTAAAGGTAGTGTCGCCAGAACTTCAAAACGGAATAATTATGCTCAGACGGGTAGTCGTAGAAGTTTTAGACCCTGAAAGACGAATTGAATACATATCTTTATATTTTTTTTTATGAATGATAATATGCCAGTTTTTTAAAGAAAGGGATAGAGTAAAAATTGAAGCAAGTTTGTTACTAAAAATAAGTACATTTTTTAACCCTGGAATCGTGGTGGTATTATCTTAGTAATTTCTGGTTTTGCTCTTTTTCGTTCTATTTACCGTGGACTCTACGTTTAAAGTGATGTTTCTAGATCCAAACATTTAGACTAGGGAAAGCTAGGAGTAAAGCTAACCCCATCAGTCTCTAGGCTAACTCTGAGCAAACCAACCCTAGATTTTCTGGCTACCCCTTCTAGCGACGTCGAGTATTTATCTTCATTAACTCCTAACCTCTTTGAAAAATAAACTATACTTCTCTTTATTCTTTTCTCTACTTCTATTCTTTTTTGTTGTTCTTTCTATTATAAATTATTTCGTAGTTTACCATATCATGTTTCTGTAAAAATTAAAAAATTGCTCTACCAATTTGTGCCACACATAACTTCCTCGTGTTCTTTTGTTGGGCGAATGGTCACATAAGATTTAGATCTGTTTTGATTACCAGTGGGGTTGCATATTTATTATTAACCATGCGCAGTCTGTTAAAAAAATATTTCACTGTCTGTGGGCTACTTTCGACAAACATCCAAATTTCTTCAAAATCGGATGAGTACTTATCAAGATATAATTGTATATGAAAACAAGTTTGTGCGTCTGTGGAACACAAAATATGAAGGTTTAAATTAATATGGGACCAATAATAGGCTAATTATGACCTGTCATTCAAATTTCATAAAAATTGCTATTGTAGTGTTAACTATTTACTAATATCTCTTCTAGTATTTTATTATATCACAAATTTAACATTTGTTGGTCCTTTGAGCCGGATAATATATTGATAAAGTTTTAATTTTTATTGTGTTGGCATGCTTTATTCGCAATATTTTAACCTAAATATTTTTAAGTCTAAGTGGAAAAAAAATTAGCTTATACAGGCCGAAATTTTAAATTCCATTTGTCGGACAATAAATATATTCCTAATGAACTCTCCTTGAATAATAATCTTCTCAGAAAGACTCAAAATTGATTATTGTGGTTTCACCATAAATTGGTAAAGTTTAACATTTTATTTAGTAGTTAATTCAATTTTCGGTCTAAACAACTAAATTATTGCAAGAAATATATAATCAACATTTTGCATTTACTAGAAAGTCAATTGCATTAAATTATATATATTTATACCGTATTTTTCCATGCCGCTTTTTTCGCTGTT
This sequence comes from Gerris lacustris, assembly GCA_951217055.1. Taxonomy (NCBI): domain Eukaryota; kingdom Metazoa; phylum Arthropoda; class Insecta; order Hemiptera; family Gerridae; genus Gerris; species Gerris lacustris. The sequence continues at coordinate 52,255,722 of OX578282.1, forward strand.
ACATATTTTCCCTTTACTAGAAATTTTAATTAAACCTGATTTATAGTAATTTAAAGGATTAACATATATTTAAAATAATTTAGAATTAAACTTTTTCGTATCTGATATAAAGTGGTGATTTTAATTTGTCAAGTTATTTATTTAGGTTATCGTGTTATACATATTTCAAATTAATTTTGGGTTTATTTATTTATTTTTTTTAAAATAAGAAAATCTACGTAACTTATTGAGCTAATAAATTAAAGTATAATGAGGGTTTTAAATAATAACATTATAAACTTTTTTATTTTGTTTTATTTAAGAACGAGTATTGTGTCCTTTTTGAAAAACGTAGAAATAAATAATTGTTGATTTTAATTTAATTGTTTTGTCAAATATTTTAATTGAATTTATTTACTTACTGGTTGACAGATCCAGCTGTCCTTGACTGATTGATCCGATCATTTGTCTCCATCGTGGTTCTATCTTGCTTTTGTATTGTTTATGACTTTCTCAGCGGATAACTTCTAATGATTACGTGGTCGTGTAGTTGTTCCTGTATCTGTAACATATTTCTATTATATCTTATTTATTGGTAGGCCTTCTTTAACATTTAATCCGTTTGTATTTGCGCAGAATCCATAACTATTAGCGTGTCTGATTACTGTCTTTGGCCTTTCTTCTGGCCTCAATTCAGGAGACCACCAAGCGAACACTTAAAGACAGCAATAGTTTTATTTCCAACTTCAAAAAACCCAAACCTCAAAAACGTTAAATACAAATCTATTTGTCTATCCTTAACATTGATTAGTCTGATTTGAAAGTACAATTAAGGTTTTGACTCTGAATTTATTTCAGTATACGTTTTTGCTTCCGAGCATACCGAAGGTAACGGAAGCTATGTCATCATCAGAAGAACAAAAAAGATTTAGGTCTCCGATTTCAAAAATTCCAACACAGAAATCCGTTTCAGACATCAGGGATCATTTTTGGTTCCGTGTCTGCCTGTCGGTCAGTCGGTCTGTTTGTCGTTCAATTTTTGCGAACCAACATATCTTAAAAACTACACGTCCAATTTTAATGAAATTGGGGTGGTAAGTCATGAGTAGCCCATTGTTGGACCTATATAAGTTTCAACTTTCTGCGCTCATTTGTTTCTCTTCCACATGCGCACAAACATACATTAATTTACACCTATAGCTTCAAAAGTACTCATCTGATTGATATGAAACTTTTATAGTTTATCGAAAGTAACCCGCAGATAACCCCAGATTACTTTGAACCGTCTGCGCTCTTTAGCTTTTGCTTAATTAATACTTTAATTCAAGTAAAAAGATAAAAACAATTTTGGCAGATTAGAAAAACGGGGGAAACAATTAAACAAATTAGACAATAATGGTACGTGATAGGATGCGAAGAAGCTATGTGCCACACCAATTGGCAGTCTATTTTTAAACAATCTTGTGTCACAATTTAAAGTTTTGACATGATATTTTTTTTTTTAAATGATTAATTTTAGGAAAACTACTTCTGCTCTACTTCTTCATGCAGCTGAAAATAATTTCTATTTTTTTCTCTTTTTTGTTTGTTTTTGCTGATATAAAAATAATTAGTGCGGCAGTTTATGACACGGATGTCTGTTGGCCTTTATGTCATCCATCATGATTTTAGGGTTAATCTAGAAAGCGTGTTTGTGATATGAAGGAAGCTTACGAGAGGCAACCTCATGTGGTATATATGCGGGTTTGGGCTCATCTTATGTGACATGACACATGACAGTCCCATTCACCAGATATTTACTTCTGCCCCGGTGAATTCACTTCCAACGTTCTCCTCTTCAAGATGCCACAACAAGCACGTCTTTAAACCCCATCTGATCCCTCTGATCTTCTACACCTGTCTGTGCATTGTAATGTCAGTATATTAGGTTCTTTTTTGAGAGTTTGCTTTGTCAAATCTGACTCTAAACTATGAATACTTAATCGTATAATAATTGAATTTAAGCATTTATTATTAGATTAGTTATGCTAATCATTTATATAATCGAATAATGTCCCGACGGTGACTCTCTCCTCGAAATTATTTACCAATAGAAATAATAGTCCAGGAACCAGGTAGATTTACCTGGAAAGTATTTTGAACTTAATGGAATTTTTACAGGTAACTCAGAGGTCCTCTGGGATGCCAATGCTGAGTTTTCGACCTCGTGGCCCTTGTGCTAACTTGGGGAGGGGGGAAAAACCCCAATTTTCCCGCCAATGTTTTGGTTTTTCACCTCTAGCTCGAAAACTACGCGTCAAACAAAAAAACTTTACCAGTACAATATTAAAGAGCATCAAATTTCCTATAAAAATCACTGGTCATACGACTATTTTCACCCATTAGGTACTGTGATAAAGCATTGTGAAAAAATGTCATATTTTAAAAAAGGTGGATTTTAGCGGAAAAAGCGTGTTTGGGCTTATAAAATAGGTTTATCATCATAAATTGAGTATTCAACATTTCTATGTAGACCATAATAATATATAATCCCGAGTAAACCCCTCCCTCCTCACTGCCCTCTCCCCGCCCCCTCCCCCCAGAAACAAATTTGATGACGAATAATGTGCGTGACTTATTGCTTACGTAGGTAAAGAAGTTCTATCCTTCCCTCAAAATTTTTAACTTTTTATCTTTTAATAAAATAAAAATATCAATAGTCCAGGAAATGAAGCACTTTGGCTCGCAATTCTTTCGTCAATCATCGATTTACTTGAAAATTTGACAGTAGGTAGAGAATAGTCCAAGCATCAAAATCTATATCATCAACATTGTCATTGCTATTACCCTGGGGGTGGTTGCCACCCCATCTCGGGGGTTGAAATTTTTTTTTTTTTTATTTTAACCAGAGGAATTGATGGAAAAGCTAATTCTAAGTCAAAAATGATCTATACATTTTTTGTTTAAATTAATATTTTTCGAGTTATTCGCGATTGAAAGTAAAAGTTGTTCGACCTTTTTGATCGGTTTTTCGCGAATAACTCGAAAAATATGCATTTTATCAAACAAACAGTAAGGGCAAAATTGTAGCCTATAAAAAAAGAAAGAAAATCCTTATTTTATAAATCATGTACGACCAATACGGACCGACCTACGGCTTGTTAATTGTTGGCTTTTGTTCGTCAAATGCTAAATTTGAGAGATTCAGAGTCAAATAGCGATAAAACTGTGCATTTTACGAGGAAAACTTATAGACTTTTTTTAAAGTAGACAAAATGAGCTTTCATTTAAAAAAAAATAGAAGTCGATAGCATCAAAATTAAGCGAGTTACGACGAAAATAAAGTTAGTCCCTACATTTTTCTACGAAAAAATTAGTGAAAACAACCCCCTAATTACCACCCTAATTCAAATTGATATTCGTCCTTCTACGGTTTTGCGTGGATCACATGGGACACATGAGAACAGCTTAACTCCAACTTTTCGGGAATATCCAGACGGTGGGGTACGGGGTTCAAAAGTCAAAATAGTATAAATCCTTTATGATGAATGTCGTTGGATAGCTCTTTAAGAGAGCAGTAATTGTTGTTATATTTGTCATATTTTTATTTAAGAGGGGGATAAAATGGAAAAACAGGAATAAATGGTTTTAGCTAAAAAATTTGATATATTATTATTTTAGATCCGATATGAATGAAAATTGGTATACGTGCTTTATTTGATGTCAGAAAAAAGAATATGAAATAATTTGTGTGCATTTAGTACTTTGGGTGCAAATCGTAATAAGAGGTGGTTTTTAAGGGTTGAAAAATTGCAAAATAATGAAATTGGTAATATTTTAGGCTACAACATTCTTAAATTAAATCGATATGATAAATTAATCCTTTATTTTAGGCTAATATTTTTTTGTACACGAAGAAGGGGCTGACGAGTCGCTTATCGAAGAGACTCACGAAGATTTAATTTAATGTTCATTTTTTGTTTATTATTTTCATATTATTTTTATTATTATGTAGCATAATTATAGATAACTTGCTTACCTACATAATCAATAAGTTACGCACATTATTATCGCTTCTCAACATTGCTTTGGTTTTTCAATTTAAAAATAAAATTAAGGCCTCCGTTTGAACGGGGCCTGAGGTGGACCGCCCTCAGCCCCCCTGCCTTCGGTACGCTACTGATCAGCGGATCCTTTCCCCCTCCCCTCCACCCTAAAGTAAGATTGATGATAGCATCATGTTGCAATGTTGTTAATTTAATTTTTAAATTGAAAAACCAAAGCTGAAAAACTGCTCTCTTAAAGAGCTATCCAACGACATTCATCATAAAGGATTTATACTATTTTGACTTTTGAACCCCGTACCCCACCGTCTGGATATTCCCGAAAAGTTGGAGTTAAGCTGTTCTCATGTGTCCCATGTGATCCACGCAAAACCGTAATTAGGGGGTTGTTTTCACTGATTTTTTCGTAGAAAAATGTAGGGACTAACTTTATTTTCATCGTAACTCGCTTAATTTTGATGCTATCGACTTCTATTTTTTTTTTAAATGAAAGCTCTTTTTGTCTACTTTAAAAAAAAGTCTATAAGTTTTCCTCGTAAAATGCACAGTTTTATCGCTATTTGACTCTGAATCTCTCAAATTTAGCATTTGACGAACAAAAGCCAACAATTAACAAGCCGTAGGTCGGTCCGTATTGGTCGTACATGATTTATAAAATAAGGATTTTCTTTCTTTTTTTATAGGCTACAATTTTGCCCTTACTGTTTGTTTGATAAAATGCATATTTTTCGAGTTATTCACGATAAACCGATCAAAAAGGTCGAACAACTTTTACTTTCAATCGCGAATAACTCGAAAAATTTTAATTTAAACAAAAAAATGTATAGATCATTTTTGACTTAGAATTAGCTTTTCCATCAATTCCTCTGGTTAAAATAAAAATAAAATTTCAACCCCCCAGATGGGGTGGCAACCACCCCCAGGGTAATAGCAATGACAATGTTGATGATATAGATTTTGATGCTTGGACTATTCTCTACCTACTGTCAAATTTTCAAGTAAATCGATGATTGACGAAAGAATTGCGAGCCAAAGTGCTTCATTTCCTGGACTATTGATATTTTTATTTTATTAAAAGATAAAAAGTTAAAAATTTTGAGGGAAGGATAGAACTTCTTTACCTACGTAAGCAATAAGTCACGCACATTATTCGTCATCAAATTTGTTTCTGGGGGGAGGGGGCGGGGAGAGGGCAGTGAGGAGGGAGGGGTTTACTCGGGATTATATATTATTATGGTCTACATAGAAATGTTGAATACTCAATTTATGATGATAAACCTATTTTATAAGCCCAAAAACACGCTTTTTCCGCTAAAATCCACCTTTTTTAAAATATGACATTTTTTCACAATGCTTTATCACAGTACCTAATGGGTGAAAACAGTCGTATGACCAGTGATTTTTATAGGAAATTTGATGCTCTTTAATATTGTACTGGTAAAGTTTTTTTGTTTGACGCGTAGTTTTCGAGCTAGAGGCAAAAAACCAAAACATTGGCGGAAAAATTGGGGTTTTTCCCCCCTCCCCAAGTTAGCACAAGGGCCACGAGGTCGAAAACTCAGCATTGGCATCCCAGAGGACCTCTGAGTTACCTGTAAAAATTCCATTAAGTTCAAAATACTTTCCAGCTCGACCTGGTTTTTTCGACCTGGCTCCTGGACTATAAATGTATGTTTTGTTTTTGTTTTTCAAAAAGATATAATAACTTATCTTAATTAATTTACTTAATTTTACTTATTTTCTAAATATAAAATTAAGTCCTTTGCCACGGGCTTAATGGCTCTTAAATAAATGATTTCGTTAATAGTGAAAAAATAGTCTTCCAATTAATGTGGCACATTGCTTCCTCACGACCTATTTCGTATACTTTAATGATTTTATGCTTTTACAGCCTTATATTCTCAAATTTATTTAATTTAAATAATATTGTCAAATTTAATTGTTTTGATTTTTTTTACATGAATTAAAGTATTAATTTAGCAAAATTTTAAGAGCGCAGACGGTTGAAATTAATCTGGGGCTACGTTTGAACTAATATCGACAAACCGTAAAAATGTAATAAAAATTAGATAAGTACTTTTGGAGATATACGTGTAAATAAATGTATGATTTTGCGCATGTGTAACAGAAACAAATATGGGACCAACAATGGGCTATCATCCAAATTTAATTAAAATCGGACGAGTAGTTTTAAAGATATGTTGGGTCGCAAAAAGTGATTGACAGACCGACAGACAGACACGGAACCAAAAATGTTCCCTGATGTCTAAAACGGATTTATGTCTTAGATTTTTAGAGATCGGACACTCAAATAAATTCGTTACTCAGAACGATTACATAGCTTTTGCTACCATAGGTAAGCTCAGAAGCAAAAAAACACAACGAACAGAAGTAATTGTTATTTATTTATTTTGCTGTGATACCTTAGTTTTCATGAAAATGATGCTAGTGTACTTTAAATTAAAAGTATTACATATTATTAATTACAAATCTGTCCAATACCACTCGTTCTAAACTTTCTTATATTAGGAATAACTTAAATACTTTTTATATTAGACTGCATAATTACTCCATCCCGTGTTTTGCATTTAAAAAGTTGGTTCGAATTTTCGTGGTTAACTTTAATTATTATTGAACATTTTATCAAAAATGTACTTAAAATAACTCCTACACGGTCGGTAAATAAATTCGGCCTCTCGCTTCCACAATATTATTAAACTAATTGTTTTGATTAATTATTTTTCTCTCTTTTAGTTTGCTACTGTTAAATTGGTTCAATTATATGTGAAAAATTGAGACAGGTATTTATTATCCCTTCAAAATTAACCTTGATTGCTTGACTGATGAAATGGAAAGCCTAATAGTATGAACACAAACAAAAATGTTTATACTTTAATTTCTTTTTTAATACGACTTACTCTTGACTCACTTCTAATTATAGGTTTCTTGTTGTATAAAACCGGGGGGAAAAAAGGGATTGTATAATTTTTGGTAGAAAAACGTAATTTGAGTGTATGTTGATGTAATATTCCTTGAAGGGCACGTGTTTCTAGCTCCGCCCTATGAGACGCATGTCTGGAGAGTATGAGCCACGTCGTCAGCTTTCAGCCACCCTCCTAGGGCAATAAATTACTCTGTTTCTTATTATATGTTGTTAGTACAACAGCCCTTGTCCATATGCAGGGCAGCTGCAGTATGGGCTGGTTGCCGAATTATTTTAATAAGGTTTTCCTAGGCTTAGAAATCGAATATATTCAATCTCAGTCTCATGGGATACATTAGGGTATCGTCAGGAAGAATATTAAATTAGTAGTGCAATAATAAATATACCATAAACGATTAATGATCGTGTAGGAACAAGAATCAATCATTTAAAATTGACGGCAAGAAGTGGCTTTGAGGGATTGTGTTTTTCTCGAAGCCTTCAACTTCGATAAAACATTATTTTATTGCTAAAAATTGCCTATTTGATAAAACGTGTTTACCGGACTCTTGTTACCTTAAATATGTTTACATTTGCTCTATATCTTTTCTTAAAAAGATTGATTTGTTGCTTCAAGAACTTAATGAAATAGCAATTTAATTATTATATCTAAAAATACATCTTGCATCTGTCCCATCGTGTTCGTTGTCTTATTGATTTCCTTTTTGTGCTATAAGAGCCGTTTTATAGTCTTAGATAATTAATTGTTTATTCGTTGTACCTATTACTAGGCATCGCGTGGCTCTATCATTGAAGCGAGCGTATTGCAATGAAATACTGAATATTGAAATTTATTAATCACGAAGAATGTCATAGTTGAAGATAAGTGGAAGAGGGTAGTGTGGGGGAAGAGTGGGGGTACTCGGTACAAAGCTTTACTTCCTAAACAAACCTATACACTATACGACTATAACAATCTTCACCACCCGCGGTAGCTTTTAATCAAATATTATAAATGTATCTCGTCACTACGCAAAGAATTTTGCTTGTATCAAGTTGAAATTTTGCATACCTGTTTCAATTGTGCATTAGATGGAGTATATGAAGTTTTATTAAAATCGTTACGTTAGAACGTAAGATATCGGTAAAAAGGTTGTTTTCTCTATTGTAAACGTTTAGCTCCGCTTTAATAGTTTTAGCGATCTTTATTAAGTCATAGCGGTGTCGCTGTTGGTTTTAGTGAAAAATGTTATTTGAAAAAAATGTTGGTCTCATCGAATAGATGATGATAGAATCTTTTCCCGTCCTGAAATTCCAATTTAATTTTTGTACCTCTCGTTTACGCAAGCGTTGCGCGCGAACTCTTGGAGGGATCACGCTGTCCAGTACTAGTAAGAGCATCATGTATACCAAATTTCAACTAAATCGGTCAACTTTTACTCAAGTTATCGTCACACGCGTGAACGTTACTGACAGACAGACAGACAGACAGACAGACAGACACTGAGCATATTTCGTTGAATGTAGGAAGCTCGCTACGCTCGCTTCAATTATTTGAGTAGAAAATTTTACATCTTACTCAAAAAGCGTTTGTTTCTCATACGTGTTATATCAAGCATTTTATACTTATGATAGTTAAATGTTTTTTTGTTGTATCACTCATTGAGTAGACAATTTAACTTTTTACACAGATATTGTTTGTTTCTCATATGTGTTATATCAAGCGTTTTATGCTCTATAACAGTTAAATGTTAGTTCATTGTAACATGCATTGAGTAAACAATTTGCATTGTTACTGAAGGGCAGGGCCGTCCCTAGGGGTTTAGGCGCCCGGGTCAAAGGCATCTTTGGCGCCCCCCCCCCTTATTGCCAAATTCACCTAGTAGTTAAGAAGAGGGCCTGGCGGCGCCCCCTAGACGTGGCGCCCGGGTCAGCTTGACCCGGTTGACCCCCCCTAGGGACGGCCCTGCTGAAGGGGTTTGCTTACGGCCAATCTGTAATGCAACAAGATAATGCTGCATTTCCTTGCAAGAATGAAATTGCTGCCCTCACCCTCTCCCTTTCACCCTTTCGATTACGGTAGCAAATTGAGAAATTTCCGGAGTGATCAAAGTTATGCCTGATGTAGTTTCCTGCAGTTGCATGCCCCTGTGGTTACGCAACCCTAAGCTTCTAGTGTCACCCTATGGATTGTTCAATTATCCGAATAGCAGAAAGGAACTTAATTGTTTACCCTTATAATTTAACCTTCTCTGATATAATTTCCTCTTATTTGTATAAACTGTAAAAGATGGCCCATCAATTCATTTTATTCTTCCTCTTTCTTAGGAATTAAAATAATATTGTTTTATCAATTTTACTTAATATTAGAACACGTTTCGTTAAATTTCTGTCACGTTACATTTAATGTTTTATAGTAGTAATATCCATTCTCCTAGGAACATTGCTTCTAAAAGTTAATTGAGAGAAATATTATTAAAATTTTAAATATACTTTTAAAATACTTTCCCAATTAGTGTGGCACATAGCTTCTTCGCGCATTTTGATGTTTTTATGCTTTTACAGCTCATTATTGTCCAGTTTATTTAAGTTTTCCTTCCTCTCTTTAAATCTCTCAAAATTGTATTGATTTTTTACATGAATAAAAATCAATTTAATATAATTTGATGATCGCATATAGTTGAAATTATTATAGGACCATCTGGTGGGAAAAAATCAGGAGAAAACTTTTAAAGATAAAGTTTTAAAAAAAATGTGGTAGAGATAACAATGGGCGCAAAATGTTGAAACTTATAGACTTCAAACTTTTGGGACCAAATTTGGACTTATTATGAACTACCACCAAAATTTAATTACAATTGGAAGAGTAGTTTTTAATTGGTTCGCAGCAATTGAACGACTGACAGACACGGAACCAAACATGTTCCTTGATGTCGGAAACGGATTTCTGTCTTGGAAGTTATGAAATCGGAGACATAAAAATGTTTCGTTCTTCAGAACGATCACATAGCCTACCTTACCTTCGGTAAGCTCGGAAGTAAAAATGTTATTTATCAGACAGACCGATAGACAGACGTAGGACCCCAAATGTTCCCTGATGTCTGAAACGGACAGTCTCTCTTGGAATTTTCAAATTCGGATACAATACAATTTTGTTCTTCAAAACGATAGATTCCATTGCCTTAAGTAAGCTCGGAAGCAAAGATATATAAATACTTAGGTATTAGAGACACGGAACCAAAAATGCCATACCCATCTAGGTTTAACGCACCTTCATTTCTCGCAACCCCGTGTCTTACATTTCATATTATATAAGTAGTTATATATACGCTCTTTGTGTGATAAAATTTGTGTGTTAAAATAATTATGTTAATTTATGGTATGTTAATTTGTTAAATTGTTTATTAACAGCTAATAATTAGAAATACAAAAATTATATAATAGTTAAAAGGACGTTCGAAAATCACGGTTCTGCAAAAAAGCTTCAAAATGAAAATGTCCTTTTCTAAAGTATTTTTGTGCGTTGAATCCGAATCTGAAGTCAAAATTTCTCCTATACGAAACCGTACAGTTTTCTCGAATCATTGCTCCTAAAGTTCGGAAAAATTGTGGTTTTGGGGGTTTTCGACCCTATTTTTCACCCCCCCCCCCCCCCCCCCAAAAAAAAATTGTAAAAACATTAGCTTTTGTTCTTCATGGTTTGAAGATATTAAAACGCTCAATAAATTTTTTTGACATATTTTTTTGGGGCGAAAAATGGGTCAAAAACCCCCAAAAACACAATTTTTGGGAAATTTTGACTTCAGATTCGGATATAGCAACCTCGAAAACATTAAGTTCAGATAAAATTTTCTTAGGGCCCGAAAGTTCGTCAAATTTTGCAGAACTATGAAATTAGTGTATGATGATAAAATTGGTGTTTTTAATCATAAGTGGTAGAAAAAGTATGTAATGATAGCTAGGTGTGTCACTAGTCTAGTGGCCTCAAATTTAGATCTAAAATTATATCTCGTTTTTGACTCGGGGTATGATTGTTCTGAACACATAATATGCCAAATTTAATCGAAATCGACCCTGTAGTCTGCACAAACAACAGACAGGCGAGATACAATCATTTTATAAAAACTTCTTTTTTGGATTCTAGGGGCCTTAAAACGTGTAAATCCATCAAAATAGAATTTTAGGAAGTAAAAAGAAATCAAGTAAATTATAGTGATTGTGCGGGTTTGACATCCACTTAGCATTTTTATTTATATTTTGCAACTTGTTTGTTTTTTTTATTTTGACATTAAATGTTACGTGAATAAAAAAGACTCACTCTTAGTAGAGCACCCAAACTGTTCAAATTATCCTTTTATTATTCGAAGCTAGTTTTTTAGAACCGAACAATTTATGGCGACCGTGAAGGGAAGAGCTGCCGTCCGAACTGTCTTCACGAAGATGTCCGATAAGTTTATTAGCTTATTTAAGAAGACAAGTGAAGAAGGAGGGGAAGCGGACGAGGAGCTCATATTGACACTTCGAAACGTGTTGGATAATGTTGAGAAGGTGTTCACGGAACTCTCCAAAATGGATGAAGAGATAATTAAAAAGATGTCAGAAGCTGAAGGAACATCGGAGCAGAGTTTGGTATCGGAGTTGGAAAGAGTTTATGAGTACCGAGAAAAGTGTATGGAATGTTCCCATAGGTTCAAACTTTTTATGGAGAAAAGGGAGAACAGAGGAAAGGAACTGAGTACAACAAAATCAAGTACGTCTTTACGACCAACGTTACCACATTGCAGCATAAGACCTTTCAGCGGAAACCTGATCGAGTGGCTACCCTTCTGGAGTTCGTTCAAGCGGATTCATCTTGACAAGTCAATAACGAACGAAGACAAATTCGCATACTTAATGCAAGCCTTAGTACCGGAATCTAAAGCTTTTAGGGCCGTGGAGAAGTATCCGATGACGTCAGAGAATTACCAGAAGGCGGTAGCGGGCTTAGAGCAAAGGTTTGGACGAGAGGACCTCTTGACAGAAGTTTATACAAGAGAGATTTTGAAACTTGTTTTAAATCGTCAAGAAGATGTGACCCGACTATACGACAGCCTAGAGACACAACTAAATGCCCTTGAATCGTTGGGAGTAACGGCAGATAAATATGCGGCGATGCTCTATCCGATGGTAGAATCGTGTTTGCCGGAGGAACTTTTGAGACTATGGCAGAGGCGACGACATTCCTTGGACGATGTAACGACAACAACAGACAACCGGATTGAAACATCTCTACGAGGACTGATGAACTTCCTTCGGACCGAGGTGGAGACTGAGGAGAGAGTGGCTCTAGCTACAGCAGGGTTTGGAGACGGGACAAGGCCCAAGAAAGTTAGAACACCGGCACAGTCATCCACAACAACTCAATTACCAACAGCAACGGAGTTAGTAAATTTTTCCAATACAAATAACGATTTAATTAAGAATAAGGCGTCTAAGAGCAATCCAATTTGTGTATTTTGTGGGAAACATCATGCCCATTTTAAATGTTACAAGGCGAAAAGTATGACCATAAAAGAAAAAACAAAATTACTAGACGCGGCGGGTATTTGTAAAATATGTCTGAGAGGGTGTCATGAGATATGTAAATCAAAAATCAAATGTTATTCGTGTTCTGGTCGACATTTATTGATAATGTGCCCTAATTTTGGTTTCGAGGGAAAAATAGGGACAAAAGAAATTCAAGGGACAAATCAAAATTCAGGGAAAAATGTCGAAAATAATTTATCTAACAATACGTCAAAGAGAGCCTTTTTACAAACACTTCTAGTTAGAGTAAGAGGTAAAAATAGAGAAGGTTTAGCTAGAGCTATTATAGATAGTGGGTCGCAACGATCATATATAACTAAGAACCTCGTTAGAGAGATGGAATACGAACCACTGTACGAGCAAAAGTTGACGCACCTACTTTTTGGAGGGGGCGAGGAGGAAGTGGCTCATGGGTGTTATAAGATTCGAGTAGCTAGTCTTGATGGTAATTACGCGTGCAATTTCGATGCGTTAGATCAAGAAACTATTTGTAAATACGTAGCACCAGTAGATGAGGGACCATGGATATCTCAATTAAAAAAGTTAGGTGTAGTAATAAGCGATCGTAGTGAGGGACCGATACAAATTTTAATTGGCTCAGATATTTTTGGTAGATTAATTACGGGGAAAAAAGTTACTCTAGCATCAGGTCTAGTGGCTTTAGAAACACATTTAGGATGGTCTTTAGTAGGAAAGAGTTGTGAAAAATCGACTGATTTACTTAGCAGTACGACCAATATGATTGTTAGCGAGGATCCTATTGCCGCATTATGGGAACTTGATGTATTGGGTATAGGAAGCCAAATAGGAAAAAAGTCACAAGAAGAGATAGACAAATCTGTAATAAACAAATTTAATGAGAGTATCACTAAGATAGACAGTCCTTTCGGTAAGCGATACGAGATAGAACTTCCGTGGGTTGAAGAACATCCTCCATTACCATCAAATTATGCGTTAGCGGTTGCAAGGTTGAAGTCAACCGTTTCAAAACTGAAAATCTCTGGTTATTTTTCGGCATACCAAAAGGTTTTAGAGGAGTGGTTGGAGGAAGGAGTTATAGAACTCGTTCCAAAAAAGGGACAATTCAATGAAGGACACTACCTGCCGCATAGGGCAGTAATAAAATTGAGTAGTCAAAGTACTCCTGTAAGACCGGTTTTTGATGCATCGGCAAAAGTTAAAGGGTCACCATCACTAAATCAATGCCTAGAAAAGGGAGCAAATCTAATTGGTAATCTGGTTAAGCTTATTATTAAATTTCGGAAATATCGCATTGGTGTAGTTTCAGATATACGCAGGGCGTTTTTACAAATAAGTCTAACTCAAAGAGATCGAGTGTACTTAAAATTTTTGTGGGTAAACGAGGAAGGTCAGATTGTTGAGTACAGACATGCACGTCTAGTTTTTGGCCTGACAAGCAGCCCATTCGTTTTAGCGGCCGTAATACAGTTCCACTTAAACAAAATACTAAACGAAACACAAAAAAGATATCCAAAAGAGGTGATAATGTCACTGTTAGATAGCTTTTACGTAGATAATTGCACAATTAGTGTCAATTCAGTGGAGGAATTAAATCATTTTATACAAATATCGAAGGGCGTTATGTTGGAAGCTGGTTTTGACTTACGTGGATGGGAGTACTCTGAGCCTAAAAAGGAACAGGTTGAGTGCAGTGATACATCAGTGCTAGGACTTAAGTGGAATAGGATTTCTGACCAGTTAGAGTTAAACCCCTCAATATTCGCACTACCATGTCCAGACGTAGTGACCAAAAGAGCTATACTTTCAGTAGCACATAGGACGTTTGATGTCATAGGTTTTTCAGCACCAACAATGATTGTGCCAAAATTATTATTAAGAAGTATTTGGATACTAAAGTTAAGTTGGGATACTCCAGTGAAAGAGGAGATGAGACTAAAATTTATTTCATGGTATAAGAGCTTCCAGTGTTTAGGGGATATTAAAATTCCGAGATGGTTAGGATGTATAAAGAGTGATAAAAGATCATTACATATATTTTGTGATGCCAGCAAAAATGCTTACGCAGCTGTTGCATTTATAAGGGTTGAAACCGACGAGGGCGTAAGTGTGCAATTAGTTATGTGCAAGAATCGACTGGCACCAATAAATGCAACAACCATTCCAAGGTTAGAATTACTAGCTGCTTGTATAGGAGCTAGATTGGGAGCCACAATACAGTTAGAATTTCATCCTAACTGTCCTATTTATTTCTGGTCCGATTCGACAACTGTTTTAGCATGGATTAGGCGAACAGATAGGTGGGCAACCTTTGTCTGGAACCGGGTAGAAGAAATTCGAAAGTTGACATTAATAAATAGTTGGAGACATGTACCTGGTGAATTAAACCCAGCGGACTTACCGTCTAGAGGATGTAATGGTGATCAGTTAGCGGCGTCTAGATGGTGGGAAGGTCCTCAGTGGTTGAGAGAGGCTCCAGAAACTTGGCCAACTGAAATTATTTTTGATAATGAACTGGAAATCGGACAAGAGAGGCCAAAAGGCGTTGTTTCGGCAAGCAATATTGAGCTAGGAAAACCAAATTGGTACTGTGGGAGATTTTCTAAATTTTCTAAAACTGTAAGAGTTATGGGATGGATAAAACGATTTATATTTAACTGTAAAAGTAAGGAAAAAATTAAAGGTGAACTAACAGTAGATGAGTTTAAGTCATCTGAACTAATAATAATTAAATTAATTCAGGGGGAAACTTTTAAGGGAAAAGAGTTTGGTCGTTTAAAATCATTAAATCCTTTCATCGATGAAGATGGGCTTATTAGGTTAAAAACAAAAATATTTTTGAGAGATGATTTGGACGATTTTCGTACGCCTTTAATTGTACCGGGGAATCATTTGGAAATAAAAAATCTTATTAGGGATACTCACTTGTCCAACAGTCACATTGGAGTACAAGGAGTTTTAAGAATTCTTAGGGAGAAATTTTGGATTTTAGGTGGTAGGAAGTCAGTACGCGGAGTAGTTAGGAAATGTGTTAGATGCAAACGATATGAAGGAAGAGGTCTTACAGCACCCACTCCACCGCTTCCACAGAATAGGGTTCGAGATGCGGCCGTCTTTGAGGTGACAGGAGTAGATTTTGCCGGTCCATTAATTTTAAAAGGAGGAGAAAAGGTGTGGATAGCGTTGTTTACTTGCGGAATATATAGAGCCGTACATCTCGAATTAGTTGGGGGTCTTTCTACGATTTGTTTTATGAATGCTCTTAGGCGCTTTATTGCTAGGAGAGGAAGGCCTAAAGTAATATATTCTGATAATGGAAAGAATTTTGTTGGAGCTGCAAGAGGACTGGCTAACCTGGATTGGGAAGAGGTCAACAAATTATGTATCGTTGAGAAAATACAGTGGATATTCACAGTTCCTAGCGCCCCCTGGTGGGGGGGTTGGTGGGAGCGCTTGATTGGTCTCCTAAAACGACTGCTGAGAAAAGTGTTGGGCAAGACCACCCTCACGAGAGAAGAATTGAACAATGTTCTGTGTGATTGTCAAGGAGTCTTGAATGCCCGACCCATAACTCAGGTGACAGAGGATCCAAATGACTTGGAACCGTTAACACCAGCCATGTTCCTTCAAGGTGTGAAGGACACTGGCATTCCTGACCTTGACTGTTTGCACGTCGGAAACGAAAAATTAAACCGACGTCTGGTGTATCAGAAGAAAGTTAGTTTGGACCTGAGGCGGAGGTTTCGGAACGAATATTTGGCGATGCTACAATATAAACATCAAAAACCGATCTCTCAGCCAAAATTGGGAGAAGTTGTTTTTATTGAGACCGAGAGAAAACGACTTGAGTGGCCATTAGCTCGTATCGAAGAAATAATCATTGGGAAAGATGGATGTCCACGGGTGCTTCGGTTGAAGACGGAAAAGGGCGAAGTACTGAGGCCTGTTCAGAAGGTGTACCCACTAGAGGTGTTATAAAGTATCATTTCTGGCGTGGGAGGATGTGCGGGTTTGACATCCACTTAGCATTTTTATTTATATTTTGCAACTTGTTTGTTTTTTTTATTTTGACATTAAATGTTACGTGAATAAAAAAGACTCACTCTTAGTAGAGCACCCAAACTGTTCAAATTATCCTTTTATTATTCGAAGCTAGTTTTTTAGAACCGAACAGTGATAAACTACGGTTTTGATTTTGAATAATGAAGATATATATTTTACATACAAATTTTGATGAAGCTAATTCTTATATTTTTAACTAATAGTGATGAAACTAATTCAAATTTCTTTTATTAAATAAATGTTTCGTTGTAATCATGCTGTTTATCGTTTATTGCGTGCAGGGCCGGCGCAAGAGATTTTGGCGCCCTAGGCAAAACTATTATAAGGCGCCCCTCCTCCCCCCCCCCCCCCACCATTCTAAGCCAACGCTCATCAGTAAATTCAGCAACTTTCTTTTAGGAAATATAAGAAAAAAACAAAATGAAACACAATTTATCTCAAATTTATTATTTAATCACTGCTACAATGATAATAACTTGCTAACTCCGATTCAGTTGCCAGTCCTACTAATCTCTCTTCTATAATACATGACACCAGCCCAAAGGGGGGTCCGGGGGGCCTCCCCCGGACTACTTTAGAAAATTAATTCAAATTAGTGCATTTTGGGCCTTTTTATAGAGCCTTTTCATCTAAAAAAAAAGCAATCACCTAAAAGTTTTTTAAAATTGTTTCTGCAGAATTTTCGAAACATTTATTAACTGAATCGGTTTTTAGACTTAAAAAAAAAATTTTTACCTTTAACCTAACTTTACCTTTTACTATGCTATTAATTCTTCCTGAAATACTGATTCATTATGAAATACCTTCACAACGTCTTATACAGCAACTGAACTAGGGGATACACACTAAACTGAGTATATAAACAAACAACCATTAAAGTATGCAAATAAAAAAACACAAAATAGTTGAATGTTTGTATCCCACATAAACATGCAAGTGGGAATCCCAGTTTTAAATGTTAATATCAACTTGACTACTGCTCCATAAACTAAATGGGAATAAAAAATAATATAACATAAGAAATATTCAACTAAATTTTCTTTAATTGATATTTTTTCGTAATTCTGTTGTTTTTTTTTTTGGGGGGGGGGGGAATTCCCCGGTCCATGGATCCGCCCCTGAGTCTTTTCTAATTTAAATTATTCGTCTATTTTCTTTGTAAAAACATTGACTTCTTGGTGGGCAAGTATTTTGCGGCGCCCCTCAGGCCCTAGCGCCCTAGGCGGTCGCCAAGTCGCCTATACGGTCGCGCCGGCCCTGATTGTGTGTGCAAAAGATTTATTCTGTAGTTCATGAATGTTTGACTTTTTTTATACAGCGTAAATAAAATGCTTCAAATAAATGTTATTGGATAAAGTTAATTTTTTAATCTGCTCAAAAGCCTATTGATTAGGAGCTATTGAAATATAACCCAACTTTTTTTTATTTTTTTATGTAATAGAAACAAAAAAGTTTACTTAATAATATTCGATAACAATAACAATCCTAAAAGAAAAGAAAAAAAAGCAAAATGTATTATTTACTGTTAGTAGCTCCCCACTTTTAAAACATAATAAATAAATAAAATTTTTTTGAAAGCTGATTGGTTAACTTTATAGATTAATTAATTTTCCAACTTCATTTATTTTTGAACCACTTGAAAAAACAATAAAAAAAAATATATATATATACAGTGGCGTACACAGGGGGGGGCCCAAGGGGCCCTGGCCCCCCCCGAAATGATTACATACCTAAGACCCGCCATACACTAAATACCAAAAAAACACAGTAATGACAGATGCATTCTAATTGGCTGTATATATTTTCCAATAAAAGGAATTAATTAAGTATTATCTTATGGTGAGTATACACTTAATCACCCCAAATAAGCTCGGCCCGGATTTGCCGATAGAATTAAATTCATTCAACACTATACCGGCCCGATTGTCGGCTGGGCCCGGATTTTGCCGATGGAATTGAATTTATTAAACACTATACCGGCCTGATTGTCGGCTGGGCTCGGATTTTTCCGATGGAATTGAATTTATTAAACACTATACCGGCCCGACTGTCTGCTGGGCCCGGATTTTGCCGATGGAATTAAATTTATTAAACACTATACCGTCCCGACTGTCGGCTGGGCCCGGATATTGCCGATGGAATTGAATTTATTAAACATTATACCGGCCCTACTGTCGGCTGGGACCGGATTTTGGCCGATGGAATTAAATTTATTAAACATTATAACGGCCCGACTGTCGGCTGGGCCCGGATTTGCCGATAGAATTAAATTCATTCAACACTATACCGGCCCGATTGTCGGCTGGGCCCGGATTTTGCCGATGGAATTGAATTTATTAAACACTATACCGGCCCGACTGTCGGCTGGGCCCGGATTTTGCCGATGGAATTAAATGTATTAAACACTATAACTGCCCGACAGTCGGCTGGGCCCGGATTTTGCCGATGGACAAAAATTTATGAAACACTATACTGGCCCGACTGCCAACTGGAACTGGATTTTGCTGATGGAATTAAATTTATTAAACACTATACCGGCCCTACTGTCGGCTGGGACCGGATTTTGGCCGATGGAATTAAATTTATTAAACATTTTAACGGCCCGACTGTCGGCTGGGCCCGGATTTTTGTCGATGAAACTACAACTATTAAACACTATAGCAGCCCGATTTTGGCTGGACCGAGATTTTTGCTGATGGAATTAGATTCATTGAATTAAATTAGGATGCATGAAATAAATCGGCTCATTTGCGAAACTAGGCCTTGATTTTTGCCAGTGGAACTAAAAACATTAAACTTGATCGACCGACGATTTCGGCTGGGCCCGATTTTTTGCCAATTGAATTCAATGATTTTTTTGTGGTTTTAGTCCAGTTCAATAGCATAGGTTGCATTATAGGACAGCTTCAATTCATTACGAATCCTAATGCAATGAATTGAATTTGGATTCGTAAAAATAGACTGCTCCCATTGACAGCTAGGCCCGGATTTTTTGCCATAGAATTAAGTGCATTGAATTGATTAGGTTGAGTACAATGAATCGGCCTGATTGCTAGTAGGCCCGATTTTGTCGATGGAAATTATGCATCAAAATAAATTGGGATGCGTTCAATAATAGACCCGATTTTCGGCTCGGTCTAGGTCTTAAGCACATTAAATTAAATGAGGCCCGAGTCAACTCAAACTTTTGCCGATGGAATTAAATTAAAATATGCACACTAGACTGGCTTAAACGGGAAAATGATGGTTGTGGATTTCAGTAGCAAATTTTTGTTTTGGACCAGGATTGTGTGTAGAACGCTACGTGGGTCCTCTTGTCTATGCGGCATTCCCCTCTTGCTGACTCAGGTCGGTCTAGTGTTCGTCGACATGTAGTGGGAAAACAGAGGCAATATAAATAAATCGGTTTATCATTTTGTGAAAAAACTGATTCATATTACATAGTAATAGTAAATTTAAATCTAAAAACTCAAAAAGCGTTCAGAAAACATTTGATGTTAAATGTCCCATGTAATTACCCAGCGAATGAGCGAATGATTCTATTGTTTTGCAATAGGTATTTAATTTTCTTAGAGAAGAATTCTCTTCTAGATAAAAATTTGAAATTCGTATGTGCTCCAAATCCACGTTTGCTTTTGCAGTATTGATCACGTTTTGCTTCCGAGCTTACCAAAGGAAACGGAAGATATGTGACAGTTCTGAAGAACGAACAATTTTTATGTCTCCGATTTCAAAAATTCCAAGACAAAAATCTGTTCAACATCAGGGTACAGTTTGGGTCCCGTGTCCGCCTGTCCTTCAATTTTTGCGAACCAACATATCTTAAAAGCTATTCGTCCAATTTTATTGAAATTTTGATGGTAGGTCATAATTAGCCAGGTTATAACATTGCTGGTCCCGTATAAGTTTCAATCTTCTGCACCTATTTATTTCTCTTCCACATTCGCACAGACATTATTTACACCTATATCTTCAAAAGTACTCATCTGATTTTTATGAAATTTTTATGGTTTGTTAAAAGTAGCCCGCAGATAACCCAAGAATAATTTATATATATTCTATATTGATACTTTATTCATGTTAAATTTACTCAATTTTCCCTCCTTTTAGCGAATTTTCAAAGAAAATTACGCTATTGCAATGGCTTCAAAATGAGGATGAGTTCGTTGGCCAGAATTTTTGGAGTCCATTTAGGAGTCAAATTTTGACCATATAGGGTCAAAAAACGTGTTTTTTCCATTTTACCCCCCTTTTATGTGAAAATATGATAGAAGTGTAAATAACAACAATTACTGTACTCGTAAAGAGCTTTCCAACGACATGCATCTTGAAGGGTAAATACTATTTTGACTTTTGTACCCCGTACCCCTGTGTACCAATTTTTTTTTTCACCCGAGCAAATTCTAAACCAAAATTTTCCTATATTATCATAAGCCAATAAAACGCAGATTTCTTTGAAAATTCGCTCATTAAGTCATGGTGCATGACTGGACTTTTTAAATTAGTAAAAATTGGTTGATTTTTACATGATTTAAAGTATCAATTTACCAAAATTTAAACAGCGCAGACAATTAAAATGAATAAATTATAAAAATATTCAGCGCAGATGAATATTTTTGAAGATAAGGTGTAAATAAATGTATGTGTGTGCACATGTGGAAGAGAAATGGTGGCAGGTGGAGAAATGTGGTGGAGGGAAATGGGACCAGAAGATTGGACCTTATATAGGACCAACAATGGACTTTTTATATGCTAATTAACTGCCATCCGAATTTCATTAAAATCAAAAGAGTAGTTTTTAAGAATTGTTCGCCATGATTGAGCGAGAGACAGACTAACAGCCAGAAACCGGATCAAAAATGTCTGATAACTGGAACAGATTTCTGTCTTGGAATTATTGGAATCGGAGACATAATCGTTCTTTAGAACGATCACATCACATAGTGAGGTGTTACCTCATAGGATTTTAATTTAATTAAATATGAGGTCAGAAATTGAAATTTGAGTGTTGAAAAGGGGGAGAAATTACAATAAATTATGGGGTATGCTAAACCCGCATATAAGTTAAATTAGGTTGGGCCCCCCCCGAAAAAATTTGCTGTGTACGCTACTGTATATATATATTATTTTTATAAAATAATTTAAATCAAATTATAATTATTATTAACTACGGGAAACAGACAGAGAAAAATACACTCCAGCGCCGGGATTTGAACCACGGGCCTCTATATTTCCAATATAGCGCTCTACCAACTAAGCTACGCAGGAGAATGAGTTTCTCTGACGTTAATTATACCCTGTCCTGAAGACTTGTGAAAAATTGAAAGCTTTAATTCGGGACAAGGTATCATTATACCTGGTATATACTGGAAATATAGAGGCCGTGGTTCAAATCCCGGCGCTGAAGTGTATTTTTCTCTGTCTGTTTCCTGTAGTAAATAATAATTATAATTTGATTTAAATTAAAATTTAATCTTTCCTTAGTATGAATACTACCAAAATCGTAAAATATGAATAAAATAATTTATATCACGATACTGCTAAAATATGAACTTTATGAATTATTCCTTCAGCTTAATAAACTTACTAATTACTGATAATAGTAATGTTTCAAAAATAAATCTGTCGTACGCAGTTCGATAAAATTTTGCAAATTGTCAACCTAATATACCAGGTTTTTTTTTTTTTTTTTTTTTGCTGAATGTCATTAATTATAACAAATGTATCTAGTTCCCTATAAAATTATCTTTCTTTAAGATAACCTCTGATTTTTTGTATCGTCAACGACAAATTAGTTCGACAAAAAGAAAAAAATCGTAAAACTAAATTACAGTTCAAAACGTTCGTGCTTTTCAGTTTATAATTTTGAAAAGTTATGCCCCGCAGTCGAACTTAGCCGACCACATATTCTAAAAAGGCACCAAAAGATTAACTTATACACAAAAATTCTAACTTGATGTTAGTCAGACACTTTTTTGCACACTATCTTCTGGCCTATATATATTTATATATTACATCGCCCTACAAAAACACTTAAAAATACATCTCACAAGTAAAACAGTTGTGACATCATAGGTTTGGCCAAGTCTCCCTATGTCCGAGTAAGTTTTAACATTTTTTTTTAATTTTATATATATTTTTCTTTAACATTTAATTCATTTTATCGACATGAGAAATATTTAATAAATACATCTATTATATATATATATATATATATATATATATATATATATATATATATATATATATATATATATATATATATATATATATATATTTCAAGGGATGTTTTTATACGCTGCTGGAGCAAACAAACAAACAAGAGGGTGATTATGGTAAAAATACGGAAAATCGTTCAAGTATTGTTTTTAATAAGCTATTTTTATTTATTAATTCTTTTTTTTTCAAAGTCTTTTATAAAATGTTTAAAGTGCCTTAAAAAAATATAAATATATCGAATTCTTCAGCAGTCTTTCAAGAGATTGTTAATAGTGGGAAAATGTTCAGTTGCCTTTAGGCATTTTTTATTCATCTCGGTTTTTTTAGGGGTCACTCCCTCTTTTATGACTTTTTTAAACCTCTTATTATTAAGACTTTTTCTTTTGCTCTCTTTTAAAGTATTTTTTTGATTAAAAGATAGAAGAAGAAAAGAAAAGAAAAGATTATTCCAGAACTAATGTTAAAAGAAATATATAAAAACAAATTCTAGACGAAAATAATATTATTTAAACTTTTACCGTAAAGATTTTTTTTTTTTTTTTAGAATTTAATGGTATCGTTAGTGTAAACGGTAAAGATAATAGAATAATAAAAACGAAAACCTCTCCGCAAATTAAATTTTAATTTTAAAGCCAGCTTTTGGCCTCTAAGGCGTCATCAGTTCCGGTAAGAGTATAAAAGAAAGAAACTTGTTAAGGAGCGTCACGTGAGAGACAACAATCTGACAAAATGATCAGTGAAGTTGATTTCCTATAAACTCTACTCTTAAATGTAGAAAAAAAAAGTCACTCCACGTGAAATTTTTATTGTTTTCAGAGCAGCTTTCAGCCACTATAGGGCCATCATTAGTGCCGCAAAAGCGATGAAAGTTAAATAAAAAGATAAAATATGGGAGAACGGTGAGTCATGTTAAACCAGCAACTGGTACAAGACTCTTGTCTTGTACCAGTTTGTGTCTTGTGGATGACCTCCACTAACGCTTCATATTTTAATTTCTACTCTTAAGTCTCTCTTTTTCTCTAAGTCTCTTTTTTCTAAATCTCTTTTTAAGTCTCTCTTAAGTTCTCTTTTTTTCCGCCCTAGGGCGGAAAAAAGAATAATTATGAACTCACATGCGCAATGAATACAGTTACGAAAAGAATCACTTTCTACGCATCTAAACAGAGATATATAATGTTTATATTTTGTATCAATTGGAAATAAAATTATTAAATATTTGGTATGCCTCTAATTCTTTTGTGTCTCCAAGGTATTCATTCAATATTTCCTTTGCCCATCTTCCATTTCCTTTTTGGATAATATGATATGCCTATTTCTATTTTCTATCACTTATTGCCTTTCCAATATCTTCTAATACCGCTTTCTTTTTTATCTTTTGATGTGGTATTATATCTCTAATGGCTATTATTAACATGGACCTTCCCATCTTCCTACTGTGTCTCTCAACCGTTACTCGGAATTCCCAGCAATACGTTCAGTAAAGCCTGACTACTGTCTAAGCTGGAAAGACGACCCCAGAACAAATTTCACTCCAAAGGTTTTCAGTTTAGACTGGGTACTTAACATAGGAAAAACACTCCGTTCCAAAAAAATGTTTCCCCCATGTCAGATTTCTAGCTTACCCAGATTTTATAGTTTGTAAACAGGGGAATTACAATATAAATGGTCCATTCTTTAGTACTGCAAAGCTGATTACAGCTTTGTACATATTAATGTACAGAAGTTTCTTTTTAAGGGCAAACACTTTTTTTAAGTCTTTATAACTACAAACATTTACAAATAAACTTATACAACTATGAAGTAATATATTAAACCTGTTTTATAAATTGAACAGAATTCAAATGAATTTAATTGAAATTGGCCGAAACTACTAATTTGTAGTTAAGGTTTTATATAATTATTTTGTATTTCCAAAGTATTATCGGTAGTAAAGAAAGTCACGACCTATTAATGTTTTACATCTTAATATTACCGTTAAATATTTCATAATAATTAAATATGCTAATGAAAGGTAGCTAACACATATTAATAATAAAAATTAGAACCATTTAAGCATGCAGCACGCTATACTTGTTCGACATCTATCTTTTTAGTTAAGTAAGAATAAAATGTCGTATTACTCAAGTTTTAAAATACTTTGATATATATATTACGTCGAATACATTATAATATTGCTTAATAAAGTAAAGTGACACGTCAATAAAGTAAAAAATTAGTGTTATTTCATGACCTTATTACAAAGGTAGTAATAAAGATCTTTAATGGTGAAATTACTTGAACGAGCTTTGTTCTCAATAAATCATACAACACAAAAATAAAATTTAAAGATACTCTCTTTAGATAACGCAGATTTTTAATGAAAATACAACGCATGAACAAGAGACTGGTTATACCATGACAGAATATGCACGCAAGGGTGAAGACAAATGACCAAGTTATAATCTTGATTCATTCTTATTGTGAATTCTAAAGGAATTTTGATTGATGACTCAATTCCGTACTGAAAAAAAGTTAATGTTGAAACTGCTAGATTTGGTTTTAAGTTGAACATTTAGCACCAAACTGAAGCGAAACTTTTATCCGAGGGCAGAAAAAGTGTTCTCGATCTAATGTGCATTTTGCTTGTTTTCTTTCTTCAACCATAATTTTTTTACTTAATATTAATTTTACAGATCCTGTAAAATGTGCTCATTTTAGGATTCTGTACGAATTACGGAAAGAAACCTTATATAACTGCTCTGTCTATCTGTCTGTCCGTTGGTATGTTTCAATTTATAAACTACTATAGCTAGAAATATGAAATTCGGCACATAGGTGCATCTCGGAATATGGGACAACTGTATGTACACTTATGGAGATTTCGCACTTAATATTTCCAAGATGGCGGCCAATATGGCGGGTGACTAAGAAAAAGTTTGTAGTCATCATGACATGTTATACATCAATTTAAAGTTCTTAAAGTGTGAAAAAAAAATATTATTACAACTATTAAAATTTTACACTTAATAATTTTAACCGAATCGTATAGAAACCGGCGATTATCGCCTCACACACTTACGTGAAGCGCGCCTACTTGCTTTATAAATATATTAAACTATGATGTTCGTTTAAGGCTTAATACTGAATCCAGTATATTATTTTGAATCGTACTCCATCGAATATATGTTATTTACATCATTAAGGTACTGGTTTCCCTTATATTTTTGAACATATTTTTACATCCGAGCCTACCGAAGATAATGGAAGCTATGTAATCGTTCTGATGAACAAACTTTTTATGTCTCCGATTTCGAAAATTTCAGGATCGAAACTTTTCCGATATCAGAAAACAGTTTTGGTTCCGTCTCTGTCTGTCAATTTATTGCGAACCAATATCTTAAAAACTACTCGTCTAATTTTATTGAAATTAGGATGGTAGGTCATAATTAGCCCATTGTTGGTCCCACCTCATAACCACAAGAATATATTTATTTGTCTCCAAAAGTATACTTATCTGATTTGGATGGTTTGTCGAAAGTAGCCTGCAGATAGCCCCAGATAAATTTTGACATTTAAAAATGGGGTGGGGGGAATTAAGTAAAAATTTGATAATTTAATATCATTAAAGTGTAACAAGTTGGACGCGAAGAAGCTATGTGCCACACTAATTGGCAGACTTTTATTGCCTCTAATACCTTTACCAGCATTCTTTTCTGGATAATGCACCACTAATGGATTGAACTTAAAACAAATTTGTAATAACATATAAACACTGAATTTACATCAGCCACAATATACAGTAATACGAAAAAATACTTAGACATGGATCAATAAGTTAAAGATTGACGTAAATAAGAACTATATATTCGCACAGAGTCGGCTTTCAACTGATATATGTAATGCTTTCAGACGATTTATGTTAGTGAAAAAAAAAAATTAGTGAGAGTTGAGACATAGGTTGGAATTTGGGAGCCAGGGTAGCCGAGCGTGTTAGGGCGCTCGCACCGCTATCAATAAGTCGAGGCAACTCGAGGTCGTGGGTTCGATCCCGTGCCATGATACTCTGTATTGCATCAATGATTCGCGGACGGTGCAGGGCGAGGGACACCCTTTATGGGGACTCTTCCCCTACTCTTTGATGTGGGTCCGATCCGTGTCATGACGATGTAATTTGTATCTATGGTTCGAGGACGGAGCAGGGCGAGGGACACCCTTTATGGGGACTCTTCCCCCACGCTTTGACGCACGCTTATATAGCTTACTAATGACCACATCATACTCGCTTCGGCAGTACAATGTACTTATGTATGATGTGTGAATTTGCTGGAACTCTCTACCTCGGGGCGTAAAAAGGGCCTAAGTGATGGCCTAATTGCAAGGTTCGAACAAGTGGTTCGTCCTACCTGTTCTAGTAGGAAGTACTAGACTACTACTAGGTTGGAATTTGAATATATTCCTACTTCTTTCTCAACTCCTAAGATAATACTTTCTCTTAGGAAATTCAACTCGTCTTACCTGCACTGAAAATGATCACTAGTGGTTGAAAGTTGGCTTTGTAGACGCCTTTCTTTATTCTAACTATAGGTATAATATAATGTAATTTGAACTTCGAACGAGAGTAATGACATGTTTAGTTAGTTTCCCAACAAATATTGGTGCGTTAATTCTGCACAGATATGTGTTTAGGTTAAATTGTGGTTAACAGAAACCACGACGAAAGGGGGGCCACGAAGGGGGGGTGGGGTTGCTTAGCTATATGCTTCAAGAGTTGATAGCGGTTAAGCACAATGACAGTTTGCAGATGTGTTTAAAATAATGATATGCACGTTCGATTTGTTATATTTGCTATGGGGTTTTTCTCACCACGATATTTGATATATAGCCATAATACTAATCGTTATATATGTCCGATAAACTCTTAGAGTGGCTTTGTCATAAAGCAGCTTATGAACACTTTTTTTTCATTTTGAAACCTTTGCCAAAAGATTGTCGGGTGTAGATGCAGGGCTTCGAGGGAAGGTTTTAACTTTTCGGTTTTCTAGGGGGTGTTTCAGGGGTGTGTTTCATACAGTGAAAGATAAGGCGGATTAAGCCATTAGAGCTTTGGGGTGTGCTAGAGGGGCTCGTATGCTCAAGCCGAGATTAATGTTTCTGATTTCGAAAATCCCTCTCTCCTTTAACTCGAACCAAGCATTATACCGAAGGGGGAGAAGAAAATATGAAAAGGTCGAAAACCATATTTCAATTGTCACTAGCTTTTGAAGGAGTATTATTTGTTTAGTTTAGATACTCGAAAAGCCCACAGAGAAATAATATATTACGAGAAGGGTTTACTTTTGCACATGTCTGCATCACAAAAATTCGTGAGGGGAGTTTACAATACATCAACAAATATCTTCTCTTATAAGTATGAAATGTGTAAACTATTTAACGCTGACCATTTTCAAAAGAAACAACATGTTCTAGACATTTTAACCCGAAAAAGAGAAATTAAGATATAGATGGAATACAAATAATAAAAGGATTCAAACAAATGATTTAGCTACGTTTTCCCTTCTTCTGTGGTTTTTCTCTCTTGTAAATGGTTTTGAAAATAAACTTATTCCCTTTCGTTTCTTAGAAACCTTTTAAACCTTTTCCTATTTTTAAAAAAAATATCGCTTCAAAATATATATATATCTCCAGAAATTAAAAGGGGAGAGAATGATGAGGAGGAGAAATAAGCTATTTTCTAAGAGATCTGTTTTCTGGGCAAATATACTGAGTGAAGTTCGTCCCTTCCGATATTATTCGCATTCTCAAATAACTTTACCGATCCCTTAAGAAAATGGTTTACCTTATCCATTTCAAATCTTTATTTTGTTACAGATAAAGAAGAAATCCTTGTTCATAAATGTTTTCCCCTATCAGAAAAACTTTTATATTAAAATAGTGCATATAACTATGATATATATGTAATATATTTACTGGGTGATTCATATTTAATGTAGAAAAATTAAAATTCAGATGGGACACCCTAAATGTTTGTTTGTTATCAATTATCACTTTAACTTTGTTTTATCAACACGTATGTATTTAAATGTATGGATCCGATACTCTAGAAATTTGGATGGTTTGTCGAAAGTAGCCCAGAGATGGTACCTTATTAATTTCAATCTACGCAAATTGAATATTATCTAAACATAAGAGTGACATCACTGGGTATCTAAAGACACCAAGTTCGTCCATTATGGGACGTGATGAAGCTATGTGCCACACTAATTGGCAAAGTATTTTTAATTAAAATAGAAAGTTATTTTAATTATGTAGCTTATACTTAATTTTTTGTTAATGAAGGTTATCCCTATAAATTCTATGGTTCGGAGATTGTGAGTCTTAAGGGATGTATTATAAAGAAAATTTCTATATCATGTTGTCAAATTTTTGCTATATTTCGACTCCTTTTCGAGTCATTCTCAAGCATCTACAACAAACTAATCAAACACCTTATTTAATTCCTTACTTTAACCTATAGATTGTGATTAATTAATAAAAATAAGACTAATTGAAAACCTTCTTACCTATATCTTGATCTTAATTCATGGTTATAACCAGAATAGTCATACTTCTACAATCTTAAACTATTTTTCTTCCAGTGCTTCCAAAACACTTACAGTCATAAAACTGGTTAAATCTAAAACCCTATCTAGAACACAGTTACACATTCTGGCTAAAAATTGGAAAATTGCTTACAATTGAAATATACAGAAACATGCTATACTGATATCTTACTTACATTCATTTTGTTTCCACATATTTTTTTAAAATTTGTCTATACAGATATAAAATATACAGATACTTAATTTTTTTTCTGATTTTTATTGGATATTTTCTCTCTTAATTTCTTTAAGTGATCACATCCGTTCCTAAGATTCGTTTTTAAGGACCGAAATCGAATCTAGGACTCTTTTTTCTCATTATTGTTTCTATATTTTTAAAAAAAAAAAAAAATTAATGCGGAATTGGCTTGAAATAATGGAATGAGGATGGAGGGGGTAAAGTTTTAAATTTAGGTAAGTGATGCTAGTCAATTTTAGGGGGTGGAAATCAGTCTGAAGGTGGTTTTTATTTAAGCTAACTGACAGGAGGATAAGATAAAAAGTTCAAATTGTTTTTAAACTTTCTTCCTTTCCTAAGGTTTCTTTCTCTTTTATCTTATCTCTATTTCTTTATGTTATATCCCTGTTGGGCTTCTGATTTATGTCCTTATTGTTCAATAATTAGGAAAAATTGTCTGCCGATTAGTGAAGCACTTACTTCCTCGGTCCCGGCTTCCTATCACATACTTTATTGATGTTATGCATTTACAACCCATTATTGTCAAATTTATTTTACTGTTTCCCCCTTTTTACTTTCTCATATATAAAGATAAGGTATTTCGATGGCACGAAAATACGATTTTCATATTTACACGTTTTGAGGTCCCCTGAGTCGAAAAAAGATTTTGAAAAATGTCTGGTCTGCGCAGATGCGTGGAGACTAAACTACAGGGCTGATTTTGACGAAATTTGGCATACATATATAATATTTATTACACTGAGGTGAAATCAAGAGTTTATTTTAATGTTAGTAGTCTATTAATGAAAATTGTTCTGTTATCACCTTCCCGAGTAATTTAGATACCTAGTTAAATTATGGGAATTAGTAATGTTTGAAATTTAGAATTTAATGAGGATTAGTGTCCAGACGTTTCAGTTTCTTCGGTCAACAAAAGTATGCCTTTAGTCTAGGGAAAATATGATTTGACCTGAGCTAAATTGCTTCACGAGCGATTGCAGTGGTATTCAACTCAACAAACCTTGCCTTTTAACATATCCAAAATCAGACAAAATCCAATCATGGGAAAGCACCTAAAAATCAAACTCAAAATGGCGTCTGTTTTTATTAAGGGTGATGAAACTCCAGCCATTCAATAAATGTTAGTTTATATAATTCAAACAATGTAGAAAAATAAATTTTGGGTGTGGTTATAAGTTTAAATTCATTTATTTGTCTTATAATAGGCTAGTCAAAATATACATACAAAATAACTAAGTTCGCAAAGCGTGATGCAGTACTGATTTTTGCTTCCGAGCTTACCGAAGGTAACGGAAGCTATGTGATCGTTCTGAATAACGAAAAATGTTTAGGTCAAGACAGAATCCGTTTCAGACATCAGGAAAAATTTTTGGTTTCGTGTCTGTCTATCGGTCTGTCTGTCGGTCTGTCGTTCAAATTTTGCGAACCATCACATCTTAAAAACTACACGTTCAATTTTAATGAAATTTAGGTGGTTGGTCATAATTAGCGCATTGTTGGTCCCATATAAGTTTCAACCTTCTGCGCCTATTTGTTTCTCTTCCACATGCGCACAAACATCCATTTATTTACACCAATAGCTTCAAAAGTACTTATCTGATGTGAATGAAACTTTTATAGTTTATCGAAAGTAACCCGTAGACAGCCCCAGATTAATTTGAACCGTCTACGCTCTTTAACTATTGCTAAATTGATACTTTAATTCGTGTACAAAATCTAAACAATTTTGACAGATTAAAAAAAAAAACGGGGGAAATAATTAAACCAATTGACAATAATGACTTGTAAAAGCATAAAATCAATAAAGTACGTGGATAGGATGCGAGAAAGCTAAGTGCCACACCAATTGGCAGTCTATTTTATATGTTGTTCGGAGCAGTTAGGGTAGTGTGATCCTATGTTTGCAGCTTCGAAAAACCTGTGCTAGCTCCGTAATACGTGAAAAACTGAAAACCGGACTTTTTTCAGTTTTTGCCATGTAGCTCGTAAACTATGGGTTGTTCGGTATTAGTCGTAATGACCATTTTAAAAGTACAGTAAATTTGCAGCAGCATAAGCC
Source organism: Gerris lacustris (assembly GCA_951217055.1). Lineage (NCBI taxonomy): Eukaryota > Metazoa > Arthropoda > Insecta > Hemiptera > Gerridae > Gerris > Gerris lacustris. Next base: position 52,287,367 of record OX578282.1, read on the forward strand.
CAACCGGAGCTCTTTACAATCAATAGGTTCTGAGATATGTCACTTCGAAAATTGAATATTGTATTGATCTCATTTCGGGGTGAATATCGGCGTATAACTGTTAACGTACGAAAAAAGTTATAAGGAATGAAGTTGTAGTAAATATATTTGGCTTCCATGACGTCCAATGGCAACTCTGTACGTCTAAAAGTTACCAAGATATGACACTTCAAAAATTACTACCATTTTCCCAAAAAATGGAAATTTTAAGTATTGCTCGTTTCGGGCCGTATATCGGCATAAAAGCTCTCACCTACGAGAAAAGTCATGAGATAAGAAGTTGTAGTAAATTTAATTGGCTTTTAGGCAAGCACAAAATGAAGCCTGTGAATAAGACAGTTCTGTTGCAATCGTAAAAAGAACAAAATATGGAAAATTGTAATTTTTAAGAAATTAATCTAAACCACTTTTTCTAACAATTTATTGGGCATTAAGCAATAATTAATATATAAATGCCATTTTTCAAAACTGGTCTTATTTTCATTTTTTCTTTATTTTTTTTTTCTTCACCTTAGTTGTATCTATCTTAGTTGTTTGTTTTTGTTTTTATTTTTTTGGTTTCTGTATTCTTCACCTTAGTTCTATGTGCAAAATGTGGGGAAGATTGAATGACGGTAAGTGGTTCAAAATTGGGGTAATATGTGTGCGATGAAACTTAAAAAGCAAATAAATTTGACGCCATTTTGTTTTTGTTTTTTGTTTTTTTGGTTTCTGTATTCTTCACCTTAGTTGTTTCTATGTGCAACATTTGGGGAAGATTGAATCACGGTAAGTGGTTGGGGAAACGGAAATGTGCGATGAAACTTACAAAGCAAAGTAATATAAGACCAGTAAAAATAGCTTTCGTGCATACTACAGATCAGTGTTTGGAAATCAAAAGAAACACTTTTAACTAATAATGTATGTAATGTAATCTCATGTATGTTTTGACTAGCCTATAACTATAAGAAAAATAAATTAATTTAAACTTATAGCCACACTAAAAATTTATTTTTCTACATTGTTTGAATTATATAAACTTACATTTATTGGATGGTTGGGCGTTGGACTTTCATTACCCTTAATAAAAACAGACGCCATTTTGAATTTGATTTTTAGGTGCTTTCCCGTGATTGAATTTTGTCTGATTTTGGATATGTTACAAAGTAAGTTTAGTTTAGTTGAAAACAACTTAAATTGCTCGTGAAGCAATTTCGCCCAGGTTGAAGCATATTGTTTCTTAGTTTTCCTAGACAACTTATTGCATATTGCAGTCAAAACATATTGCAGTCAAAAGTATGTTTTGTATGTTTGTAATCATACTAGTTACTGCAGTACTGGAATAAAAGACATAAGTACTTTCTAAGTTTATAACAATAATCTAATCTTAGGAGGTTTGTACTACTCCTGGTAAAGATTTAAGTATAAATCTAAAATCGGTTCTTTATAGTTATATATTTTATCAATTCTTTTTTATTTTGGTTATACATATATATTATATATATATATATATATATATATATATATATATATATATATATATATATATATATATATTTATATACGTGTGTGTGTATTTATATGTATATTCCTACCAATCTCCTACTTCCAACGTCCAACATTTTTCTTAGCTGGAGTGGTTTTTCTATTTAGAATTTGTATAAAGTGAATGTATGAATGCGCCTGTTGAGAGGTAAAGAGTTTGAAATTCCTTATACTTTTCTCACCCATCTCTTCCATCTTTCTTGCATTCACTGCACTATTCACTGCACTAAACACACATTTTCCCCCCTCTTCTCAGTAAATCTAAGAAAAATGTTTCAAAAATATTTGTGTTCCCCACTTCTTATCCCTTTTTTGCGGTATTTTTTTTTATATTTTTTTGTGCGTAAAGGATTCCTTTTCTTAAAAAAAATATCCTTCTCTTAAAGTCCTTTATTCACATTTTTTTTCCTAAGCTGGGTTTTTTTTTCATCCCCCTAGTATATCTGGTATTTTCTTCTCCCCATTTTTCTATATATATTTAAGAGGGGTTGAAATCTTTTTCTGGAAGTATGCTACCCTCTCTCTATTTTCACAGCCTTCCAAAGCACACAAGCTCATTAACTTCTCCCCTCTTCTTGTGTGAATTTCTTTCCTATATATACTTTTTTGTCGCTTTTTTTTTCTCCTCGAACTTCCTCTATCCTTTAACTTTTTTATTATAAATATATACATATATAAAGTATGTATTGACACTTCACGCATGCAATTTTCTCAGCATTTTCCGTCTGATCGTTTTTTTTTTTTTTTTTTTTTTTATCTTTATTTATAATTTGTTTCTTTATTATTATTCATTATCTTTTTTTTTTTTTTTTTTTTCTTCTTCTTTACTATTATTTGTTGGCAAGGTTTTTCTCTCTTTTTTTTCTTCGAATTTAAATAAATTATATGAATGTAATAAATAAAAAATATACGTTGGTATATACATTCATATAACAATACAAATCGAACATTTTAAAACTATTTTTAATTACACATATATCTTTATCTTCTTCTAAAATATGTGATAAATTTTTTTCTAATAAATTTGCATTCCTCTCTTTCTCTCTCTCTCTCTCTTTCTCTCTGTATGTATTTATATATATATATTCTTTATGTTTATATATAGTAAGGTGCTTGATTCTCATTTTAAGAAATACGTGTTTCCCTCTAGATACATTTATTTTCTAAGATAGTCTGTACTTAAAGCTTTTAAAAGATGTAGGTAAAAAATAAAAGTAAATATGTATAAATAAATAAAAACGACTGGAAATTCATGTCACGTATTTATATGTACATCGCTAAGAGGTTTTTAAAAAATAAATAAGAAGTGAATACGTATTTTTATGCATATTATATATTGCGGTGTACATTAATTTATTGCTTGGATATAAAGTATTTATAATAATATCAGATTTTTTTTTAAATTATTTACTTTTTTTTCTTAATAATAATATTTAGGTTGTAAACGCTGTGTGAAAATTGGTCAAGGCATTTGTGACAAACTTTCCTAAATGAATTTATCTTTATATTGGTATTTCTCTTTTTGCAGTATACTTTCTAATGGACATTTTTTTAGGGAATGTTCGAAGAAAATTAAGCTATTGCAATGGCTTCAAAAATTTTGTAATGCGAATTTTTGAAATTTTTTGCATGTAAATCCGTTTTAGCCCATTCTTAATCAATTCCTTTAATTTATCACTTTTTTATGTATGTATGTGCATATATGTAAGTGTCACGATATCCCACCCTAGGAGGACTTAAAGAATCCAAACAAACCTTAAAATGTCAATAATATCAAAAAAATGGATGAGTTCGTTGGCCATTTAGGGGTCCGATTTTGACAATTTAGGGTAAAAAATCGCATAAAAACGTGTTTTTTTTTTCATTTTACCCCCTCTTATATGAAAATATGACAAAAGTGTACATAACAACAATTACTGTACTCTTAAAGAGCTTTCCAACGACATGCATCTTGAAAGGTATATACTATTTTGACTTTTGTACCCCGTACTCCTGTGTACCATTTTTTATTCACTTATCCAAATTCTAAACCAAAATTTTCCTATATTATTTAAGCCAATAATACGCAGATTTCTTTAAAAATTTGCTCATTAAGTCATGTTGCATGACTGGTCTTTTTATATTGGTATTACCAATACATATAAATATATATCCATAAATGATAATTAATTATAGCAATATTTAAAAATTGGATTAGTAATTATTTTTTGTTTTCTGCTTAGGTTCGATATTACGAGTAGATTATGAATTAAATAATACTACAACCATCTAATTGTCTACTTATGCTCTTTTTGTTTTACATTCTGGTGATATTTATTCTTCATTTTCTAAAAATAATTATGATAATAAACAATACCACCAGGTGTTTTGAATTAGGCATTAGGGTGGTCCCTCTGGTAGCATTGGGCTCGTGGAAATTCGTATAATTTCATAAACAACATTATTAGCGTTTCGGTCTTATCGATTAGGTTTCGGGCTATCACGTAACTAATCTGGGTAGTTATGAAGGCTTCGGTAAGCCCTGCGGGCAGTGGGCAACGTTCGGGGTGGGCGCTTGTCCTAGGAGAACAAGGGGAGGAGCACGATCCAAAGGTCGCACCAGATGGCGCCTATTCCTCCCTAGAACTTAAAATGACCTTCCGAGGGTTCTAACTTAACGCACCCTTCTTTTCCATATTATATCGACGAGTGTTAGTACAAATGACAAGGTAATTTAGCTAAATTACTGAGCAAACTCTAACCTAACATCCTGGAGGGTTACGAGTTACTTTAGGGAGTTGCTGACAAACTTTTTTGATCTAGTGAAGGGTGAAAATGACACACTACGGTTTCAAAAAACAATCATGAACAACTAACTCGATGAAATCCGATCTCCACTTTATAATCGAGTATAAAATCTCCCTTTAAGTTGTGTGTTTGACATCAATCTTGAACAGATTTACGTACAACGTTCTTAATTTTAACTTCAAACTTAACTTACACAAAAAAAATGAAGGAATTCATCTGAATTTCAGATGCAGATTGCGCAAGAAACTGCAAATCTAGTGAACCTTTCTATAGAAACCAAATAAGAAATTGCAAGAGGCAAGGAACTACGTTTAAAGATCATAGATCATAGAAGAGAATAAGTACTTTTTATTAATAAGTTTTAGTTTGAATCTAGTTGACACAACTTCTGACATTTTCCATTCAAAGTTTCTTCTTAAGAAAATATAATTGAATTTTGAAAATCCATAGTTTACTTGTTTAAGAACTGATGGATTAAGTTTGTCATATTGAAAGTATTGTTCAATTTTAACAATAAGCTTTTAAACAACAAGTAATTTATAAATGGGTAAAAGTTGATCGCTCACACACTGACTTTTAAACACTGTATGTTTAGTAATTTTAATTTCTTACATTATATAAACTTAGATCTTTGATTAATTGCTTAAGCGTTATGTAATCAGCCTTTATAAGGTATTATTCATGGCCGAATATGATAAAGGTAAGGACATTATAAGAATGGTAGTAGTAGTGACTAGTAGTAGTCTAGTACTTTCTACTAGGACGGGTAGGACGAACCACTTGTTCGAACCTTGCAATTAGGCCATCACTTAGGCCCTTTTTACGCCCCGCGGTAGAGAGTTCCAGCCACTTCACACATCATACCTCTGTACATAGTACCGCCAAAGCGAGTATGATGTGATCAATAGTGAGCCATATAAATCAGAGTGTTACGGCGAGGAATCGAACCCCGTCTCGATCCCCTCGAGATTCAGTGATGGCCGAGCAGACGTGGTTTAACCCACACGGCTACGCTAGCTCCCCATATAAGAATGGTAAATAAACATTATATTGTAAATTTAACTTCTATTTTAAAGAATAATTATTCAATTTTTAAGTTTTTGGTAGTTTTCATACTACGGAAAGTTTAAATTTTAATATAAATCAAATTATAATTATTATTAACTACGGGAAACAGACAGTGAAAAATGCACTTCAGCGCCGGGATATGAACCACGGGTCTCCTGTATCCCGGAGCTGGAGTGTATTTTTCACTGTCTGATTCCCATAGTTAATAATAATTATAATTTGATTTAAAAGAAAAATTATTGTAATGGCGCATCAATTCCATTTGAAGATACTAATGTATTTCGATTTTTTAAAACTCACCGAGTCCAAACAAATAGTTTTTCTGTCTGTAGACTGCATAGAAGAGTGGACGTGGAGCCTAAACTACTGAGTTGTTTTCGATGAAATTTGGCTTGTGTAAAGCCTAAAATTCATTAATAGCCTAAATTATGTAAATCGCTGTCTATGGAACAAAATAATGCACTGTTCCAATGCACTTTAGAAAGTTAGGATCAAGCTCGTGTATACTTTTAATTCCCGATGTACTGCTTAACTTCGTTAGATACTTATTGGTTATTTATAAACTTGCAAATACATTATCTTACTATTTTTAATATTATGTGTTTCTTTGTGCTAATATTAAAGTGCGGAAAACACATAGTTAGAGGAATTAAACATAAGATACTCAACTTATAGAACAAAATAGGTTTTTTTTCAAATAATTATTTAATGTCGTGTTTAAATTTAATAAATAACATTTTAAGTCTTGAGATGCTTATTAAATGTATAATATTTTAAGCTGGTTAAAAATAAAATATTTAAAAAATATATGCAAAAAATAAAATGTGTTTATTTGTATTTTATTTTAGAAAGTGCTCCTGATAAGTTATTATTCTTAGTAATTAATATATATAATACTCTTAACTCGAGTATGTTTAAAAATTATTCGTATGTATACTGTATAATTCCATTTTATTTTTATACATTTTCTCGTTACACATGCGTTGGGAAGGTTCTTACAATTTTTGATTATTTTTTTCATTTAGTAATAAAATCTATTCGTTTATTTAATATATTTCAAGTCAGTTTATCATCATGAATATACTCATTTTAATAATTTATTTCTAAAATTAAAGCTTGTTCTAAAAGAATGAACTATGTATTTACAATAATCCTTGCCTCTCTTATAGATTAATTTTTTGTTGTAAGTTGCTCATATTTATTGTATATATATTGTGTGTAAGTTGTTACTATCTCATATAAACTAGTGTTGCAGCGCCTTAAAGAACTCGGGTAGAAAAAATAGCATTTTTCTCTTATATAATATGGCATATTTGTTTTCAATATGGCTATCATTTTTCGGGGAAACGTACGTATTATTAATCAACCCGAAAAGAGCTGAAAAATTACATGTTATGTAAGAAAAAAATATTACCATATCATATTCGTCTATTGTTTCGATGATTTTTAGTTTTCTTTTAGTTTTGGTTTCACTCCTAAATGAGAACTCGTTGCATTTTACGAAAAAATCACACCCCGAAGGGCGGGTTATGATGGGTTTTGGGGAACCCCTTTAAAACTCTTAAAAGAATTTGAGACCAAGAGTTTGATTCAGTAACTCTTCTTCTTCTTCCCCTAGGCCGTCAATCCTCCCTCCAGGTGTCTTTCCTCTCCTATTCTTTGGACTTGTCAAAACCACCTTAGTCTTTTTATATTGAGTACCTGAGTTATAGGTGTGCCCCTAAAGTTATCTGTGATTACCTGATTCCTCACTCTGTCTCATCTGGTTTTTCTATAACTACAGACCGCAGGTATCTCCTCTCCTGGTCTTGCACTCTCTTTTGCCAAGATTCAGAGCCATAAAATAGGTATACATCGCCATTTTTGTATTGTTGGACATTTCAATTTATTAGCTCTTTCCTAGTGCGTCGGCCGTCAATGCTCTAGGTGTCGCTCCTCTCTAATTCGTTGGCCTTGTCAAAACCACCTGTCTTTTTATATTGGCCGTCAATCCTCCAAGTGTGGCTCCTCTCTAATTCTTTGGCCTTGTCAAAACCACCTGTCTTTTTATATTGGCCGTCAATCCTCCAAGTGTCGCTCCTCTCTAATTCCTTGGCCTTGTCAAAACCACCAGTCTTTTTATATTGGCCGTCAATCCTCCAGGTGTCGCTCCTCTCTAATTCTTTGGCCTTGTCAAAACCACCTGTCTTTTTATATTGGCTACCTAAGTTATTGGTGTGCTCCCAGGTTTATCTGTGATAACCTGCGATTCCTCACTTTTAACACTTCTGGTTCTTCCAGCTACAGACCGCAGGTATCTCATCTGATCTTGCACTCTCTTTTCCCAAGATTCAGAGCCATAGCTTAAAGTAGGTAGATGCGTTGCTTATACATTGCCATTTTTGTATTGTTGGACATTTCAATTGATTAAATCTTTGAATTGGGGGCGCTGTTCCTTTAAACCCTGAAAAATCGTGAGAGAGTAAACATTTTAAATTTGATTCTTTTTTAAAACAAATTTAACAAAATTTAGTTGCCGAGATATTGAATGAAAATGAATGTGCCCCCTTTGTAATTCTATGTAAATTACTATTTTCCAGGGAATAACATAAAACTGTCTCTCCACGTATATTTAAAATTTGTTTATTCAGCAAAGCTTAATAAGGCAAATTTAATAAACCCAATTTAATTTGTAATGTAACTCATTTCTTGTATATTTCGGCACCGATAATGGCCGTATGAAGGCTGAAAGCTGCTTTGATTTAAAAAAAGTTTTCGTGAGATTCAGTTTATTATTCTATGATCTATCTTATGTGTACCCTTCTTTAAGTAAATATATGCAGGCGGATCTTATTACGTTAAAGAATATTAACACTTTTTTAGATGTTGGCTACTTCTCGACCTTGCCAGTCATTTTCAAGCCTAAAACAACATTAATTTTTCATATGTTACATACACTATGATTAATATGTTCATACTTTATAACCTTTAAATCATAAGTATCACTCAGTTTATGTGATTTAATTAATCATATTATTTAATAACCGGATTTACCTGGTTAAAAACCTTTCATTTGTAGTTACATATTCTACTTAAGTCATGTTTCCACAAAGCATCTTTGTAAGTAACCAGGTAAATCCGGATATTAAATAGGGTTAATTAAATGACATTAACTATGATTCTTATGATTTAAACGGTTATAAAGTATGAAAATATGTATTAATCATAGTGTATGTATGTATCATATGAAAAATAAATGTTTTTTAGGCTTGAAAATGACCGGGAAGGTCGAAACGTTGCCAACACCTAACTAGGTGTTAAATTCTTTACCCGCAATAGGATCCAACTGCATATAAATACAGTTTATGTTATTTCCTTAAGATTACCTCCATAGACGATCCCATATCTAATATAAACTAGTTTTCAATTCCTAGTATATTCTTTTTAGGGTCCGTAGGCAAAACCAAGGACCCTTATATTTTCCTGCGTGTGTCTGTCCGTCCGTCCTCTCGCGTGCTCTCACGGCTACACCTTTCGTCCGATCACTTTGAAATTTGGCATGTATGTGTCATGTACCGACCCACATATTTTAAAAATATAGCGACTTAAAAAAAATATTTTTCAAAAAAATTAGGGTAAAAAAACTTAAGGGTTGAATTTTTTTTTAAATATTTTTTCGACACCGTGAGGGGTATCATATGAAAGGGTACGTCGAGCTGATTACAAAAATATATAATTCTTTGGATATAACTTTGATAGGGCGAGCGTAGGCAAGTTTGAAGTGGGTGTGAAACGTGTCCCCCCCCCCCCCTCTATCTCGCTTATGTGAAGTGCAAAAAATCTGAAAAAAAATCCTGAACATTCTTCGACCAAAAGTAAAGATACCACTTTTTGGAAATTTCGAAAAAAGTATTATTTTATTTTTATTGACAAAATACGTTTTTTTTATAATTATGGTCTTTTCGATGTATTTATGTGGTTGTAGTCCGGTTCAGTGGCAAAAAAATACTTTATCAGAGTGTGTTTTGAGAATATCAGACCCTTAGAATGGTTCAAAGTAAGCTTTTAGCATTTTAAAAAAACACTGTTTATACACTTTACAGTTAAACACTATATAGTGTGGCCTACGGACCCTCGCTGTGTGCTGACTAGCACACACTTGACCTATTTATTTTATGCTAAAATTTTAAAGATATCGCTGGATTTTATTTACGTATTTCAATGTATACGAAAAATCTTTATCCGCGTTTGTCGGACAGATTTTTTATTATTATTTTTTTTTATTCTGATTAAGATGAAGGTCGAAGAAGAGAGAGAATAATGATTTATAAAGCCCAGAAGGTAGAGGAAGGATTTACATGCAAAATCAGGCTTAAAGACCTCTAAGAGATTTTTCTCTTCTAAAAAAAATATATGTATATATAAATATAACAGAGTCAAGAGGATAGAAAAGGTAGGAGAAAAAATGCAGTTTAAAGAGGAAAAAAAAAAAGGAAGAATTTTGTGGTTTATTTTAATATTCGGAGACGAAATGGGGTTGGGGTGATAATAGTGCGCTGGCCAATTTCCTGGGGAGTCGAAATCCAACCTATTTTCCATTCCCGGAGCAATGCTTCTGAATAATGAACTAAGAGCTGAAATAATCTTTCAGGAGGAAAACTTCTCTGCAAGGCAATTTTAGAAACCGCCGGAGAAAGGGGGAAAGAGTGGAGTAGGGAGAGCCTCCACTTAATAAATATATACTGCCCTGGAATCTTCACTACTGACTCCAGGGAACTGATGAAAGAGTTGCTCAAGAGGAAAAAAGAAAAACTTTTACCAACTTTGACTTCACACTTTAATTCTTTTAGAACCTTTTTAGATAATTTATTTATATCAGTTAAGTGATAATACTGTTTATACTTGGCAATAGTTTTCTTTAAAGTTTAGTTAGAATAACTAGATCGTTCTTTTTAGTTCTAAACCATTTGGCAGAAGTTTTTTGAAGGTTAAAAAGTTTTAATTATGATCAAGTGATAATATTGAAGAATTATTTTTATTTGCGCTTATGGAGTCAATAATCAAAGAAGTTCAAGTCTCCTCAAAAATACTTTATAACCGCAAAGCTTATTCACCCTATCAATAGACTTAAGTACCTAAATACGTGAGACTTATTAATGAGTAGCTGCTACAGCTACCGCATAGGCACTGATAATGTCTTATTAAGAGGTTAATTGCGCTAAGTGAAAATAAACTATTTATGGTAATCAATTATTTTTGGAAAGTCGTGTATTTCCTCGAAGTAAACATGTGTATTTATACTTATATATCCTGGTTTTTTATCATTTATTTTAAGGTAAATTTTATTTATTGTAATATTAATGATGATTTTTAGGGTCCATTGAAATTTGTAACCAATCAGTTATGTTATGTGTTGTAACCCAAACGCAGGGAAATATTTTGCAACGGAAATGAATCATATTGAGGAAGGGGATTGAATGAAATTGGAGGACCCTTTAAGTACAAATATATATTTGGTTTCGTTTAATTACCAATTCATATTTGCGCCGTGTGTTCTTCCAAATTGAGCTTTTTCGTGTTTCCCCTTTATTTTTGTAACAAATTTGTTTGGTCTGAAAGCAATAAAATTTAATATTTTATGCATGTTGATTTAATATTAATTACTGGAACGAAGTTCCTTATGGCACGTTCTGGAGCCCGGGAGTGAATCCGAAAAAAAATACTAAAATCACCCTCACAAAATCACCGTTACGAAATCTACCGATGACGATAACTTGAGTAAAAGATGACCGAGTTAGTTGAAATTTGGTACACATGTTCATTTTACCAATGCCCAGGCTAAGTTCGTTGGACAACGTTATCCGCCCAAGCGTTCACGCGCAACGCTCGCGTAAACGTAAGCTTGAAATTTAATGATACAAATAATGCTTTCCTTTTAATTTTGCCTTAACTCAGCTAGGTACAAACAGTTAGTTACTTTTAATTTTGTCTATTCTCTAACTCCGCCATGTATAAGTAGTTAGCAGTTTGATTTTATAATTTATATTTAATGAAAAATGTTAGGAACTTCGTTCCTACCAGTTGTCACGTGACACCACACGTATTTTTTTTGCTTTCTCATATAAAGAGAAAGTATTGTGATGGCGCGAAAATTCGATTTTGAGATTTTGATGGATTTACACGTTTTGAGGTCCCCTGAGTCCAAAAAAGTGGTTTTTAAAAAATGTCTGTCTGTTGTCTGACTGTGCAGACGCCTGGAGCCTAAACTACTGGGCCGATTTTGACGAAATTTGGCATACATGTTCAGAAAAATCATACCCCGAGGCGAAATCGAGAAACGAATTTTAGCTCCAAATTTGGGGGCGCTACCCCCAAAAACTCTGAAAAAACGTGAAAAAAATTCTAAAATGTAGCCCATTTAAATACGAATCTAGTAGTAGTAGTAGTAGTCTAGTACTTTCTACTAGGACGGGTAGGACGAACCACTTGTTCGAACCACTTGTTCGAAGTAATTAGGCCATTACTTAGGCCCTTTTTACGCCCCGCGGTAGAGAGTTCCAGCCACTTCACACATCATACCTCTGTACATAGTACCGCCAAAGCGAGTATGATGTGATCAACCCGTCTCGTTCCACTCGAGATTCAGTGATGGCCGAGCAGACGTGGTTTAACCCACACGGCTACGCTAGCTCCAATACGAATCTAACTATATAAGCCGTTTTCTCTTTTCTCGGGAAATTTCTAGTTCCTGAGAAAAAAGCTTAAAACGCGGACGGAGAGAGCCCGGGTTCGATTCCCCGCCCAGAAGATGTTATTTTTATGATAAATTTTGATGAAATGTTCAAATATAATTAAATGTACATACGAAAACTAATAAATGGAAAACACTGGGTTAAATATTATGAACTCTTATATGAGAAAGTTTTTTTGAGTTGTCTCGGACCGATTTTTTTAGTTATTATTTATGATTAGTTTAAAAGGCAAATTAAAGTTAAAAATGCGATTGAGACTATTGAGACAACTCAGACAAATTTTTGTCATGTATGCCTCTATTGTTTAGTATCCTACCTCATAGACGTACAATGTGTTGTGATAATCTTTACCTTTATGCCCCCTTGTCTGGGAAACTTAATTTTGTCCGAAGCCTACTATATTGTTTCACTCTTGTTAACCATTTGTTGTGTAATTAGTTAGTTGTAAAAGAAAGTCTTTCCTTTTACTCCATACTACTCCATTAATACTCCATTGATTAACATTAATACTCCATTGATTAACATTAATACTCCATTGATTAACATTAATACTCCATTGATTAACATTAATACTCCATTGATTAACATTAATACTCCATTGATTAACATTAATACTCCATTGATTAACATTAATACTCCATTGATTATCATATTTTATTTCTCTGTTGTTTACAGGATTACCATTAAAAATTACAACGTACCCTTTAGTTCAATGAACATAATTGATGTTTGGCAGACTATCCCCCGCCCCTTTCCCTTTGTCTATTCCACGTGTGGCGTGGCCTAAGTGGGCAGATCAAGCTTTTTTCTTAGAGAGGGACCGCTCGCGACATACGATCCTAACATCAATGACAGACGAAGGGGAGAGGGATCAAAACATAAACTTACAAAATATACGCGTGGTGTCGCAGGACACCCGGTAGGAACGAAGTTTCTTACGCTTTTCATTAAATATAAATGATAAAATCACACTTATAAGTATAAGATGCGATGCTAACTACTTATACGTGTGCGGAGTTAGAAAAGGAACAACATTAAATTATATGCTACGCCAACTACTTGTTCTTAGTGGAGTTAAGCCAAAATTAAAAGAACCGATTTTTTTAAAAAAAATGTATTTTGTTTTATAAGAATGCACCATAATGAAATAAAATAAATATGTATTGAATATTGAGAAAATAGAAAATCATGATGACTTGATATAAAGAGTATGATTGTAAGAGATGGTTAAGGGTGCTTGGTATGGTTCTAACCACCTTATTTTTTTTTATTAAAAATGATGATTTTTTTTCTTTGGAAAAAATTGGATTAAAAATAATTCAATTTTTTTAAAATTTGGAATTTTTATTTTTGAAATAACATTGGAACTTTGTTTCGAGATTGTTCGAGATAGTTAGAGGTGATTAGAGATGGCTAGAGGTGGTTCTAACCATCTTCTTTTTTTTTTGAAAGTATAAGTCGATTTTTATTTTTAAATTGGATATTTTTTTCTTTGAAAAAATTAGATTTTTTTGTATTAAAATTAGATTTTTTTCATAATTGGTTTGAGGAAGTTCGTGGTTGTTGGAGATGGTTTGAGGTGGTTCATGATAGTTAGAAGTGCTTGGTGTGATTCTAACCACCTATTAACAACAACATGCCTGTGTGTTTGTTGGTGTATCTATGTGTTGCTTACTGCACCACATTACTTGTATATAACACAGTTAAAGTAGGAAATGTATGTTCTCTTTAATTATATGTTTAATAAATTTTCTTTTCTTTTATTTATTAAAATTTTATTTTTACTATTTGATTAGAAATATAAATGTATGCTACTGTAAATTAAAATACTAATCTTTTCAAAATAAAATAACATTAATATTATTGAGTGAATATTGATGATAGCGAAGATCAGTCAAAAATAAAAAACAAAGTAGTGATAAAACCAAAGAATTTGATCACAAGGTTAATCCACTGCAGGTGTAAGTTGTGTCATTGTTATGATTAGAAACCCTAAGAAAAAAAGAAACTTTAAAATCTTTATTTTTAATTGAATAACATGATGAATTTCTTGAATTTCTAAGTCAGGTTCAAATCAATTTTAGGTATAACATAAATACGGTGTTGTGCAAGAAGCTCATTAGGATAACTAAATCCTTCGATGTAATAAGCCGACTTACATCCCTCGATATCCCTTATATTTTGAGAGGCAAGCCCTAAACCTTTGTGACTTACATTGAAAAGGTATCGGGTATCAATAAGATCCCATTTCTAACTTGAAGGGGAAGGTATCATCTTCAAAATTGAATTAGATAGATTCTCATCTCACTGAAGGCTTGGTCGAATTGAATACACGAAAGTCGGAAAAAAGAAGAGGAATCTAGAAGAAAAATAAGGAGGAATTTCCTAGAAAAGGTTGTTTTTTTTTTTATAAATTTATTTACTCTTTACAAATGGTTAGCTCTTATTTATTTTCGTCGCATTTGATTACAGTGAACAAAATTACAGTTCGGTGAAATTACGTTTTTCCTTGATAACATTACGAAATTGCGTAATTCCTGAACACTTTTTCAATTTAAAAATTTCAAGTTAAATAAATATAATTAAATGGATGATTGCTCGGATAAATTCAATATGTGTGTTATTTTTGGTTTATGACGCAAGAAAGTGGAATCTAATGTCTGAAGTTGACATAGAAATGTTTAAGAAAACCTTATTTTTATTTATTGAATTTTAATAATTATTATTTATTATATTCTTATTATTATTATATTCTTATTCATTATTTCTTTGCTGAACATATATTAACGCCCTACTATACAATATTTTTAAGAACACTATACGTATCGTTTTTTAATACTTCGCTTTACTAGTATATAAAGGATGCTTCATATTTAAATTGCTAAACTTGAAATTTAAATTTTGGACTGCAAAAGAAGCAAATATTTCCCCATTAACTTTGCTGGGAAACCCTTCGTTTAAAAGATATTTTGTTTTAATGTTGATCGATGCCTTTGATGTCGATTCGTTCCCAATGTAAATAAACCTCCGTTTAAATAATTTAAATTATTGTTACTTCGTTAAATGCATATTTTACGATATTGGTAGTATTCATACTACGGAAAGATTAAATTTTAATTTAAATCAAATTATAATTATTAATAACTACGGGAAACAGACAGAGAAAAATACACTCAAGCGCTGGGATTTGAACCACAGGCCTCTTTCCAGTATAGCGCTCTACCAACTAAGCTACGCAGGAGAATGATTTTCTCTGACGTTAATGATACCTTGTCGCGAATTTAATCTTTCAACTTTCCACAAATCTGAGAAGTCAACATTAATGACATAGAACTAGACCGAGAAATAACGCTAAGTGTTATTTTTACTAGCTTTGCTGTGACGACAAATTCAAAGTAAAATCTCTGAGATCAGTTCCATAAGTCCAAGTAGGTTGAAAGATTTATATGTAAATAAGGATATTTTTAAAATAGGTATAAGTGAAACGTCAGATTGTGTCGTGTCAGTTTCTAGGTAGGTTGAAAGATTTATTTGTAAATAAGGAGATTTTTAAAATAGGTATAAGTGAAACGTCAGATTGTGTCGTGTCAGTTTCTTAGCTTTAATCATAAAACAACATAATTACAAGATAAAAATAACTTTTTATATACTACGTTTTTAAATTTTCTGTCATAAATCATAAATTTGAAACCCGTCAAAATGAAGATCGTAAATATGGGATGTGTCAAAACAAATAAATTAACTTGCGGATTTTTTCCCAACTAACTTTCCATACAGAAAATTTGCTGAAAACTAATTAAATTCTGCTGAAAGATGGCAAAAAGTAGTAAAATAATGCATTGTCATCGTGTTCTGAGCTATTCTAAAAGTTTCAAATGTCTAGCTACTCGGGAAGTTAGTTAAAAATCAATTGCAAGATTTGTACTGGACAAACAAACAAACAAACAAGAAAGCAAGCTAATAAAAACGTAGTAAAATAATCAAAACATGAACATTGTTAATTTAAAATAGTTCTAAATTTGTTCTTTTTTTGAGGTCTTTGTAGGTTGTTGTTTTTTTTTAGGCTTTTTTAAGACAATTTGTTTAATTTTTGTACTTCTAAAAAGCTCTCTATCTTGGGCTTCTTTAGGCTTGTAAAGCCGCACCAAACACGTATCTCGATTGGCATTAGGATGCGTGCTAAAATAAAACATTCAATTGCCTCAGAATACGATTTTTCTGAGTATAAATGCCAAATTTAATCAAAATCTGTCCAGCAGTTTAGGCTCTACATGTTTGCACAGACTACAGATAGACATTTCTAAAAAACAATTTTTTGAGCTCTGGGGACCTTAAGGCCCAGTTCTCATGAGCGCCTTTTGGATGCTGGACGCTGCGTCCATTTGACGCAGATCCACTACATCCTTACTCCGCGTCCACCAACTGCTCAGCGTTACGTCTGAACCGTCCCATTGTTAGTCATGCTCTTAAAGAAAGCTCGTTCAAAAGGCACAGCGTCCAGGAAACGGTCGTGTGGACCGGGCCTTAAATGTGCTAATCCGTTAAAATTTCAAAACCGAATACTGTGTACACAGTATTTTAGAAAGTAAAAAACCACAAATAATAACGCTAATTTCGTCGTATTTTTATCTGATGATTACCTATTAAAGTTGTGAAAACCGCATTTTGTATTAAGTATTAACTAGAGTGGTGGTTTGAAAATAAACGGATTAATTCTGCTTTCTGGATTTCATATAAAATCCCCTTTTGTGCATTTTAGCCTCCAATAATGTCCTTATGCTTCCATAAATAAAAGCACGGAACATTTATTTATTTTACACTAAACCATTTTATCTCAAAATCAATCAATTCTCTTCGGATTCAACGTTATAGAGCAAACTGCATTTAAATATTGTTATAAACATTTTCGACAGTAAATATATATATATATATATATATATATATATATATATTATATATATATATATATATATATATATATATATATATATATATATATATATATATATATATAATATATATATATATATATATATATATATATATATATATATATATATATATATATATATGTATATATATATATTTATAAGAAGATTTAATAATTGGTTTCTATGTTATATTGTTCTTTCACTTATACTATACTACATTCAATCCATTCCCAATCAGTTAAGATTAACATATTTTAATTATATTTAAAGCGCATGTACTTAATCCACATTTGTTTCTGTAATCAGTGTAATAAAATACGTGATTTTCATAAACAAAATTCTCTTAATATATTTGTTATAGATTTACTGATAAATTTCGAAATGTATTAAAAAAAATGTATTTTTGCTGTAAATGAACGCTTAATTTATAACTACGATTTTCAATGCATATATATATATTTATATATATATATATATATATATATATATATATATATATATATATATATATATATATATATATATATATATATATATATTGTTTTTGTCCCTTTATTTTTTCTATATAATATTATTTTTAGGGTCCGTAGGCAAAACCAAGGACCCTTATATTTTCCTGCGTGTGTCTGTCCGTCCGGTCTCTCGCGTGCTCTCACGGCTACACCTTTCGTCCTATCACTTTGAAATTTGGCATGTATGTGTCTTGTACCTGCCACATATTTTATAAATATAGTGACTTAAAATAAATATTTTTTAAAAAAAATAAGGGTAATAAAACTGAAGGGTTAAAATTATTTTATTTTTTTTCGACACCGTGATGGGTATCATATGAAAGGGTACGTCGAGCTTATTACAAAAATATATAATTCTTATTTTATAACTTTGATAGGGCGAGCGTAGGCAAGTTTGAAGTGGGTGTGAAACGTGTCCCCCCCCCCCCTCTATCTCGCTTATGTCAAGTGCAAAAAATTTGAAAAAATTCCTGAACATTCTTCAACCAAAAGTTAAGATACCACTTTTTGGAAATTGGGGAAAAAATATTATTTTATTTTTTATTGACAAAATACGTTTTTTTATAACTATGGTCTTTTCGATGTATTTATATGGTTGTAGTCCGGTTCAGTGGCAAAAAAATACTTTATCAGAAGTTTGTTTATGTGTTTCGAGAATATCAGACCCATTGGATAGTTCAAAGTAAGCTTTATAGCATTTTAAAAAATACCATCAATAGGGTACTACTTAAACTATACAGGATTGCCTACGGACACTCGCAGTGTGCTGGCTAGCACACACTTTACCTGTTTATATATATTGAGTTTATGTAGGATTTATTTGAAAATAATTGCCTGGACTCTAGTTCTCCAAACAATTCTGTCACTTAATATAAACTGTGCGATGATATAGATCTTAAACTATTTGAAGATTTTATTTGCGGGTCCAAACTAAAGTCAGCGCAACCCTTAGGCCACACACACAACATCATTTATATAATTGAGTAGTATCCTGACGGCGACGACGACACACCATGAAATGACTTGTTATTTCTAAGCTAGGGCAACATCATTTATTCCAATAAAAATAAATGTTTGTTTATTCGATAACTTATCGGAATAGATATCTGAATTAATTTACTTAATTTCTAATGATATAATTTTAAGCCCGTGGGTATATATTGGCTATATATATATATATATATATATATATATATATATATATATATATATATATATATATATATATATATATGTGTATATATATATATATATATATATATATATATATATATATATATATATATATATATATATATATATATATATATATATATAAAGAGAGAGAGATAGAGAGAGAGAGAGAGAGAGAGAGAGAGAGAGAGAGAGAGAGAGAGAGAGAGAGAGAGAGAGAGATAGAGGGACAGAGAGAGAGATATTCTTAAGCAGTGCTATAATTATCATCAATTTTTAATGCAGGAATATGTTTTGTTCCAGAAGTACCTAAATTTTCCGAGCCGATTGCCAACGTGACAGCTCCCATCGGAAGGGAGGCCATTCTTGTCTGCGTAGTTGACGACCTTTCTTCATATAAGGTATATATTATATAACATTATATCTTCGTTTATATGTTTGTTTTCAATATTGCTGCTACATCTTTGGAAATCTCGCTAAAATGTATAATGTAAATGCTGCAATGCGCCGCTGCTCATGCAAATACAGCGGTCGCCCTTTTCTCACTAATTGAACAGAAAGAATTGGGCTATATAAAGTTTGTGTTTATGTTTGTTTGTCCAACGAAAAGTGGCGTAAAAATTATCCGATTTGAATGCAAATATGGCACACAGGTGTATGCAGGATAACTGCGTAGTTTTGGAAATTTCACACTGAATATTTTCAAAATGGACTTATTGGCCTCCATTGTGGTTGACGACTAAAACAATTTTTTTTCTGTATGGCATATTATAAAATGAATACGTTTCCATGCGAGTGATGCGGCGCATCACTCGCTCCTGAGAAAAGGTAAATTCAAACTTTAAGACGGCAATTGTAGTATTTCCGACTATAATTGTAGAATTTTATTATAACCAAACTTTTCAGAATTCTTCATTTTTACACCAGTAAACCAGTCTATAAATATCGTTAAGAATTATCTATAAATTAATTTTCTAGCTTCGCAGATTTAATCCAGATTTATATTTTAGTTTTACCAATGAAAACAATTAAATTAAAAAATAATCTGCCAGTTTTTGTGGCTCATACCTCCCTAGCATTGTATTACGTAATTTATTGATGTTATGCTTTCACAACCTATTGGCTAATTATGACCTACCATCCAAATTACATTATAGTCGGATGAGTAGTTTTGTAGATATTGGTTCGCAAAAATTGAACGACAGACAGGCACGAGACCACAAATGTTCTGTGATACCTGAAATGGATATCTGTCTTGAAATTTTTAATTTCGGAGACATCAAAAATGTTCGTTCTTCACAACGATCACTTTGCTCTTGTTACCCTCATTTAGCTAGAAAGCAATATGAATAAACGACTCACCATATAACTTCAGAATTACTTGAAGACAGAATAAAATGTAAAAGAAAATCTCCCTTATATAAGAAAGGATGAAAGGGTAAACATAAAATTATGTTATTATCTAAAATATGGTATGCATAAACATATTATAGTAAGTTAGTTTTATATTTTAACTAGTGGCTGAAGGTTAGACAAAGTTACTGTTTTTAGTTGTTGGCCTGTCTTTTTCTACCTATGAAAAAGATATATAGGTGTATATAAATGCCAAGATCATGAACCATTATTCTTTATTTGTGGTTGATTTATTTCTTCCTTTATTTCGTTTTTCTTCTTTTGTATTAGTTATTTATATTTGCGCTTTTTTTACTTTTGGTGTAAAACGAGTCTATTTTATGTTATTGATGATGATTATCTATTTCCCTTAATATAATGTCTGGTAGAAGGCATTGACATCTGCTGTAGAAGCCACGTCAAAAATTAGTTTCAATGTACCTCTTTTTCTTTACTTCCTCCTTTTACTTCTGGATCGCAAGCAGTATTGTAGATACGCTACTTTATACTTCTATAAATACAATCAAACGTGTAGAATGAGTGTCACACATTTTGCGAATAAAACCCAAATGTGTTTGTCCTTTTGTCCTTAAATGAAAAACCTTTTGAATCTTCCTGCATTACAATTTTATAAAATGATTTTTATAGTGCGTATTGTGTATACATTTATCAGCAATGCTATCTCAATTAGTGTTAGTTTGGTTGATTGGTACTGGCGGGCTATAGGAATGATTAAACTGAACCAATGTTCCTCAGTGGAATTGAGTTGAATCTATGCCTCGACCCTTTAATAGAGTTGTATGGAATGATTGAGTTTACTCGTCGCTTGATGGACATTGGTCGGTCAATTCACTTAACTTAGTAATGTGGCTATCTGGTTGCCTCTTTGTGTTCACCCCATGTTGACATTTCTATTGTCTGTGTATAGTATAGTGTATGTTGTTGGCTTAGGATTGATTATTACTACCTTTTTCTGTTAGAAATAGCTTTATTTTATAATTCTTTATTGAAAATAGTCTGCCAATTAGTAAGGCACATAGCTTTCTGGTATCCTATGCGGTGTACCTTAATGATTTTAGGATTTTACAAAACAGTATTGTCAAATCTATTAAATTTTCCTCTGTTTTGCTTCCGATCTTTCCAAAGGTAATGGAAGCTATGTGATCGTTCTTACGAGCGGAAAATGTTTATCCCTCCAATTACCAAAAAATCCAAGAATGAAATCTGTTTCAGATAATAATATCTGGGGGCTTTTTGGTTCTGAGAGTGTCTGGTGTCTGTGTTTGTCTGTCACTTAATCTTTGCGAACCAACATATCTCAAAAACTACTCAAACTAAATTTTAATTATTTCACAACTTTTTTGATTCTTTGCATTGATTTATCTATCAACTTAGCAAAATTTAATTAGCGCAGACGGTCAAAATTAATATGGAACCATCTTTGGGCTGGCTAAATTAGAGAAGCCATACAATTTTTTTTTAAGGATCTAGTGAGTTCTTTTAAAGATATTAATAAAAAGTAGGAGTTAATAAAGAAAAGTTTTTTACGCATTAGGAAGAGGCAATGGGCGCAGAAGTCTGAAACTTATATTGGACCTGCAATGGTGCAATTATGGCCTACCAGCCAAATTTAATTTAAGTCAGACAAATAGTTTTTAAGATTTATTAGTTCGTAAAAATTGTGGACAGACAGACACGAAACCAAAAATGTTCCCAGATGTCTCTGAAACGGATTTCGCTCATGGAATTTTTTAAATCGGAGAGATAAAAAAAAAAAATCCGTTCTTTATAACTTTCATGTAGCTTCTGTTTCCTTCGATAATCCTGGAAGAAAAACATGTTCTTCAGAACGACCTCAATGCCTCGTTTATTAGTACTCAATGCCAATTATTATTAGTACCTTCAGTACTAATAATAATTCTTTTTCATTAATATACATTCATTTCCTCATTTACATTCAGCCCACTTTCGTGGCAGTAAGCAGGGAAGAAGGCATGAAATAGAGTAGTGCGATGCGAGTAGTAAATAGGTTATTCGCGCTGTTTATGCTCCTTCCACTCGCGCTACCCGTTGCTCCCTTCGTTGGTGGTTCGTGCGGATATCGAAGGAGAGGCAGCGCGAGTGGGTGGAAGTTTCAACACTATGCTCTTCTATTTAATTTCCTTAACCCATTTTGCCGACTTAAATTCGTAAAATATCAAAAAATGTTCTCGATTGGGCTGAATTCCGCACGGTCATAGTGACCAACAACAGGTAGGTGTTAATCTAAAATGGTCCAAATTGGTACACAGGGGTACGGGGTACAAAAGTTTCTTCCTAAACGGCTAAACCGATTCGCACGAAATTCAGCACGGTCATAGTGACCAACCACTGGAAGGTACAAATCTGAAATGGTCTAAATTGGTACACAAGGGTACGGGGTACAAAAGTTTCCTCCTGAACGCCTTAACCGATTCGCACGAAATTCAGCACGGTCATAGTGACCAACCACGGGAAAGTATAAATCTAAAATGGTCCAAATTGGCACCCAGGGGTAAGGGGAACGGGGTACAAAAGTTTCCTCCTGAGCGGCTGAACCGATTCTTACGAAATTCGGCACGTTCATAGTGACCAACCACAGGAAGGTATAAATCTGAAATGGTCTAAATTTGTACACAGGGGTACGGGGTACAAAAGTGAAAATAGTATATTATGCCCTTCATGATGCTTGTCGTTGGAAAGCTCTTTACGAGTACAGTTATTGTTGTTATGTTCACTTTTGTCATATTTTCATTTAAGAGGGGGCCAAATAGAAAAACAGGAAAAAATGCTTTTTAATGAAAAATAGAGATTTTTTACTATTTTTGATCCGATTTCAGCTGTTTATAAATACAAATGTTTATTGGTTAAGATTAAAATGCACGCTCAGCTCAATATTTCAAGCAGACAACTGCATTGCACACCTAGTTATTAATGTAAACACTAAATACAGCAGCTCAAGGAGCAGTGGCAGTGGGTGAATGTAAGCGGGACATAAAATAAATAAATTACTAAAAACATTTAACATTTTAAATACTTGAGAAGTGCAAGTCTCCCTCAGTTTTAAAATAGTCCCTAGAGCCCTTATTATCTAACTAGATATTGAATTAGATGTGACCTTTACCCTAAATTGTTAGTATTGGTAATAAATAAGGGAGTAAAGCTACTGTGTGATTCTAACATAAGGTAATATATGACATTACCATGTGGGTTCTGTTAGTCGTCAATTAAATTAACAGACTGACACTGGCAGTATAGTCTGCGACTAAGAAAGATACTGCCATCATTATAAAATCAAAAGGATCGTAAAATGAATTGCTCCGACTCCCTGTATTGGTTGACTGAGTCTGGGTTCCTGCCATTCAGGAAATCCCTACGACGTTTGTTCCCTTTTCTAGATTTAATTTTGCATAACGAGCGTAAGAGGGGTGTAGAAGCGACAAGGCAAGGAGAAAGGGGTCTCGGTGTTGAATCACGCAAGTTAACGAGCACGGGGGAAATGCCGGTGGCGTCGAGGATAAAAGAAAAACTAAGAAGGGAGAGATTTTTTTCAAAGTATAAGAAGATATAGGAGTAGTTTTCTAAAAAGGATGAACTGAGGGGACAATAGGGAGAAAGAAAGAAGAGATCGACTTAGAGAGGAAATTGTTACTGAAGAGAACGGTGTATGGGTATTGTGAAGAGGGTTTTTATTCGGTCGGTGGATGAGTAATTTCAATTATCCGTGCATTTAGAAAGGGAGAGATGAAACCCGGATAGGAAGGGGCTATGGAGAACTTCAGGGCTAGTTAATTGTCATGAAAGACACTCTTCGCATGTGGCAAAGGGAAAGGCGGGTATCCTGACATTTCTCTCCCCACGCCTGCTGCCAATGCAACCAATACACCCTTCAGAACCCGATGCGAACAGAGATGTCAAATGTCAGAAGGCTGTACCCTGTCAAAGTTTATAGGGAGAGAAAAAAAATCTCGGGCATCGAAAAAACTTTTATACCGTACAATATTCCCTTGAGGTTTCCAGTGAAGACGGGAACCAAAAGCTAAAATGTCAATCAAGGGTCCCCGGAAACCCTCCATTGTCATGTTAATGCGTTATTTTGGCGGAATTCTGTTCGGAAAACTGGGTGTTTTTTTTAGAGGGTTGTGTTTTCATTACCATTTTTCCCTCTTCTGTTGTTGCACTTCGACCGAAAACTGTTTCTCGAAAAGTAGCAACAATGGACTTTAAACTGTGCTAACAATCGGCGCCGTGCGTATAGCAGATCAAACATTTACCCTAACTGTGAAAGTGTTAAGCAGTACGGTCAGGACTGAATCGATGGACGCTTATAGGTGGCAACCTTTGTCCAGAGACCCTTCCCACAAATGACCCACCCTTTCCTGCCTTAGTACGCACCACAAACATAATGCGCTACCGACATCATTATGTCGCCTAGCTTCCCCTCTATATGGTATTAGTTTCTATTCACAAACCAAACACTATTTGGTGAAAATAAGAATAGGCATTCCGACAATAAAACGGTTTTCTATTATACTTTAACAAAAAAGCAAACGAAATCTAAAATAGGAAAAAATCAAATGTTCCTCCTTTCTCTTATCCTTCTGGAGTATTATAGAAAAAAGATCTAGATTATTATTAATAGAAAATTCCCCAATTTTCACCTATTGCTTGATAAAAATCAATTGAATTGAGTCAAGGTTGTATTGTTATTATTTCTTTTTTATTCTAAAGTTCAATTACATTATAGTATGGTAGACAAAAGAAATTGGTTCAGATTGGGTTTTCTATTCCTTATCACTGTGGAAAAAGAAATGTTTACTATTATCGAACTTCCTTGGTCTAAAATAAAAAAAAAGTAGTAATCTTTAGAAAGTAAAGACCTTAGTTTAGATTTTCGGGATGTTTAATCGTTTCAGGCTCTTCTGAACGCGATTTGATTTTTTTTTTTTGGCTAGTCCAATCTTAGTACTATTGTCAAAGAATGAAGTTTTTAAAGAAAATAATTAAGGACATAAAGGCACACAAAAATGATATTACAACTGTTGCTTTTATGTATATACAGAATCATTTTTGTTATCTTGACGATTGCAAAATTTTATTTTTTGTTGAAGTATTGACTAAAATAAGTTATTTAAAACAAAAATTTTTTCACTTCTGACTGTTTCCGCCAATCTGTTGATGAAGTGTAATGAACACAAAACGTGTATATCATAATAGGTTACCTTCCCTTATTTATATACTGAACATTCATAATTTATGCTGACTATGCAAAGGCCTGAGGCTATATACTGGAGAACTTGCAGCCACGCGCCAGTCTCCAGTCTACGCCTCCTATCTTAATATTAACTTAGTATTAGTTTATTCTGATAGACTCCAACTTATTGTTGTAAACCTTATATACATCTTAACTTTGATGTGTATATTAAATAAATAATTGTTTTTAAAAACTTATTCCGTTGAATAGTGAAGTTTACCTATGTATGTTTATAAATATATAATTTTTTATTTTTATTTTTTTTAAATAAAGATAATTTTGTGAAGATATTTATGAATAAAATAAATATGGTGAATTCACTTTATTAAGATTAATTATGACATTCAGTTAACTTTTCTTCACATAAAATTCAATTTTTCACTTCATCTGCAGGTCACTTTCTGATCCTAAAGGAAGAAAAACAAGCTTCAAAAAAAAGAAGAAGAAGAAGAAGAAAAAAAATACTAGCATATTACCACAATTTTTTATTGTACTCCTTTGGGACCGCTTATGTTTAGACCACATGAGAGCTTTAAAAAGATTCTTCTAACAAGGGAAAGATTTGTTTTTTGGAGGGGCCTAAAGAAAGGGGTAAAAGGGTGCCCCTTTAAAAATATATTTGGGGGGATATCCCAAATGGAGCGGTGAGGCGGCCCCATCAGTCAGTGGCTGTAGGCCATCCATCACTTGAGTCCCTCCCAAGGCCTCCCATTTTACCAATATCCACTGGCTAATGCTCCATAATTTGCTGGGCAAAGAGTCCTTTTACTATGCAGTGCTGAAGAGAACAGGCTCCACTCTTCCCCACTCTGACAGATCACTCCTTTGACACACTATTACTCATTCTTTTCTCTGCCTCTTAACTCTTCCATTTACCCTCCTTTTTTTGGCCTTATCATTTTTAGAATTGAGCCATTTTTTTTTCTCCTCATAGCTTCATCACTTAAAGAAATTGACAACCGGGTTAACTTGATTCTTTAAAAGCTTTTCTGTCTAGCTCTGTCAACGAAATTTAACTACATCTAGTAAGCAAATAACAAATTAAATTAATGAAAAATTATGACTGTTATATAATCAGACTTGTAAAACTACTCGAGGAAAAATATGGGTCCAACAAATTTCGGACAAAACTTTCTGATGCACACACTGATACTGAATTATTTTATTGGGTTATTCTTGGTCCCGTTTCTGTCGGTCTGTACTACTATAACATATTTTAAAAACTACTCGTCCAATTTTAATAAAATTTGGATACTAGGTCTTAATTTGACGATTATTGGTTTAAATACAAGTTGCAACATTCTGCGCCTAATTGTTTTTCTTTGAAAAAAGGGGAAATAATTAAGTTGACTGCCAATTAGTGTAGTACATAGCATCATATCTCGTACTTTTATTGGTGTTATATTTTTACAACCCATTATTCCCTATTTTATTTAATCGTTTTCTCCTTCTTGCTGTGGAGCGGATATATCTAAAGTAATTAAAGGTATAAGATATCGTTCTAAACAACGAAATATTTGTATGTCTCTGATTTCAAATATTCCAAGACAACATTTTTTACTTAGATATTGGGGCATTTTTTTGTTCAGTTTTTGCAAACCAACATGTCTTAAAAACTTCTCGTCGGTTTTTGACGAAATTAAGATGGTAGGTCATAATTAGCCCATTGTTAGTCCCATATAAGTTTCAACCTTCTTCGCCCATTTATTTCTCTTCTTTAAGCACACAAACATGCATTCATTTAGACCGACATCTTTATAAGTACTCATCTATTTTTAACACATTTAGGCACTTTTTTACTTTAGCACTCCCCTTAGTTCTAAACAATAGTCTGCCCTACAAAAGTCTCAAAGGCTTATGTGTTGGTTTCCCCAAGACATTGAGACTCCTGGGGCAGTTATATCATTTATTTTTTATATTCCTTAGTATAAATAGTTGATTAGACTAAGGGATATGATCACAATTATATACACAAGTGTGATATTCCTTTGTCACAAAGTCACAAGGTACATTGGAATAAATATCCCTTCATCTTAATAGTAATTTAGACTAATGAATATATGCTATTCTGTATATATATGTTCCACTGTCTAAATAACTATTAACACAAAGGGATATAGGGGGGGAGGGAGTGCTAAAGTAAAAAGAAGTACCCAAATTTGAATGGTTTGTCAGACAATTTTTACATTTGTCAAAATTATTTTACCTCCAGCAGGGAGAAAAGGTAAACTTTTCTCCCTAGTTTACAGGGTGGGAATTTACTCATTTCACCCGGTCGGGTTAAAAAGGGAGTGATAAAAAATAAGGGAATCATGAACTTTCATGATTCCCTCCAGTATTGCCCTATATAAACCACAAATAAATAAGGTTGGTGCTAATACACATTTCATTTACTAACTTTTGTTTAATGTCAAAATCTATAATGTCATTTTCACACATGTCATGTAACCTCCACAACGGTTGCCTTAGTGATTCATCAGTAAAACAGACAGGTTAAAAGTGAAATCATAATTTCTAAATGTAGATAAACTAATCCATATGTAAATACATCAGTTGTCAATAACATTCAACACACGAATCAGCTTCCAGATGATTTTCCCATTCAATTTTAGCATTGAAATTCAAATAATTACTATCTATAATTTAATTTTAACGTGATTAAACTTATTTAGAGAATTGTTAATATTATATCAAACTATTTTTTTGTTTTTAATAAATATAAAAGTATGTAATCTTTTGTTGAATAAAATAATTTACAATTAAAATCTTTCCATATTTCTTTCTCCCTTCTGGAGGTAAAATCTTGTAAGTACCTCGGGAGTAAAAATCACTTGCACCCTCGCAATAATTAACTCCCTCGGCTCCGTCTCGGGAGTGAACATTAAGGAACCAACTTCATCTGTCAGGGGGGAATCACTCAATTCACTCCTTTGGTGCGTAAATAACTATTGTTTTTTTACTCGGAAAAAAGTATCATTTAACAATATTTAATCAAAGAAATTTATTAATTTAAGCGCAAGCGGTCGAAAAAAGTATCATTTAGCAATATTTAATCACAGAAATTTATTAATTTAAGCGCAGATGGTTGAATTAATCCGGGGCTATCCATGGACTACTTTAGACAAAAGAAAAACATCCGAATTTCTTCTTTTTTTAAAAAAATTATTCGGCTTTTTATTTAATTTGGAGACATAACAAATATTTTCAAAACGATTACATAGCTTCTGTTACCTTTGGTAAGCTCAGAAGCAAAAGAAGTGTTAACTGTGAAGCAGACTTGAAGTGATCAGATCATAAAGAAGATAAATAAATTTTATAAAGATAAAAAAAAAAAAAAATGCGTTTTAAAATTACCTAAGATTTCTTCAATATTTTGAGTGATTTTACTGTAATTTGCTAGATCGTTTAAGGACATTGTTGAGCAAAAGATTTGGTATGAAGATGTTTATATAGTATACATTCCGTGTCTGAATACATTAAATATTAATTATTAATTAATTAATTAAATATTAATTAATCTTTCTGGGCTCGTCAGAGATTAAATCCTGACATTTCAAACCCATTGAAAGATCCTTTAACAAAAGAGCATGTCGTACGTTATTATCAGACTTCAATATGGGATTTATAATCACAGGAATCTGACAGATTTTTTTTTTTTCTTTATAAAATTTAGTGTCGGGACGTGCAAATTAGTCAGATACGATTAGGGACACTCTTTTAGTTTGGTACCCCTTATTTTATTGCAAATATGAGAAGTCCTATTATTTGTATTTAAAAAAAAAAAAAAAATACGTGTGGTGTCGTGGGACACCCGGTAGGAACGAAGTTCCTAACGCTTTATATTAAATATAAATTATATAATTACAGTGCTAAGTATATGATACTGCTAACTACTTATACATGGCGGAGTTAGAATAAGAGACAAAATTAAAAGTAACTATTTGTACTAGCGGAGTTAAGGCAAAATTAAAAGAAAAACTTTTTATTATCTTTGAAAATAGCGTCTTACAATAAATGATGTATTGTAAATTGAGAAAAAAGTTAATTTTGATTAGTTTATAGTTAAAGCATATTATGGTTGGAGAGAAGAAAATAACTGTCCCATTATACCTCCGTCGGCGAATCTCCAATTAAAATATTATATTATGAAATATAAATCACTAACACTAAACACATTCTGCTTGTATCAGGTTGAAATTTTACATGCCTGTTTCAATTGTACTTTAGACGATGTGTATAAAGTTTTATTGAAATCGTTACGTTAGAACGTAAGATATCGGTAAAAACGTTGTTTTCTTTATTTAAAACGTTTAGGTCCGCTTTAATAAATTTAGCGATCTTTATCACTTCATAGCAGTGTCGGTGTTCGTTTTACTAAAAAAAAATGTTTTTAAAAGTTGTTTGTCTCATTAAATAGATGATGTTAGAATTTTTTCCCGTCCAAAAAATCCGAATTTTAAATTTGAAGCTTACGTTTACGCGAGCGTTGCGCGTGAACGCTTGGGTGGATAACGTTGTCCAACGAACTCAGCCTGGGCATTGGTAAAATGAACATGTGTACCAAATTTCAACTAACTCGGTGATCTTTTACTCAAGTTATTGTCATCGGTAGATTTCGGGACGAATTTTGCGTGACGGTGATTTTGTGACGGTGATTTTGGTCGTTTTTTTCGGATTTACTCCCGGGCTCCAGAACGTGCCATAAGGAACTTCGTTCCAAAAACATTTCATTCTGATCAAGTAAACTCATCTAAAATAACTATTAGCATATAATTACTTCCGTTTACTATTTATCTTAAAAAATAATTATCATTAAAAATATGAATACTTAACTAGCTGTGATAATTTTTATTTCCAATTAAAACCGTCTTTGTTTGCTAAAACATTAAAATAAATGAATAATTATTTCCAAGTGGTCTATTTGCATTGCACCTCAGTTACATTTTTTTTATTTATCTTACGTTTTTACCATTAGCTTTATTTTTGATTAATTTTTGTTTAAAATAATTAGTTACCTCTTAATTATCTCGGTTGTGTTTGGCATAAATCAGTAACTTTAATTTATTTAATTGAATTGGACCTCTTTTGAACAAAAGTTATATATATGTATTGGAAATATTTAGCCTACACTGTTAATGTTTGCTTGAAATATTTTATAATTTCTATAAGTTTATAAATTAAAGGTGATTTCTCTGCTCACTTATGTACTAGTTTTGTGTATTATTCTGTGAACTTAACTGCTTATTGTTATATTAAGTTTATATATTATGTAACATGCTGAATAAGTTGGGGGGAAAAACATTATAAATCAAAGGGAACAATTAATAACAAAATATACAATTAAAGATAACAACAGAATAAATATTACGTTTGATTAAATTTTAATAAAAATTTATATGGCAGGTCTTTACTTGCTCGATGTTAGTTCCATAATAATTTACACCTTCTGCGCCCATTACTTCTTTCCGTATGATCTCTTTTTTCTTTTTTTTTTTTTTTTTATTGACAAAAAAAAATGTTTAAAATACCCGATTTTTATGAATTTTAGATAGTTTGTCAAAAGTAGTCTACAAATGGTCTTATATTAATTTCAACCGTCTACACTCATTTAGTACTTAATAATAATAAATGTGACCCCACTGGAAATTGAAACAGCTCCGAACAACCTAACTTTTAATTTCCGGCGGAATTACTTTATGTTATACTAATGTGACCAGTGATCCAAAATTGGTTGTGAGGAAGCTAAG
The DNA here is from genome assembly GCA_951217055.1 of Gerris lacustris. Lineage (NCBI taxonomy): Eukaryota > Metazoa > Arthropoda > Insecta > Hemiptera > Gerridae > Gerris > Gerris lacustris. The sequence goes on from OX578282.1 coordinate 52,318,543, forward strand.
CGCCATTCTATAAAGAATCCTCTGCTAATTTTTTTGTCGTGAAAAAGAACTTTAAATTTTTTTTTTCTTTTCCTTAATTATACAAATACAGAGTCTCGCTAATCCGGACTTTTCCGTGTGTCTTCTAATGGGACCGGGCCCTGTCCGTATCACCAAAAGCCGGTACTTCTTTAGACTGTTACTCCCCTATGTTTCTTTAGAATATAAATTACTTATTAAATAACTTTTAAGACACAGGGATGTTAAGCCCAATATACTTTGGGACAAAGGAATATCGCACTTCTGTTTATAATATAAGGGAAGTAACAGTCTAGAGAAGAACATTCAGTTCACCTTCTTTAGATTGTTACTCCCCTCTGTGTTTTTTATAAGGGGAGTAACAATCTAAAGAAGTGCCCAAAAATCATGAAACAGGGTAAAATTTTCAATGTTTGTAAAACTAGTTTTAGCTGGGTAAAACTTAGGGTTTTAGCTATTAAAAATGTATGTTTTTAACCTAAATAATTTCTAGATAAAAAGAACTTTTTATATACTACGTTTTTAAATTGTCTGTTGAATCGTATGTTATGTTGATAATATAATTGTTATTGTTATATAATATATGTTAGTGAAAAAAAAATATATATATATAGTTCCGAATGCATTTACTTCACATAAATGACAACTAAACCTATAAAAGGACAAATCTTTGTACAACGGAACTCCCCAACACCAAATCTAAAGCGTGCCATCGATATATTTGAAATAATATAAATAATATAATCGATATTTCCTGTTTTGCTGTCATTCAATGTTTATCTATCACAAATTTGAGACCCGTCAAAATGAAGATTGCGTAAATATGGGACATGGCAAATCAAATAAAATAACTTGCGGATTTTTTCCGAACTAACTTTCCGTACAGCAAAATTTGCTGAAAACCAATTAAATTCTGCTGAAAGATGGCTAAATGTATTAAAATAATGCATTGTCATCGTGTTCTGAGCTATGCTAAAAGTTTCAAATGTCTAGCTATTCGGGAAGTTAGTTAGAAATCGATTGCCAGATTTGTACCGGACAAACAAACAAACAGACAAGAAAGCAAGCTAATAAAAACGTAGTAAAATACTGTTTATTCTTAAGTTGATGACCTTTTAGTCTTAAGTTAATGACTTTTTGGTCTCTTTAAACCTACAAATTGATTAATTTAAGAAAAACAGCATTAATTATAAAAATTCCAAGTTAATTGATTTTACATTATTAGAAAATGAATGAGGTCCGTCTGAATTAACCGGATTCTCAACTAGCGAGGGTCTAGATTAATGAGAGGGTCTGGATCTACAGTAATTGCATTGTTTTATGATAAATCCAGTTTTTTCTGCTCGTTGTATTAATGATAACACTTTTTTTTTCTTTAAATCTTTAAGCTTTGTCCAAGTGAAATATTATCTTATTAGAAAGTTTTTAATTTATTAAATTCAAAGATCAGTCTCTTATTCTCCACTTTATTCTCTCATCTGTTTCCGCTTTAACTTTTATCCTTTAAGATAATATAAGAGGATTTTCAAGGGACTTAATTTTAAATTGACATATTTTTTTTATTTAATCTTTTGGTTGACTCTCTAACTATAAACAAGTTTTTCTTGCAGAGTTTCTATATTTATTTTTTATTAAGGATCTCTCTTAAAGGAGTTTTCCAATAAAAACTTTAAAGTGATTTTGAATTCTTCGTGCAAGTTTTTTTTCTGGTAAACTTCCTTTTTTTACTTGTACTTTTTATTTATTTTTAATTGTTGATTTTGTTTCCGAGCTTTCGACAGTATACAGAAACCTATTAATAAATTTTGAAGAACAGAAATAATAGACATAAAGTCTGTTAGAGACATTAGGGGACATTTTTGCTAGCTACCATATCTTAAAAACTACTTGTCCGATTTTAATGAGTTTCCAAACTCATTAAAATCAAGCGGGTAGAGTAAGAAAGGCTCCTAATCACCTCTCATCGGTGGTAACCAAAGACCTTCAAATGGCTTTTTGTCATGGCGCCATACTAAAATGCCACATTTTGCAGGATTCAAAGGTGCTGAGGATTCCCCAAGTGACGTGAGGGATTCCTATCTTAGGGTAGATACACACTTCGTCATCCAAGATTCCAATAAGAATAGAATGCAACCTGCCACACGAGGTGGCGCCACCCGCCGGGTAACACTACCCGGTCCACAGTCCCACGGTCTAGCCGCCACCTGCTGCTGGTGGTGCCACCCGGTCAGCCCATTGCTTTCAATTGAACCCGTGAGATGTTGCCACCCAAGCCACTGCTTCTCAGCCCCCACTCCTTCAATCAAATCTAGGGGAAATAAAATAAGGGGGTAACTGCATCCCTCATATAAGTGTCTTTATTGGTCAAACTGTTCTTCAATATTCTTGGCAATTCGTTGAAAGTTCCACGTGACATTCGGCAAAAATTGTTACTGTCCTCTTTGATGCGGGGTACATTGTGTGAAACAAACTAGTATTATTTTTATCTGGAATTATTCGATGAACCCAAAAACGCCTTTTTTCCTTCTTCTTTCACGAACATAATGATATGCATGCACAGCTCCATTTCTCGACTGCCCAAAAAAAAGTAAAAACTCGGGTGGCGCAAGACAGGTGTCGGAAGCAAGTGGCACCAACAAGGTGTCACTACCCAATGGATTAAGAGCCATTAGCTCTAGCTCATCACCAGTCAATGTGGGTCATTGTAGGGTATAGAAAATACCTGTAAATTGTAATAAAGAAGTTAATAGGACTCAAGTTGCACGATTCAATATCCCGTTTACAATGGAAAGGGGGGGGGGGGGTTGGAAAGTTGAAAAATAAATGCCACATTAGCTAAAATAAATGCCACATTTGGCCAAAATAAGTGCCATATTGCCACACTTTTTAGTTCCACATTTCGTAAAAATAAATGCTACAATTCAATTTAAAGGTCTCTGGTGATAACCGACGCGACGTCTTAAGATTGCAAATGAAGCCAATATCACCTTTCTACTAAAGGTACCTTACATTGCCAGGTAACCGGTTATTTATGATCTTTAATTAGCCTATACATATACGAGTGTGAACAAACTTCTTTCTTAAATGAACAATATATTAATAAGTACTTAGGAAGAAATTTGAGTAGTTTGTTGAAAGTAGCCCTTAGATGGTGTAATTTAATATTGAATATTGTACATTTAATTTATTGAACAAAATAAGTGTGAGCTCTGATCACAATATTAGGATGAGAGGAAGCTATGTTTCACAGTAATTGGCAGGATATAAATTCCGAGTTTACTGAAGGTAACGAAAGCTATATGATCGTTCTGAAGAACGAAAATATTTTATGTCTCCGATTTCAAAAATTCAAAGACAGAAATCCGTTTCAGACATCAGGGAATATTTTTGGTTCCGTGTCGGTCTGTCGCTCAATTATTGCGAACATATCTTAAAAATATACATCCGATTTTAATGAAATTTGTATGGTAGGTCGTAATTAGCTCATTTTTAGTCCCATATAAGTTTTAACCTTCTGTGCTCATTTGTTTCTGTTCCACATGCGCACAAACATAAATTTATTTACACCTACAGCTTCAAAAGTACTCATCTGATTTGTATGAAACCTTTATATATATAGTTTATCGAAAGTAACCCGCAGATAGCCCCAGATTAATTTGAACCGTCTACACTCTTTACCTTTTGCTCAATTGATACTTCAATTCATGTAAAAAATCAAAACAATTTTGACAGATTAAAAAAACCGGGGGGGGGGGGGACCAATTAAACAAATTAGGCAATAATAGCTTATAAAAACATGAAGTCAATTTCAGCCAATTTTTATTGATCACAGTTTTCAAAGATAATAATATTATTTTATCTATATATTTTTTTTAATTATTATTTCCTAATATATTATTAATATAGTTCTTGCTCGGAATAAAAAAATATATGTTTATAAAATCTTAAAATGCATGAGATAAAACTGTTAATTTTAATCTGAATTGTAGCAGAATGCTGATATATAATTAGAGTAATAGGTATGCTGGAAACTTCTTTACAGTTCATTTTTAAGCTAGCTATAACATATTATGGTAAATGTGGAGAGGTAGATTAGTAGATTGTCAATGCAGCAAGCTATATATTTCTAAACACCTATATGTAGTTTATTACTCCACTGAAGATAGCAGGAAAGTGAAGTACACCAATAATTACACTACAGTACAATTACAAATAATTATAATATAATATAAGATAACTAAATAATGACAAATTTGATTATTAATAAGTTGAAAAATTGATAAAAATAATCATTTATTATTGTTAATATAATTATAATTAGTTAACATAATATTTGGGACAAAGATTTATTTTAAGATAAGAGATCTCCAGGCAACTGCCTCTTCAAAGTTCTTGGAGGATTGCTTAGGATAAACAGAGAGGGTTTAAGTAGGTTATAAGTACATTTAAGTAGTAGATAAGTTCAAGAGGATTAGAATAGTGGGATATTGCTTTATGGGATTTTTGAAGGGAAACTTCTTTAGAAACGGTAGAGTAAATTGACTTGGATGAAACGACGCGACGTCGTGAAACGAAGTTCGCGTTTCCAGACTCTTGCAAGTGACATTTTTTTGAAATGAAATGAACGAAATTGTAAGTTTTTAGTTTTGAGACTCGACCAAGTGAGAGAATTTTTTATCAAGTTTTATCGAAGTTGGCAATTGATTTACTTGTAAACAATCTTTCTCCAGGACGACTCTGAACCACCGACTTTTGAGCCAGCAACCAGTTATGCTAACCACTACACCACGGGAGTAGATTAATTATGTACTACACAGAATTGGTATATAAGCGTATTATTATATACATTTTGATCATTTATATGTATATATATATATATATATATATATATATATATATATATATATATATATATATATATATATATATATATATATATATATATATATCAATGTTGTTTTCTTCATTATTTAATAACATTTTATGAAAATATTTTAAATTTAAATTACGTTTCTTTAAGAAGTTATCTGACTGTGGCGGCATTGTAAACTTTTGCTTATAAATAAGTATGTTGCTTATTTAATAAATGATTTATATAATATGCATTACATATATAAGGTTTATTGTGCTATTTCATTATCAGTTAAACCTAAGTATTAACAATATTTTTTATTTTCTTTATCTTGGAACCTACAAATCCTCATTTCAATGAACATAGTATATAAGTGGAGCAATTTGATTTGATATACGAGTATCGTACATTGAGTTACGTGCTTCTTCTAGATACGATTTTAACTCAATTATATATATACGAGTATGACATATTTATATAATTATATTAATATGTAGGAGGGAACTGTGTATAGAACTTAAGTTTCACTTCTAATTCGTGAGAGTCACACAAATGTATTTTTTATTTCTAGATACGGATAGATTTCGGACAAAAAGAACATTCTGATCTTCATGGAGAGTAATGTTATGAACTTAGAAACAAAGTTTAATAGTATAAGCTGAAGCTTCACTATTGGGATTGAGATTATGTTTGTGACTAGTTATTAGCCCCATCAAAGGAGAGCGCTGAATCGGGGTCTGCAGACGTATGACTGGCGCTGCTGGTCTATCTTCTCTTCGAGGTGAACTGTCAGTGAGGCAGTTACACTTGCGAATTATTTTATATCATACGTATAATGAAATTTATCTTAGAGGTAGTAGAAACGCAGAAGCATATTTAATTGCAGTAGTATTCCTCTTGAATTATCTTTTGACAGTGTTAGAAATTGAAGGGAGAGCTAGTGTGAGCTCGAGCTTTTGATATTTGACCTTCTAGATTCTAGACGGAAAATTTCGAGTTCTCATAATCACCCACCCCAGTTCTTCGACTTACTTACGCTGTCAATAGTTTTTTATAATTGTAAGACTATGCATAATCTTCATCATAGGACTAAATTTGATCTAAATTAAGGTAGAACAATCTTTCTTCTCACAAATATTTGTTCTGCAGGAGTTAGGTTCTATTTAGTAATTAAAAGGGCTGGAATCCCTTTAAAGCTAAACTCATATTTATATTGTTGTATTATCCATTCTGGTTTCTCCTTTCCCAAAGACATGTGTTTTTTGTGATATACCCTATTCTATATCGGTGTGAGCTGAAACTAAATTTACTTTCAGAAAGGTATACTCATATGCACTCAATTATAACCCGCCACCGTGGTTTTATTCCAGGTGGTTGGGTTTATTTTTCCCCATCCTTCATGTTCTCCCTTCATGTTTAATAATTTGAAATGAATAGGTCTGTAATGTAAAGGTAAAGTAACGTAATCTTTAGCTGACATTCAACGTAAAGAATCACTTTCAAAGGTAGAGTCGAGAAATTAAATCCAAGAAAGTGAAAACTAAATATATTCAAACTCAAAAAGGATAAATAGAATAGCTCTCATTTTCTTTGACTGCGTTTTGAAGACCATAGACTTGAATAAGATTAATTTTAGATTCAGTGAAGATGGAAACTTCGTCAAAGGACATTCTGTTATAATTTATCCATTTGGATGTGGAATAGAGGATAAACATAATCAAAATCAGGAACTAACGGAGTTCCCCAATTATTTGCTTCTACTTTACTAATAATTCCTTCATTTTCCAATCGAATTAGTTCTTTTTCTACCTTATCTTTAAATGCAAGTGGAATATTTCGCGCCTTACAGAAAATAGGAACCGTGCCTTCCTTAACTTTCATCTGAATTTTACCACACTTATATTCACCTAACTCATTTCTTTATACTGCCTCATGATCTTTGAGTATGGATTGCAACTCCTCATCCACCGTATTAAAAAAATTGTTATCATGATAAGCCTTATCTAGAGTAATTCCTAATTTTTCAATTAAATCTCTACCCAACAACGGTTTGTTTCTTGATGTCACAACCACAAACGAATACTTTTGCATTTCACTCGAACAGAAATTTTCCCTTTCGGCTTAATAGTACTACCATCATAAGTTTTAAACACCATGTGTATAGTTTTTAATCCAAGATCCTTAAAATATCTGTCATAATAACTCTCAGGAATTATGGAAATGCCTGTACCTGATTCTATCTCTGCCGTAATAATTATACCGTTTACCCTTAAATCTATTAAATTCGGTTTCACAACTTTAGATTCACTACTCACAACATGCATTTCACACTCAGCCAGTGATTCCATGGAAACGGCAGGCTGTAAAAATTGAGTTTTATTTTTATTCTTACCGCACACTCGAGCTAGGTGTCCCACCGCATTGCATACTCTACATCGGTATTTACGGTACCTGCATTTTGCAAAATTGTGACTATTACCTAACCCACAGGCGTAGCAAGCTTGTTTCTCCCCCGGATCCTGATGACAGCCTTATTTCTCTTTCTTCTTTCCACTACGATGTCGAGCCCTGTTCGAAGACGTCTTGTCACCATCACCATCACCACTTAGCGCTTCCCGATTTCCCTGGCTTAGAGTGCAACTTGTTGACTTCTCGATAATCCTGATGGTATTCTTCTTTCATAGCCGCTTCTTTCTTTAGCGCAATGTCTAAAAGAACTGCCAACTTCTTTTTGTCATCTTCTTCACAAAGCCTGTCGAGAAAGGACCTTTCTTTAACCCTGTAACAAATTTGTCCTTTACCTTGTCCTCTAGATTTTTTCCGAATTGGCAATTTACTGCCGCGTTTTTAACGCGTACATACCAATTGTTGACAGTTTCGTTGGTTTCCTGTTTTGCCTCATAAAATAAATAGAGTTCCCTGTATACCGATCTCTTGACTCAATACGGTTTTTCCATTGCCTCACAAATGTTTTTATAAGTCTAATCACTCGGCTTTTCAGGATCACACAAATCCCTTAGCGTGGTGTACGCCTTTTGCCCTATGATTGTAAGTAAAACAGCTACCTTCCGGTCATCCTGGATATAGTTGGCGATCGCCAACGAATAAATGTTCCAGTCTTCACTGGTATCGAATTCACTTATAATAGAACCAATCATTGTCGTAATAGATGAACAGTCTTCACTCATCCTTTTTCTTCAAAACCTTTTTCTTAATTTAATTTTTCTCGTCGCCACTAAGATAATTTATATAAAAAAGTACTGTCACAATACAGTACAATTAATTTCTCATCAACAGAGAAACCAGTGAAAGCGACTTTTAAGTCAGTTTTTTTTTATAAATAATTATGCTATTTTTTGAGTGTAGTCTTACTCAGTTCTGTGGGTACACTGCTCAATTTAAAAGCCAATCCTTGTCCAATTAAGCGCAAAATGAACCTTGCATCTGCCGAGGTGAATAATTGATGGTTGACTGAATTTATTGACGAGATACACCAAACTAATAGCGTGTAGGCATCTTGTCACCCCAAACTGGCAGTTAAAACTGCACTTACGGAATTGATTCCAAACTAATCATGTACATACTGTAGGTATTTAATATTATGCGTTTAATTTAAAGCTATCATTCATTTCCGCTTTAATTCAATCATATTATAGATGGTTTGTTCTTGTTGTTTACGTCTGTAGCTTTTGTTTTCTTTATTTAAATTTACTAATAAAATTTGTTATTCTGTATTATTATTTTTTATTATTGTTATTTCTCTTTTTTTATTTATTATTTAACGACTTAAAGCCACTTGTTTTCTTTGTGTACTCGACTATAAACGAGTGTTTTATTACCATAAAAAAATTAGTGGGATTTAAAAAAATCATAATTTACGTTTTCTTCTTTCTTACACGGATTAGCCTCTGGCAAAAATGGTTTTAGTTAGCGTGTTTATCTAAAAGAAATCAGCAAGGCCGATGAGAAAAAGTCCTACAATTCTTTTCTGTATAGCGGGTGAAGCTTGTATACTCCCATTTATTTCGTTAAAACATATTTCTATAACTCAACTTTTCATACTGAATTGTAATAACCATATTTCGGTTTTTATTTTAATTAGAAATCGTGTTTGAAATAAATTATCTTTTATTCTTCTTCATTATAATTATAATTTAGTTTTGTGTTTGTGCTTTATAAAAAAATATATACATATATATATATTAGTGCTTAGGATCATAAAGTTGTGAGTACCTTATCGTGTCTCAAGTAGAGATTATTGTTTTACTTATTTATATTTTTACGTTCATGCTTTTTTAAAATCTTTTAAGGTTGTAAAAAATATGTTAATGGTAAAATATTGAAAATAAAAATGCAGTTTCTGTACGTTTCGTAAAATAATATTTTTACTTTTTATTTTTACTATGTATAAATATATGTTAGTTTTTATTTTAAATGTTGATAATTTTAATGCTAATACTACTTTGTTTTTCAAAGTTCGTTTTACAGTTCAGTGTAAGGCATTTAAAATTATTTAGTAATAAAAAAATTAAATATATTTTTTTACCGATGCCATATGCAGTTAAAATCTACAAATAATAGACTGGAGAATAAAAATTAAATTTTCAATAATAAAAAAATGTATATTTAATTAGGTTTTTATTTTATTTTAAATATTGTAAGATCTTTACTAGTAGCTACTAACTAACTAACTCTACTGTTTGTTCATCAATAATTAATTCAATTAGGGACGGTTTCCACTGCAAATAATCATCTCCAGTGCCGACAGAAAGCAAATGAAAGGCGAAAGAGGTAGTTTCAGTTTAGTAGTTGAGGTAGGAGTTTAACTCAGAGTTTTGAGTTAGATTTAAAACGCTGTCTAAACTTTAACTCTGATGCTTTCTTTTTAGACAGCTCCTAAGATCATTTGATGCAGTTCAAAGTCGTCTATGATCAACAAATTTAGGTTTAGTGAGGACATGTCTTTATTTTTTCCTTATCAAAGCGAAGCACGAGCATGATAAGCTTTTGTTCAAATTACAATCAGACGATCGTTTCAGTATTTCGACTAGGTATTTTACAACTAATACATCTAATTTCGCTAACTATTTAATGGAAAATAACCACTCGTTTGCCAAAAGTAGTTATGAATTAGTTCATGTATGTGGAAGAGGTAAAAAAAACTGTATCAATTGAAGAATTTAGACACAGAGCCTTAAACAAGCTTCATTTAGAATAGTTTTAAAAGATCTTAATAAGCTCATTCATAGTCAAACTTCAAAATTTCAAACGTCAAAATTTGTCAATTCACTACTATTTAATTTGTTTATCAACCTTACATTCATCAATAGCATTACGATTAATCTAACTATTTAATAAATATTTTAGCCTCAACGTAGTCCTATAGTAAATTCAACTTTATATCAAATGTTTAATATGCTTAGTTCCCAGTTTTTAAGGTGTTAAGTTTTAGATTATCTTATGTGTTTCTTATTGAACCCTGAGCACAGGTATTCTTACCTGCCAGGTCCTTATTCCGCATTCCTGAGCCTGCAGGCTCCCCCTCACTAATATCTTTATTGACCCCCATCCACTCCACACATTTTGTACTTAATAATATTCATCATTATTGAATTAATTTAATAATAATGAATTGAAAATTATGATTTTAAATTCTATATAATTATTTATATGATAATGAGTTTGTCAGGCCTTTTTGTTTTTCTTCAGTTACTAATATGGTTTGGAGTACGTTTAATTACTGTGTAATATGAAGGTTGTTTACAATTTTTTTATTGCTGTTAAAATTATTTAAGGTGTTGGAGTAACCCTATCATCCCGCCATTACAACATAATTAAATGAAGAACATCGCTTTACAAACCAACGCCAGGGAATAGTGTACTATTTTTAGATGTGGGTCATTCCATGCCTATTCACCCAATTTCAGAAAATTTTCTGCTTCAATGTCATGGATTTTTCTGATTTTTTTTTCTAGCAAACTACTCTATGATAGAAGCCCAAAATATTTTTTTTTAGATTTTTTACTTGAAAATTGTACCCGTAAGATTTTTTTGAAAATTTCGATTTTTCCCCGAATTTGGTGTTCCGGGGTTACGACTTATTTCACTAAAATCTTAATAACTCCCGTGTTTTTTATGGTATCATCACCATATTGGTATCAAATTAAAGCTAAATGTTTACTCTTTAAGACTATATTATTACATATTTAATTTTAATTTTTTTAAATGTTGATTTCTTGCCCTAAATGTTGAAATTAAGGTTGTATATATGTCATACGATATCTCAGAAGGACCAAAAAATTAACAGTCGTTAATTTTTTAACAAAGCCTCCTAACCTACTAGTTAATACAGAAAAAAAATAAAGAGGGTGTTCTTTTTAGTTTTTAAATTATAATTTTTTTAAGTTCTCCCGTTTTTATGCTTTTTTCGTTCTAGCCGGCACTCATAAAAATAAAATAATTTGCTTAATTAAACATATTTTTAATTATTTGCTATAGAATACATTAGTTTAATCATTAAAATACATCTATATATAATACAATAATAAAAAAAATATATAAAACATAAAAAATATATATTGGTATGTACAGGGTGTCTCCGGATTCAAAAAGAAATCATACTTTGAAAAAAAGTCATTGTTTATAAAGTCTCCTGCATGTTTTGGAATGAAGATCTATCGCATCAAAACTTTCGTACCATGCACCCTGTACCCAAAAGGTACAAATTTCTGAAATTGGTCAAGTGAGAAGCGGTCTTATTTTTGATTTTTCGAGAAAATGTTATTCTTTATAAAAATAAATATTTTCTATTATAAGATAATTTTTGATATAAAAAATTTGAAATGGATGTCAAAAATCCCCCCCCCCCCCTCAATATTGAAAAATATTTAAAAATGTGAACTTTAATGTCTGCGTCGTCTGAATGTCTGACTGTCTTCTGTGCATACGCCTAGAGCCTAAACTACTAGACCGATTTTGACGAAATTTGGCTTACATGTTCAGAAAAATAGTATATATTTTTTATATTTTTATATATTTTTTTTATTATTGTATTATATATAGATGTATTTTAATGATTAAACTAATGTATTCTATAGCAAATAATTAAAAATATGTTTAATTAAGGCGGGGCGGGAAGCGATGTCGAACTCATACTCGGTGGGCTACGTGATATAGTTCGTCGTAATCCGCTGTCCCTTCTCCTACAATTAGTATACCGATTTACCGCACCGGTCGCTGATTTCTTCAGAAAATCTTGCCTCCTTCAGCCGCTAGATGGGTCTGACAATCGCGGCATCATTTGACCTTCACCCCTCTTCTATCTTCCTAAAGACATAATAAATATAACATCTCCCTTCCATGAGTAGTTCCCTTTCTAATCAAACCTTACATTGTCGCACTCTCTCTTTTCTACATTTCACTATCAACAACAATAATAAACACGATCTTATTTAGCGGCCGGGCAAAACAAAAATACCTAGGTATTCGCAAACATTTTTTTTTTTTTTTTTTGTCTTTGGAGGCTTTCAAGTTTTAGTGGCTGACCGTTACCGTTTGTACCCCTTAGACCGCTTACCCTGAATTTTGAATGTCGTTTTATTGTCACTATTTTCCATTGTTTCATTTACATATAACTAAAATTTATCATTTGTTTCCATCCTTACCGAAAGTAACGGAAACTATGTACTCAATCGCTCCGCAGAACGAACATTTTTTTTTTCCAAGATAGATATCCGATGTAGACATCATGGGAACACATGGTTCCGTGTCTGTCTGTTGCTCAATTTTTGCGAATAACACGTGATAAAAACCGCTCGCCCGATTTTAATGAAATTTCGAGGGTAGGTTAAAAATAGTCCATTGTTGGCCCCATATAAGTTTCCACCTTCGGCATTCATTTGCATCTCTTCCACATTCGCACAAACAGATTTATTTACTCCTATATCTTCATACGTTTTGGGTAGTTTATCGGAAGTAGCTTCTAGCAAAATTTAGACCGTCTAGGATCTTTAAATTTTGTCAAATTTATACATTCATTCAATTAAAATCAAAACAATTTTGACAAATTTAAAAAACGGGGGAAAATTTAATAACTTTGACAATAATATAGACTGTGAAAGCATTCCCCGAGGAAGCTATGTGGCACACTAATTGACAGACCCAGACCATTATAATATAATTAATATATAATTATTATATACTTTTTTCTTTGAAATCTTATGGTTATAGAATTGGTAGTAGAAGCCTTCTTTTCTGTGTAAATTGAATTTAATTTTCTTATAAATAAATATGAATTTGTGCTGTGTAATTTTTAGGACTCAAGAAAATATTCAAATTTTGGGGAAGTGTACTTCTATGAATATCCTTATGGGATTTGGAATCTAGCATTAATTTATGAAAGATGTATATTTTTTCGATAGGATCATGGCTATGGAGTAAAATAGTGGAAAAGAATAAAAATTAACATTTTTATCAAGTTCAAACTGGAATTTTAATGAAACTACGTAATTTTTTAAAAAAATACAACAGAAAAATTAACAACAATTAAGTTATTTGCACTGTAAAATATTGTTTATTTAATTTATATTAACCATTCAAATCAAATGAATTTTTAAACCTACTAATTACAGCTCAGTAAACTTTTTTTGTGCGTCAGTCGAAACGCGCAAAAAAAAATTAAGTCTTCGAATGTACGTACACTCAAATCTTCATATAAATTAAAACATATATTCCTCGTTAACTTTTAATTTGTTTTTACTAGATATTAACAAATCATAATAAGAAATATAACCAGAGTTAAAATTTGAAGACCATAAAAAATGACATGCGATGTAATTTGTGTGTCGTTCATAAATTCATAAAGGTTATATAAACTCACCGAGATGTTAAACAAAAAAGATTTTGTAGAGAAAAAAAAAAAAAAAATTCAGTCCTGACAATTTTTGTAAGTTACAGTTCTTTGAGTTACAGCTCTTTAACAATATAGTCGAAAGAGCCGAAAATCTATTTTTATTTATATAACATATAATATAAACAATAATCGTTACACAGTTATTATAATGTTTTGAAGATTTGAGCTATTTTGACCATTTTCAAAGACCTTAATCAGTCAAATTTTAAGAACAATAAACTTGCGTAAACTGTTGAAATAATAAGATGCAATTTGAAAATCTGAAATTAATTAAGTTGAGAGAACTCTAGCTTTGCTAATTTCTTTATTATAACTAATTTTCTTGTGCTATATTTCGACCAATTAGTAACTTTTTCTTTCTAGAAAAAATTAAATGTATGTGTATTTTCAAGATCTTAAACTTTGATCTGTAATATTTCAATTCAAATATACTTATCGAGATAATTAGCAATAACCTCAAAAATCACCCTTTGAGCCCAAGAAAAAAGGGAAAATTGTCTATTTTTATAACCTCAGTTTTCGTTTGCATGACCCATATTTTTGCTTCCGTACTTATCGAAGGTAACGGAACTTATGTGATCGTTGTGAAGGACAAACTTTTTTGTCTCCGATTTCAAAACTTCTAAGACAGAAATCCTTTTCAGACATCAGGGAACATTTTTAGTTCTGTATGTTGTTCTGTCTATCACTCAATTTTGCGAAACATAATCATAAAACCTATCTGCCCGATTTTAATGAAATGGATCGTATAGGTAATAATTAGGCCTTTTTTGCGGTCCCGCGTAAGTTTCGAACTTCTGCGCCTACTTGTTTCTCTTCCATATGCGCACAAACATACATTTATTTACATCTATATCTAGAAAAGTACTCATCTGATTTTTTATAAAATGTTGTTGCTTTATCAAAAGTAGTAATCTATACTCTTCAATACCTTTCATTTGATACCCCACTCGCGTGACGTCAATTATCCACCATTTTGAATTTGTACAGCTAATAATTTTCAGTTCGCTGTATTTTTTTTTGTGTGCGCGTCAAAACGATCTTTAAAACTGGAAAGTTTCATGCTTTTATCTCTTTTGATTCACAAGTTATTGGAACCGTACAGAGCGACAGGCGGACAGACAGACACAGGAACGAAACCATAAGGGTTTCTTTTTTTGTTTTACCAATGAAACCCTAAAAAGACTTTTTATTGGTCTATAATGATTTTGTTACAGTAGTGATGGTGAAAAAATTTTAAATATTGTAATTATGGCCAAATAATTTCATACAATTTTTTTTTTTTACAATTTTTAGTTGTTTTTGTATATTATTTGTAATAAAAATTAAAAGCATTAACGTGAACTATAATTTTAAATTATTTGTAGATTTTGGTGTTGGCAAAAGCAAAAATATAATTATATGAAGAAATTATCATAACCTTGCTTTTTGAACTTGCAAAATTTAAAGAGCAGAGTCGTTTTAAATTAATCTGGGGCTTTCTGAGGGCTACTTTCGACAAAATATTTATAATTCATTTTAATCAGATGTATTTTTGAAGATATAGGTGTAAATAAATGTATGTTTGTGCGCATGTGGAAGAGAAACTAATGAGAGCAGAAGTTTGAAACTTATATGGGACCAACAATGACAAACAATGACCAAAAATGTCAATGACTAATTCTATCTGAATTCTAAATACTAGATACCATCTAAATTCATTAAATCGGATAAGCAGTTTTTGAAATATGTTGGCTCGCAAAAAATGGGCGAAAGACAAGCACTAAACCAAAAATGTTCCCTGATGTCTGAAACGGATTTCTGTTTTAGAAGTTTTAAAATCGGAAACATTAAACATCACATAACTTACATTGTCTTAGGTAAGCTGTAAGCTCGAAAGAAAAATTTGTTATCTTGTCAGGTTTATAGTAAAATGAATACATAATTGATTGGCCAAACTAGTGTAAAGAAAAATTGTCTGCCAATCAGTAATTTGCCAATCTCTAATGATTTTATACTTTTACAATTCATTATAGTCTAATTTATTTAAATTTTCTTTTTTTACTTTCTCGTATAAAGAAAAAATATTTTCATGGCGCGATGTGTGATTTACACGTTTTGAGGTTCCCTGAGGTTAAACTACTGGGCCAATTTTGACGAAATTTGGCATACATGTTCAAAAAACTCTTACCCCCAGGCGAAATTGTGAAAATAATTTTAGTTCCAAAAACTGTTTGGGGCACTACCTCCAAAAACTCAAAAAAACGTAAAAAGAAATCATTTCTCGAAAACAGTTCCGAGGATTTTGATTATAAAATTATAAAATGTAGTCTATTTAAATACGAATCTAAATATATAAGCCGTTCTCCCGGGAAAATCTAGTTCCTGAGAAAATAGCTTTACACTGGGACG
The DNA here is from genome assembly GCA_951217055.1 of Gerris lacustris. Classification (NCBI taxonomy): domain Eukaryota; kingdom Metazoa; phylum Arthropoda; class Insecta; order Hemiptera; family Gerridae; genus Gerris; species Gerris lacustris. The sequence continues at coordinate 52,334,715 of OX578282.1, forward strand.
GTAAGAGGCCGGGTTCGATTTCCCGCCGAGGAGAAGTTATTTGTATGGTAAATTGTCTAAAATAATTAAATGTACCTACGAAAACTAATAAATAGTGAACACTAGACTATGTAATTATTAACTCTTAAAGTTTGTTTGAGTTGGCGCGGAACGGTTTTTTTTATTATAAATCTGCCAAAATTGTAGTGAGAGTACCAATATAGCCCACTATAGAAAGCGGTTATTGTTATATATTAGCGGTTAATTTATTAAATAATTTGGTTTTATTATAGGTATAATTTAGCAATATTTAATGAGCACAGGTACAGGTGGTTGAAATTAATCTTGAGCTATCTTAGGACTACTGTAAACTGTAAACCATCCAAATTTCTTGAAAATCAGAACATTATTTTTTAAGATATAAGTGTAAATAAACGTATTTTTGAACACTGTGGAAGAGAAAGAAATAGGGGCAGAAGTAGAAGTTTAAATGGGACCAACAATGGCTAATTATGAACTACCATTATAATATATTTTATTATAATTAGATAAGCAGTTTTTGAATTATGTTAGTTAAAAAAAAATGGATGCAGACAGAGGGACCGAAAAAGTTAACTGATATCTGAAATGGATTTTTGTCTTGTAATTTTTGAAATCGAAGACATTATACTAGTTCATTAAAGTGTATAAGTTGTGTTGGTATAAGTAAGAGATAAGGAAGAGGGTTAGAACTAGAGGCAGTCAGGGTGGGAGTACCCGGGACTCGGTACACATGACACTCCACCTTTCATTCCTTTCCTCAATCTAAATAGAACCTAATTCACTAGTACATTAAAATTCCACCAGGTTCAGTAGCGGACGGCCTTGTCCCGTCAAATCGTAGTTAACAAATGCAGCCTCCAAATTTAATTATTTTAAAATAATTTTTACATATTTGGCATCTACTAATGCTTCTTAAGGGCGGCTAGTTTTTAGAATTTTGAATTTCGTTCATGAAAATACAATTTTTGACTTTTAGAGCTTTTTTAGGGCTAAAATAAACCAAATATAAAAAATCTAAAAACTAGCCGCCCTTTGGGATTTAGTTGTGAATCTTTTGAAAAAAAAATCAGCTCTCTATCTCTTAAAATAGAGGCCCTATTTGTTAACTACGAAAACACTACAGGTTCCCGCCCCGCCTTAAGCAAATTATTTTATTTTTATGAGTGCCGGCTAGAACAAAAAAAGCATAAAAACGGGAGAACTTAAAAAAATTATAATTTAAAAACTAAAAAGAACACCCTCTTTATTTTTTTTCTGTATTAACTAGTAGGTTAGGAGGCTTTGTTAAAAAATTAACGACTGTTAATTTTTTGGTCCTTCTGAGATATCGTATGACATATATACAACCTTAATTTCAACATTTGGGGCAAGAAAACAACATTTAAAAAAATTAAAATTAAATATGTAATAATATAGTCTTAAAGAGTAAACATTTAGCTTTAATTTGATACCAATATGGTGATGATACCATAAAAAACACGGGAGTTATTAAGATTTTAGTGAAATAAGTCGTAACCCCGGAACACCAAATTCGGGGAAAAATCGAAATTTTCAAAAAAATCTTACGGGTACAATTTTCAAGTAAAAAATCTAAAAAAAAATATTTTGGGCTTCTATCATAGAGTAGTTTGCTAGAAAAAAAAATCAGAAAAATCCATGACATTGAAGCAGGAGGCCTAGGTGATTTGGCATGGAATGACCCATGTGTAATAATACAACCGGTGAAATTTGAATTTGACAAGTAGATAATGGTATAGAGTTTCGAGTATGACTTTTTTTTCTGTTAAGATAGATCTTATTGGAACGTCCGATGGCTAATCAAAGTATTTTAACTGAGTTAATGATATATTACTAATTAATTTAGCCTTCAATTCAGTGATTAATATAGAGTCAGCAGCAAATTTATTGTATTTTCTATTATTTATAGGTATTAGAAGTGATTTTATCTTTTCATTTAATAATGGAAATCTTTTCTATTTTATGAAATAATTAAATTAGAAAATTACTCTAACATGACTGCTATGTTGCGTGGACTTTAGCGGCTTTTTTAATTAATGAACTTTTTGGAAACAACAATTTGGAAATTACCGTTTGTTCTGTAGATCTTAGTGAAAAACTTAAATCGGTTGTATTTCATGTACTAAAAGTCTTAATATTACTACTACGTTGCGTAGACTTTTGTCTAAAGGTTTTTATAAAAATACTTAGCTTTTTAGTGAAAACATTAAGGAAACACTTCTTGATTTGTAGATCTCAGTTTAAGACTGAGATAGTAATGTTGGATTATTGAATACCTGAAATCCAAGCATTAGCATTACTGCTATGTTGCTTAAACAATCTGATGGTTTTAAAAAATATTGGGTTTTCCGTGAAAACTTCATCGGGAAGGTTAGAAAAACGTATTATTCATCTCACTTGTGACTTTTTATTCCCGATTTGTTGTATATTCCACAAATTATCGATTCCAATAACTCAACCTAACGTTAGAAAAATAAAATCTCACAATATGATATATCCCAACTTATTCTTCAATTGATTCTTGGTCCAGTAAATAGTTTTTCAATTATAATATTTGTCCTTCAAGTTTCCTCTAATCACCTGTTAAGGTTTGTAGAACATCACTTATATCTATTTGTTAATAATATTGATTCCTACAAAGGTTTCTCATGCTCGTAGTTTTTTTTTTTTTTACTTTTCCTCACTACTAATAGTAGGAAAAGTATTGTTTTCACCAAAAATTTTTTTTCTCGAAATTTCAACGGAATTATCCGATTTAGGTGTTTTTAAGACCTCCTGAGTGGTTTTCAGCATGACGTATATATGTGTGTGTGTGTGTGTGTGTGTATGTGTGTTATCATCGTAGCGCCCAAGATATTTAACCTAGAGAGTTGAAACTTGGCAGAAAAATCAGTCCTAACCTGTAGTTATGCCGCCCGGAAAATCACCTTTTTCCGCCATCTTTAACCCAGTTTGCTAAGTCAGCAAAAATTAAAAAAAAATCGTAATAAATCGAAAATGGAAAACAAGCCCACCAAATTTCATTTTGATATTGGCCGCCATTTTGAAGTTATAAATTTTTGAATTTTTAAACTTTGACGGTTAATAATACTAAAAGTATAAATTGGTTTTTGACATATAGCACATCGTTAGAACCGGAAAAAATTAAGGAACAAATATAAAAAAAAAACCGATGAAATTCAATTAATTAGTTTAAAAGTTATAAGCAAATATAATTATTTATTAGTGCGATAAATTTGATGACGTCAAAGTTTGTTAACATCTGTCAAAATACCGCCAAACTTCAAATACTTAAATAAATATGGGTATTAAAAATAGGTTTTTTTTAAGAATGATAATAAATCAGTTAGTTCAGAACGGTCACCCATCCAAGTACTGACCACGTCCAATGCTGTGGCCTCTGAAGTGAGGAAAAGTTCCGAGGTACCCCGTACCCGATTTTTTTTTAAATTATAACATAAATTTGTATCGCACTCAAAAACCTAAAAGGGGTTGGAGACAAAATTAAATTGCATCACTCTTACAAAACTAGAGGTGGTTAGAGACAAAATAAAATTGCATCGCACTCACGAAACTAGAGGTTGTAAAAATGTAAAAACCAACTAAAATTGTATCGCACTCACAAAATATGAGGTAGTTGGTGACAAAATCAAATTGTATCGCACTTACATAACTAGAGGTGGTTAGAGAGAAAATAAAATTGTATCACACTCACAAAACTAGAGGTGGTAAAAGACAAAATAAAATGGTGTCACACTCATAAAACATGGTGGTTTCGTAATCATAAATAATTATGTTGTTTTTAGGCTTATAAGCTGTCTCATTTTAATTGTGTAAGCTTCGAAATGTATCATGGTTTTATTTTGTTATGGTTCTTCCTGTGAGCCATTCGGAACAACCCTTAGAGCATTGCTATAAGTAAAGTATAGATTTTGTTGAATTTTTGGTTTTTGAACTATTCTTGTTTTTTATAAATTGCGTGTATAGAAATATTTGTTTTTAAGCTTATGTTTATTCTTCTCTTGGGATAAGTAAGATCTTATTTGAAGTAGCTTGCATTACTAACCAGCTCAACCAGCTCAAATATGATCAAGTTATTACTTCTCATCTGCCAAGAAGGGTGCTTTCACATAGGCTTACCTCTAAGTAGAAGGGTGGAAGAGAAGCTAAAACCTCTTTTAATAAATGAAGTTACATCAGAGTTAGTTATATTTTCAAGTTTGTATATTTTTCATGAGTCGGTTTGAAGCGTGGAAGGTAGGAGTGGAGCCCCTATCCTCCTCATCAGATTTGGAGTTACCCTCGAGCCATGGCAGGGGTCGTATCACCCTTACCCCAAGGCTTCATATTTGCATCCCTATACCTCGTTTTTTTGAAAATAGGGAGGGAGTGGAAAAAAAAACCCTATCTTGTCCCGAGCGACCCCCCTTGTATAAACATATACAGAGCATTAGATAATATATACATATATATGTATAAATATAAACGAGTTGTGGATGCGTACAATTCTACACACACCTTACCTATCATGCGCATGTAGAGGAGTGGATAGTGCATGCATACAATGCCTATAAAGTGGTTTTGGCATTCTTCGCTCCCTTATCCGAAAAATTCCCTTCCCGTACAGGTTTATTTGTATTCAGTCGTTTCATATTCACTACTAATCTTAAAATTTCGTCACACTGACGGAGCGGAAAATGCAATTTATTTTCCGTAACCCCTCCTGGACAAATTGTAGGGACTCTTACGTCCCATGTGACTCCTCGAGCTGTTCTTCATCATCCTGCCCTGTTTTATCGCTTGTACTTCCTTACGTTTTTAAATAAAGCTTATAGAATAAGAATAAACTTAATATATTTGAAGTAAAATTTATAATTTTACGTGCACCTAATATAATTTCTACATTGCTTTTTCTTTTATTGCTGATAAAATAATAATAAAATAATTCGTGGCAATGTAATGGCTGACTCAGAATAGCTTATCACTCCATCAGCTACATATTATATAATCCGTACAGTTGACATTCGAAACCGGATTTATTGCTAATAGCAGGGCAAAATGAAATTTGAAATTAAATACATTTTATTTTTCATTTTCATTTTTAATCATATGATAAATATGATTTTAAAGGTTACATGTAATAATATTTTTTTCTACATCTTTCAATATTGTATATGTTTAATACAAGCTAAAACATACATGTTTAAAAATAATTGCTTCTAAAAATGTATTCATTTTAGAATCGATACAGAATAAAAGCGAGTGGGAAATAATTCAGCTGAAAATTACATGCCTTTCGTTGTATTTGTTGTGACATTTGGCACTGTTTATTCCTATATAATACATTGAAACTTTTGGGTCATGTAGAACATGATATGGTTGGGTCATGTAGGGCAGAGGATCTTGATGGATGACATATACAGCCGAATCCCAGCCAAAATCCATCCACAATAGAGGAAAACAAATTTAAAAAATGATGTTAAAAATAATTCCTTAGTTACATTGTTAGCATGTAAATCAATATCCTCAAAGTAATTTTTTTCAGCATACCGTGGTATTAATAAATTTGTCGGTCTAACGTTTTCATTATTAATTGATTATTGTAACGATAAATTACTATTTCAATATCTCTTTAGCCTTTTCAGTTTTTTTTTTTTTTTAGAAAGGCTATATTTTACTTATAAACTTACATCCCTTATAAGAGCATGTCACTGTGTCGTCTCCAACCTTTCATTTAGTCTCAGGTATATATACGAAACCGCTGAATTGAGACGCCAATGCTTCGTAACAGACACATTTAATCTAGGAATCTCAGGATGCATTTGAACTTTCCTATTGGCTTTAAATGTTAAATTAAAAATAATAAAAAAATGACTATCTGACTGTTTGGAGTATTAGAAAAGGGCAAATTATCCTTCCAATTTCTCAAATAGTATATATCTCTCCTGTATCACCCTCCTTTAAATCCACTAAGACCTTAATGTCCACTTTGTCCAAACACTTAAAACCTCCCTTTATAGAGCCATTCAATCTAAGATTAGCTTCACCAAGCTCCTAATTAAAAACCTTTTAGAATCAAAGTAAGATCTATTCCTCCCAATATAGTACCGATAATCCTAATTAGTTTAATGCTGATAACCTATTAATTTGGTGTATTAATTAACCGATTGAAAATAACATTATGGTTTGTCATTCAAATCATCTATCTATTCAATATTAACTGTTTTATTAATCATTTTAAAAATTTACTTCTAGAACAGCGGATTAATTCAGCTTTGATTTATCTTCTGTAGCATATATACGAGTATAACATACTCATGTAACATGCTCGTAGTATAACATAATTTATCCTTGTGAATTCAACCTAAACATCCATAACAGAAGTTTCTGTACCAGGATGAATTAAATTACTGTAGTCCCTTAAACATCCGCAATTGAAAACAATTTTAACTACTCACGGCAGCAAAATTAAGCATTGTTGTACTGTTTTAAATCTGCAAAATGTCATTTGGCTAATTCGGATTGTACGTGCCCCAGAAATTTTTCGTACTTTTTCCAACTTGATTTTAGAGAAATTATATAAGTATGATTTGTTCATAGGAGAGTTTATATCCCTTTTTCTAAAAATATGTTGAGTACAGAAAAGGGTACACAAAATTAAGGTTTTTAATATAATATACGGGATTTTATCACCTAACCTCAAAGTGGGGGCACGTACAATCCGAATTTACCATGTAATTTTTCTTGATTCTTTTGTAACATGTCAAAAAACACGCTGCAAAATAACAAACAGGTTGGCAAATTTTAAGAAAATGTTACTAGATCGCAGGTTATCAACTCTCCCACATTGTTCATTTTTATATATTTAAGCGTAATATTCTGCTAAATATTTATATCTTTTTTAAAAATACCTATAACAATTATAATAATAAAACTGTAAAATAATAACAGTGATTATTAAAAACTTGAACAGCTGTTAATAAAAAAGTGGCAACACTGAATTCGTTTTGCGTTTGTTTTGTTTTAACTTGATGACTCAAACTTTCGTATTTTTACAAATTTCAATTCTTTAAATCTTTTATCTATCAAGAAGGAATATTATAATTAGTGTAATTTTTCTGCCGTTAGTAGATAAAATATCATATGTAACTATGCAGCAAAGGAAACATTCCTGAGTCGTTTAAAGATTACCTGCTTCGGTTACACCTTAACAGGTAATTAACATTTTCCTGCCTCGGCTTCGCCTCTGCAGTAAATTTGTTTAGGCTATCCTCGTCTTCGGTTCGGAACTAAAACTTAAAAAACTAGTCAGCAAAATTCCATTTTTCTGCCTAGTAACATAAATAACTATTTTTAGTTATTTGGTATTGTTAGCATCTCGATTGCTCTAGATTCTGACCCAGTGTTAAGAGTATCTTCAGGGGATATTATGGTCAGCTTTGTATGATGTCAATTTATTTCGGAACCAGTACTTAGGACATTATTTATGTTACACTCAATGAAGCGTTCAAGGTAACGAACGGAATGTAGAGATCGGTGAAGTTGGCTAGAAAAATTGGAAGTATGGCGGGAAAAATTGGATTGGCCATTAAGCTGCCGTTCAAGTAGCGATTCCCGGTTAGGATGGTGTCGAGTGACTAGTAAAAGTACCTGTTCCTTTAAAGGTACCTTTAACTGTAAAACATGATGATAGGAACAACGCCGACATTTATGATTTTTTTTTAATGACGTAAATTAATTTATTGTTATATTTGGGTGTTAGACAACTTGGTCATATTCACCCGAGACGTAAATTTAAAGATAAGGAAAATATATTTTAGAATGTATCACCTCTGTCTTTGTCCTAACAAAACAACAAATAAAAATAAACAGGTCAAGTGTGTGCTAGTCAGCACACAGCGAGGGTCCGTAGACCACACATAGTGTTTAACTGGAAAGTGTATAAACAGTGTTTTTTTTTTAAAATGCTAAAAAGCTTACTTTAAACCATTAAAGTCTGATATCCTCAAAACACACTCTGATAAAGTTTTTTTTTTTCCACTGAACCGGACTGCAACCATATAAATACATCGAAAAGACCATAATTATAAAAAAACGTATTTTGTCAATAAAAAATAAAAGAATATTTTTTTCGAAATTTCCAAAAAGTTGTATCTTTACTTTTCGTCGAAGAATGTTCAGGAATTTTTTCAGATTTTTTGCACTTCACATAAGCGAGATAGAGGGGGGGGGGGACACGTTTCACACCCAATTCAAACTTGCCTACGCTCGCCCTATCAAAGTTATTACCAAAGAATTATATATTTTTGTAATCAGCTCGACTTACCCTTTCATATGATACTCCTCACGGTGTCGAAAAAAAATAAAAAAAATTTAACCCTTAAGTTTTTTTACCCTAATTTTTTTGAAAAATATTTTTTTTAAGTCGCTATATTTTTAAAATATGTGGACAGGTACAAGACACATACATGCCAAATTTCAAAGTGATCGGACGAAAGGTGTAGCCGTGAGAGAACGCGAGAGGACGGACGGACAGACACACGCAGGAAAATATAAGGGTCCTTGGTTTTGCCTACGGACCTTAATTAAATTAAAAAAAAAAAAATAGCTCAACATTTTGAACAAGCTCTCATTATAGACTCCTCCTTAAACGCAGCAAATTTATCAGAATCGTGAACGCTGGTTTCAATCTGTTCATGCTGACTGTAGTTAATTTTCCCTTTGTCGATGACTATAAAGACAGATGGACTTGTAAAGGTATGCTGGCAGAATCTCTTCTCTCATACAGAGTGCTCCACCTGTTAATTTTCGGAGATAATAAACCATTTCCTGCCTTTAAATGTTGTCACAACAAGCTCATTATTTTCCATTGTCAAAATTTCGCTTTATATTTTAGTATAAATTTGACCTAATAAGATATTAAAAGCTTGAGTTATCGGGTTGACCTGTAAAGCTGACACGCTTTTATTGTTTTCATAAAGTCCGGACTTACATTCTGTTGAATTTGTGTTTTTCCTTGTCTCTTAAAATGTTTTATTCTTGTATTTCAAATATTCGTATATTCAAAATGTCAAAAGGAAGAAAAGTTACTGTGGTCTTTAGATCCCTCCCTTCCTATTAATGATGTGGTTTGAAGTACATTGTTAACAATTTATTTATTTTCGAACTTAAGTCTTATTCCTTTGTACTTCGTTTTACCCTAGAGTTTTACATACAATAAGTGCAGAAGATTTTTTTAAATTTATTATTAAACATTTTATCATCGTTAAATTTTCTTTCATCAATTTATTTTTATAAATAAAAGTATTTTTACTATATCGTGCAAAATCGCGTAGTAAGTTTATTTTATAAACCAAATAAAAGCATTTTCTAAGATATTTAAAAAAAAACTTCCTTGAATTCATAATAATTCATATAACGAAAATTGATACACCGCAAAATATTACAATATATTATAGATAAAAATTCGATATGAGCTAGCATTTTTACCTATTCATATTATTTTTCTTCTTTTGAGTTTCCCGCATTTTATTTTTAATCTTCCTTTTGGTGGGAACATTATGTATAAAAAGGGCGGCAAAAAGAAGTTTAAAGTAAAAGATGAAGCGTTACGTCATTATTCCTAAATCCATCAATGTCTGGGGAAAAATTGGAAGGTGAAGGATAATTGATGCTGTCTGGCAGGAAGGGGGGGGGGAGGGGGGAAGGGACTGAGAAGAGAGCATTATTGAGTGCTTGCTATGTCTGTCTGTCTGTCAACCAGACACCTCTTTGATCCCTTCTTCTTTTATGTGTACTAAAAAGAAGTAGAAGAGTCTTTTTTCCCTATGAAAAGAGATCCATTTTCAAAAAGCGTATTTTTATTATACTTATTTTGCTGCTTTTTGGTCTCTCTTGATAAAAACATAAAAAATAAAGAGTTAACTTTATTTGAGTATTGCCCAAGCTTGTTTATTTCAAATAAATTTAAAAAGGAATAATTGAAGGAATTTGTGTGGTAATAATTTATTTTATCACCTTCGTTTAATTGTTAATCAAACCCAGATAAATAGTTCTAGCGTAATGTATGGACAATAAAGAAATGTAAATTTATATCAAATGAATTATGTATAGTAAAATTATACATTTATCAGAATGAAAACATTTTTTCTTTGTTGCTTTTTTAATATGATCATTAAGCTTGCATACTGTTTGATGCGGTATGTAAAATAGCTAGCAATATTCTTTTTAATAACCATATAATTATTCAAATTCTTGCTTGAAATGCTCAACAAATCGGTATTAATCATTCTAACATTTAGTTGTGTTTGTGTGTTTGTATTTCTATTTAAAAACGCTACTTCACTACTCTGTCATTCAGCAGGAGTGTTAATATTTTAAAGGCCCGTTTACACGGTGATAGTTCTTCCACGATAGAACTATCATGTCAGTCTACGTCATACAACTATCGCCGAGGTGTGCAGTTTACACGGTGAGAGTTAAAATACGTCAAAACTTGTTGTCGTGCACTCAATGTTACATCTATATAATACATTTTTGTCGAGAATACGGAAATAAAGCATTAAATATATTATAATGTTAAATTATAATACACACACAGCCAAAAGAATATATTCATATTGTCGAAAAAAAAAAAAAAATCTGATATCTTATGTGAAGCAATCCATCATATTTGGTGCCTTTAAATCTGTTATCAGTTGATAAAAAAGTATAAGCCAATCAGCGTCTAGTATCTAGCGTGGTAGTTCTTATATCATCCGCGTGAGTACTCTGACTGCTGTGATAGAACACTCAACTATCTCGTCAGACGAGATAGTGTGATGGCAGATAGTTCTATCGCGACAAAATCTATCACGTAGTCTACACGGTGATAGGTGATGCGATAGTTACTGTCATGACCGCAACTATCGCGCCAACTATCACCGTGTAAACAGGCCTTAAAGGTTTTTTTTTAACAAGCGCAGTGAGCTCTTAATTTCAGAGACTTAAGGTTTTAAAATGTTGTTTGTTGTCTTTTCTTTGGTTCTTTAATGATAACTGCGTAAAAATTAACCCATTTGAATGAAATTTAGCACATAGGTTTTTAAATATGGCGGCCACGATGCCTGACGACTAAAATAAATTTTTTTAGGCAGCATGCAATTTTAAAGGTACCTAACCTACATCGTTTTAAAGGTCTCAAAGAGTAGGAAAAGAAATATAACATTTTAATTCATATTTTCAAGATGGTGGTCAATATGGCGGATGACTAATAAAAACATTTTTTAGTCAGTATGACGTGTTACATTGTTTTGAAGGCCTTGAAAAGTAATATTAGTTATTTATGCACCTAGGGAGTAAAGTAAGCCATTATTCCCTGAGCGCAAAAGTTGGTTCTTGAGGCGAAGCCGAAGGAACCATGGTCCCTAAATCCTGAGGCGCAGCCGAGGGAGATAATTATCGCGAGGGGAATAATGGCACTTCACTCACGAGATACATTCAATATTTTATCTCCAGTAGGAAGAAAATACACATTTTCGTCCTTTGCACAGTTTTTATTTATTATTTTAATAAATAACAATAATTATTAGCACTTTTAATAGCAGATATAAGAGATTCAATATTAAAAACAAATAGGATTTGGAATTAAACTCAAATAGAAGGTTATTTTGATGCAGGTTATTAACAATGAATCAATAATAAACATGGTCAAAAAAGCGCAGTGCCGCCAACCTGATTTCAACAACTTCATTACATTTGCCATTCATTTTCTACTATTTATAAAATAATTAAGTTGCAATCTTTACTTTTTCGCCCTACTTTACTTTTTCGCCCTACTTTTACTTTTTCTCCCTACTTTTTGAGTTCAGGGATGAAAAGACCTGTTTTAGTCCCTCTAAACTATTTCAAAATCATAACTTTTTTTCCTACTGGAGATAAAATAATTTATTTTTTCTTTCTCTGTTCTGTCCCCTTTATATTTTATATCATTTTACATCAAGGTGTCTTCAGGCTTAGGTAATAAAATATTCAAATTTATTTAAAAAGACGATATTTCATCCCTTATTTGAGATTTATCAAACCTGATACCTTTTTTTTTTTTTTTTTTTTTTTTTTTTAGATACAGTAAGAAAATAATTAGATTCAATTCAGATATACCTAGCCTTTTAATTATTTAATATATTTTTTACTAATTTTACATGAGTAAAAATAATTTAATATATGTATAAATAAATGTTACAGTATTATAAATTATTACATTATACTAATAAGTATTCAAATTAATGATTAAAATTAATTATTACCTTATTTTTTTTCTGTTCATGCATTCTATTCATAAATAAAAGTTTACAAAAATACATTCAAAATCTTTACTAAAGATAAAGTCGTCAAAAATAGTAAAGATGGAATAGCCTGAAGCTTGCTGAGTCCTCTAATCAATAATTAAAATAAAATATAAACCCAGGTTTTATCTCTGACTTGCGAAACTCTTGTACTTCTTATAAAACAATATTTAATTTAACAAAGTTAACTATTAATAAAAATTAAACCTATTCATACTCTCACGTTTTACTACGAACTTACTAAAAAAAATTCTTAGATTTCTTAAAAATATTCGCTATTAAATTATATTAGAATTTTCAGCATGGTTATCTCTACCTTGTATGTTTTCTTGAGATTTTATAGCGTTGTATTGTAATTGTATAACTAATTTAATTGGATGCATGTGAAGTTTTTTTTTTGTTTTTTTTATAAATAAAACGTTTTGTATAATGTAAATAGTTTTGATCAGTCAATATTATGGCTCTATAAATTAAATTGAAAACAGTATTTTTCTTTTGGTAATATGAGTGATTAGAATTAAAAATTTGAAAGTTTTATTTATTTCCTTCTCATACTATTTAATTGGTGATGATATTTTTTTGGTTATGGTTCCTGCTTTATCTGTAATGACCGCGACATCTAAATATTAGGACTTTTGTGAATTGTATTGTATTATTATAACAACTATTTATTTATTTTTAAGTAAATCATTATTTTGTAAATTTGTTATAGCTACTTATAAATTATCTATATATTTACATACGAACTTTGGTATAAATGGACTCTTACTCAATAAAGTTTTTAGTAGTGAGTTGACATAAATACACTAAAATTAACTGACATACAATTTCCCATTGGTAAACCTTGCTAGACTCTATGTAATTCATTATTTACAGGAAAATAATTGTTGCTACAGCAAAATTTAATAGTTTCTAAATATTTGTTTTTGTATTTAGTATTTGTGAATGGTTCTATGTAATTCCAGTTGGTTTTTTTTTTATCAATATATATAAACCTATTAGGGGAATGCGGGTGAATAAGGGCCGAATTTCAAAAGAGACCATTCTTTCATCTTTATGGTTTTTATTTCAAGTCAAGTGTTTATGCAGTCAAGTTGATTATTATGATTGAGAAAATTTAAAGACGGGTTTAAAAATATTAGCCAATAAATGTGCAACTAATAATATTTAAATTGTTTTTTTCTTCTACAGTAATGAATTTCTTTGGTACTTAGTAGAAGAAAAGTTGAATTTAAATATTAATAGCTACAGATTTGCAAAAATCTGCCAAATAAAGTACACAAAGATAATGAACCCATCGTTTGTGATTTTTTTTACAATGGACGAATTATAAGAGTAAAATGCCTTTATTTTAATTATGAATATGGGTTTTTTTTTAGTTATACCACATCAAATGTTATTTATATATCCCTTTTTATCTTTTATACCAATTACATTTTTTGTTATAAAACCCTTTTTACTAATAAAATGGCAAAGTAATTAAAATCCTTCATTTAACAACCCCTATTTTATTTGAACAGATTACATTTAGTAGAATGTAATACACCGCAGTTACATAAAAAAAAGGAAGAATGTACAATAAAACATCTGCTTTCTATTGATTGTTGAAATGCGCTGAAGCGGTGATTCAATTAAATTCAGACCCCACCCTTAGCTTTTATACTTCCTTTCTTAAACTGAGAATTGGGAATTTCAAGTTGGTTAGCGATTAGTTTCACCACTTTACCGCTTCCCTTTTTTTTTATAAATTAAAGGGTGGAGAAGTCGATTTATATTTGAACTTTATTAGATTTGGTATATTAGTTTAGAAAGGGAGTTGTATCTTCTATATGTTTTTTTTTCTTCCTTTAGTAGCAAGTAATTTTATGAATGGGAATAAATAGAAAGGGACTATGAATGAGCGTTGAAAAAAGAAAAAACCTTGATGAATTCAATTATACCGAAAGGGAGGAATGTCAAACACAATTTGTCCTGGAATAATGAATGGGCTAATTATGAATGGAATAAAAAGGGGAGTCGTTCTCTATTGTAAAATAGACAAGAGAAATTTTTTAATTTTTTTCCACCCACTAAATTGAGTCAATTAAAAGTAAAACTAAATTTTATACTTCTATGAATGTTTGCTTTTAAAATTGATATAATGTTAGGTAAGTTTCTAGAGCAGTTTTTTTTTTTTTTTTTTTTAAAGAAAAGAACTAAGTTTGTTATGCGGGTGACAAACCCGCATAACTATATTCTTTTTTTTAAAAAGCCAATAGACGTTTAAGTAACATATTTTATGACTGTTTCTTTTGGGCCTTTCAGTTGTGTGCAATTTCAAAAAATAATCACTTCGTCGTATATTTTGTAAATGCAAAAGTTATATTTTGAAATTATGACGTATTCACTCGTTATAAGGTCTCATATTCATAAGATTTGTTGGATGGGTTTTTTTTATTATATGATATCATAGAGCATTGCATGATGTCATAAAGCATTGTATGATGTCATAAAGTATTGTATGATGTCATAAAGTATTGTATGATGTCATAGAGCATTATATGATGTCATAAAACATTATATGATGTCATAGAGCATTGTATGATGTTATAGAGCATTATATGTCATATTGCATCGTATGATGTCATAGAGCATTATATGATGTCATAAAGCATTGTATGATGTCATAAAGCATTGTGTGATGTCATAGACCATTAGAAGCACTCAGATTCCATGGGGCTACTAATACTCTATGTCACTAACCACTCGTCTTAGCCCATCCACTTCCTTTTAATAAAACATTTGATTTATTTATCCTGTTCGCTACTTTACAAATAAAAATGTAGGCTTGAATTTTCAACTATTTGTCCTATTCTAACACGCTTTTATTTATTGAAAATTGTTTATTACCATGTTAACTCGTTTTTCGACTACATTGAAAACTAGATTTTTCCTGGGGGAAAATATACCTCCCAGATTAAATTGCTATAAATGGAATGAGGGAGTAGTCTGGTTCGATTCTCCACTGGGGAGGAGTTATTTTTGTGGTAAATCTTGAATAATAATTAAATATAATCACGGATATTTTAAATAACTTACAAATGGAAAACATTGGACCAAGTAATTATATACTCGTAAATGAGAAAGTTTAGTCCGAATTATATTAGAAAGTTTTTTATTTTTAAATGAAAAGTTTATTATTCACTATATATATTCCTCGGTCAAAATCTGTACAAAGATGTATAATAAATTACTTTTCAAAAAACAACTCTCCTCTCTTCATAACAGAGTGAAATAAAAAGAAATGGTTTTCCATCATAAACCAAATTATATATGAATGTTTTAATAAAATCAAAAGAAATACATTTTTTTTTTTTGCATATATCAAGTAAACGACATCTAACAAAAAAGTTGTTAAAAACACCATTCAGAATTATTTTGTTTAATCTTATTTATTACTACGTTTTTATTAGCTTGCTTTCTTGTTTGTTTGTTTGTTTGTCCGGTACAAATCTGGCAATCGATTTCTCACTAACTTCCCGAATAGCTAGACATTTAAAACTTTTACCATAGCTCAGAACACGATGATAATGCATTATTTTAATACTTTTAGCCATCTTTCAGCAGAATTAAATTGTTTTTCAGCAAATTTTGCTGCATGGAAAGTTAATTCGGAAAAAATCCGCAAGCCATTTTATTTGTTTTGCCATGTCCCATATTTACAATCTTCATTTTGAGGGGATTCAAATTTGTGATTTTTATAAATAAGAAATAAACATTGAATGACAGCAAAACAGGAAATATATCGATTATATTATTTCAAATAAAATATATCGATAGCACGGTTTAGATTTGGTGTTGGGGAGATAGAGATATCCGTTGTACAAAGATTTGTCCTTTTATTGGTTTAAGATCAGCTCTCTAAATTGTAGTCATTTAATACATTTGGAACAATTTTTTTTTTTTTTTTCACTAACATTATATATTATATAACAATAACAATTATATTATCAACATTGCATACGATTCAACAGAAAATTTAACTTTTTATCTTGAAATTTTGATTATTACTTGTTATAAAGTCCCTCAACTAGGTTTATATATATATATATATATATATATATATATATATATATATATATATATATATATATATATATATATATATATATATAGTTGTGAGATGATGAGATGACTTATATACCTTGACTTTTTATCCTACTGAATGTCTAAGTTAAAAATAAAATAAATATAATAATAAAGAAAAAAAGTTTTTTCCCCGTCCTTTACTTTTTTTGGTGAAATTGAAGTCATTAGTGTAGGCTAAAGATGTCATGGATAAGAAGTAAATATCTCTAAGGATCTAGAGTTATGAACATTTTTTAAGAAGAAAAAAAAAATTATAAAAGGAAAAAATAGAGATGAAATATAAAATAAATCCTTATTTACTATTACTCAAAGATGATCAAATTATGGATATCTTAGAATTCAAGGGGGAGGGGGAAATATAAAATGGATATCTTAGAATTCAAGGGGAAGGGAGAAATATAAAGGTTTTATTAGATTTTAAAGGGATGATATAAACCACTGATTGAATCTTCTTGTTGGCCTTTACAATGCCTCTGTTAATAATAGCTTACAAAAGAGCCATGATAAAAATATTGCTTTTGATAATGTTTCAATTCGAATGTATAATTTTTATTTATTGTTGGAAAAGAAGAAAGTCTAATTGTGTGAAATCGTATTACTTTTGCAACCGAGCTTACTGAAGGTAACTGAAGCAATTGTGATCATTCTGAAGAACGAATATGTTTAACAGAACTTTTTTTTTTTTTAGTCTCGTGCCTATTTGTCGTTCAATATTTTTTGTGAATTACCATATCTTAAAAACAACTTATCCGATGTTCATGAGATTTAGTTCATATGTCACAATTAGCCCAATGTTGGTCTAATATTAATTGCCACCTTTTTTGCCCGTTGCTTCCTGTTTCGCATTCGTACAAACTTTTTTCTAATTTTTTTTTACTAACATCATATGCCCTAAAGAGAACTCCGATTTTGAAGAAATTTGGATGGTTTGCGAAAAGTATAGTCCACAGACTGTCTCATATTAAATAATGAACACTGGGTATTGAAACAGGTAAATTTCAACCACACTTCAATTACCATGTGACCTTTCGTCCAATAATATAGGCCGCGTGGAAGCTGTCTGGACCTAAACCGGTCGAGAAGCGCCCTTCTCCCCTTTAAAGACCCTAAAGCTGTATTATTATAGTAAATAATATTAATTAAAGTATATTATTAAAATATAAGCATAATTAGGATCAATATTTTTTTGCTAATTATATATTTTTTTATATTTGTTGCAGGTACGCTTGGATTTTGCTATCTGAAATTATTATAATTTGTGAGTATATTTTTTTTTAAATTTTGTCATTGTTTGAAATTTACTTTATTAAAAAAAATTGATAGTTTTTGACAGCGCTTTAGCATAGGCCCAACCATGACGTAAAAAACAACTTTTTCTTGGGTACAAGAAACGTCTACCAATTTATTACTACGTTTCCATGATACTTAAATACGGATTGATTCCAAATTTAGGATTTAACAAGTTAGGTGTTTCCATAAGTAATAGTGAATCCGTATTCAATACGAAATAAAAAAACAAACTTTTTCTTGGTTACTTTTGCTAAAGGTTATATATCGTTTTGTAACCTTCACCTTTTATAACCATGCTTTTTATTACGTATTTTGACAGATTTGACTACAGTTTCTACAGAAATACGCTAGGTTCGCTCACAACACTGCTCTGCGCATGTCAGGATCGAGTTAAGTGTTTCCATGCAACTAAGATCCAGATACGATCCCAGAATTTAGTGGATTGTATCGGGATCGGGATCGTACTTAATCCGTTTTGAATCTAGGTTTCCATGGACACTTAGGATCCAAAAACTGTATTCTACCCGTTTTCAATCTGTATTTAAACATCATGGAAACGTAGTAAGTCTCTTCGTGTCCCTTTCACTTGATAAATGGTCGCATATTACTAAGAAATTAAATTGTGTGGTCAAGAGAACCAAAAGAAGAGAGAAAATGTGAAGAGAGAATCAATGTGCAGATGGTGAAATGAATTCCGGACCTTCTGAGTGCCAACCATCCACCTACTGTGAACATTGAATTATAATCAAATTTATTTTCCTCACCTTTTCCGAAGGTATATAGGAAAAGTATTGTTTTCACTCAAAAAATCCGAAACCGAGATTTCAACAGAATTATCCGTTTTGGGTGTTTTTAAGACGATTTGAGTGGTTTTTAGCTGAATGTCAGTCTCTCTGTCTGTGTGTCTGTGTCACGCAGAACTCCCTGGATTTTTAAGCTAGAGAGTTGAAACTTAGTACAAAAATCAGTCCTTAGTTGTGCTGCCAGGACAAATCAACATTTTCCGTCATCTTGAACCCAGTTTGTTGAGTCAGCAAAACTTGAAAAAAATTGTAAAAAAAACAAAAAGTGGTCCGATCGAGTTGATTGATTTGGCACGAATGTATCTCTCTTTATGACAAACAAATCCACCAAATTTCATTTTGATATTGGCCGCCATTTTGAAGTAAATTTTGAAACTTAAGGGTTAATAATACCAAAAGTATAAATACGATTTTAACATATAAGCATATCGTTGGAACCGGTAAAAAATAAGGTACAAATTAAAAATAAAAGGATGAAATTCCATTATTAGCTTAAATGATATAAGCGAACATAATTATTAATTAGTGGGATACTTAAGTCTGTCAAAATGCCGCCGAAATTCAAATAATTTAATAAATGAAATAAAATTATGTATAATTATTTTTTGAAAAATGATAATGAGCAGGAGAGGCTACAGGAAAAGTTCCAAGGTACCCCTTACCCGATTTTTTAAAAGAAGTTTTTAAGAGTGAAAATGGGCTAGAGGAAACATCGCGTAGAACAGGGAGATAACTTGGGGTATAGAGGTAACTTAAGGCTAATTCATTTGTGGAATATCATTGACATACGATCTAGATTGCATAAACCGTTCATGTGGTTTTCACATGTATTTTTTGGAAGAGCCCATTATGGTAGACAATATGATTTTCATGATCCTGAGTACAAAATTAGTCAGTAGACCGAAAATCATGTTAATTTTAGTTTGTCACTTGATAGCCGACCACTTTGATTTGGAGAAATATTTGAAAACTATCAAGTGGCAAACTAGTGTTAACTTGATTTTCTGTCTACTAACTAATTTTGTACTCAGGATCATGAAAATTACATTGTCCACCATAATGTTGGGGAAATGGGCGCTCTCCACCAGTGTTTTTTTTTAAATTTTTTTAAATGCCTAGCTAATTTTTAATTGCCAAGCTATGTCCCTCAGTCGAACTTAGCCGACCATTTATTCTTAAAAGGCTCCAAATGATTACTTAACTTGTACTCAAAATTCTAGCTTGATGTTAGTCAGACACTGTTTTGCACGCTATCTCCTGGGATAACCGCAACTTCTTATAAAATAACAGGGTTTTCTTCATAAAGAAGAAAAACCTTTCTGCTGAGAAGAAGCAACGAAAATGTCAATGTTTACCAAACGTGAGGCCCATTGCTATTTCAAGCTGTGTAGAAAGAATAAAAAGACGTATAAGAGCCTAAGATGGAGGTAAGACAGAGGTCTATAAATCTGACAAATCCGTGTCTCCACTCCTACCTAACTCTTTCTTCAAATTTAGTTGGGTTTATCGACCACAATTTTAGTCTATGTAATAAATTCAATCCATTTTAAATATTTACTTTCTATTAAAGTGGCTTCCAAATAAAACAAATAAAAAATAATAAAGCTAACTTTTTTGTCATTGCTAAAATCTTTTTGTTTAGAGTAGTAATGAGGGAAGTTATTATGCACTTCTTAAACTGATTTAGTAAATTGAAGAGGTGCTTTATCGAAAAAGTATGAGTTCTTCATTTTAGAGACATGAGATTTTAAAAGTTTGAGATTTATCTAACGGTAACAACTGGTGTAAAAATTGACTGATTTGAACGACATACGGCTTACAGGTGCATCCCAGCATTTGTTACAACTGTATAGTTTTGAAAATGTCACTCTTAATATATTCAATATGGTGGACGACTAATCATTACTGCGACTATAACTGTCTGTTTGTCGTCATAATTTTGTGATCCACCATATCTTAAAAACTATTTGTCATATTTTAATTACGTTTAAATTATACGTCAAAATTAGCCCATTGTCGGGTTTCATATTAATTGTGACCATCTTCACATTTTTTTTTACTTTACTCATATAAAGATTTCGATTTTGAATTTTGAAAATCTTGACGATGGAAAAATATTGATTTTGAGTCCAAAAATATGGTTTTTAAAAAATGTCTGTATGTCCGTCTGTCGTCTGTACAGACGCATAGTGCCTAAACAACTGGGCAGATTTTGACGAAATTTGGTATACGTTTTAAGAGAAATCATATCTTGTGGCAAAATCGAGAATTTTAGCTCAAAAATTTGGGGGGCGCTAACCCGGAAGACTGAAAAAACGTGGAAAAAATATTTCTCGAAGACAGTTCCGACGATTTTGATGAAAAAATTCTAAAATGTAGTCCATTTATATACGAATCTAACAATATAAGCCGTTTTTCCGGGAAAAATCTAGTTTCTGAGAAAATAGCTTTAAACGCTGACGGAGAAAGGTCGGGTTCGATTCCCTGCCGATGAGAAGTTATTTTTATGGTACATTTTGATATATTGTTCTATAATAATTAAATGTGCCAAGTCTAATAAATGGAAAATACCGAGCCAAGTATTTATGAACTCGTATATATGAGAAAGTTTGTCTGAGTTGTCTCGGACCGATTATTTTTATCTTTAGAAGTACTCATCAGATTATGGACAAATTTGGTTTGACGAAAGTAGCCCACAGGTAGATTCATATTTGATAAGTTATTCAAATAGATTTAGAATATTATGTTACCTGAAAAGTGTTTCTTTGTCTACACGAATTCTTTATGCGTCGCATCACTAGTTAGTCTTATTCCAACCATTATTAGTTATAAATAATAAAGAATATTATTGTAATATTGTACAATAATATCTCTATAACATTTAATGTTAGAATGAGTCATAGTTATACCTTGTGAATAACTTACTTTTGAGATAAGGATCCTTAGATCCCTATATACTTTATCACTCCATACTAACCGATACTCTGATGTGTCAAACCCAAGAGGTTATTCAATTTCCTGCAAGAGTGCGTGTTTGAGAGGGTCCGTCCGACTCCTAGGTTATCAGCTGTGAATAGTATCTCTGATAAGCAGTTATTCAAGTGAGATTCTCTCTAACATTTAGGATATGCATTGGGAAACCCTGGTGTTAAGGGCAATTCGCAGCACGCTGCAATGTCGTCACCCTAGATCTGACTGATAAGCATCGTTTTCAACCCCCTAAACCATTCACTACAAATCTTTTCTGCTGTCATGCACTGACATATGACATTGTGATTTTTTTTTCCATCGCATCCCCTTTTACCAATATATCATAACTTTTTCTCCCCTTTAAACGTTTTTAAGATCAAGAGGAAATTTAATTTTTTTTTTCGCTACTAAACCAACTATGAAGTGAAAAATTATCGTGTTAGTTTAATGTTCTATACAACAATTTTTTTAAAGGACCCTTTCCGGTTAAAAAAAACAATAAAAATCCCGCTTGAGAAAAGTTCCCTATCTAAATTTATGAACTTTCTTGTGCCAATTTTTTCTTTTTTGTAACTTAGGATTATCCAAAGACTTTTCTCTTTAAAGCACCTAACTATGAAAGTAAAACTGCCCCCTTTTTAATAAATTTACTATTAAATGAACCGTTTTAAAATTAGGAAAATGTTTTTAAAAGTGCACTTATTCATTTTATATTTTACTTTCTTAAAACATTAAACATTGTTAAAGAAAAATATAAATTAAAGCTTAACTTTAACTTGGAATAAGTTTCAACTTATGGAATTGCCTCTTGCTCGTTTTACGCATTAATTTCAGCTCTTATTGCTAGGATTTTATTATTTATTGAGAGTAGTAAGGTAGTTGCAAATTATATACTCTTTATTTATTCCCTTGCTATTTAAGTTATTATTTTAATACTTACATTTTCCATTCTTTAAACTAAAAATAAGTAATTAGTACTCTTTGTTTTTTACTTTCTCATATGAACAGAAAGTATTGTGATGGCACGAAAATTCAATTTTGAGATTTTGATGAATTTACACGTTTTGAGGTCCCCTTACTCCAAAAAAGTGGTTATTAAAAAAATATCTGTCTGTCGTCTGTGCAGAGGCTAAACTACTGAGCCGATTTAGACGAAGTTTGGTACACATGTTCAGAAAAATCATATCCCAAGACGAAATCAATAAATCTGATTTTTGTGGAAAATGGAATTAAAAGTAAACAATCTGCTGTGTAACACATTTTGAATAACATATAAACTAGGTATCGCGTAGCTCTATCATTGAAGCGAGCTTAATGCAATGCATATTTTATATTAAGCAAATTATTAGTTAATCGTGATGAGTCTATAGTTTAAATGGATATTAGAGTATAGACAGTAGTGCCGGGTAGGACTCCAACTTCACTTGGAAGGTTCTATAAGAGGGTTCCTAAAGGTTGGTTCACAGCTAGCGGATCGACCCGCGTATCCGTTTGTATAGATAGCAATAAATTCATGAAGATGGTGACGTCATCGCTGATTTACCCGGAGTGTAGCACCGGGTAAATCAGCGATGACGTCACGTTCAGTCAGGTTATGAACAAAGACGAATGGTCTGTTATATGCGCTGTTCTGAAGGAATATATTCGCTGTTGAAAGTTAGTTTGTGATTTAAGAATATACTTTTTACAGATCGACAATTTATGCTGTAGTTCATGATTATTCCGTTATAAAAGTCTATGAATAAAATATTATTTCAATGGAAGTATAGCATTTTTTGATATGATGGATCTGGGATCGAGATTTTTAATATAATAGTTTAAAATATTGATTCCGAGCTTACCGAAGGTGGCAGAAGAATTGAAAAGAACCAAGACACAATTTAGTTTCAGACATCAGGGAACATTTCTTGTATCTTGTCTATGTGTCGTTCAACATTTTTGCAAACCACCGGAGGCTTTGTCTTAGCTAGCCCATTGTTGGCTTCTTTAAAAGTACTTATCCGATTTTAAAGGTACTTGGTTTACGAACGTAGACCATCGTCCTATATTAATTTCAACCTTCGATGAATTCGGTTGCACAATTAATTTAAGCAAATTAGATTAAGAAATACTTAATATGTCCATGGTCTTTTGTTACTTCTAAAGTAGGAGTAAACATTGACTTAATCGACAGTTAATGTAAAAAGAATAGACCGCAATGAGAAGAGACACATAAAGAAGACGCACTATTAAATCCAGGGCAGCATATTTTTTGTAATCCGCAGAAATGAGCACAAATGCACGAATTAAGACAAAGAGCATTACTTCGTACTTGCCACGCGTGGCCTACCTGGCGGTAGTGGATATGGCGTCTCAATTCGCGCGGTCTCGTATATTTCTGTGTTTCAAAAAGTCTGTGCTCCTCTGCCGCGTCTCAATGATCGCCTGGCCTAAATATCTGATTGATTTGAGAACACGGGTTCGTCTAGAGCAGTTTAATGCTCATTGTACATACATTGTCTTTAAAGATCTTAACATTAGAGAAAGCAAATAGAATATTCAAACTACCTACTTTGCCCTCTGCATAAATCTTTTAAGTTTGATAGACTAAAATGCGTGTAGGCCACTTTTTGAACGTTGCAGATTGTCCTATTGATTTTGATGAAACCTTTTGGACTATCTATTTTTGGGATGTAAATCAAAGTCTATTATTATTACTATTTTTTCTGGAAGTAATTCCTCCTTCCCCCTGCACTGAAGCGTCTTTCTTTTTTTTTTTATCTTTCTATCAAGAAGTCTTTCTATATCTGTTTTTCTTTAAACAACCAAGAGACTTGGTTGTTTAGCAGAGCTTGTTTGTCCAGAGCTGATCACAGTACATCCATATCTTGCATTGTCCTTTGCAAGAGAGAGGACTGAACTAAGATGAGAAATGACCCGTCGGGAAGTCCAGTGCACATTGATTTTAATATGTTATGATGTCCTTTGCAGCCTTGAGAGCTTGTCTGTATTAATGCGATCCGGAAATGTACGATGCCTGCAATAGTTTTATAGTATTTCAAGTTTGATAGCTAACTAAATTAAATTGTTTTCTTGTAAGTGCAATGTCTACGAAGGTTCTATATTTTTCTGGTTTTAATTTCAAGAAGGAATAGAACATCAGACAATTTTTGCTCTAATAAAGTAAACGGCGTCATTGATTCGTATGTGTCAACTTGATTGTTTGTTTTAAATTGGTAAATGTTGTATACTTCTATAAATATTCTCCAGAAAAACATATTTTTAACGTTTTGATTTACTTCTTTTTTTATTGAGAGATCTTGTTGAAGAGTCAAATCAGCGCGTCGCGTCGTTCAGTACTGTCAACACGCCGATGTATTAAATTATTTTAGTAATAGTGTATGAGTAAGTTCCAACAAATTTTAAAATATTATACAACTTGATAGCCATATTAACACACGGGGATACGCAAATATCCTCGAAACTAGGACTCAGCATGTGTAATTAGGTGGTGCTACTCATATGGGGAGTCTCTCAGATTCCTACTAAACGTAGCCTGTTTAACTTTGTGTCGCAATGAATAAACAAGTGTTTAATTCAAGTGTTTAAGTGGCTGATGTAGAAAAATTTCCCGAGCTATATAATTACAGGCTGAAAGGAATTTTTAATCCAATTCCTGTAATTCTTTTGCAGGAATAATCTACAATTGATGCTCTTTTCTATGTAAGGATGCACCCAAAACGATTTCACTTTTCTCCTTCTTTACCGGATAACGATATCCTCATCGCTACCATATAATCACTAGATATTGTTCGGGGAGGTGGATACATAATGATTAAGAGAATTGTAGAGTATTTGTTGATTATTGTAGAGTATTTACTTATTGCCTGTGAAAACTTATTGACTTTACTGTATAATCAAACCTCAGACTAGGTGGTTGTACGCGCAATGCGCAACACGAGTTGTGGTTGTGTGAGGATGACGGGAGACTTGAATCGCTGGCTCCCAGTTTCCTGGTCGTGAGGCAGATCGAGAAGAGATTTGCGTATCCCCGTGTGAATAGGGCCTAAAAACATATTCGAGAGAGTTTATGCTATCTACAATATTTGCATCAATATATTTATTGTAGTCGAGTTATAAACAATCATAATAAAGTTGTCGATTATTTAATTTCAGTATACACAAAAAGTTCGTGGGACATTTAACAAATCGGACGAATTCGTTAACCAGCATTATCGGCTAAGCCGTTTTAAGATGGTGGACAAAAAGTTAAATGTTTGTTTTAGCTATATTATAATGACATTTTACCTTTTATTATAATGACGTGAAACAAACGCCTTTAAATGCAAATCTTTCGTCCAAACGCAATGAAACTGCGTCCGAAGTTTCTAATCCGTTCCAAGGATATTACATTTATAACCTAAAAAGTTTGTTACAAAAAAATATGCGAGGTGTGAAAGATTTCTTAAAACCGGTTTTTTTGTGTTTTCGTTGATGTGTTAGGCTAGGCGCACACTGGGGGCAAACCAGTCTGCAGACAGCCCACAGAGAATCTGCAGACTGCTTTGCCCCCAGTTCCAGTGTGCGCCTAGCCTTAAAGAAAAGAAGGAGAGGGGACACTTAACACGCAATTTTTAAGGTTACATGACGCAAAGATAAATGGGTAAAAATACATATGTGTACTTAGGGCGTCTTTCTCTTTCATTTAACACCCTTTACGACGCATTTCCAATAAAAAAGTTATCTCCTTTAACTTACCCTTTTTGATAGGGATGCTTTTTGTTGGAGGTTCCCCTAAATTTTTTCTGTTTTGGTTATTAAATGTAATATAACTGCAAAATTTCAATTTTTTATGTTGTGTACTTTCAAACGCAGAAAATTATTTCCTCGATTTTGACTACGGACATTAAAGCATAAAAACAAAAATATGGCTATTAAAACATTTGTTTAAATAAAGTAAGAAAACCAAGAAATAAAAACATATATTTATAATCTGAACATACGGTTTGAAAACGAAAATTTAAGTTATTGTACTAATAAGATAACTAATAATAATTATTTCTAAAGATTAAAAAAAAAAAAAAATTGTAATACTTATGATACTACTCTATTAGGTAGTGTAATTAGAACTTAACCTAAAACTTAATTTAAACATGTGGTAGAGAAACAAATGGGCGTAGAAGGTTTAAACTTATAAGCGACCGAAAATGGGCTAGTTATGACCTACCATCCAAATTTTATTAAAATCGGACTAGTGTTTTTTTTTTTATGATATGTTAGTTTTAGCAAAAATCGAACTTCGGATAGACAAGGAACCAAAAATGTTCTCTGATGTCTGATGACCCTCTTAATCTTTTTAAGAGGGTTGTCATTGTTTTTTCACTTTAGTCTTTACACATATCTATCTTTATTTTACCTCAAAAGCCAACAAATAGCACTTTGCAATAGTATTTTTTTCAAAACATGGACTATCATCGTTTTTTGCCCCTGTTAGACAATCTAAAAGTCAAGGGATGAACTAGGTTAAGGGTTTTATCCTGCACTTTGGTGCTCTGATTTACTATGGCTCACTAATGATCGTACCATACTCGCTTCGTAGCTATAGCATGTGTGTGAAGTGGCTGGAACCCAACCACAGGGTTAGTAAAATGGGACCAGTTAGGGCCTGATTACTAGGTTCGAAGGAGTGGTTTGTCCTCCTATAACCGTTAAATGTTTGAGCTACTAATGTTTTTACAATATTAGTTTATTGTTCCTTATTTCTTATAATTATTTTGTTAATATAGTTAGTTTACAATTAATACTAATAGGTTATTATTCATGTGTCTGTTTATAATTCGGTCGATCAGTTTTGCATGTATTAAACAACAATACCTCGTACAACCATTAGCCATATTAATTGACCTTTATATTACATCAGTTATAAATTATTCATTTTTAAAACAATTCTTCCATTTCTTTGAAAAACATTTATTCATGGATTTTTTTGGACATTTAATGTTTTTCCGTGAAGGGGAGAAAATCAGTATACATTTCTCTAATTGATAAAGTATAGATGGATCTAAAGGTGTGAAATTATCAAATATTAATCAATTTTGATTATCTTTTAGTCCGCTAGGAGCTCTGATATAATTTTATATAAAACTTAGAACTTCTATCGGTGAGATATAGTACTTCAATGAATGTAAGTGAAAACCAATCTACCTCCTATTATATTCTAACTTCCTGGCAAGATATTTACGATAGTCACATTTTGTGTCATTTATTAAAACTTCATCCCACCTATCGTCAAAATATTGCACTCTAAATGAAAACCTATCGACCTCCTATTATATCCTAACTTCCTGGCACGTTTTTAAAAGCGTCACATTTTTCATGTTGTTTTTGCGTGACGGAAATTTCTTCTGTCCCCTCGAGCTAAAACATATCCATGTTAAAACTGGAGTTAAAACCAACAGCGTGTTATCTGCAGATGATTTAATATGATTTCTATAAGAAAAGAAAACAACCAAAATGGTTTAGTTTAAGACGCTTTTCTAGCTGTATTCCTTCGTATCTAAAGCAAACTTTATTTTACCATAGGATATTAAAATTAGATGAGAATTACATGAAAATATCATAACTTTATAACATTTATCTTTATAACATTATTGTATCTTATAACATTTATTTATCTTAGCGAGCATCCTATCTTAGTTTTTGAAGACGTGGGCGAAAGTAGTGTTTCTTAGATTAATATTTAAATGGATTTTAAGTTAAACCATTTAGTGAAGAAGTTTAAAATGAACTTATAAGTTTATTTTAAAGTGTTTTTAGAATGACAAATGATCTACTTAACTTGTTTTCACAGTTAAGTCAAACTCTGATTCCTATCTATTACCTTTTCTTCACTTCCCTAACCATAGATTACCTGAATTCTACTATTCTGAATTCTCCTTGTATATTGTTGAAATACATTTACTAACGGTTTCATTACTTTTATTTTATTTGTTTAATATTGTAGTTATTTTCTAATAGTTTTTACTGTCTCATATACGTAGTATATACAAGAGAGAAAGTATAGCGATGGTGCGAAAATTTGTTTATGATATATTTACACGTATTGACTGCTGACGTGAAGCTTACACTAATGGGCCGATTCCGATTAAATTTGGCATACATGTTCAAAAAAATCATATCCCTTGGTGAAATCGGAAATTATTTTTATCTACAATTGATACGAAATATAAACATTATATCTTTGTTTAGATGCCTAGAAAGTGATTATTTACGTACTTGTATTCATTGCGCATGCGTGTCTCATAGTTCTGAAGAATTCCTCAAAGAGGAATTCTTCAGCTTTACGCACGATTAGCAAGTTTGTTTACATTTAACAAAACTAATTTGCTATTCTTTTATTAAAGTAACTGTTTATGTCGAGTTTTTAGTGAAAAACAATGCATGAATCAAGTGGCTTTGACGAAAATGTAGAGAATAATACTCCTCCAGAAATAATTATTACGGCAAAAAATACAACTCAAGATTAATGCCATCTTTATCAAGAGAAGAGATACGAACTTACATACAGCAAGTTTATTTTATTCTGCATTTATTATTTAAATCTAGCAATCGTAGATAAAGTACGGTACGCAACTCGTGCGAAAACGGCATTTTGCATTGCTCGTGTGGTTTTACTACCCTCGCTGTCGCTCGGGTGCAAACTCCACACTCGCGTGCAAAATGCTACTTTCCGCACTCGACGCGTAATGTACTATTACCCCTAAAATAAGGTGTGGGTTGCTTTTTACTCAAAATTCTGAACCAAGTGGGTATATGTAAATTGTACCATTTTTTTTAGCAGAAATAAAAAAAGAATGTTATAAAATGTGTGAATAAGAAAAAACAGGTTTTCTGAGGTATAAAAAAAAATGTAAATTGCACCATTTTTTAATTATAAGTCGGAGGCCATTTTTTATACAGACGTCATGCTGAAAACCACTCAGGAGATCTTGAAAACACCCAAAACGGATAATTCAGTTGAAATCTCGAAAAAAATGTTTTGTATAATAAGGTGAAGTAAAATAAAGAGCGGTTGTAGTACCTACATTCAACTCACGAAACCAATGAAACTTGGATCCCTTCGTACCCTAACCTTACCGAATCCCTTAGCCTAAACCCTATAGTCCCAATATCATCCAGTGTAGACGAAATGACCCAACGCCAAGGGTTTCCGACCACACGCCCGTTGGTCGTTGGTTGGCCATTCGTTGGCCTAGTGTGTACGTACCTTATGAAGAAGTAAGAAGAAGAAGAAAAACTTTCATCATTTCAAGAGATAGTGGTGCAATTTACATTGTTTGACTTACCTCATCTTAAAAAATGGTGCAATTTACACTATTTAACTTCCTTCGTTTCAAGAGGTAGTGGTGCTATTTACATAGTTCGTCTTCACCTGACTCTATCCCTGTGACGTAAGATGCAGAGTAGCATCATCAATAATAAGTTACCAATGTAATGTGTAAAGAAAGACCTTCAAACCCACCCCTGTTTTTGTCAGCAGATATTATGTTCTCTTGCTCTACAACTTGTTGATCTTACCTCCCCTTTTGTTTACTTGCGCTTAAAAAAACTGAATTCTGTTTAGGGTACTTTTCGCCTTTTCTCTTTTGATCTTTTATCAAATATAGGGTGGAAGTAATTAAATGTTTTGAAACAACAACTCTTCTTACATACAAAGGGGTGTTGTGTGTTACTTCAAACCCTTTTTTTCTCGACATCTAGTCGAAAAAAGGGAAGAAGTAGGTAGGGGTTATTTCTGTACATACCGAAAAAAATACTCGAAGGATCACAAGGGCACTTCGTTAGGAAAGGACTTCCTGAAAAGGTTTCTCCTTTTTTCCCTCCTGTTTCGAGGGTTGATTTGAATCGGGGGTTGTCTAAGGGTGGTACTTGAGGGGTGGGTGAATCGAAAAGGACCTCTGGATTGATTGGGCTGATGGATCGGAAAGGGAACTAAAGGAACAGGAAGGAAGAGGAAAACTAGATTAAGAAGT
The DNA here is from genome assembly GCA_951217055.1 of Gerris lacustris. Taxonomy (NCBI): domain Eukaryota; kingdom Metazoa; phylum Arthropoda; class Insecta; order Hemiptera; family Gerridae; genus Gerris; species Gerris lacustris. The sequence goes on from OX578282.1 coordinate 52,365,279, forward strand.
AAGGGATACCATCCTAGTAGCTTCCCCCTGTACTTTCGACGTCTGCTGCTACCTTTCTCGATCTAACATAGCTTGAACATTGTCTACTTAATGATATCATGGACTTTACTCTTATCATTCTAAGAAAGTCTTGTCTTTACTCATCCATATAACTTTCTGAAGCTTGCCATTCCTCTTTCTCTACTTAACTTACAGACTTTAGGTCGTGTGAGTCACAAACCCAAGTGACATTTTCCAAGATTGATAGTCCGTTTAAGCACATCCTACAAATCCTAAGCTTTAACATGGTTATTTCTCTATCATTTCCCAGATCGTTATATCATCCTATAATACCAATTTTATCACTTAAACCCTCCCTTTCTTTTAACTACCCTTTAAATAATTGTGTTCTCTTTATATTTAATACTTAACTATCTAATAATAATCCTGTGAAAGATAAACAGCAGCTGCGAATAATAATGATTAAATTACTAAACCTACACCTACGGAACTTAATTAATTACCTTTCTAGCCGGGAGAGTCTAGGTAGTAAACCATTTGGAAAATGAATAGCCTTGCCTTCCATTATATTAACTTTGAAGTGTGGGATTAGCGTTAGCATAGTTAAAACGAAGCTTGCTTCGAATCCCGCTGCTTTAGTCGCCTACTTAACTAATAAAATGTTATTTATTAACCCATTCTAGTCAATGAAATTTTACTCTCTTTTATTATTCAATTATGGAGTGTATGTGGTTTTATTTGTTTGTTCGTATTTGAAGTAAGATGTCACAAAAAATGTAATTATATAAAAGCAAGAATTCAATAAGTATTTACTTTTATGTAGGCTTCCGATGTTGGTCATATAATGAAGTTATATAATATTTAATTCAGACTATTACCACCTTAATTCATACTTAACTAATTATTTACTCCACATTAATCACTCAGGAATTAAAGTCTTCCACCCTAATCAATTTGACCATTACTACCTTAATTTAGTCCATTACCACCTTAATTCAGGTGTGTTGAATGTTAACATTGGCATTAATGTAACATGTTGGTGTTGCCCTTACATAGTATAACATTCGCATCAAGCCAATGGTATATCTAATATAATACATATTATATGTATCAGTAAATTTACATATTTATAGAAGTTATTTATTTGTGATTAAAGTTATTGAATGGGCTCTTCTCTCAGAACCATTACGTTAGGGTACCTACCCTGCCTGGTAAATAGCACTCAGTAGAACTTGTCCAGTAGCTTTTTCTCCAAATAAAACTTAATTATTTAATATTTTGTTTAAGATAAATTCCTAGCTTAGAGCTATATAAAGCTCACTGGAGAACACACCTTAATAGTTAATAATTAATTAGTCGAATTATTATTAGACTTAGGGATATTATCACTTTTATTATACAGAAGTGTGATATTCCTTTATCCCAAAGTACATCAGACTAAATATCCCTTTGTCTTAATAGTAATTTAGACAAAAGAACTTAAACTATCCTGTATGTATTCCTTTATCTAAATAACTATTAGGACAGAAGGATATTTAGTATATAAATTTAATAATAGTCCTTTGTTTTAATAGTTAATTAGATTAAAGGATATTATCACTTATATCAAAGAAGTGTGATACTCTTTGTCCAGAAGCACATTCAACTAAATGTCCCTTAGTCCTTAAAAAGAGTTAGACTGAGGGATGTTATTACTTCTGCAAGTAGGATAGTTTATATTAATTTCTCTAGATAACTATAAGACAGAGGAATATTTAGTCCTTCCAATGTATTTGGAACAAAGGAACACCACACTACTGATATAAAAGTGATAACACCCCTTTGTCTTAATAGTTGATTAGACTAAGGGATATTATTTATTACTTTTACATACTAACAGTGCGAGTCGTATTTGTACAGTACGCTCTTTAGCGCCAATACATTAATGCTAGCAATGCATCGGTGTATCAATTTTGTTATCGTATTAATCTAAGTTTCTCCTATTTGCCATTTTTTTCATTTTGTTTGTTTTACTTTTTAATAAAAAATAACTTAATATAAATAAATTTACGTGTGGCAATATATGTTTGTGCAAGTATTTCGGAGGATTTTAGCTATCCCTAGCGTGTTTCTCCACCCTTAGAGTCCAAAAAGGGGTGGGGGAAGGGTTGAAATGACCTCGAAAGTCATGGTCAAGGACGTGGTGTAGGCCATGGTCAAGGCTGCTATTGAAGGGAAAAATTCAGCTATTTTGCAATCCGGAATACAAATTAGAGGTTCCCATTGGAAAAACAATTTTGACCTTGGAATGACCTTAAAGGTTATGCTCAAGAATATGGTCAATGTCATATTTTATGTAAAATTTCCTGCTCTTTTCAAATCCGCAATAAAAAATGGGCGTTCTCATTTAAAATAACAAAGTTGACCTTCAATTGACCTTAAAGGGCAAGGTTAAGGTCAAATCCGAGGTCACCATTGAATAGCTAAGGAATAATCCTGAAACTTTTGTATAAAACTTTTTTCAAAAAAATGCATTTCTGACGAGTTATTTAGGGGTTTCTATACTTTTGTGCCACCCGGTACATATAATTATTAAAAAAAAAAAAAAAAAAAAACACAAAAAAGATTAGTTTTATCGTAAAACTAAAGTTACTTTCATTCTTAAAATGTATAACGCAATTAAAATCGGAGCTAGAAAATAGTGTGGGTTGGATTAAGACATGTGTACCCACTAGGGATGGGCGGAACGGAACGTAACTATAAAAATAACTAGTTCCAGTGTTGGAACGGTTCCAATCGTTCCAAAATTTCATGGAACTACGTTATTTTTGGAACGACTTTGAAGTTTTTATTTTACTTTCGAGTTTCATTTAGTTAATAAATTTTTATTGTTTGAATTCGATACAAATTTGTTACCACCATTTTACAAAAAAATAATATCTTTTAAGAATTATCGAGCAAAATAATACGAAACGTAACTGATTAAAGAGGAAACGGAAACGAGAAAACAGTAACGAAACTAAACAACTAACTTAAAGGGAACGTTAAAAACTCGTTTCTCTTGGAACGAAACTAATGATCTTCGTTCCAAGCGCCAATACGTAACGTGTAACGTAACTGAAAAGACGAAACGGGAACGAGATAACGTAACGAAACTGTAACTCGGAGGGAACGTAAAAGATTCGTTTCGCGAGGAACGAAAACTATAGTTTCGTTCCAAGTTCCAGTTCCAGCCAAGCTGGAACGTAACGTGTGTGTCTTATGTTATCTCGTATAGTAGAGTAGAGTAATGGAGTGGGGATGAGAGCTCGAGTCTCGGAATCGCTCCAGTTATAGTGAAGCGTTATCTTTTTCTCTTTCAGAGACATTGATGCCTCTTTGCCGCTTTTTTTCTTTTAGGTCCATAGTCAACTTCCTCTTGTCACTTTCGCCCTTCGCCACTCGTTTCGTTTTTTTTTAGTTTTGTTTTCCGCTTTAGTAAACAGGTGAAATTTAATTTGTTTTTTGTTTAGTTTTAGGATCTCGTTATGGAAAGAACATATTCTAGTATTTAAAAATATTATTCATACTGGTATAAAATATACTTTTAAGTAGTTACCATAATGTTGTATCATAAACATTTTTATTATACTGTTTACTTGGTTGCAATTAAAATATCACTATAAAAAAATATAAGATAAAAAGATAAATAAAGAGATCTGAATAATATTATTATAAAGTTTGTATTTAATTTCAACTTTTCATCGTCAGCGTCAGTGAAGAGTGGAACTATTTAATAAAGAAACGAAACTTATTGTAGAACGAACATGGACTAGACTCAGGAACACGTGAAGTATAAGAGAAACTGTTTCTTTGGAACATAAACTGATACGTTCCAAAAATAACTAGTTCCTGGAACTAGTTATTGGTTTGGAACGAAACGTTGTAACTCGTTCCACTCATGGAACCGTTCCTCCCATCCCTAGTACCCACTGTAGAAAAGAGCCGTCTATTAGGTTCAGGTCACTTGTGAGTTGTGAGTTCATTTAGCCACGATTTATTATACTTTATTAATCTTAAAATCTGTCCTTTGAACCTTAATCTATCTGTGTTTAATGATAACTTATGAAGTGTTCACTGATTAAATAATTTAATAGAAATTATTACTTTTAATGTTTGACAAGGATAAATAAAATTTGGTTTTAATGAAACTCGTTTATAATTAGTTAGACAATTAAATTGAATCAATACCAATTCTCTGTATGAAATCCTTTGTAGATAGCAATTACAGCCGTGTAAACCTTAAACTAATTGTATCATAATCACGACATACTTAAGTGTGAGATTATACAAGCCTATTTCCTCCCTTGTGAATAAACCATTGGTGGGAATTCACTAGCTAGTTGTATTAGTGTAAACCACAGAACGGACTCTTGGTATAATTTGATCGCAATTCCACTTTCAAACTTTACGTTACCAATCGTTTATCCTTGTCGAATCATGTTTGCTCTTGTCCCGCAGCCACATAACATGTCTCACCACATTTAATTCCTGTCATATTGTGTTCAGCATTATGGATTCATGGGTTATTATGGGTTCATGGGTTATTATGGGTTATTCATTATGGGTTATTATGGATTCATATCCTTATTTGGGGTTTAAGATACTAGGTATTTCCATTAGTAGTATTAAATTCGTATTCTATACGTTTTCAATACACCAATCAACTGATAAAAAAGAAAAAAAATCATTTACTTGGTTACTTTCATAAAGGGTTATAAATAATTTTGTAACAACACATTGAACTAAATTTCCCTTAGTCATCATAGATAGTTAGACTAAAGGGTACTATTACTTCCGCAAACAGGATAGTGTATATTAATTTCACTAAATAACTATTAAGACAGAGGGATATCTAGTCCAATGTATTTCGGGACAAAGGACTATAATAGTCCAGGAGATAGCGTGCAAAAAAGTGTCTGACTAACATCAAGCTAGAATTTTGTATACAAGTCAATCGTTTAGCGCCTTTTAAGAATATGTGGTCGGCTAAGTTCGTCTGCGGGACATAGCTTAGCAATAGGCATTTGAAAAAAACAAACCGGTGGAGAGCGCCCATGTCTCACCAATTATGGTGGACAATGTGATTTTCATGATCCTGAGTACAAAATTAGTTAGTAGACCGAAAATCAAGTTGATGTTAGTTTGTCCCTTGACAGGTGACCACGTTGATTTTTAATAATATTTGAATAACTAACCTATCAAGTGTGAAAATAAAATCAACTTGATTTTCGGTCTACTAACTAATTCTGTACTCAGGATCATGAAAATCATACTGTCCACCATAATTGGCGGGACATGGCCGCTCTCCACCATTTTGTTTTTTTCAAATGCCTATTGCCAAGCTATGTCCCGCAGATGAACTTAGCCGACCACATATTCTTAAAAGGCGCTAAAAGATTGACTTGTATACAAAATTCTAGCTTGATGTTAGTCAGACATTTTTTTGCACGCTATCTCCTGGACTATAACACTTCTGTATATAAAAGTGATAACACCCCTTTGTCTTAATATTTAATTAGACTAATGGAAATTATTTATTAATTTTACTTACTATGAGTGAGTCTTATTAGTACAATACGTACTTCAACGTTAATGTTAATAAACAGGTTTGTTATGTTTGTTTTTTAAATATTTTTAAAAAAACACTGAAAAAGACAAATAAATGTTGTTTTTTTTTTACTGATTTGACTACAGTTCCTACCAGAAACTCGCTCACACCCACACTGTGTGCATGTTAGAATCAAGTTCAGGTGTTTTCATGAAACTTGATCCACATACGATACTAGAATGTAGTGTATCATATCTGGATCTAAATCTTATTGAATCCAGGTTTCCATGAATATTTTGTATCCAAAAAATGTATTTAAACCTGCATTTAATTCGTATTTAAACACCATGGATACTATGTGAATGTGATTGTGTTCAATATTGTCACACAATGTACAATCTTATCATATCGTGTTTATTCAACACACTCAACTTTGTCATTCTGACTTTATCCTTGTCACATTTCTTTTACATTTATATCACACAACTTTTTGCACACTAAGAACTCTACCATCAAACTTTACACGGCACGTTTAACTTTTTTCAATATGTTCAGTTCAACCTCGTCACTCGTTTTTTAACCATGTTTTATACCACGTTCAACCTTATCATATCTCCTGGGGTTGAACACGTGACTCTGTCTTGTCCCTCGCCCCAGTCTGCATTGGGGTATATCTCGTCTGTTTTTCACAAAAATCACGTTATTTTCCATAATCCTCTTTTTCAATTAATCCACTCAGTTGTTATGATTGAAATACTCTTCCTTGTTTTTTTATTCTTCCCCCCATTCGCAATCAATGATTGGCAATGCATTTATATTCAGTAAGGGAACATAGGGATATTTTTCTTTAAATTCAATATGATATTTGTATAAAAAATAACTAAATAAAATGCTTCTTTTTTATTCAGATAATACATTTTTTTTTAAATATTGTCTTTCTCCTATTCCCTCCTTGGTAAAAATTTTGTGATATATTTTGAACCTACATTCCGACCACCCAGAAAACTGAAACTTACGCGGATTTTTTGTTTCCTAGACTGTTAACAGTTTATTTTTATTTGTTAAAAAAACGCTATTTACCCAAAAATGGATTTAAGGCATTCTATTTTTTTTTGTGAAACAATAATTCTGTTTCAGAATTTTATTTACTGTAGTTAATGGATAATTCAACAAATGGAATTAGTCAGTGATAGAACTTTGCATAAATGCTTTTTATTGCCTTTTTATTAATAATTTTATTCGATGTAGCAATGAACGTTCATTATTTTATTTCAAGTCAGTGGAATAAATTATTTTATTCCACTGATTTGAGATAAAATCATTTAAAATGTCATGCAGACTAATTTATTTTTCTTTTTAAAAAAAAAAAATAAAACGATTAATAAAAAAAATATTATTAAAAAAGAAAGAAACTTAATTCAGGGGACATTAAATACATTCAATGTGTAATTTTTTTTTTATCGTCAAAAATTGTATTAGATAATTATGACGTCAACATTGTGTTTAGACCAACATTTTTTATTATATTACTTTTTTATTTTTCCATGAACCACAGCAATTCACATCTCAGCACTTTTTATTTATATTTAAACGTCCAATAAATTCTGAAGTGAATATATTATATGTTCTTTGAATTAAATATAAAGCTGTAAAAGTGGTTCGATTTAAAAATTGAATACCACCTGTTGGGTGACCTTTACTTTTGTACTAGAATTTATACTCCATGAAGTAATAGCTTAAATAAATAAATATGGTATTTTTTTTTTCCTGTTAGAATTCAATTCAAAATTTACTTGAGGTGAAGCATACATATAACAAAAGGAATGTTACCTGATTTAACTTTTTGACCTTTAAGTTTTATTAGTTTTGAGTTTTCCCATTCTAGTTGGTATTTTCCTCAAAGTACAAACTAGTTTACAAATAGCACTTCTTTACGGTCACTTAAATCTGTTTTCTCGAAAGTTTAAACTTTTAGATCCTTTTCATTTCCTTTAGCATTTGTCTTTTAAAAAGTATTTTGGAGTTTAAGGGTAAGGTAGAAGTTAATATTATGCTATTTATTGTCTTCACTTTCTTATAAAACAAGGAGAAAGTAAAAAAAAAAAAAAACACTTTATCCGGCCCAAAGGACCAATAAAATATTTTAAGTTCGCAAAACATGTAATATATCGTATGTCCAATGTCCACGGATAGAGTTGCCTATAAGAGTAATTTGAAAAAAAAAAAAAAAAATCGATTTCCGAAGAAAATACACTCTTTCAATTATAATTGTTTTAGGTATAATTCCAAATTTCTTTTTTGCATGAAAATGTCGAAAATCTAATTAAAAAGAATCGAAACTTTTTTCTTGAATAGTCGAAGTTCGGTCTAGTTTCAACTTCTCTTTCTTTCTTTTTGGGTACAAAAAGTAATACTATAAATCTCTATTTATTACAAGCAGGAAATTTTAAGAAGAGTGACTTTTCTTCGAAAATTGATCTTTTGGGGGATTTACACGTAAAGGCGAGAATTCTGTCCGTACATACTGTATATTATATGAAATGAATACACCCAAATTGAGTATAGCTCCATAGCTTCAAAGGTATGTGGTTTCATGATTGTAGATTACATAGTTGTTATTTTTTGCAAGTACAATGCTATATGTATTATTCTATGTAATGCTTAAATAAACATATTGATTGCAGGCTTGATAATGACCGGATTGGTCGAAACATCGCCATTTAAGTATCGTTTTTTATTCTTTTTTTACCCTAAAGAGACGTAGATCCATCTACGTACATATAAAATTAAATTTATTTTTAACTTATTTCTTTAACCCTTAATAACCTAGCGTTGCCATATGGCAACAGCAAAACCCACTTCCTTTATTATTGTCTGGAGAGGTCCAAGTTAATATTAAAAATTTTTAATGTGAATATTATGTCAAAAGAAGGACTAAATTGATTTTTCATCATTAGATTTATTTGTTTTGTGCAACACGTATGCGACAAGACAGGTTTAAAAATGGGTTATTCCAAATTTGTGACACGGAAAGAATTTTTTTTTTTTTTAAATTAATTAATTAATTAAATAATTTTATTATTAGTAATGAAACTATTAGAATAAAGGATGATTAAAAATATAAAATTATTGCAATTTCACAAAATATAATTTTTCTGCCCCAAATTGAGCGTCAATTTGAAAGTTGCCATATGGCAACGCTAGGACATTAGCCTTACAGTTTTTTTTCTAAGTCTTAATTTTATTCAGTCATATTTATACACAAAGTTTTGATGTTTTTTTTGCCAAATGTTCATTTTTTTTATTATTTTCTAAATATTTCTCAAGTAGCCTCTAAATCTTGTAATTATTTTTGTTGAATAAGTATAATTAGTAACAAATAGTATTGGGCTTTTCTTTTAAAAATAATATGAATATAATAATATCTATTTTTTTTATTACAATTGAATAATACATATATATATTTTTAAAGGTAATAAAAAAAACACATGGATAAAACAAAAAATAAAGGAATAATTTCATAATTTTACAGATAAACAACATGGTACATAATAGAAATCAATAAAATTTAGAAAAAAAAAATTAAATTTACTTTTTCCTTCTTTTAAATAAATTTAGTATTTTGTTAGTATTATTTGTGCTTTTTTAACCTACAATTTATTTTACATACATTTTTTTTTTTTAAATTATTAAAACATTTACTGAGAAAAAAAAAACTGTAGGGCTAATGTCCTAGCGTTGCCATATGGCAACAGCCCAAATTTGGGGTAAGAAATTTTTTTCAATTTTTTAAATCATTTTTTACATATTAAGGGACCTCTTAACAGGCAAAATCCCCAGAAAAAAATCAAACCATTCCCCAAAAAAATAATTCGGGCAGTTAAGGGTTAATTTGATTTTACATCTTTCCATCTGCGACTTGTATACCTCTTGCTTAATCTGCAGCGTAGTATAATAAAATTTGATTCCGAGATAGCTTAGAACTTTACCCATCTCCCCATATTCGCACCTTAAACTACCTTTCAAATAAAATCGATCTTGCCGGCTCTGAAGTTTCGTAAAATTGTTTAATCAAAATATTTCAAGTCGAACAAGAAAATTATTAATACAAATAAACAAATCCCCATGTCCTAAAACACCAGAAAAGTCGCAAAATATCTCCTGTACCAGAATTTTTTTATTTATTTATTTATTCCATTTATTACAGTTAATTGCCTTATAATTATAAATATCTTCTAACATAATACACATAATTTGACAGTAAATCAGCTTTTCCAAGCTGTGGACCCTAAGATTAGGGTAAAATGAATTGCCTTAATTCTAATAAATTATATAACATTTCTCCTATGAAAATATAAATTAAAATACAATCACTTTAATCAACAAAAAAGAATAAAAACTTCTGTATAAATGTTTAATACTTTTTCAACAAACACGCCTACTACATCTTATATAATTTTACCTGCGCATACTTCTTTCTTTCATATTATCTTTATAATTTTTTTTTTTTTTTTTTTTTTTTATGTATTTGATATATTATTATATTTTATTTTATTAGTTTTATTTTAATTGATTAATATTATTATTATTATTTATTTTATTTTATTGTTTAAATACTTTGAATTACATTTTTCTTTGCCTCACTCACAATTATTAAGCCATACTTGGGTGTATACGGATTTCATCCTCTTCCACTCATTCCTGTCGTGGGCTACTCTTTGCCAGGTTGCTCCCCCGCAAGATTTTTTCATTTCTTCATCCCATGCTAGTTGCGGCCTGCCTCTTCTTCTCTTTACTTCTCTTGGGTACCAGTGTATCATGGTTTTTGTCCACCTTTGATCATTACTTCGCGCCACGTGTCCTGCCCATCTCCACTTTCTTTCTGTTACTGTCTGTCCTATGTCTTCAAGTCCTGTCCGTTCTCTCACCCACTCGTTCCTCTTCCTATCTTTCAGCGATACCTTCATCATGCTTCTTTCCATTCTTCTCTGTGTCACTCTCAGCTTGTTTATTGTGCTTTTCTTTAGGGTCCACGTCTCTGCTCCGTACGTTATTACCGGCAGTACGCACATATTCCATAGCTTTTTCTTATCTTGCATCTTAACGTCCGATCTAAATAAGTGCCTGTATTTGTTATAAGCTTGCCATCCTTGTGCTATTCTGCGACTAGTTTCTCTTTCTTGGTCGTCTTTATGGCAGCTTATTAAAGTGCCTAAATAAACGTATTCCTTTACTACTTCGAAATCTTCTGTGTCGACACGTATTTTAGGTTCTTCTATTTCTAGATTAATACCCATTATCTTCGTTTTAGTATTGTTCAGCTGTAGCCCTACCTCCTTGACGACCGCCACTAGATCGCTTATCATTCTTTTTGCCTCGCTTAAATTCTTTGCTATCAGCACGATATCGTCCATGAACTTAAGAATGTTGAGCCACTTGCCGTTGACGTTTACTCCTAGTCCATCCCATTCTAGTTGGTTGCAGGCTAATTCTAGGACGTGAATAAATAACTTGCCTGATGGTATGTCTCCTTGCCTCACGCCTCTATCCACTTTTATTTTCTTTCTGACCTCATCAATTTTAACGTCCATTGTCGCTCCCTGGTATATGAATTTTAACAAGTTAATATATTGCGTTTCTACACCGGCTTTCTCGACGCTCTCGATTATGTAATTTCTATGTAACGAGTCGAAGGCTTTCTGAAAATCAACAAATACCAGTACCAGCGGAAACTCGTATTCCTTAGTTATTCTTAATAGTTGTTTAATTACAAACACGTTATCTAGTGTTGATAAGTTTTTGCGACCCCCGGTTTGAGTTATACTCAAGTCATTGTCTATCTTTCCTTCTATCCTCTTGGTGATGATTTTCATTAGAACTTTATACAGCACTGATAGTAAACTAATTGGTCTGTAGTTGTCTACGTTGTATTTATCTCCTTTTTTAAATAATAAGATTAGGGTTGATTCCAACCATTCCTCTGGTATTTTGCCATACTTTATGCATAAGTTACAAATATGAGTCATTGCATTCGCTACAGTTTCTCCTCCTGCTTTTAGTTCATCTGTTGTAATTTCATCTTTTCCGCTTGCCTTTCCTCTTTTCATGTTCTTAATTGCCCAATTTACTTCTTCTTTTATTATTTCAGGCACTTGCGTATCTATCATATTTTGCTTTTTTCCCCTGTCATCTCTTTTATTACTATTCGATCCCTCCTTGCTTTTATATAGTTCGCTGAAATATTCGCTAATAATATCTATTATCAATTCATTCCCTCTCCTCAAAATACCTTCTTTGTCTTTCATTGCTACTATTTTCTCTTTACCTACTGATTGGGTCTTCCAATACTTCCTTATACTACCTCCGTTCTCTAATATCCCTTCTAATTCTTTTATCTTCTTACTATCACTCCATGACTTTAACTTATGTCTAATTAGCTTAGAAATCTCGCTAAACTCTATTTTATCTCTTCCACTTCTCTTTAGTCCTCTTCTCTTTTTAAACAGCTTTTTTATCTCTTTCGGTATTTGGCTTTTCCTATTGGTATTATTTTCTCTTTCTAAGTTCTTATTTCTGACCTCTTTTATCCCTTTAACCAAAATCTTTTTGCACGATTCTAAATCGGATTCTTCAATTAATGTCCCTAATTCCTCCTTTAACAATTTCTCATAACAATCTAAATTTATCTCTTTGAACTCTATTGGCCGGTATCTCTTATTTTTTTGTTTTCTTATCTTGCATTGATTTTTCCCTAGATTTATCATACATTTAAGAGCTATATGGTCACTTCCGATGTTAATTTGTTGCTCTGTCTCGACATCCTGTACTATATTTTTCTTATCAGTAATAATAAAATCGATTTCATTCCGAGTAAGTCCATCAGGGCTTACCCACGTCCATTTCTTCCTATCAGGCTTACAGAAGTAACTATTCATTATATACATTCTATTACTTTCTATAAATTCTAAGAGTGTGGTACCCCTTGCGTTCCTTATACCGTAACCATAGTTACCCAAACATTCGAAGTCTACTCCCTTTCCAATTTTAGAATTAAGATCTCCCATAATTACAGTGTATTTGCATTTATCATGTTCTAAGGCTTCCTGGAGTAGATTGTAGAAGGCTTCCACGTCTGACTCCTCTGCGTTGCTGGTCGGAGCGTAGACTTGTAGTATCTGGAATCTTCCACCTCCTTGAGTCTTGTCTAATTTCCAAATTAGTTTAGAGATTCGGTGGCTGTACGGTTTATATGAAGTGATTAGTTTTACTCTTTTTTTGTTGACTAGGAAACCAGTACCTCCGTTGGGACCTTCTCCATTCAAGTAAATTTCTAAATTGCTTCCTAGGTCTATAAGGGATTCTTTATCTCTTCTGATCTCACTCAGTCCAATGATGTCCCATTCGATATTTTTAATCTCTTCCATTAGCTCTCTTAACTTATTGTCGTCTCTTAAGGTTCGACAATTATATGTATATAATGCGTAGTTGAGCGACTTTCTACTTAAATCCGGTTCTCTCGATCTTTTTGAAAATAATTTATCTACACCTAAATCGTGCGCAGGGTTCTTTGTTTGCTATATCTTGTCGGTTCTGGTAGTTCCTGGGTTTTGATTATCTAGTTCTATTTCAGTTCGATTATCCGTTTTATCCACATCGGAGATAGCTGTATCGGAACTTCTAAAATAGTTAGACATTTCTCTTTGTTTCAACCCTTTATTAACTTTTCTTTTCGGTTGGTTTTCTCGACGTTGAATTTGAGTTTCAACTGATGTTGGAGAGCAATCTAGAGGTCTTTTTGCTCGTTCATATGTAGGTCTCACCATGTCCCCTTCGTAACTTATCAGCTTGTCGTAACGAATCACTGCAAACTTGCCTTGCTTCCTCGCCTCTATCATCTCGGGTATAAGGGATTTTCTGATTTCCCTGACATTAGGTGGGTAGTCTTCGTCTATGTGTATGAATGACCCTTTCAACGTTTTTTTTCCCCTCATAATTTGAATTTTCTTCTTATAAGTGTTCAGTTTCAAAATTATTGGCCTATTATTATTAGAAGGATTGCCTAATCTTTTAACGAAGTCAATATCTCCTTCGTCTAGTATAATATTTAGAGAATCTTTTATAAATTTTTGAACTAATATTTCTAAACTATACATATTTTCTTGTCCTGGTTCCTCGATACCGTAAATAATTAGGTTATTCTTTCTTACTTCTCTTTCCAAAAAATTTATTCTCGATTCTTGTTGTTTTACAATCAATCTATGCTCTTCAAGTTGGTGTTTTTGTTCATTGAATTTTTTACATAATGTTTGGTTCATTTCTTCTTTTATTTCATTTTTAAAACTAGTTAAAAGTTGAATCATTTTATCTTCATCCATACTTTTCCTTTATTTGTTGATCAATAATCAATATATTCTTGTTTTGATGGCTGGATTACCGTTCAACGAGGTAACGGATTAGTAGATTAGGTTGTTTATACTCGTAATCTTATCGCTAATCCCCACCCATAAGACGTCTTCCCCTCTACACTTGAGATTATATACAAAACTCTTCTAAAACTATTTAAATACTTAAAATGCTTACGCTTGCTATGCTACTCCTACTGGTGCGATTAAGTTCATACTTCGCCGACCTATAGTTAGTATCACTATCTTCCTCTATGCCAAATTTCGTATCACAACACTTATTTTAACTTTACTAAATTAAGATTTACATAGAGACCGATGTCACACCTTCCGTAGTCCACGGGCAACTACCAGAATTAGGGATTCAAATAAATTAGTCTTCAATAGTCTATTTTTTAAGATAAAAATACTATTTTTTAGTACCATAATAGTTATATTTATGTTTAGTTTTATTATTATTTTAAATATTCTTTTTCATTAAGATTTTTGCATATTTTAATTTTGAAAGTTATTCTTTTTATTTTACTTTTTCTTTAAATTTAAAAATTATTTATCTTATACTGGGTTGTTATTATCTTGCACAAAAGCCTTTCCAAGTTACTCTTCGAAGGATATATTTATATTTTGTGCTCATATAAACGTACAGTCATCTTATTTTCTTTTTCCGATCCTTCTATCTGTTTATTTTTATTTTTATTATTATTTATTTTTTTTTTACCATTGCTTATTTCTTATTCTTTTTCAATATAAGATAATAACGTAACAGCATGAAGGCAGAAGGGGAATTTTTTTTTTTTTTTAGTCGAGCCTCTGAACGTTTATCCACTAACCTACTCTAAGAACACTTTTCAGAAAACAGACCTGGAAAATATAAAAACTCAGTTTTTCGGAAAGAACGAAGTACATTTCTTTCTGTTTATCCCATCATCACTTACACACACACTTATACATGTATTTTTGCCCGCGTGTTTGAATTTACATTGTTAAATATGCACACGTTTCATACCCTACTATTTACTCTTTCTTTGCACGCACTCCCTCTCTCTCTCTCTCTCTCACAACACACTCACACTATATATATATATATATATATATATATATATATATATATATATATATATATATATATATATATATATATATATAAAATGTGTTTATAGCGTATGTGCTATTCCATCTCTTGAGCATAATTCCATATCTCATGGCTTTAATGCTGCTTTGCAGACTTTATTTCAATAACCGAGTTCTTTATTCCACCCTAATATTTATCCTTCTTTTTTTCTCTCTCTCTCCCTCTTTTCCATTCTTACTGAAGAGTAAACTATTTTTTTTTGCCCTTTAATACAAAAGGGAAAAGGGCTACTTTCATTTTTGTTCGAGAAAAGGATAACAAAATTAGCTCATTCTTCGTACATAGGTTTAAAGTTAGCTTTTCAAACTTAAAATTTTAATACTCTCCATAAAACAACGAAAAAATTACTTACTTCTGTTATTTTTTCTTTTTTTTTTAATGAAATAAACGTATTTAGTTTGTTCGTTGTACCATATTTATAATTTTTATTTAATTTATGAATACTGCAATAAATAGAAAATGTTTGTCTTGTTTTATTATAAAAATTTTGCTCCTTCTTTCTGCCCTTGTTTTTTCATTTCTATTTTTATATTTTTTTCTTTGAAAGACTTAAAAGGTCTTTTACCCTACAACTATTTGAAATGCTTGTATTACTTATTTATTATTAATATATTCTTTCCTTTATGATTATATTACTATGAATACTCTACTTACTATCAACCTGGTGTGTATGTTTGTTTATCCAAAAATAGAATGATCTGTTATATTTTAATTCGTTTTATCAAACGTACGTTCAAGCGTGTTTTATCACGTTATTTCTGTGTAATAGTTAATTTTTTGTTTATTTGAATTATTTAAAAGAAATAAAGTTTTTTTGTTTAATTTGAATGTGAACGTACGCACAAAGTATGTCTTTTTTTAAAGAAAAGACATTCAGCTGTATCATTTATACATTTTTTTCTATTTAATTTTTCAAATTAGTTTTTTATTATAAGTTTAGGCTTAGTTTAACGATTTTGACCGTTTATCATAGCGTGACCATCGACACTTGACACCTGCAATTCTGCTCCAGCTGTAATTTTTGTAGTCACCGCATCAAATAGGCTTTGTTAACTCCTATCTTCTCCAATGTGCTTGTGAATCGCTGCGATTATTCATATCCACTGAACCAAATATTAAAAATGTAGTTTTCTTATTATTAATGTACAAATATCAATAATTGTTACATGTAGAAATAATACAAATACAACAAACTGAATAACTAACGAACAGTTTTCCCGTAAAGATGTGTGAGTTGTTACTCCTCTCAACAGATGTATTTGTATAATAAAAAGAATAATCACAAACCAAGATATAAGGCCTGAAGTGTTGGCCCAGGTGTTGGCGAAATGTTTAAAATATTTTTTAAAAAACAAAAGTTTTTTTCACATCAACATCTCTGCAGACATGCAAAGATAGAACAAACTTAAACAAATTTTCAATTTGCCTTTTTAAAAAAGAGGGTTGATAATTTTATTTCTTGATTTGTGAACTACTGAGTTAAGCTGAAGCTTTAGTTAATTTCATTTACGTTCCTTACTGAACCTTTCACACAGGTATTCGTATCTCCCAGATCATCAATCCTCATTCTTTAATACCTACTAATACCTTTACAGATTCAAACCCATCTTACGCTTGTAATTTTACGCTTTTGTACTTTTTTCACCCAGTCTATGCATAATTGTCATTGAAAATACTTGAATGACCAACGATCGTTTGACTGAAATTCGTATTTATTTTGTGATTAGTCAATTATAGATTATTCCAAATAAAACCACCAGTGTGTTTTTTTTTAAATATCTATTAATTAATTATAATTATTATTATTGCTTTCGAGCTTACCGAAGGTAACGGAAGCATTGTGTTCACTTTTGAGAACGAAAAACTTTTATGTCTCCGATTTTAAAAATTCCAAGACAAATATCCGTTTCAGACATCAGGGAACATTTTTGGTCTCGAGTCTGTCTGTCTGTCGGTCTGTGTGTCCGCGAATTATGAAACGTGTGACGATAACTTGAGTAAATGTCGACCGATTTTGATGAAATTTGGTAGACATGTTCATTTTACCAATGCCCAGGACGAGTTCGTTGGACAACGTTATCCGTCCAAACGTTCACGAGCAACGCTCACGTAAACGTGAACTTCAAATGTAAAATTGGAATTGTAGGTCGGGGAAAAAATCTAACTTCATCTATTTAATGAGACAATTTTTTTTTTCAAATACAATTTTTTAGTAAAACCAACAGTGACACCGCTATGAAGTATGTGTTAAAGATCGCTAAAACTATTAATAGTTTTTACACAATAAACAATATAACAATAAAGTAATATAACAATAAATTCAATGTTAATATAACAATAATTTCAATGTTAATATAACAATAAAGTACATGATTGGATGCGAGGAAGCTATGTGCCACACGAATTGGCAGTCTATTATTATTATTATTACTATCACACCATTTATACATATAAAATAATGTTTCCAAAGTAACAAAATCAACAGCAGTGTAATGGAAATTACAGTTAATTTTACATTTATTGTATTTTCACCATAATAAAAGCACAAATCAGTTTTATTGAAAATTTACAACGTTAATTACACTTCGGGATTACATTTTAAATGGTTTAAATTGAAATGATTTTTTTTCACTGAAGCCTTAACTAGTTGGAGAGGAATGTTTAGATGAGTCGATTAGAAGAGTAAGGAAGATGTTTGGGGTGGAGAGAAAAGGGACATTACACTGTGGAAAATATTATGAAGGCAAGGGTAGCTCGACTTTATCAGGAGAGCCCTGATAAAATACCTTAAGGGCATAAATACCTTGAAGAGAGAGGAAGGGAAGGAGTGGAAGGGTGACAGCCTCATTAAGGAGTAAAGGAAGTCGACAAAAGGGTTGATCTTAGTACCATCCTTCTCTTGCCTTTACATCTAATTCAGTATTATCCGGCATCCTCTTCCAATATTTTAACAATCAGGTCTGCCATTCTTCTTCCTATTCGTTTGCATCATTAACTTTCTCATGACTTCATTCAAATTATCTTCGAGTATCATTAGCATCTTGCTATGCAATTACATTGTATTAACTAATGTAATGTCCGATATATAGGTTTTCTTTTAACACGGATACGTTTTAGCTCCGGAGTGCAAAAGAAAATTCTGTCACGCAAAAAAAGACGTGAAAAATGTGACACTTTTGAATATCGTACCAGGAAGTTAGGATTTTACAGTAGGTCGATAGGTTTTCATTTATAATGCAATATTTTGACGATACGTGCGCTGAAGTTACAGTAAACGATTTACAAAATGTGACGCTCTTAAATATCGTGCCAGGGAGTTAGAATATAATAGGAGGTAGATTGGTTTTAAATTGTATTCATTGTTAAAATGTTATCAGAGCTCCTGGTGGATCAAATGGTAATCAAAATGGATTAATGTTTCATAATATGCACTTTAAGATATATCTAATATATCAAATAGACAAATGTATACTGGTTTTCTCCACTTAATAGAAAAGTATTAAAATATCGACGTGTGAATCCAATGCCCAAATAATATCCATGAATCCATGTTTTTCTATGAAATGGAAACAATGAGTTCATCTGTTATTCAGCTGTAAAAATTAAATAATGTGATTAGTGTTATAATAACAATGGTTTAGTGAATTTTCCTGATCATTTGCATTATTCACGTTTTCTCGACTTTGTTGAAAAATTATCTTAATATACATTGGCTTTTAACGTTTACCTAATTTTGTCCCACCCGCATCCTCTTCCAATATCTTAATAATCAGTTTGGACATTTTTCTTCCTTGAAGTTTAAATCTTTAGTATTCCCTTGACAGCATTAAATAATTTTTGTACTAACTGGCACTGGCTTAATTTTGTATTATCTGTCAAGTACTTTATTTACTTCAAATACCTTACAATACTTAAGAAGAATTTAATACTTTAGTAAATAACGAGATAATCAATATAATCTGTATATTTTAACTAAGACTGCTCAGTTGTTCGTTTTTAGCACGCAGAAAATATATCTCGTAATTGCTAAAATTTGACTTACAATAATTTAACTTGAGGTACACCAATGTTCTCTTAAATTTTTTAATATCATGTTCTTTCTTGATAACTTTTCACTATCTTAACATTTAAGTAGGACAGGGGTGTCAAACAGAGGTTAATTTGTGTGGCTCTCGATGCTCTGGAATAAAATGAAAACAGAACAATATGTTTCGAAGGGAACATTTGGAAGACAACTTGGGGATTCAAAAGGACACGGACCAACGCAAAGGAAGGGTAGGAAGGCAATAACGTAGTGTAGGCATTGCGATGACTGACAGGACGGCAAGAGAGGGCCATTTTATTTTTGGTCGAATTAGAATCCGAATTCGAAGACCTTCCTTATTGCTCAGAAGTTCGTTGGTTGTCGTGCCACAAAGTTCTTAAGAGCTTCTATCTGCTTTTAGGAGAAATCGTTGTATTTCTTGAAATGAAAGATTATAAAAACGAAAATATATCGACTGTAAATGATCCTTTGTGGGTGAAATGATCGGGTATTTTTTGACAGATATTACAGGTCATTTGAGTAATCTTAATATTACATTGCAAGGCACAGCTCAATTAATTACAAATATGTACGATGAAATAACAAGTTTTGTACAAAAAAATGACTTTGTTTAAAAATTATCTACAAAAATACGTTTTGACTTATTTTCCTATGTGTGAGCAGTTAAAAGCAGAAAATCAAAGTTGCTCCTATTCACAATATTATGTTAAAATTGAAGAAATCAAAAACGAATTCGATAAACGTTATAACGAGTTCAAAGAATTACAAAAAAAAAATTCTCTTTTTATTGGGCCTTTTTCCTTTGAAGTTGAAAATGATCCCACTTCGATGCAACTGGAATTAATTGATTTCCAGAATGATTCCCTTTTAAAAGACAAATATAGAGAAGTAGAGTTCCCAAAATATATTCTTATTTAGGTGAAAAATACCCGGAAATTTAACAGTTTGCTGCACACATTTTATGCTATTTTGGGAGTACATACTTATGTGAGCAACTATTTTCGTCCATGAAATTAAATAAGACGGCCTACAGATCAAGATTAACTTACAAACATCTCTCTGCAATAATGAAGATTGTCTGTTCTCTGTCTTTGAATCCACATATTGGATAACTTGTAGGGGCAAAGCGCTGCCAAGTTTCCGGTAAAAAAATTATAAATAAATAAATTTTATTTTTATAAATACATTAAATTAAATGTTTAAAACATTATAAATTATTACCCTAAATTACATAATGTGTTTAAATTATTATGTTAAATAAATACGAGTTATATTAATATAATAATTATTTAAAGGCAGGTTAGTCAATATTATGTTTGAGGCCAATGAAACACCCCCGCAATTTTTTTGTTGGAACTATTTCTTTGATAATGACGCTAATTATGAAATTTATCTTTAGTTTAGTTACCGACACGACGTCATTTAAATTATCCCCGTATTACTTTTCGCGTCTACCTAGCTTAGCGTATGACTTTATAACCTATCGCATATTTTTCTCCTTTTCTGTCTCCCGTAGTTTAAATTGTTTGAATTATATGCCGCTGCCCGAAGGTTGAGTTTTCATATTTCTGTGGATGTTGCCAAATGGCAAGATTCTAGCGTAACTTTTTCTTGTCTAGTTCTCCTGCCGTAAACGTTTCGGTTCCTAGGTTTGACTATACATTACACGCTGAATAATGGGATTATCTAACGTTTCGCGCAGAGAAAAGTTTGTATCTGGTTTAGCTTAGTTGGTGGAGCATCATATATATACATATATATATACATATATATATATATATATATATATATATATATATATATATATATATATATATATATATATATATGTATATATATGATGCTCTACCAACTAAGCTAAACCAGATACAAACTTTTCTATATATATATATATATATATATATATATATATATATATATATATATATATATATATATATATAGACATATATATATAACGGAAGCTACGTAATCGTTCTGGAGAACGGAAAAAACAGAAATCCGTTTCAGACATCAGGATTCATTTTTGGTTCTGTCAGTCTGTCGGTTGGTCTCAAATTTGAGCTAAATTTGGCAATAATTGTTGTAAAAGCATTATAATTATCAAAGTATACGAAATAAGACGTGAGGAAGCTATGTGCCACAGTAATTGGAAAACTATTTTTTAATTCTTTATATCAGTTTCGATTTTGTTTTTGGGTTTGTTTGCTTGTGTTTGGCTGGCTATTGTTAAAATCTTTGAAGGGCTAATTAACTTACCATTCAATAACCGTGATTGTTACGAACCTTTTTTAAGCCTGTTTATAAAATGATTTATACGGAAAGAATGTCACTTACCTGTGAGTGGTCGTTATTAATTACATTTTTTTTCGAATTTTACCGTCCAAATTTTATCTATGAACAAAGTTGCATAACTTGTCGATGACTCATAAAACCGAAGTGCATAAAAATATAAATGATTTATAATAAAAAAAAGAAGTATTTATACCCAAAATGAAAACTACCAAAAACTTAAAAATTGAATAATTATAACCCTATAATTATTCAATTTTTAAGTTTTTGGTAGTTTTCATACTACGGAAAGTTTAAATTTTAATTTAAATCAAATTATAATTATTATTAACTACGGGAAACAGACAGTGAAAAATACACTCCAGCGCCGGGATTTGAACCACGGGCCTCTATATTTCCAGTATAGAGCTCTATAGAGGCCCGTGGTTCAAATCCCGGCGCTGGAGTGTATTTTTCACTGTCTGTTTCCCGTAGTTAATAATAATTATAATTTGATTTAAATTAAGGGTTATTATTATTAAATGACGAAGTTCTATTAAAAGTTCGAAGTTATTATTATTGATGAAGTTCCTTTCGCTTTTCATTACATATTAATTATATAATCACATTACTATGTATACGGCACTAAATAATTGTACTTAGTAATTGGTACTAAGCTGAGTTAAAGATTTTGTATACTGTAATTCTACAATAATTATTCTTCTCAATAAGAGAAAGTTATAATTTAAAAGTTTAAATAACAATTAGGTTAAGAATATAAATTTCAAATCAGAGTTAAATTTAAAAAACTAAAATTTGTATAAGTTAAACTAAAAAATTTAACTAAAATTTGTAACTGTTTTTTCACACCTAAAGTGGTCCATCACACATCCCTACTAATATTAAATTTATTTAACCGAGACGGATAGAGACATACTGAATGGAACTAATATGTGTGAACTTGGTTGGTTTATATTTAAATCAAAGTTAAAACCAAATGAATGCTGACCGTTTCAGACAATCTTATTGATTTTTTTTTATCCATTGTTGAATTTACATGAAAATGAAATAGATGTTTTTGAGGTAGAAAATGTTTTAACTTGAAACAAAGATAAGGGGGTGGGGGGATGAATGTATGTATATTTATTTAGATAGTAGTCTCTTTGCCGGTTTTTAATTCCTACTCTATGGTGTTAGTGAGCTCGGATCTGCTGCTGAGGGTGTTTGCATGAGTAGGTTGACTTGAAACTTTTTTTTTTACGTCCCGAAATAGTAATTTGTCTCTTGTTACTTTTCAATGTGAAAAAAAGAGTTTGCTCTCTACATCGGTTGCTTTCCATACTTATAGTCAAGTTAAAACTTGGTTGTAAAGAGTAGGCTGTATCGGGCAGGTTTGCATGCACACCTTCTCGATTCAGATGCAAACCAGACCTGATAGGACAGAGAAAAAAAACGACGAACCACAAAAAAAGAAAAGTTGGAGGATTTTCACCTCTCTGTTTTTACTCTAGTAACGTTCCAACGTATGTAGCTTACGTCGAAGGGGAAAAAGTGGGGGGAGGGGAGGGGATGGCTCCAACAAAAACATGACCCCCACCCCTTTTGCTTTATTAGACACGGCACCCGTAAATCTGTTCGTTCGTTACAAGGCCCCTTTCCCCTACCACCACGTCCATGTGACGTCACGATATGAATTACTGCTCCATACCCCGTCCTCTCTCGCCAGTCTACCCCACCTCATTCTCTCTCTCCCTATATGCTCCTGTAAACTGAAACAAGTCTTCAAGTTCCAAATTTAATTCTCCGGTTTTTATACAATTTGTGATTATATGAGTCGATTACGTTTAATTTATTTGATAAATACTTCAAAATTAAATACATTTTTTAAAAAAAATGAGATTAAAGGAATACACAAGCATATAGAATTACCAAAATATAACTAATCAATTAATTATAATTTTTTAAAAATGTAATTAATGTGTAATACATGTTTGTATAGACAATTTTGTACAGGTATCACTAGATTAGGAATTAAGCAAGACGTTTCTTTACCAAATGAAGATATGAACCACTTAAGAATGGAAAGCAGACATTATTCAATAAAGTTTCGCCTGGTAGAAAGACGTATTTCATAATTAGAACATGGTTTTCTCTTTTAAGCATATGTTGATAATTATTTTTAACTCATTCATAAGATTTTTAGATATGGTTACTGCTTAGAAAAGATAGAATCATTTTATGGAATTAATTAAATGAATACATTTTGTATCAATATAATTTTCGGCACATCATTAGATTATTACTCCCCTTATAAACAAATCAGACGGGAGTAACAATCATCAAAACATAACTGTGATATTCCTTTGTCCCATAGTACATTGGACTAAACATCCCTTAGGGTTAATAGTTATTTAGTCAGTCATTTATATTCTAAAAAAGAAAACATAGGGAGTAACAATCAAAAGAAGTACCCATTTTTCTTTATTAAAATCCTACATGAACCATGTTAAACTTCTACTGTATCTTTATCTTCTTAATCGTGTCAGGTAGTGTAGAGCAGTGTTTCTCAAACTTTTATCATCTGTGTACCCTTTCTATAATTTTCGTAACACTAAGTACCCCTTGTTAAAAAAAATTCCATTTCTATTTTGGTTGTCTTTTATTATTTAATTCTTTTTTAGCGAATTTTCAAAGAAAATTAAAATTGCAATGGCTTCAAAATTTTTGAAAAATTTTTCCATGGAAATCCGTTTTAGACCATTCTGAATCGATTCCTAAAATTTAACACTTTTTTTTATGTATGTATGTATATATGTATGTATATATGTATATATGTGTCACTCCAGACGATATCTCCCCTTAGGATGCACTTAAAAATTTCAAACAAATTTTAAAATGTCAATAATATCAAAAGAAAGGATGAGTTCGTTGGCCAGAATTTTTGGAGTACATTTAGGGGTCAAATTTTGACCATATAGGGTCAAAAAACGTTTTTTTCCATTTTACCCCCCTTTTATGTGAAAATATGATAAAAGTGTAAATAACAACATTTACTGTACTCTTAAAGAGCTTTCCAACGACATGCATCTTGAAGGGTAAATACTATTTTGACTTTTGTACCCCGTACCCCTGTGTACCAATTTTTTTTTTCACCCGAGCAAATTCTAAACCAAAATTTTCCTATATTATCATAAGCCAATAAAACGCAGATTTCTTTGAAAATTCGCTCATTAAGTCATGGTGCATGACTGGACTTTTTTTCTAATAGTGTCAATCGATATTGTTCTTTAATAAAATGAAATCATATAAATATAAACTATGTACTTTCTTTCTATAAAATTGTTATAATTCGTTATAACCACTTATATTGGAACATTTTCAACACTTAAGGTTTAATCCTTTTTAAAAATGGAAATTAAAAACTTTCTATTTGTCAAATATTTACAAATTATTACTCTTAAAAAGTAATTTGTCCAAAACTAAAACAAATAAAACCAAGGAGTTAAGTCTAATAATGTGAGTCACTTCACTCATTGGGATTTGTCCCACGACTCTAGTCGTCATGTAACAAATCTAACAAGAAATAGCATGAATATATAAAAAAATAATAATAATAAAATATGCGTATACTTCAATATCAAAAAAAAAGAAATTAGTACATAAACGAAAACTAAAATTCAATTTAAGAAATAAATTAACATGGAACCAAATTATGATGAACTCTGTTGCCTCAACATATACAATTTTAGCCTTCTCAGGATAAAATTGACTACGCGGTCAAAGCCCGGTGCAGCACGTACCCCCACCAAACTCTTCCCGTACCCCCAGGGGTACGTGTACCACACTTTGGGAAACACTGGTCTAGAGCTAGAGGTTAGAAAAAGAATATCCAGGCTAGCGGTCAGGAGTCTGCTGGGCAGCTGGCCTTTCAAGTGCAATCTTTTTGTGTACTCTAGTGCCTGTCCCATCTTGAACTATTGACTTAAATTATTTGTAGCTTATAATGTCTTTATTTATTGGATGTCGTAAATAGCAAACTTTTGGGTGTAGTAAGTAAGGATAAAGAGATATATTGAAAATCCTAGACACTATACAAAGTAAAGGATAACACAAATAGTCTCTCCACGTAAATTGTTAAAATTTTATTTTAGACTCAGTCTTATGTCGATCTCCGACATGAAATAGACTCACCACTCACCTTATTCATTTTATTATGTAACCTTTTTTTTTCTTCTTCTTTCTTTGTCCACAATAGGCACTGATGATGGCCTTTTGAAGGCTGAAAGCTGCTTTGGCAATAAAAAATTTTAACAATTTACGTGGAGAGACTATTTGTGTTATCCTTTATGATGACCTCCATTTAAGCTCTTAGATCTATCACTATACAAAGTGTTCTTTGTAAGACAATGACATCATTAATATTTTCTCTGTGAAGCTAAAAGTCCTATGTAGCGAAGCTTATGAGATGAAGCATACTTTATTTATTGAATAATACAACTAAAAGCATAATAAATAATTCTAGTGTTGTTAATACATGTGAATAAACTAGATTTTTTTTTATTTTACTAAATATCTTATCTAAGAACAGTGTAAAATTAATTGAAAATAAAACCAGACGAACCAATTAAAATAAAATTGTTTTATGAAGGCTTCTATAAAAAAAAAGAAATTATTTTTGGAAAAAAGGGAATCTGTGAATTCATTAGAGAAGGTTTAGTTTTTTTTTCTTTTTCTTGCTCTCTATTTCAGATTTATTGTTATAGCTGCCACTATGTTTTACCATGGTAAAGAGAGATTTTATTATGTATATATAATCTGGTGCAAGCCATTAAAGGATTGCCTTTGCTCCACTTTATTGCCCCTCGGCTTTGCTTTCTTTTCCTTTTTGCTCCTTGTTTTTACATAATTACCTCCAAAACCATTCATATCCCCCCAGTGAAATATGCGGCAATAACATTTTTTTTTTCTTAAGGGCATGATGGTGGCAAGGGGTTGCGAGGCCCATCATAATACTTGGGTTTTATATGTATATTCTTTTCTTTTTCTACTTTCTTTTCCCAGTGCGATACTTTCTTCAAAAATAACTCTTTATCTCAAAGGAAACAAGTAATTTTGTGATTTATGCAAAATACTTTAGAAGACTAATTAAAAGGTTGTTTAGTAAACCCTTAACATATATCATCGTTAAAATCTAAAAAGTAAAAATTAATAGACTTTTTTTTAGAAAAAAAGACTGCTTTTCATTTTGTTTGTAAAAAAAAATACGAAGAAAAAGTTGGTTTTTACTTTCTCATATAAAGAGAAAGTATTGTGATGGGGCGAAAATTCGATTTGAGGTTTTAATGGATGTACACATTTGAGGTCCACTGATTCCAAAAAAGTGGTTTTTATAAATGTTTCTGTCGCGTCGTTTGTGCAGATGCGGGGAGCCTAAACTACTGGGCCGATTTTGACGAAATTGGGCATACATGTTCAGAAAAATCATACCTCGAGGTGAAATGGAGAAATAAATTTTTGCTCCAAATTTGAGGGGCGCTACCGCCAAAAACTCTGAAAAAAACGTAAAAAAAAAATTATTTCTCGACAACGGTTTCGACGATTTTATAGGCCATTTAAATACGAATCTAATGATATTATACAGGCTGTTTTCCCGGGAAAAAATCTAATTCCTGAGAATATAGCTTTAACGTAAACAGAGAGAGGCCAGTTTCGATTCCCCGGCGAGGAGATGTTTTTTTTATAATAAATTTTGATGAAATATTCTATAATAATTAAATATACCTAAATACCTACAAAACTCAGAACTAAGAAATGGAAAACACTGGGCTAAATAATTATGAACTCGTATATGAAAAAGTTTGTCTGAGTTGTCTCGGACCGATTTTTTTTTCTCTCTAATTCAGTGTTATAGATTGGTATTTCAGACTTGTTAATATGGCATTTCTTATGGGAATAGGTATTTCTTTATAGAGGATAAAACTTAGACTAACTGCTCAGTAAATAGGCAAACTAATTTCACATATCCATGCCAGAAAGTGTGCTAATATCTTAGAAACATACTTAGTTCCATGCCTTTCACATTACCATTCATTTTCGATGTTCCTGATAAAAGCCTACCATCTAGTAGTGCTCTGCCCTATACATTTAATTTTCCTCAGAAAATTCTATGAGTGGAAAATGTTTCTTTTATAAGAGACTTCAAAATGGCAAAGCTTGTAACATAACTTTTGAAGTATAAAATATTGAATATTCTTTTACTCGTACATATGGAAATTATTTATATTTGTAATACACGGAATGTAAATATTATATATATATATATATATATATATATATATATATATATATATTATAATTGATGATTGGACAAAAAGATAATATGACCCGAGCTTAGTGGACGAACTCCATCTCCCACCTTGTGCTATCCATAAATAATAGGCCTTAAAATTCGTATCAGATGCTTAAAGTATTTTCGACATTTGGCGGTCCTGGCTTGGTGTTCCAAGTAAACAATTAGCCTATAGATGAATAATAATTCAATTTTTTTTTTTTTTATTAAACTAACTGCTATAGTGGAATCTATTATCTTTTATACTCTACAGTTTTTTTATCGGAAGTGAAGTGTTTATCTTTTATTTAGGATAGATAGAATTACTGCGCTAACATTACCAAAAAGTAACGATGAACAAATCGTTAGCTTTTGATACTACTTGTGGATAAAAACTTGTGTTTTAACGTTAGGAAATTATGTGTTCATCGTTAGTTTTTGCTGCATCTTACTCTAAGAAATAACTGAGTATTTAATGTTTAAACTATGTCATTGAAGCTTTATCAATGTACTCGAGAAATTAATTATCGTTCAAAATTACTCTAAACTGACGATAAAAATATACACAACCATGCAATGTTGGTTAATGAACTTTTCACATTTTGAATTGTTAAGAGAGGGTACTTGTAATTTTAAGGATTGGTTTTTCTTCCATAATATCGTCATATCAAAAACAATTGACGTCATATTTTCCTAATGACGTTAAGATAACAGGGTAGGCCGAGTTTTTAAATCCCTTCTCTAAAGCTTATAAAAAAAATAAAATCTCATTCCTCATTGTAAAACCAAGTTAACCGCTCCAGTTTAACCAAAAGTGGTGGTTTTGGAGGGGATATTTAAAAAAAAAGAGCGGGTATAAGTGTTTGCTGGCACGGCAAGAAAAAGAAAAGGGCCTGAAGAACCAACTATTAGGAAAAAGCATCAAAGAAAAGGGCGCTCTAGAACCAAACTCAACAACCACCAACAATTCAACGATGAAACTTTAATCCAACCACAGGCAAAAACCCCCCAAGCAAAATAATTGAAATTAAGCTTATCTACACTCAAAACGAGACCCCTCATTCCTTGTACCAGTTTGGAAAACTTCATCAAATCAAAAAACCCTTCCCCCTTTTAACTCCATGCAAAATCGGTACTGTTGAACTTTTCCATACCATTCTTAGAGACCTTAAGAAAATTGTATGAGAGGAAAATGTTTCTATGATAAGGTACTTTAAACTGGCAAAGCTTGTAATAAACTTCGATAAATCTCTGATTATAACTTTACAAAACTATTTCTTGGTTTGAATTTGCCTTTTGCCTTTTAACGGTGGTCTTATCGATTCCCTTACATTTGATTGAATTGAGAAACTTGTATTAAAGTTTAGTTTATAGCTTTAAATTTTACTTTTTTAAAACAATAAAATTAAAGCGAATCAAGTTTAAAGTCCTAATCGTTAGATAATTAGTGAGTAGTTCAATCATTATCAATGTAGAAATGAAAAAAAAAATACGTTTGGTGTCGCGGGATACCCGGTAGGAACGAAGCTCCTGGCGCTTTTCAAAATATAAATTTTAAAATCACTACTAAATACAGATGCTAACTGCTTACACATGGTAGAGTTAAAAAAGAGACCTAATTATAAGATATACTATGTTAACTATTGGTACCTACTTAGTGGAGTTAAGGCACAATTTTAAAGTTTTTTTTTTCATTTAATTTATAATGACATATAACTTTACAAAATTATGATATAAAATAAATATGTATTGAATTTTTAGAAAGTAGGTGATCATGATAAGTTGATAGTTTAAGAGTATGATAATAATAGAGAGTCTAGTAGGGGGGGGGGGGGGGGGGGGGAGCCACCCTGCATTCTTACTATTCATCACAACTCTCCTTTTCAGCAATATTATAAAATGAATCACTCCATTACTAAAGAACGTCTGTCTGTATCAAGTTAAAATTATACATGGCTGTTTCAATTGTATCTACTCAAGACGATGTATATGAAGTTTTATTAAAATTGTTTAGTTAAAACGTGAAATATCGGTAGAAACGTTGTTTTCTCTATTTTTAACGTTTTCACGTTAAAAACGTCATTTTAGCGATCATAGCGGTGTCACTGAATTTGAAATAGTTGTTTGTCTCACCGAATAGATGAAGTTAGAATTTGTTTCCCGTCATAAAATTCCAATTTTACATTTGAAGCTTACGTTTACGCGTGAACGCATAAACGGGTAACGTTGTCCAACGAATTTGTCTTGGGCATTGGTAAAATGAACATGTGTCCCGAATTTCAATAAATCGGTCAACTGACTATTTCCGTCACGCAAAAAAGTCATGGAAAATGTGATACTTTTAAATATCATTTGTGAAAGTTAGGATTTAACAGAAGGTCAAGAGGTTTTCATTTATAGTAGAATATTTTGATAGGCGTGCTGAAGTTTCAATAAACGAACTGCAAAATGTTTCTTTCTTAAATGCCGTGCCAGGTAGTTAGAATGTAGTAGGAGGTAGATTGGTTTTCACGTGTATTCATTATGGTACTATATTTTGCCGATAGAGTATATATACATTTTCAATTTCATATAAAATGATATCAGAGTTCCTAACGGACCAAATTGTAATCAAAATGGATTACTGTTTCAGATCCATCTACTGTAACACATGTATACTAATTTTCTCCACTTCATGGAGAAACATTGAAATGTCGATATGTGGACTGAGTGCTCATAAACATATATATAATTCAATGTTTTTTCATGAAAAATTAGTCTTTTTTGGTCTTAATAGTACATTACGCGTCGAGTACGGAAAGTAACATTTTGCATGCGAGTGTGGAGTTTGCACCCGAGCGATAGTGAGGGTAGTAAAACCACACGAGCAATGCAAAATGCCGTTTTCACACGAGTTGCGTACCGTACTTTATCTACGATTGTTAGATTTAAATAATAAATACAGAAAAAATAAACTTGCTGTATGTAAGTTCGTATCTCTCTCTTGATAAAGATGGCATTAATTCTTGAGTTGTATTTTTTTGCTGAATTAATTATTTCTGGAGGAGTATTATTCTCCACATTTTCGTCAAAGTCACTTGATTCACTCATTGTTGTTCACTAAAAACTCGATAAAAACAGTTACTTTAATAAAAGAACAGCAAATTAGTTTTGTTAAATGTAAACAAACTCGCTAATCGTGCGTAAAGCTGAAGAATTCCTCTGCAATGAATACAAGTACGTAAATAATCACTTTCTACGCATCTAAACAAAGATATAATGTTTATATTTCGTATGAATCGTAGATAAACTTATTTACAGGGTATTCGGAAAGTGTGGAACCCCTAATATTTCTAGAAGTATGCAATTTCATGGAAAATGACACAAGTAGTACGCAAGTGGAGTTCTCATTTAAGATTTTAAAGTTTCTCGTCACAGGGCTTTTAAGGACCGTTCCAAGGGCTTGAAGTTGCTAACATCTAATGGATTTTTTGAAACCCTACAACTTATAATTGTGTAATTTTTCATGAAACTGTATACTTCTGGAAATTTATATATGAGCAGGTGGTCCCATACATTTCGAACACCCTGTTTACTGCACACAATGTTATGCTTTTCCTATTAACCTTAAGTATGTCAACAAAAGTTATTTAGTAATTCACAGGGAGTAAATTTTCAGAAGGGAACTTGTTTATTATATCAAACAGAAAGGCATCACTTAAATTTGTGTTTAACCATTAAATAAGTAATTTGATAGAGCGCTGTAAACTATTGCATCTCTTATCACTAAACGCACATGTTTAAACAGTTTAGAGAGACACATGGGTACAACAGTTTCATGGGTTAGCAGTTTACATGGGTAATTACTCGGTCGAATAAATACAAATTGCTGTCTATTTACTATTTACATTCCCTCGCTCTTTCTCTGAGTATATTCACTAAATTACAGGGATATATGAGGGGAAAATACTACCTACACTAACGAACTACTCGACTTACATACTTTAAACTTCCTCAAACCAATTAAAGCCATGTCTGACAAACTATTTTTTTTATGTGTACGTAATAAACGGCATCATGACGATTTACTGCTAATTATGTAAAAAGAAAAATAAATATTGTATTCTATGTATTGTAAAAATTTAGGTATCTGGATATCTATCTACACTGAAAAAAGATCAAATCTTGTGTTTGCTTCAATTAAACATCATGATGCACCACAGCCCTGAAGATGCTTCCAGTAGTGGAAGCGAAACGTCAGATTTCAACCCTTTCGTGACGCGGATTTCACCGGAAAATCAAGCTGTTTATGACGAATCTACCCGCGGAAGCCTACGCACCAATTTACAAAATATTTTGCCAATTAGTGGGGCACATAGCTTTCTCGCGTTCTATAACTTTCTTAAATAATGTCATCCTTTTACAAACCGTTACTATCTAATTTATCTAATTTCCCCCCTTTTTTTAAAAAAAGGGGCTATGTCGAAATTGTTTTTATTTTTTACATGAATGAAAGTATCCGTTTAGCAAAATTTAAAGAGCGGATTCTTGTTAATATTAATATGGGACCATCTGTGGGCTACGTTCGACATACCATCCAATTGTTTAAATATCAGATATGTACTGTTTATAAGATACAGGTGTAAATAAATGTATGTTTGTTTGCTTGTAAAGGATAAACAAATGGACGTAGAGAGTTAAATCTTATATAAGATCAACAATAGGCTAAACATATTTCCTATGATATAAATTTTATTAAAATCGGGCGATTAGTTTTCAAGATATGATGGTTCGCAAAAATTGAACGACTGACACGGAACCAAACATGTTACCTGATGTCTGAAACTTGAAAGGGATTTCTGTCTTGGAATTTTTAAAATTGGAGACATCAAAAATTTCCTTCTTGCGAACGATCAAATAGCTTCTGTTGCAAAAATGACAAAAAGCGAGATTTAAATCAATTTCTACTATACCTTCAAGTAACTGATCTAACACTGACAATTGGAGACTAATGTTGCCCGACACAAGGAGATGTAGATACAACTAATATTTTAGTTCCTTCAAAGAGGCTGACCGGAAAGACATAAAATACCCTCTAAGTTACCTCCATACTTTGGAAAAAAAGATCTTCCTTCCGACAGGCCTCTATTACACTCCTTAAATATGAACCCTTTTATTTTAGCAGTTCAGCTGTTGATTACCTGTTTCTTTTAGTAATTATTGTTTAATTACTACGTTTTTATTAGCTTGCTTTCTTGTTTGTTTGTTTGTTTGTTTGTCCGGTACAAATCTGGCAATCGATTTCTAACTAACTTCCCGAATAGCTAGATATTTAAAACTTCTAGCATAGCTCAGAACACGATGACAATGCATTATTTCAATACTTTTAGCCATCTTTCAGCAGAATTTAATTGGTTTTCAGCAAATTTTGCTGTACAGAAAGTTTGTTCGGAAATATCTGAAAGTTATTTTATTTGTTTTGCCATGTCCCATATTTACGCAATCTTCATTTTGACGGGTCTCAAATTTGTGATAGATAAACATTGAATGACAGCAAAACATGAAATATCGATTATTATTATATTATTTCAAATATATCGATGGCACGGTTTAGATTTGGTGGGGAGATCCGTTGTACAAAGATTTGTCCTTTTCTAGGTTTTTAGATCAGCTCTCTAGATGGTTGTCATTTATGTGAAGTAAATCAATTCGGAACTACTTTTTTTTTCACTAACATTATATATTATATAACAATAACAATTATATTATCAACATTACATACGATTCAACAGAAAATTTAAAAACGTAGTATATAAAAAGTTCTTTTTATCTTGAAATTTTATTAATTAAGAAAGAGAAGAATAAAAAAAAACCTAAAACTTATTTGCCGATTTTGCTTTTAGGAGTGACTATATTCAATAGGTATTCTTTGCAGAGTGTAAAAAGTCTCTCTCTCTCTCTCTCTCTCTCTATATATATATATATATATATATATATATATATATATATATATATATATATATATATATATATATACACAATTTGTGTTAGTGCGAGACACCAAGGGATGTGCCACGCAAGCGTGACACATAGGAACTGTTCCAACATCAGACATTACGTCACAAATATGTTGGCTCGGCATTACGCCATTTCCTGCATCGTTTCGTCGCGTCCGACTCATCAGGGGCCCGACGATGCCCACCCAACTCTGACTCGCAAAGAATAATTTGAATAAATTTGTTCATGATAGTTAATTCATCGAAATCGGTTCATTTTGCTTTAAGCTTTTTCGCAGAGTGTAGACGGTGGACAAACATAATATTAAATGCCACTTTCTTAGCCTCACAATGAACGACTTCTGTCTATTTGCTCCTAATAGTTAATTTATTGATGTCATTTCAGTTTATACTTCACACTTCTTTTCAAAGAATAGAAAGGGGATAAACATTATTTGATAAAACTTGTGGAAAAATATTACCTTGGTGCATTTCCGCATATTTACATATTTAAATAGTTCCAATGTTTTGATTTTACGGATCGACGTTAACAGGTATCAAAATATATTTAACATTGATAATAAAAAGGATTAGGGTAAGGTAACAGATGTTAGTTTTAAGTTCAAAGGTATTATTCCAATCTTGTGAATACTTCTCTACTAATAAAAACTTTATACATCCCTTAAATTTTCATTCAGCTTAGGAATCAGAAGCTGTTAACTGTTTTATACCTAAAGCAATAAGTTGAAAAAAAAATAACCGTTTTGTATCCATTTTATTAGCATTACTATGTTTAAATGTAATCCTTTACCTTAAGTACCCTGATATTTAAGAGTTTAATCGCGTCATAAAAATAAATGTTTTCTTCCTTATTGGACTATAAAAACCAAGTTTTATCTTATAAATATATTTATTTCTACTTATTATTTTTTTTTTTCTCTAAATGTAATTTTCCTTTGTGTACCATAAGTGGTTTGGCGTAATATTGTTTTCTGTTTGCTTTTAAAAGCGGGATCGGTTTTCTCGTAAATACAGATTTTAGCGTTGGTGTATTTTTTGTGTTCCTCAGTGGAAAGGATTTTTTTATCTTTTTAATTATATCTCATTTTTTATTTTCTATTTACAATATAATTTTCTTTTTGAGTCTTTACCTTTTCCTCAACGAATCAACTATTTATCGTTCTCTTGTATTTGTATTTTTACACTTTTTTGTGTGCACATCTTTTTGAATATATAATTTTTTCCCGTAGTTTTCATTATTACTTTGTAACAATAAATTGAATAAATGGGAGATTTTTTTTTTTTTTTTTTATTATTATTAAATGTTTGTTTAGGTTTTTAGATAAAAAAAAAAATAACTTTGGATAAAACAAACGCATCTTTGATTTGGAAGTTTGTTTTCCATTCATGTTTGTGATTGATTTTCTCTTTGTGTACAGTGTACAATGCTATGTGAGAAAGTATAAATTATTAGAACAAGTTTATTAGGGTAGAATTTACACTTACTGTAATTAAATCTTTACAATTGGATTCACCGGGTCTTGAGTAGTACATTGCTTTTGTATATTAGCTACTTATGTAAGGAGTCTGGTTTCGATTGACGTCACCGATATCGAGAATTAGATATTGGTGTTCATATTCACCCTACGTTCGTTGTTTACCCAGAATCGAGAGGATGGGTAGCTACTCTTCTGCAGCTGATACAATTCGACACAATAACTCCGAGTCACTCATTATAAGATGATATTATGTGGCGTCGTCTTGTATGGTTTAAATTAAATTACATGGAGAAATAGTTGTTTAATGAGCTCATTTATTTATTTAATAAACATTTTTTAAGAGTCCTCAAACAGCTGAAGCCACAAGTAAGGCACTCTAATACATAAAACCATGCCATAATTATGGCTAAAAAAAAGAAACAAAAAATTAATCCTAATTCGTCTAATTAGGGTTTCGAGGTCATCCTGGAAACCCTATAATTTCAGTAGTTCGTCCGTCCATCTGTCATATCTTGGATCATATCTCCCGACTTATTTTATTTTAGTTAGAGATTTTGAAATTTAGTATGCAAATCAATTAAACTCCTTTGCCCGAAAACAGAAAATAAATTGTCTAACTTCACAACTCGAAATTTCGTCTATCAGCGATTTATTGCTAACTATTCGCAACATTTAATTATTTATTTGTAATTTTTGAGTGGGGTATCATTTTAAAGGTATTGAAGATTGAAGAGTAGATCACAATTATATACCGCGTTTCCAAAAATGGAGGCCATTTTACCCTTGAAATTATCAAAACAAAACCCAAAAAATGTCTGGTCATGTATGGTCAGGTCCTAAATATGAAGAAAAAATAAGTCCCTGTTTTATTTTTTTTATTTTTGAGTGAGGTATTATTTTTAAAAAGTATCGAAATGTTGATCACAAATGTATACAGCGTTTGCAAAAATTATGCCCATTTCACCCCTAAAAGAACCAAATAAGTGCATCTTGCTCCTCCAAAGGGCACCTTTTTATACAGATTTTAGTAAAAAAAATCGGTCCGAAACAACGAACACAAACTTTCTTATAAATGATGAGTTCATAATTACTTAGCTCAGTGTTTTCCATTTATTAGTTTTCGTATTTTCGTAGATACATTTAATTATTATTGAACATTTTATCAAAATGTATCAAGAAAATGACTTCTCCTCTGCGGGGAATTGAACTCGGCCTTTCTCCGTCCGCATCGAAGCTATTTTCTCAGGAAATAGATTTTGGAAACGGCTTATATCGTTTGATTCGTATTTAAATGGACTACATTCTAAAAAAAAAAAAATTAATCAAATTTCAAGAAATAATTTCTTTTTTCACAATTGTTCAAAGTTTTTAGGGGTAGCGCCCCCAAATTTGGAGTTAAAATTCTCGTTTTCATCTGTGGTATGATTTTTCTGTTGTATGCCAAATTTTCGTAAAAATCGGCCCAAAACCCAGGCTCCTCGCGTTTGCACGGACGACAGAATGACATTTTAAAACCACTTTTTTGGACTCAAGGGACCTCAAAACGTGTAAATCCATCAAAATTACAAAATCTAATTTTCGCGCTATCACAATGCTTTCTCTTTATATGATCTTGTGTATGAGAAGATAAAAATGTAAGATTACTGATTTAGCCGTAATTAGGAACGCTTGTTCTACTTTTTACACAATGTAATAAAAGTTTTAATTCTACGTACAATTATTAATTTACGAGCTAAGTAAGGAATGTCATACATATTTGTAATTTTCTAGTAGGTATTTCTTTTCTATTATTTTACTGTTGTTTACATCAATATTAGAAGGAAAAAACATTATTTTTTCATTTTCTTATACTTATTTTCCTCTCTTTATTACAACCTTAGTATTATTTCTCCCTATTCATTATTCTCTTGTATTTGTAAAATAGGGGAAGAAACCAACGTTTATTGTACTCATAGACTTTGAAATAACTGAAAAGATCTTTTCATATTTTTGGTCTATCATTTTGGTCTGGGAGCTTTGTAATTTTTGTAAAGTTTTTTCCCCTATTTCCATGTGCATATCAATGGCTTTTGTTTTGAAATTGTAGTATTTTTGGATTTTGCAGGAAAAGCAGAATGTTTTTGTGCTTCTTCGAATTATGTTGCTTTTAATTTAAATTCTATAATTTTCCTGGTATAATAAGTTTAAAGTTGAGTAGTTCAAGATGATTCTTGCTGTTTTAAATATTATGTATAGCTTATAAATATTTGATATAGTTACTGAAATAATTACAAGCATACAGAATATTGACTAAAAGGCATGCGTAGAGTGCATGCTTATTCCAATACACATTCAGATTCTGGATTCAAGCTCGAGAATTGAACAGTTGTATTATAGTTGAGGCAGTGAAGTCTGAATGAAAGCAGACTTCCATAGATTCAGATTACGAATTCATGCTCGAGAATTGAACAGCTGTAGTTGATGCTGTGAAGTCATAACTGAAGCAGGCTTCGACAGATTCATATTCTGAAGTCAGGTTCGAGAATTAATCAGCTCTAGTTAAAGCAGTGAAATCACAATGGAAGCAGACTTCCACAGATTCAGATTACGAATTCAGGCTTGAGAATTGAACAGGTGTAGTTATATTGGAAACTGACTCCTGATTACGCACGCATTTGTCTGAGGCAAACAGTTTACCGGATTTTTATAGGCATTCTTGTTTCCGATTCCGATTGCTGTCGGTGCGCACGGACATATCTACATATATAAAATCCAAATACCACTCACTGACTGACTGACACATCACGATATCTCTGAAACCACTGGACCTATGACCATGAAATTTTGTAGGTGTGTTCTTCTTACCTCCTAGGTGCTCGCTAAGAAATGTTTTTAAAATCCGCCGTCTTGATTTAAGATGGCGGCCATTTATATAAAAACTTCGACAAGACGATATCTCCGGAACAAATTGCACTAGAACCTTGAAATTTAGAAGCTTCCTTTGTATGAAAGTAGAAACTATTGATAAATGGTTTAACAATCGGGTGTTTTGATTCAAGATAGTGGCCATATATATATAAATATGCGTAGAACAAATCTACAGTCTTAGTCCGATCTCGATGAAAATTTGCATACTTAACCTTCAAAGCAAGGGGAAAATCTCTGTCTACATGAATTTTTAAAATTTAAATATTGGTACACAGGGGTACAAGTAATGAATACGGGGTCAAAGTAATTAATACCCTTTATTATGCATATCGTTAAAAAGCTCTTTAAGAGTATAGTAATTTTTGTTATGTAAAGTTTTATCATATTTTCACTTAGAAGGGGGGTAAAATGGAAAAATATAGCTATTATATATATAAAGTGGCTAATCAGCTGATCGGGTATTCAAAATGTTTGGGCACTTCCAGACCACCTAGAGACCCGCGTTTTTTTGCGTTTGGTCCCGAATCGGCCCAAACCGACTAGAAAAATCTGAAAAGTCGAAAAAAATTATTTTTACCCCCCTTAAAAAAATAAAAACGGGGGACGCGAATTGAAGGGTTTCTTCGAAGGGCTATAGCGGCTAAACAGTAAGTCGTATCGAAAAGCGGATAGCACCAACGGTAACTGATTTTAAAAGATCTACAATTTTGGTTCTATGACTTTTTGTCGTACGACCATCGGTTCTACCTTAAATCGAGTAAATTTGGTAATTTTTGGTCAAATTTTGACTTTTAGCTCTCATGGCGTCCGCGATTATTGGCCGATTTAATTTTCGATTGGGGTATTTAAACCCCACACTAATGCTCTTTAAAACGAGTATTTATTTTTCAAATTATCTGTCATTTTTGCCGAGAAAAATGAATATATATAGAGAAAAAACTAATTTAAAATACCGTAAATAACGTCATGTTTACGTTTATTTTAATACATAATACTTTTTATAAGGTTATGTTTATGGTTATGTTATAGTTAAAAACAAGAATAAATAAATATAAACAAATATTGAATAATAAAGTATGTTGTTCGCTAGGTAAAAGATAATAAATACATTTGTTTCCGCGAAAACACACTTTGTAAACAAATGCCCCCTCTCTTTCTCCGTCAGTCTCCCTGACCAGTCTTACGTGTCCAGCCGTGGTGTGCACTTCTACTCCCCAGATCTTTTGTTATACTACCGACATTTATTAAGGTATAATTTTATTCTTATTTATTTAATTGTTTTTATTACCATATTATTGTAACTAGAATTGTTTTTAATAGGTTGTTAAATTCTATATTAAGAAAATGTTTTAATTTATTTAAATGAATATTTTAGTTTATTTAAATGAATTATTTACATTATTTTAATGAATATTTTACTTTATTTATATGTATGTTTTATTTTATTTAAATGAATGTTTGTTTATTTAAATGATTTTTTTTACTTTATTTAAATGAATTTTTATGTTTATTTAAATAAATTTTTTTACTTTATTTAAATAAATGTTTTACTTTTTTATTGAGTCGAAACGTCTCTTCACTAATAAAATAACTTCTGAGTTTAGTATCTTCTTACAACTCACCGTCCATCATAACTACGTATAATAAATGTTTTACTTTTTTTTTAATTGTTTTATTATCATATTATTATTACTAGAATGAACTGATTTATAGTTTGTTAAATTCTATATTAAGTTGGTATATTTCAGTTTATTTATATGAATGTTTTACTTTATTTAAATGAATGTTTAAGTTTATTTAGGGCAATTTATAGTTTAGTTGTGTGTATGGCAAATTATTTCGACGACATTGTTTTCATTTTTATATATGATGCAGCTAAATTTATATATAGAATTATTATTTCTCCTTGACTTTAACTACTTATGTTTCAATTAATCTCGAGTACTAATAAATAATCAAATAAATTGACAAAGGTTCTATGTTTATTTTTATTATTCTGTAATTTAACTAATCAAATATAATTAAATTTATTTCATGACAGGGCCTACAGTTTACTCTAATATATTAACACTGTGACACAGTCAGCGATTCCTAGCATGAACCTCACGATTAGGACCATCGATTCTACTGCTTTTTCTCAGAAAAATTACCGCTTTCCAACTATATAAATCATATTGGATGTTGTCAACCAAAATTTCGGGTCAAATTTTCCGGCCTAAATTTGATCCTTTTGAAATTCATTTTCCCCAAAAATGAACCAACTTCAAAGAAAATTTGTATATATACGCTTTATTTAACATCAGAAAAAATAATGTGGAAGAATTTTTGAAAAAATAAAGAATTAAATATTTCTTATACACGTAACACATATATTAGAAGGTTATTTTAGGTTGTAACCTTCTGCAGGATATTTTAATATTTTTTTAAATTACATAAATGTATGTGTCACTCAATATATGATTTGGGTCAGAAAATTGTTTTCATTACCTATCGGTGTAAACATTAATTAGCTGTAATTAATTAATTAGAGATTTATATTTGAGTTTGATCCATGTTGGAAAGTACTTATAGCGTGCTTATGTGAGATCTTCGTAAAATTTTGAAAATATAGATTAGTATTTGCATATTTCTGTATAGTTTAAAAGTAAATGTGTTTGATTGTAGAGTAGTAAATATATTTATTTTACACGTTTTAGTTTATTTAGCAAAATAAAGAATAAAGTAATCTAAAAATTAAAGATGGTGGCTCAATCTTAAAAAGAGTGAGACATTTTTTTAAAAGTGGCGAATTAACACCTCTCATGGAGTTGCATATGTAACAGATTTAAATGACCTTATTGATTTCGTGTATCCTCCCCTGAATCCTCCCTGTATCCTTTCCTGAAGTTCTTTTTAATAGTGAGCAAGCAGCCAATGGCGATATTAGTAGGCACAAATGAAAATGTAAATGAAATAAGTAAATAAATATTAGAAAATTAAATGGATCACAAAGTGTATGTTACAGTTTGGATACAGAAGTTGATAGTGAAATTACCCTGGGGGGGGGGGGGTCAATACATAGATGTGTCAATATTGAATTGTGTAAGCCATTCAGGTTTACCAGATTATAGGTTAACTTTTAAAGAGGGTGCAGATGTCATATTAATGAGAAATTTAAATTCCACTGATCAATTCATTAGTTAATGGAAAGAAACTATTATAGTTAAGATATCTAAATATTTTTTTCAAGTTAGAAAACCGTCTTCGGAGAAACAATATTAATTCCAAGAATAACTTTAAATTTTAAGTTGGAAATAGAGGTGTGGAAACTATGCGTAGACAGTTCCCTCTGAAAGCAGCTTACTCGATGACAATAAATAAATCCCAGAGTCAAAAATTATCTTTAGTTAGTGTGGATCTCAAAGTTTGTAGTATTATATTTGATGAAATAGCCTTCTCAATTAACCAATATGATAGTAATAGGTATAATATAGTAATATTACAGCCACTGATTGAAAATTAAAGATGGTTGCTCATTGTTCAATCTTAAGAAAGAGGAAGAAATTGTATACGAAGTGACGTATTAATACCTCTTAATGGAATTGCATATATGTAACAGATTTATATGACCTTATTGATTTCGTGTATCCTCCTGAAGTACTTTTTAATAGCGAGCAATATCTCCAATATTTTAAGGTATATCTCTAATACGTATCTAAATATTATTTTCAAGTTAAATACCCATCTTTGTTATATATTATCAGAGTTCATTAGAAATAAATCCCAGGGTCAAAAATTATCTTCTATTGGTGTGGATCTCAGAAAAATGTCTTTAGCGCCGGCCAATTTTACGTCATAGTAAGAAGTAGCTTCTTCATTCAAGTTTTGGTACCATGTGAGAGGGTTACAGAT
This sequence comes from Gerris lacustris, assembly GCA_951217055.1. Classification (NCBI taxonomy): domain Eukaryota; kingdom Metazoa; phylum Arthropoda; class Insecta; order Hemiptera; family Gerridae; genus Gerris; species Gerris lacustris. Next base: position 52,407,298 of record OX578282.1, read on the forward strand.
GGAATTGCTTATACACGGAACATTCTTTACTATCCATTACTACATAGTTAAGTATTTTGTGTAATTATATTAGTTTTGGGTGTGGCCTAGCTATATGTTTCCTCCGGTTGGCGAGGAAATTCCTATTAGGGAGGCGGAGTTAAATTTTTTCCTTATTTTATAATTATTTTGGAAAAAGTCCTGCGATATTGTGGGAGGACCCATTTTCAAGTAATTTATTTTATTTTAATATTTAAGCCATTTTCATTTTCTATATTAAGCTAAACAAATAATTAAGTATAAAGTATTATCCGAAGAAAAGTGAAGTATAAGTGTTATTCGATGAAATGGCCTACTCAATTAACCAATATGATAGTAATAGATATAAAATAGTAATAATAAAGCCACTGATTGCAAGCATGAACCCCGCGCGAAGCGCGGGGCGAATGCTTGTATCTTATAAACAAAGAAGAGTATCCGTATGGGAGTATGTATATCTTTTATTACCAATTTACAGTTTTATCCCAATTTGATGATTTGATGATACGGGGTCAAAGTAATGAATACCCTTCATGAAGCAATTTTGTTGAAAAGCTCTTTAAGAGTTCAGTAATTGTTGTTATGTACAGTTTTGTAATATTTTCATTTAGGAGGGGGGTAAATTTAGAATATTTGCAAATTATCAAAGAGAAGGGGGAATAGAAATAAGTGGGAGGGGGAGAGAATCTAGATATTCTCGCATAGTAAAATAATTTAAATGCTTCTCAACGGTAGTTTATAAACGTATCAAATTAAAATAACACGCCGTAGCGAAGCACGGGTATCCAGCTAGTATAATATAAAAAGAATGTCTGTAGTTGTTTATAACATTTTATTGGTTTTAAACAACTAAAACTTCTTACTCTTAATTGCTTTTTATTATATCCCTTTCTCATATATTTATTACGTATTGATAGAAGCTATTGTGGTGGTGTTCATGTATCTGTGCAAAAAAATCATTTTTATTTTTACTTTCACTTATATATATATTATATATATATATATATATATATATATATATATATATATATATATATATATATATATATATATGTATAGAGAGAGAGAGAGAGAGAGAGAGAGAGAGAGAGAGAGAGAGAGAGAGAGAGAATGTATTGTGATGGTGAAAATACGCATGCTCAGAAAAATCATACCATCGGAAAGCGGAATTACCATTTTGAGAAATGAATTTTACTCCGAATTGAGGGCGCTACCCGAATATCGTGAAAAAAATATTTATCGCACAGTTTATGAAAATATTCCAAAATGTAGTCCAAGAGTGAGAGGTTGGGTTCGATTCCCCGCTGGGAAGGAGTTATTTTTATGGTCAATTTTGATAAATAGTTCAGTTATAATTAAATGTAATCATGAAAACTCGAAACAACTAATACATGGAAAACACTGGATCAAGTAATTACGTACTCAAAAAAGTTTAGTAAAGTTTGTGTAGTGAGTTTAGTGATTAAATTGTTTAGTGAAGTTAGTGTAGTGAGTTTAGTAACGAAAAAGTTTAGTGAAGTTTGTGTAGTGAGTTTAGTGATGAAAATGTTTAGTGAAGTTAGTTTAGTGATGAAAAAGTTTAGTTTAAGTTATAGTGGTCATGGGAAGATTTATTTATTTTTATATCATGGATGTAGAAAAGCTGTTTTCCTAAGGGTTTCTTAATCCTCCAATATGGGACAAAATAAAATTGAAATAGTGATTCCATCTCAACTTATTGATTTCATGTTGAGAAATCCCTTCTTGATTTATGTTCAAATAGAAACTTTCTATGGACAGATAAACAATATAAAGAAAAATTCTACTTTCTTAGTTGTCTAGAAAATTTATTTATTTTAATATTATGTTTGAAAAGAACAATGTAATACTTTTCTCGTACAAATGTAAATTAGTGTGAAGTTCTTAGTGCATTAGTCATTCTTGTTTATTACCTCTTAAAAAGATAACTTTTCTAATTAATGATCGGTTTCTACATCGTATTCTTCTGTGGAATAAAGACAACGGACATATCAAAACTAGTTAAGGTAAAATACACCGAGGACCTTAGTTCGTAACTAAGTATTGTTTCAAGCAAAGTTTTCCAAGACAAGATTTGTTTTCAACTCGGCTTGATACGGAGCCTAACTTGGAAGGAAGGAGCTAAGATACTTACATAATTAGGTTTTAGTGTGGCTTACTCACTATCTCTTCTCTCAAGGTAGAATTGTTTTAATTCAAACGTTGATCGTTATTATCTTGAAGTTTTGTTATTGTTCCTTGTTAGTCTTTCTGTATAACTTCCATATAACCTTTTTGGCTTTACTAAAACTTCTGTATTCCAGTACATTTGTAAGCCTAATGGAGCATTTTCTTTCAAATGGAAAACTTTTCATTTTCAAAAAACCACTATTGTAAAACTTACAACTGACCCTGACAGTGATTCGAGAAAATTCTTTTAAACATGTGAATTCATAGATCCTAATTTTATTTCGACTTTAATCCTCGAGACAATATTAACGAAGAAAACTTCTCCAACCTTAATACAGTTTGAATTACACTCCGGTAATCAACTTAAGAGAAGAACTTGTGTTTCAAAAGTTAGTAAACTCTTGTATCTTTTTAACCATGTGTTATGAGCTTTATATTCACACGCACTTACAAACCAGACTCGAACCTGGCAAATTCTTCAAATAAATTATTAAACTTGACTCTGTTTTCTGAGTACTTGAGACGGGTTGTTAGTGGTTTTGTTAGGCCGTTTTATTTAACCTGATACCCTTACAAGTTAACTTGACATTACATCGCATTAAAATGTTATAATACTGCGTATCTCGCTTCCCAGAGCATTTAATTATTTACAAATTAGCAATTGTTCTTATAAGTATTAACTAGGCATCGCGTGACTCTATCATTGAAGCGAGCGTATTGCAATAAAATACTGAATATTGAAATTTGTTAATCATGATGAATGTCATAGTTGAAGATAAGTGGAAGAGGGTAGTGTGGAGTAGAGTGGGGGTGCTCGGTACAAAGCTTTACTTCATAACACACCTACACACAATACGACTATAAGGATCTTAACCACCCGTAATAGCTTTTAAACTAATATTATAAATGTATCACTTCATTACTCAAATACTACTGCTTGTATCAAGTTGAAATTTTATATACTTGTTTCAATTGTACTTTAGACGATGTACATGAAGTTTTATTAAAATCGTTACGTTAGAACGTAAGATATCGGTAAAAAGGTTGTTTTCTCTATTTTAAACGTTTAGGTCCGCTTTAATAGTTTTAGCGATCTTTATTAATTCATAGCAGTGTCGTTGTTGGTTTTACTAAGAAATGTTATTTAATAAAATGTTCTTCTCATCGAATAGGTGATGATAGAATTTTTTCCCTGCCTGAAATTCCTATTTTAAATTTGAAGCTCACGTTTACGCGAGCATTGCGCGCGAACTCTTGGACGGATCACGTTGTCCAACGAACTTAGCCTGAGTATTAGAAGAAAGATGTATACCAAATTTCAACTAAATCGGTCAACTTTTAGTTGTCAAAGTTATCTTCGGACACGTAAACGTTACACACAGACAGACAGAAAGACAGACAGACAGACAGACAGATAAGATGCATATTTCGTTGAATGTAAGAAGCTCGCTTACGCTCGCTTCAATGACATTTTTAGACAATTACAAATTTTTTTTTTTTTTTTCTTATTTTTGTGACAATCATAATCCTTGTACTGCATACAACTGTATTGAGCAAAACTGAGGGAAAAGATAATTTCTATACTTAAAATAACTAGGAAGATTATTAGAATAGACTTGTAATGAAGGTAATTAGGTCAAAGTAATTAAAATTAAAAACTACTAGTTCAATATTGTCATAGACTATAAGTAAAATAATAAAATCAATTCATTGGCGATGATTGAGTTGCCAAAACTGGTCTCTATTTTATTAATAGTTTATGACAATGTACTGGCTAATTGAACTAGTGATAGTATATTTGTTTATCTACGATTGTTACGAAATATAAACATTGTATCTCTGTTTAGATGCGTAGAAAGTGATTCTTTACGTACTTGTATCCATTGCGCATGTGCGTCTCATAGTTCTGAAGAATTCATTCCTCTTCTTTAACACCCTAGGGCGGTAAAGAAGAAGAATTCTTCAACTTTACGCACGATGTTTGTTTAATAAAAGTAACTGTTTATATCGAGTTTTTTTTGTAAAAATCAATGTGTGAATTAAGTGATTGTGACGAATATGAGAATAATAATACGCCTCCCGAAATAATTAATTCGACACAAAATAAAACTAATGAATTAATGTCATCTTTATCAAAAGAAAAATACGAACTAACATACAGGAAGTTTATTATTTTTTTCTGTATTTATTATTTAAATCTAACAATCGTAGATAAAGAACGGTACGCAACTTGTGCGAAAACGGCATTTTGCATTGCTCGTGTGGTTTACTACCCTCGCTGTCTCTCGGGTGCAAACTCCACACTCGCATGCAAAATGCTACTTTCCGCACTCGACGCGTAATGTACTATTTCCTACTAGCGGCAGCAAAATTACGCATTATTGAACTGTTTGTAGGCATGAAAATTTAATTTCTCTGAGGTTTCAAGGAAACTTTACAATACGCAGCAAAATACGATTTTGCTGCCTAGGCGGCAAAATCGTATTTTGCTGAGGATTTTTCCAGGCTAAGCCACGCCCACATCCCCCGCTACAAATAAATAAACAAACAACCTTTTGTTTTATGTAATCTTTAACCTAAATTATTTGAACAATTTACCTTAAAAATATTATGAATTTATAAAAAAAGGTTTATAAATACTTATAATAGATTATATTTATAAAATAGAATGGAGTAAAAAGATAAAAAAGGAAAATAAAATATTACAGAAAATAGTAGGTCTTAAAATAATCATAAAAAATTAAATTAGTGGCAACACTGCAGCTCGTCTGTTATCATCATTTTGTTTTGTTTTTACTGTATTTCTGTCAATTCATTATTTATAATTGTAACATTTAATATTGTAGCTTGTTTTTATTTTAAATTTAAATAGTTCAATAATAGTATTTGATAAGTAAGTATTATGAAATAAATATTATTTATATTGTATGCAACAATGGAAAAATATTGTATGCAACAAGGCAGCAAAGGAAACATTTCTGCCTCATTGCTATTTGCCTGCCTTGGCTTCGCCTCGGCAGTCAATCGATTAAATTACCTGCCTCGGCTTCGCCTCGGTAGTTAATTTCCTAGCCTGTCCTCGCCTCTGGCTCGAAGGCTAACTTTTAATCATTCGTCAGAAAAATTCCATTTTGCTGCCTAGTTACTTAAATAACTATTTTTAACTTACTTTACTTGTTTTACCTTCGTAGTAAGTAAATGCCATTAAATCTTAAACAATATTCTGAATCTAAACAATGTGCTGACTAATTGAACTAGTGATAGTATTTGTTTTTTTAACAAACTTTACTTGTTTACCCTCGTTATAAATAAATGCCATTAAATCTTAAACAATATTCTGAATCTAAACAATGTGCTGACTAATTGAACTAGTGATAGTATTTGTTTTTTTAACAAACTTTACTTGTTTTCCTTCGTTATAAATAAATGCCATTAAATCTTAAACAATATTCTGAATCTAAACAATGTGCTGACTAATTGAACTAGTGATAGTATTTGTTTTTTTAACAAACTTTACTTGTTTACCCTCGTTATAAATAAATGCCATTAAATCTTAAACAATATTCTGAATCTAAACAATGTGCTGACTAATTGAACTAGTGATAGTATTTGTTTTTTTAACAAACTTTACTTGTTTACCCTCGTTATAAATAAATGCCATTAAATCTTAAACAATATTCTGAATCTAAACAATGTGCTGACTAATTGAACTAGTGATAGTATTTGTTTTTTTAACAAACTTTACTTGTTTACCCTCGTTATAAATAAATGCCATTAAATCTTAAACAATATTCTGAATCTAAACAATGTGCTGACTAATTGAACTAGTGATAGTATTTGTTTTTTTAACAAACTTTACTTGTTTTCCTTCGTTATAAATAAATGCCATTAAATCTTAAACAATATTCTGAATCTAAACAATGTGCTGACTAATTGAACTAGTGATAGTATTTGTTTTTTTAACAAACTTTACTTGTTTACCTTCGTTATAAATAAATGACATTAAATCTTAAACTATAGATAGATCGTTACAACGCTCTTCAACTTATAATATAATTAATATTTCATGTTTCAGGTTGCCTGGTTGAGAGTAGACACGCAAACAATTCTGACTATTCACAGCCATGTTATAACCAAGAATCACAGGATAGCTGTGACTTACCATGATCACAGAACGTGGTTCCTTCACATTAAAGATGTCAGGCAGTCAGACAGAGGATGGTATATGTGTCAAATCAACACTGACCCTATGAAGTCACAAGTAGGATTTCTCGATGTTGTTGGTAAGATTTGTTTTTTATTTTTACCTTTTTTTTTGTTATTTATTAGGTTGTTTCATTATTGACTACTAAACTATACATTTATTTATCAGTTCTTGAGTGGTTAGGACTAAAAGTTAAAACTATGAAATGAAACAGGGAGCGAGTGTAAAAAAAGAGTGGGGAAAACCGGGTAAAGTCTAGATAATATTAAAGTTAATTTGATATAAAAGGGTTCGTAATGCCTGAAAATTTTTAAAAATGGGAAAAACCCGTAAGCCTAGGGGGTATGTGCATAAGGTACCTGACAGGTTATGCAAATTCTAGATGAAGAAATTTCGTCTATCCTTTCTTTTCTATCTTCGACCCTCGCTCTGTTTACTGGGCTCTTCAAAGAACGTTCGTAATACCCCAGAGATGGCGCTAGGTATACTTCAATAAATTTAAACTGACAGTACCGTGCCTCCAAACAAGAAAAATCTAAATTTACGCCCATAGGACATTTGCAACGAAACTTGAAAACGTAAATTTACGCCCGTATGACTTAAAGGTTCGTGTCTTAAAATCTTCTTGTCCGGTTTTAATTAAATTTGAATGATCCGTCAAAATTGGCCTACAGGAAGTACCATATTAAATTACTACTCTCTATTTCCTTCGGTTCCACACTCATATGCGCAAATCAATTTATTAGCAATATCACCTATAGCCACGGCTCCCGGCTCCCGTTACCAAAGGTATTCGTTCTTTAGAATGTTCACAACGACTCCGTTACTAAAGGTAACTGAGTCATTGTGAACATTATGAAGACCGACTCTTCACCAGACTGAAATCCATTTCAGACATCAGGGTACATTTTTGGTATCGTGTCTGTCACTCGTTCTGTGGCTCAAACTTTTTGTGAACCACCTTATCTCATAAACTACTCGTCCGATTTTGATGAAGTTTGGATTGTAAGTCATAATTAGCAGATCACTGTTGATCCCATATTACTTTCAACCGTTTGCGCTAGTAATATTGCTTAAAAATAAAAGTAACTTCACAGGGAATTGACAGATCACACTCTCACAATAAAATCTTATATGACCATTCGTCCAATAATACCACGTGAGTGGCACACAATTTGGCTGACTATTTTGTTTTTATTAACAACTATATTTAATAATAATCAATTTTAAAGAAATTTGTACTCCTTTTTGAAAGTAGTCCATATTAATTTCAACCTTCTGCTTACATTTAATATTAAATCGGATAAATTTGAAAATCGAAACAGGTCCAAACAACTACCCTTTCAATGCCCAGTTGGGCCACATTACTTTTTATGGGTTTTTATTTTAATTCTCACATACTAAATATTTAATATCATCTATATTATGAAATTTGCCTCATTATACTTTATTTTCATATTCATGGGACCATTTATCAAATCATAGCACCCAAGGAAGCTATGTGTCACAAACAAATAGCCAATTTTTAACTTATTTTTCATTTTACAAGTACATAATGTTTATGTTTTAAACCTTAAAGGAAAACAATACGTGACATATTGTGTATCGAAAACAGGCATAACGTTCTCTTCCATTGATAACATGCACGAAAGTTTTGGAAAGTGATTAAACTTTCGGTATGACTGTGATTTAGAGGTGGGATATCCGGGTTGTAGGATATCGGGAAAAATTGAATTTTTGACAAACTGGTCTAAACCGTAGGGGAAATCGCCATGATGGCATGTATAAATCACAACTCCCTTTAGTAGTTTTTTTGGCATTGTCAGCCTGCCTCTAACGGCATCCTGGGGATACGTGAAACCATTTTTTATCCTTTTTTAATTATTATCGTTAGAACCAGCCTAACTCTTAACCCTGTCAGAAGGGGTTGGCTTCATGAACTCATCTTTTACAGTAAAGTTGAAAAAGATGTTTTCCAAAAAAACACGCTCATATATTATCCAAATTCACCCCTCAAAAAATAGATTTTTTTTTTCTAATGAATAAATAATGTATCTTTTTAGTATTCAGTAAATAATATATTATATTAAATAATATACTGCACAATAAGCTAAGCTGGACTAATCAATCATCACATGACAAGAGGCGCCTCACTGAAAAGTCATGGCGCTTATGACTGAAAACTTATGACGCTTATACATTTTTAAATTGATTAAAAATAGAAATACAAAAATAAATAAATGCATAATTAATTTATTAATTAAATGACTGCAGAGCAATCTTGCCTTTGGCAGTGCTATAATTACTTCCTTATTTCCTTTCGGCTCTCTCCATGTGCAACTAAAAATTGCTATAATATTATAGTCGAATTTTCAAAGCTTGTCCCCAACACTGCTTTACAAATCTTATTCTTATTTTGAAATATGTTTTAATCTAACTCAATAATAATTCACATTTTTGTTTAAATCCATTCCATTTGCTTCTCTTCCACATGCTCATATGCGAACAAACATATTTTATTTATAGCTATATTTAGAAGTAGTAATCTAATTTTTAAGAAATTTTGATGGTTTGTTGGGAGTAGCGTGTAGATGGTCATATGACCCGCCTGTGCTCTTTAAATTTAGCTAATTTTTTTTTAAGCTACTTGCAAAAGATTGCTATTAGTAACATAGATTACAATAATTAGCGTGGTTTATCGTGAGAGGAGAGGCTACCAAGTGGTAGTACTCCTATCGGGTATTGTACATTATTTTAATTATTGCAATAAATCTCTTGGCCAACTCCTCTTCAGCCGACGGGGAGGGCGGTCGGGGATATGAATGGAAGCCATGGATTCAACTAAAGGATTAGGATGTTGGTTTAGGTTTTCATGGAATTTTGTGCAGCGGGAAGAAGCAAGGTCTTGTACTAAGGGAATTTTGAGGTCGTTGTGAATTGTGAGATTGGAAACGTATACGGGAGAGTTAGTGATTTTTCGAAGGATCTTTGATTGGAGGGATTGAATCCTATAAGAATTTGAGCGCTTGGTGCTACCCCAGAACTAAATTCCATAGGTCTAAATTGGTTTGAGTATGGAATTGTAGATATGGAGTTTATTAGAAAGGGATAGGTGTGATCTTTGGTCGAGGAGTTGGAATGAGAGTTTGTACCGTCTGTTAGTGTCCGTACGTTTATTTTTTTGTACACAGCCCAAGTCAATCGTCGGTCAAGATGGAGACCTACTTAGGTATCTTACGGATCAGGATTGAGGGATGACTCCTTGGTTAAGGATGACTGGAGGTCAAATTGAATGCCTGAGGGTAAAAGTGACGTGAACACTTTTTTGCTCATTTATTTGTATCCTCCATTTCCTTAGCCAAGGTTCAAGGAGATCAAGGTGGTTTTGGATGTTGGTGGATTCGGATCAGGGGATGTGGAGAATAATTCATGTAAAAAAAATTGACAGAATTAAAATAAAAGGAGGGAAAAAATTAAAAAAATTAGACAATAATGGATTGTGAAAGCATAACATCATTAAAGTATACACGATAGGATGTGAGGAATCTATGTGCCACACTAGTTGGTGAACTATTTAGAGTTGTGTTTTATTTTTATGTCGGTTTGCTGCCTAGAATTTTAACTTTAAATAATTGTAGCTTAATTTAAAGATATTTAACACTGCCGTGTTATATTTTTTTTAGCTTAATACACATAAAATTAATGTAAATCATTTGTTATACACTTTTTCACTCACTATACCCTAGAAAATATTTTATTTATATTGTAAGTTATGCAATATGCTTATGATATTTTAAAACTCTTTTGTTTCTCTGTTGAATAATAAATATCAGTTTTAGTCAGGTTTCATTCATTATAAGTTAGAACTTGGCTTTAGAGAATGCATATTTAAAGAAAAACAAGTAAAAAAGCAGTGAAAAGTAAGACCGAACTGATATTTGAATGTAAATGAGTTAAGCTTAAATATTATAGGAGGTTAACACTGGAATTTCAAATGCTTCACAATTGTTATTATAAATTACCTCACACTCCATTTCATTCAAATTTGTTCCGTTCGCTTGCTTTACGCCAACTTTCCTTTTTGGAATACGACTTTGGAAGTTTAACAGATGTTTTGTTTATTAATGGTTATGACCAATGGTTTAATATATATTTTTTGACAATAAGTATACCGCTCAATGTTAGGTCATTATTTTGTAATAGTCATTGAAACATTAAATTAAATAACTTTTTGGATAATTAGACAATAATAATGTGGCGTCAACTTTTCAACATATTTATATGTACTTATATAAATGTGATATGTGATATCATAATCGACTCAATAAGGCATTTCTCGAATACAGTAGAGTCTTGCAAATCCGTATTTGATGGGACCGGGCACTGTCCTGATCACCGAAAGTCCGGATTAAACGGAATCAGTTTTAAAATGTCTGTAAATCTAGTTTAAGATGGGTAAAACGGTTCAAATCAATGTTTATTATAAAAATGACTATTTTAAACCAAATTATAATTATTATTAACTACGGGAAACAGGCAGTGAAAAATACACTCCAGCGCCGGGATTTGAACCACGGGCCTCTATATCTCCAGTATAGAGGCCCGTGGTTCAAATCCCGGCGCTGGAGTGTATTTTTCACTGTCTGTTTCCCGTAGTTAATAATAATTATAATTTGATTTAAATTAAAATTTAACTTTCCGTAGTATGAAAACTACCAAAAACTTAAAAATTGAATAAAAATGACTGTTTAGTCTCATCTTAGGTCCACCTTTTTTAACTTACAAATTGATTTTGGATAAAAAACGTATTATCTTATTAATTAATATCAATTCATGGTTTATTGATTATACATTATTAGAAAATTATTGAGGTCTGTCTGGATTAACCGCATGTCTGGACTAGCAAGGTTTAGATTAGCGAGATTACTGTATTACATTGTTCAACAATAATGTTTAAAACCGCAGAGTATATTGAATAATATAAATTGTCTCTCCACGTAAACTGGCTAATTTGTTTATTTTAAATTACATAACAGCTTTCAGCCTTCATAAGACCATCATCAGTACCGGAATGTGGATGAAGTAGAGTTACATTATATAAATTAAAAGTTGATGATTGAGTTCGGTTTACTTCATGTCGGAGTTCAAGGTAAGACATAACTCATGAAGGCTGAAAGCTGCTATGTAATTTAAAATAAATAAATTAGCCAATTTACGTGGAAAGACAATTTATATTATTCATATAATAGTATAATTTTATAATTAACATGAATTTTATTTTGATTTTTTATTTAATTTTAATTTATAATCACAATTACTAATGTATATGATAATGACAGTTTCAACCACTGTAATTTTTATATTACGAACGAACGATAATTAAATATAAAAAAAAAGCTTTCGAAACTTGTTAGTAGGTACATTTTTTTTTCTATATTATTAAGACAATATCAAATAATAATAGGTCAATATTTGGCACAATAATCATAAAATTATAAATATCATTAATGGCTTGAAACATTTTACTGAACTTATTTATTTGTGATAGGAGAAAAAGAGATAGAGTCTGTATTATATGGTTAGAAAAGGGCTGTGAGGTTTAACGTTAGCGATTTAACGATAACCTGGATACCCTTTACAACTAGACTCGAACTAAAATCCCAATTTCTGCCTCCCACCTCCTACCCTATTTTTTTTCGTAATCATCTCGGGTTCACCCTATCACGGAATTACCAACTGTGTATTGACAATCAAGACCTGTCACGAACAACGCAAGCACGTTCTCTGTCGACCGATAATAGAACTAAAAAAAAAAAAAAAAAAAAAAAATCTAGCAGTAGCAGTCATCTACCTTGTAGAGGTTAGATTGTGCTTTTGATTGGTTGGGTATAATGCAACCATTTTTAGTTTTCTACCTTTTTTTTATTATTTTGCTCAAATAATCCTTCATCATCATCTTTTTAATCTGTTATTACCTTGTTATAATATGTAACCATCGTGTTCTCTTTATAAATAGAATATATTTTGTTGTATATAATCTGTCACAATGTAACAGAGGTCAGGTTCTGTAACTTTTATATTAAACTAGCTGACCCGGCGAACTTTGTACTGCCTAATAAACATTTGAAATAAGATATGTTTGGCTGCTCCCTTTGAAAAACCTTACACAAATAGTTTATTTAGTTTAATTATGGTGCTTAAGATGAAAAATTTATATTAAAATTTGCAATACATACTTGTACAATATACAATATTGGCATAAGAGACATGCCGATAAACAAACATTCATTTATATTTATCATTTACACCAATAGGCATCTCGAACTGGGGACATACTGTTATATATATATATATGTATATATATATATATATATATATATATGTATATATATATATATATATATATATATATATATATATATATATATATATATATATATATATATATATATATATATATATATATATATATATATAATTTTTTGTACTTGTAATATTATTGTGAGTCTATGAAGTGCGGAGGCTGTTTCTTCGGCTCTGTTAAATAGTGAATTTCGCCGAGGTTTTGTCCTTTTGTTGTTGGCATTTTGTATTTTATCAAAACCTAAATATCAACTTAATAACTTTTTGAAGTTTAACAACAAATAATGTATCAGATTGACGATGATAGGCTGTACTGTGCATCTTCATTACAATCTGATGATGTACAAACACTTAGTATTGGAGATTTCAAAATTGTAGAATTGGTCTCTTAATATTTTTCAATTATATTTAACCAGAAAGAAACATTTTATTTATAGAAGTAAACGTTATACTGTCCAAATACAATGAATACACACTCAGCGTACTGATCCATCGTAAGACATTATTTTTTTAAAAAAATTGTATAAATATAATAATATTAATAATAAAAAAGTTGTATTGTTCAACTTGTTATCAAAGATAGATAACAAAAATTGTCTTTCGTTAGCTCAACTGTATTTTGTATTTTTATAGTTATCAGTTTAAAAAGATAACTCAGAGAAGTAATTGCTTAAAGTTAGATCTCGTTAAATCTCGGAATATTTTTAAAGAAGTAAGATGTTTTATTGATCCCTTGTTAAAATCTTTTTAAAGAAGAAGAACGTAAAAAAAGTTACCATTTCCCTCTGAAATTAAATTTTATTTCTTGCTCTTTGCATCTTCAACTTAAATTTGACTACCATTGTTGCCTATAATTTTATAAAACTTTGTCGAAAGGTAATATAAAGAAGCGTGAAAACGTTTATTAATGTCTCAGAAATAAGGGATACATAAAATAGACTGCCAATTAGTGTGGCACATAGCTTCCTCGCATCCTATCATGTACTTTATTGTTATATTAACATTAATATTATTAATTATCCTTAAAATTTTAAGGATAATTCATAATTTAACGGTTGCTAAATTTATACATCTTATTAATATTATTGTTATATTACTTTATTGTTATATTGTATATTGCGTAAAAACTATTAATAGTTTTAGTGATCTTTAACACTTCATAGGGGTGTCGATGTTTGTTTTACTAAAAAATTGTATTTGAAGAAAATGTTTGTCTCATTGAATAGATGAAGTTAGATTTTTTTCCTGATCTAAAATTCCAATTTTAAATTTTAAGTTCACGTTTACGTCCATGGACGATGGACGGATAACGCTGTCCAACGAACTCGTCCTGGGCATTGGTAAAATAAACATGTCTACCAAATTTCATCAAAATCGGTCTCGTCATTTACTCAAGTTATTGTCACACGTTTCAAGGATTCGCGGACCCACAGACCAACAGACAGACAGACACGAGTCCAAAAATGTTTCCTGATATCTGAAACGGATTTCTGTCTTGAAATTTTTAAAATCGGAGACATAACATTTTTTCGTTCTCAAAAGTGAACAAAATGCTTCCGTTACCTTCGGTAAGCTCGGAAGCAATAAATAAAGGCCTATTTAGAATAAACCTTAATGTTTACTTGTTATGCCGCAAGTTTTTAAAAAATATTCTCTTTTTGAGTACCATACTAAAAAATAATAAAAATGTGATAAATTTTTTTATAATTATTAAAAAATTATTGAAATTTTTTATAATAATGAATTAATGCTTGAATAAATCGGCTTGGAATTCAACAGAAACGTTTTATCATGTTAGTATTATTAATGAGAAAAATATGTATACTATTAATGTTATCTATGATTGATACAAAATATAAACATTATATCTCTGTTTGATGCATAGGAAGTGATTCTTTTCGTAGCTGTATTCATTGCGCATGCGCGTTCACAATGAGGTGGAGAATTCCTCTTTTTTCCTGCCCTAGGTCGGAAAAAAGAGGAATTTTACTACGTTTTTATTAGCTTGCTTTCTTGTTTGTTTGTCCGGTACAAATCTGGCAATCGATTTCTAACTAACTTCCCGAATAGCTAGACATTTGAAACTTTTAGCATAGCTCAGAACACGATGACAATGCATTATTTTAATACTTTTAGCCATCTTTCAGCAGAATTTAATTGGTTTTCAGCAAATTTTGCTGTACGTAAAGTTAGTTCGGAAAAAATCCGCAAGTTATTTTATTTGTTTTGCCATGTCCCATATTTACGCAATCTTAATTTTGACGGGTCTCAAATTTGTGATAGATAAACATTGAATGACAGCAAAACAGGAAATATCGATTATATTATTTATCGATTATATTATTTCAAATATATCGATGGCACGGTTTAGATTTGGTGTTGGGGAGATCCGTTGTACAAATATTTGTCCTTTTATAGATTTAAGATCAGCTCTCTAGATGGTTGTCATTTATGTGAAGTAAATAAATTCGGAACTATTTTTTTTTTCACAAACATTATATATTATACTAGTATATTATATAACAATTACAATTATATTATCAACATTACATACGATTCAACAGAAAAGTTAAAAGCGTAGTAGGTATATAAAAAGTTCTTTTTATCTTGAAATTATATATAACCTTAACGCACGATTAGCGAGTTTGTTTACATTCTAATTTGCTGTTTGTTTAATTAAAGTAACTGTTTGTATCGAGTTTTTAGAGAAACAATGAGTGATTTAAGTGATGAGGAGAATTATACGCCTCCCGAAATAATTAATTCGGCACAAAATACAACTAATGAATTAATGTCATCTTAATCAAAAGAGAAATACGTACTTACATGCCGGAAGTTTATTAAAAAAAAAAAGTCTGTATTTATTATTAAAATCCACTAATTTAGATAAAGTACGGTACGCAACTCGTCCGAAAGCTACATTTTATTTGCTCGTGTGGTTTTACTATACCCTCGCCCTCGCTGTTTATTTTACTAAACGAGCTTTCAACTACTAGTGGTCATCTTCAGTCCCGAGGAGATGAGTCGAAATGCATAGGATAAAATTAGTGTAGGAGATGAAACAGAGGTTTAAACATGACTTGTGAGGGGGGGGGGGAGTAATACTATATTTTGTGTTGAAAATTGCACATTAGAAGGGGGCCTTAGCCGAGTGGTTAGCGCACTCAGCACTGAAACCAAGGTCTAAACTCCGGCTTTAGACCTTTAGATTTATATTATAAAAATAACATAGGGCAATAATCTAAAGCAGTACCCATTTATTTTACAGTTTAATCTTAAATTTCTTAATGAATTATATAAGTGTGTAGAGCCCATGTATTTAGCGAATGTCATAGGCTTCTAATAGTTTACTAAACAGGTGAAACATCAGAGTTATTTCGGTTATTGAATAAAAACAATTGTTCAATTCCTTTCATCCGAAAGCAATAATTATCTCGTAGTTGTACAAGTGGCTTGAGAGTCGCTTTTGTTATAATGTCAGATAGAGAGAAGGGTATATAGGGGACAGTTGTCCCAAGATACCTAATATTTTTTCCACACGGCTGATCCGTTAGGTTCCCATCCCCCTGGATCAAGTCGGACTCTTGCTCCATTGAGCCAAATAGTGTCCCCAGGACCTCCCTAGTGTCCCCTCTAGTATTATAACAATGCATCTCCCTCACAGAGGACAAACCAATATCAAAATCCAATCATGTGGAAATATTCCGCCGACCAAACCTGGGAATCTCTACTCCCTCCGCGCCTTCACTAAATCCAATCCAACAAATTCCAGCCACTGTAAGAGAAGGATTTCGGTGGTAGTTCCATTTTCTAAAACCATAAGGGTTTAATGAGCGTATAGAAATCCGTCCGATATGAGATCATATATTTCTACCATTGATTTTCAAATGATTCGTAATTTGATGTATAGTTTGTATTTATTGCATTTGCTATAAGTAATTTATGGCAAAATATATATGAAATTAGATTATAATTTAAGTTGTTAAGAATAATTCCTAGATTAGATTTTAAAATTAATTTAGATTTGAAAATTACTCTAACCACCTCAATAATCATCAGTTTATTTTTGAATCATTATATAAAATGTTATATTATAATATTTACTGATTTTTATAAATAATTTGTCATTTAGTGCCATCAGTTAAGTTGCGAATTGATGATCAATAAGTGCTTAAGCGAAATTGTGTTATAATTCTATTTGTACTATTGTTTATTGTATTGTTCAGTATCGTTTCTCCCTACTATTTAATCCTGTGCCTGCAAATCTTTACCCGTTTAGCTTTGAGCAGTACATAATAAAATTAATTCAATAAATAGAAAAGGTTCTATGATTGTTTAAAATCTCATTTTCTTATATTATATATTACAAATCCCTTTTAAAAAATAAAAATTCATGTACATAATTCATTTTTGCGCTCGCTCTTTTTAAAGCCCTTTTAAATAAACCGCTTCAAACCACTTAATTTTAACCTCTTGAGAGGGTCTCATTTTTTCCGCAATTCTATTTCCCGACAACAAGAAATGGATTATTATAGATCCATTTTTAATATGCATTTATATATTTTTTTTTTTTCTCTCTTCGAGAAATACCATTAAATTAATGGCTATTGTTGTGGCCTTAATGGATATTTAATCTGTGTGATTTTACTTTAGGAGAGAGTAAAAAATAAATTTATAATGCTAGAGATACATCAATCCAGTGAATAATAAGTGCAAGAAAATTATCGGGTTATTTTCCAAAAACTACTATATGAATGAATTATTGTGGTAAATTATTATAAAATTATATATACATAATCTGATTTCATTTTGAACATGATTAGAAATCAATAGATTAACCTTTTTATCTGTGTTTTATCCGTATCTATTAGATTAGGTTAATGGTGAATCAAAATGCTAGATGTGACGTTTGAATGGAACAGTCTTTAGTTGACACTTTCGTGTGGCTCTCCATCAGAAATGCGTTTTGCCAAAATACTGTAACATTATTTCTTTAATTTAAAAGTCCAGAGATCCTATTCGTCCTATATGTTAAGATTTAGTTGACTCAGACCGATTTGCTGCGCAAATTTGCCGTCGGTGGTTTTCAAAGTTTAATTAAGGAATTCGGCTCCGACATGGTGGCTCCGGCATTCAATCAGAATGTTCAGACTAAGGCCGCTCCCTGACTTGTCGTACGGTATCGGTAAGCTAGTATGCCGATGCGGTAAGATTCTTTACCGAGCGCCTATATCTTACCGATTCGGTACAGATTCTTTACCGCGCGGTAAGGAATCGGTATAACGAGAGTCGGTAAGATGTTCTTACTGACTCTCGGTATACCAGTATACCGATTCCTTACCGCGCGGTGAAGAATCTTACCGCATCGGCATACTAGCTTACCGATATCGTACCGACAAGTCAGGGAGCGGCCTTAGTAGTCCGTTTATTGATTTTTCAGTCACAACCGCGGTAGATTGCGAAGCGATTCCTATGTTCCAGTAGATTTAAAAAAATCATGACGGTCTTTCTTGCGACTCAGGCAATCTTTCTTTTGGCTTCACCACTTGGTGGTACTTCCCTACGTCTTAAACCTTGGCCAACATATTTTAACGAGCTAATTCTGTTTTAATGATGCAATTTTCTTGTACAAACCATTTGAGCGTTCATATTATAGGAATGTGTCAGCTTTATTGGGTGTCAGCTATTTTTTGGTTGTGGATTCTAACACAGTGAGCATCCTAAACTGCACTTAAGAGTTTCACTACATTAGCTAACATTAATTTAGTCCACCCTTTATTAAACCTATTGAACATCTTTAAAAAAATAAACGACTAAAGAGTCGCCGTAGACTTAATTGATAGTTAAATGGCTGGACCGCAATACAAGCCAGGGTGGTAAAGGAAGAAATTCCTTTATTCACTGTCATAATCAATTGAAATGTATCCTTGGTGGAAGCTCAGCGTTATCTTGATATTTCACAAGCTGTTATACTTGTAGCTATAATCAGTAGAGGAGATACTATACTAATAATAACATCGTTATTTGTTTATTATTACTTTAAGTCTGATAGTGTTGTATTGCAACGATCTTTGTCTTATAGTAATATGATGTGGGTGGAAGATGTTTTGGCTGTTGTGTTTACCCAAGTCCAATAACATGCTAATCTTAGTCTGAGGGAATAGGTTGCAGCTACTGAAAGCAAGACTTCTAATCTGCGCCGTGTTTCGCTTGACTAAGCTAAACACCTTGTTCCCATCCCATCCACCAAGTCTCACTCACCTCTTGGCTCCTGTTTCACTTAACCTCTCCTTTAGTTTCAATCCGATAAAAGATACTGAGTTTGCTTATCGGAACCTCTCTCATCCCACTGATTCTATTGTAAACTTTACTATCTTCATTTTAACTCAGACTTTCAATAAGTTTAAAATATTATATTGTTGTTCTAACACTCGAATTTTCATAAATAATATCATTATCTATTCATTTTATCCTTTCTCTTTCTTTTATTTTATTTCAAAGAGAGTTTTAAATCTTTTCTTTTGAAGATAAAATCATTATTTTAATTGACTATTAAATTTTTACCCTCATTAGTGCGCAACATTTTTTTTATACACTGATATTTATAAAAAAATATTTCAAATAGTGGTATAATACTCTAATATATTATTATTAAATGATTTTATGGCAAACTTTATCCTGACAACTTATTGCAACGACCATTAAAGTTTCATGTAAAAAAATATTCAGTTGAATAGTGTGTTTGTCAAGGAATATCGTCTAACAATGAATGACTAGAAGTGTGTGGAGTTTGGCCACAGATTAGGATTACTTACTACCTATTTTGCTCAACAATAGATTTACTTAGCCCTGTAATTTTGGTGAAAAAAATAACAGGTTTCTGAGCGTTTTTGTTCTTTCCCTTGATCTACGTTGCACTCAAAGAAGGGCTATTCATGAACGTTTGCACTGAATTAATAACTCTTTAGTTAGTCTTTCTTAGTTAGCCGAGCTTAAACTATCTGTTAGGCTGGTAGAAACGTGTACGTTCGGATGCGGGGTTCGCGTTACACGTGCGGCAACAGACGGTCTACTTATGTACATAAACGTATTCTCGTCCACTACAAGCTCTTTTGAGCGGGTCGCTACAAGCGGGCAAGATCGTGGATATCTCAGCTCGATGATGGGATCTTTCGCGACTATTACTGTACTAGTTTTGGTCCAATTGCCAAACGTGCTTAACCAACTTTGTCTTCGTCTACCTATATTTTATAGGTAGCTAAAACTGTATATTTGATAGGCTACTGCTGGGTCAACAAGATGGTCCAGTAAATAAAAGCAATGCAGATTCTATCTGAGACATCCTTGGCAGAAGGAGGCATAGTGTTTTTAATTTATTCGTTATTTTTTGTTAAGGCGAAATCATTGAAATATATTTTTGTACATCAGTTTTATGTACAAACAATACATTACATATGTTAAAAAAAGTGTTCAATATCGATTATAAATTGTTATAATTATATATATATATATATATATATATATATATATATATATATATATATATATATATATATATATATATATATATATATATATATATTTAATCAAATAGTTTTGGAGATCAAACCAAAGCAACCATCAAACTTTGATATTAAATCCAAGAGGTTTGTCCAAAAATCTTTTCTTACCGGTGATCTACATTTTATAGCAAGCTCTTCAAGCAACTTTAAGCAAGCTCTCCAGTTTTAACTGTTTAAGACATTTAGTGAATATAAACATTACTATATATATATAAGATATGTGAGTTCAATAAGTTATTAAATTTTTATTTTATTTTTTTTTTTATTTTAAAATAGTTATGGAGTTAGTAAAAATATTTCTAAAAACGTTTTTATAATTATCTGGGGTTCCTAAGTTATTTAATAAAAAATCAATGTCTACAATTAGTTCCAAAATGAAATTGTCTAAATTATGAGGGGTTAAATAAAAATGATGGCCCAAACTTAAAAATTAATAATGCTATTAGGGATTACCAAGTTAGTGAGGTTTAAGCACTAATCTTTTAAATGTAATTGATTGTACCAATTAAGACTACTAAGATCTTCAGGATTACCAATTCTGATTGAGTGAAATGCTCTGGAAAGATTTTTATTTTTTATTTCGTCCTTTATCTAGAAATAAATGTTATTAAACAAATTATAATTACTTAAATTTCATTAAGTATATTATTGATAATGTGATTACAACTTTTAGAGATAGAATACATTTCTTTTAATATTAAAAGAATAATTCTTCTTTGACACAGGACAAAATTTCTCTTTTGAAAATATTAAAATCCTGCTTTATGAACATAACGTTAATAAAAGGAGAATTTTTGAAGCTTTCCATATATTTCGAAATATTATCAACGCCGTTAAACACAAATCTTACACTTGCACCATTAATAAATAATACTACACCATTTTCAAGAGCTTAAAAATAACTTTTAATAAATAATGTTAATAAATAAATAAAAATAAAATAAATAATGTTAATAACTAAATAAATGGTAATATACTGTTCATAATATAAATAACTTTTAATGCTACACATGTAAAGCGGTGACTAACTTATTGTTTGTACTAAATGTAAGATTTATATAGCTGATGAAGCGACGCACTTATCCCGTGTCATCCCATTACATAATATAGTTTTATAAGCCCTATAATAGCTACCCTAAGCCCTTTGGCAGACCTAAGATCATTGGTAAACCTATGCCCTTCGGCAGATCTAAGCCCTTCACGTTCACATGCCGCTGCGCTACAGAGTTAGTTTTGATTTTTACATACATATACACTTATATACATTACATTCGCTGCTTATAAACATTTATCGCTGATAAATAGGACGAAGTGATTTAAAGAGTTAAAAGTTATATCTATTAATAAATGTTGGTATATTCATCTTAATCAAACCAATGATAAAATATACTCGTAGATATACGGGTATATTATGTTTAAATTATAAGAATGTGTAGACTACTGTGATTATTTTTTTTTTTTTTTTAAACTATCAATTTTCTCGAGTAATATTATGAATTTTATATTTTAAAACTTTATTACATGGTAAAAATTAATGAAGTGATATGTTCCGCCAGTATATAATATTTGATAAGGTTTTTTCATTAATATCAATAATTTGAACTTTTAATTAAAAAACCCGGTATGTTTTTTTTTTAATAAATTGATATAGGTTATTGTAATACATATATATAGGTACGTTTCACTCAGTTCCAATATTATCTTTTATTAAACTTTTTGAAGATATGAAGAAATTATTAGTCGCAATCCAATTAAATTATTTATTGATTTCACATGCCAGTATAAATTTTAATATTTTCAACATAACCATTTATTTTATTCATTAGTTTTACAATGTGAGATTAACCGTGATTTAATACATTTATTGAGATTTGGGGAAATTGGTAAACATGTTAATCAAAAACCCTCTCAGTGTAACTAACTACATTGAGTAATTTAGTTATGGTTGAATCAAATTTGAAAATATGCAACAGCATTTTTTTTAACGTGTTCAAATATTCAAGTATTTTATTTACAATAATCATTTCATTTTTAATTAATTTTTAATGTTTCATTTGAAAGGAATTAGTAATATTATTTATTTGCTTAATTAAAAGTATAATTATGAATGTATTCATATTAAATGTCCTGTAACAATAATATTTTTGTAAGTGCTAACATTTTCTCTTTTTTGAAGGTACCTTCATTTAATTAAGAATTAATTTAAATCGGGTATTTTAATTAAAAAATATTTAATATTTTGTATTGACATTTTCATGTTTAGGCTATAGTACATAACTCAAAAAGCGTTGCTAAAAGTAACAACTCTGAAAAGTGTGACAGGGATTTAGAAAGCTATAGGAGATGTGCAATCCAGTCTACAGCTGTAGGACCTTCCCCTACCGCGGTCTCGAAGGTAACCGAGGACGGGCCGTGTAGGTTCGGCTGCTTTCGGGTCTCCCCCACTCTATAGCCTGTTGCCACTCTATAGCCCTGTAGCCGTAGCCCAGCGCTCTTCTACTACACTTAGTAAAGTCTAGTCTAGAGCAGCGGTTCTCAAATTCTCAATCTCTTTCAACCCACGTACTCCTTTTTGTATAATTAACTGTGCGTCCTCTAAAAACAACCCCTTATTTTTACAAATGCTATTTATATTAGATGAAGTGTTGTTACACTACTCCTAATATTGCTACATCGTTGAAACAGCTGTAAATAGGTAATTTAAATTCCAAACAAGATTTTTAACCGACATTTTACT
Organism: Gerris lacustris; assembly: GCA_951217055.1. Lineage (NCBI taxonomy): Eukaryota > Metazoa > Arthropoda > Insecta > Hemiptera > Gerridae > Gerris > Gerris lacustris. The sequence continues at coordinate 52,430,369 of OX578282.1, forward strand.
ATAAAGTTTTCAATCAATCAATTTTCGAAGAAAAGTCACTCTTCGTATAATCTTCTGCTTGTTCTGAAATGAACATTTATAGTATTACTTTTTGTTTATAATGTACCCTGTACCCAGAAAGTACAATTTCCTAAAATCGTACGAGAGTAAACCGGTCCAAATTTCGACGATACCAAGAAAAAGTAAAATTTGTTTGATTCTAATTTATGCGGGATCGCTTTAAAGGTCTCATTGAGCGCATTAGAACTTGTGGTATTGCTTTTTTTTATAAAAACAACATGACTGCTATTAAAGGGGAAAATAAATTTATGTTTGAAAATGATTTTTTTTTTATTATTAAAGAAATAACTAATATTTAAATAATAAATATGATCTTCTCAATAAATCCTTTATTTTTCTTTTATCAGAAAAAGCAATACTACAACTTTTAATTCACTTAATGAGACCTTTCAATCGACCCTGCATAAATTATAATCAGACAAATTTTACTTTTTATAAATAGCAGGGGAGGGGGGATTTTTGAAATTTGATTATCGAAGTTTTTTATGCGAAAAATAAATTTGGAATAGTATCTTAAAGAAATTATAAAGAATACTTTTTTCTTGTATAGTCGAAATTTGGACCGGCTTACTCTTTAGGAAATTGTACTTTCTGGGTACAGGGTACATTTTGAACAAAAAGTAATATGTACTATAAATCTTCATTTAAGAACAAGCAGAAAATTTTATGAAGAGTGACTTTTCTTCGAAAATTGATTTTTTTTTTTAATTTACACGTATAGGAACTCAATCCGTGGACATACTGTATATATATATATATATATATATATATATATATATATATATATATATATATACTATACCTTTTTTACTTTTCCTCATTACTAATAGTAGGAAAAGTATTGTTTTCACCAAAAAAATTGTTTTCGAAATTTCAACGGAATTATCCGTTTTAGGTGTTTTTAAGACCTTCTGAGTGGTTTTCAGCATAACGTCTGTATGTATGTGTGTTATCATCGTAGCGCCCAAGCTATGTAACCTAGAGAGTTGAAACTTGGCAGAAAAATCAGTCCTTATTTGTAGCGGTGCCGCCCGGAAAATCAATTTTTTCCGCCATCTTGAACCCAGTTTGCTGAGTCAGCAAACATTTAAAAAAATCGTAATAAATTGAAAATGGTCCTGATCGAGTTGAAATTTGGCACGAATGTACCTCTCTGTATGACAAGCCCGCCAAATTTCATTTTGATGTTATCAATTTTTGAATTTTTAAACTTTGACGGTTAATAATACCGAAAGAATAAATAGGTTTTTGACATATAGCATATCGTTGGGACCGGAAAAAATTAAGGAACAAATATAAACAATACTTTTCCTACTATTAGTAGTGAGGAAAAGTAAAAAACCGATGAAATTCCATTAATTAGTTTAAAAGTTATAAGCGAATATAATTATTTATTAGTGCGATAATTTTGATGACGTCAAAGTTTGTTTACATCTGTCAAAATCCCGCCAAACTTCGAATAATTAAATAAAATGTAGGTGTTAAAAATACGTTTTTTTTTAAAAATGATAATAAATCAGTTAGTTCAGAACGGTCACCCATCCAAGTACTGACCAAGTCCAATGCTGCTTCCTCGTGCTAAGAAGCAGCAGAAGAGGCCACTTTAGTGGCCTCTGAAGTGAGGAAAAGTTCCGAGGTACCCCGTACCCGATTTGTTCTTTTCTTTTAACAATGGAACTGTAGCTCGTTAAAAAAAAAAAATAAACAAATAACAATTGAGTATTAACAACTTTATACTTTTGCATAATTTTGTACTTAATCCTCTTCATTTATATTTTTTACCAACATTTATTTTGCCCAATATTTTTTTTTTAATTTCCTTGATTGGTTGATTTTTATTACATTTAGACTAAAGCTTTAATTGTTTTTGTTTTTTAAAAAAAACTCCTTTTTCCAGTTTAAAAATAAAACGAATGAATTATCAATTAAAAAAATCCGTTGTGTAAATCAATTATTTTTATTACATGTAAGAACTTTTTTTTTTTTTTATCACTACTTTCAATCTTTACAAATCTCTAAGCAATTAAATGAACTTAATAAAAATGTTATATAAAGGAGATAAATAAATGTTTATAAATAGGTAGAAAAAGTAGAGCCGCATTTTATTTTTTTCCTATACTACGTTAAACTGAGTTTTTTTTTTTTTTCATTACCAATTATATAGAGATCAATGCCTTTTCCTTTTTTATTTTTAGCTTTTTTTGTTTGTTTATTATTACTTATATCTATATATTTTTAATCGTTGGTATTTGAAGTAATATTATGTTTTACTATAGTTAAAATTAAGCAATCCTTTTTAAACGGTACTGTCTAAATATCGATATTTATATCAAACTAATAAATTAAATGTTTAGTTAATTTTATTAAACGCTGTAAACCAAGTTTCCTGTGTATAAGAGTAGAATTATAGCTGATAGCAGAGATACAAATACATAGTTTATCTATTTCTAATCTTTTCATTTTTATACATACAAAGCGATAAAATTCAGCAAGCCGAAGACAATAGAAGTAATGAAACAAGGCAAGAAATAAATAAATATTATCCTAATCATAAATAAAAAAAAAAAATCCTGCAGTAAATGAATATAAACTATTTCTCTCTGTTTGTAACTTTTATTTTCATTGAAATTCTATCGATGTTGTTGTAAATCATTCCTTTTATCTTTCTTTTACAAATTTTATAGATTTCTCTTTGTTAAATTTCAGCTTTCATGTGTTGATAATTTATTCAACTGTCAGTAACGTAAGAAAATATAGATGATATTAATGACTTGTTTGTCTCGGTAATACATGTGAGTTTGTTTTATACCTAAATGTATTAGTATATTATTTAAAGTTTACTAGAGGTCGACCAAGAAGTCATGGAAATCTGAGGAATGCGCTAGTGTCGTTTCTTGGTGTCATGTATAGTCAGTTTTTAATAAAATAGACCATTGTCAAAAAACACAGTGTTCTTTTGTTTTAATATTTTTATTTTTGATAACTTCTATATTTTTTGAAACAGGCAACACTGTACCTGATAAGAAATCACTAATAATATACGATAATATCTTTAAATTATTATTTATTGATTATTCATAATAATATTCTTTAAATCTAAATAGATTTTCTTCTTAATCTATTTTATTTATAAAACAATATAATGGGGAAAAACAAACTAAAAATTATTTTTAATTTATATGCTTTAATTGTCATTGAGAGCAATCATTTTTATAATAACAAATACATATTAGGTTTGTTCTAACCCCGTTATTTGTAGCGTCCTTTGCACTTGCATCATCCCGTGGATTTGTGGATCGTACAAAAATCGTTTAGGAAAGTTGTGACTATAATTCGTACTCTATAAAAACAAACAAAACAGGAAACCTAACAGATTGGAAACCTTCCTGTTGTTATTCGTGAGATTTGACATAACTGCGCATGTCATGCAAACTAGAAATGGGTATTGTCTTGGCACCCGACTATACTGACTTCGGCAATACCAGGAAGTTCCGATTTTAAACGAAGTTAAGCTTTCCGTTTCTCCCGTGTTCATGGCTTCTTGGTCGACCTCTAGTAGACGATAATTTGAACAAAAGAAAAAGAAAAAAAGGTAATACATTATGGGCGCGTACCACATAGTAATTTAATTCTTATATAATAAGTGATAAGGAAGGAAACTTTTCCACGACCAAAACAACATATCAAAACACAACTGAGTTAAGATTCAACTCACAAAAATAAACAAATAATTTCAGTAACCATGGTAGCCACAACATCTTAAAAGAAATCTCTGAGTCCCACTGCCTTGGCACCGATGATACCACTCGTTGAGTTAAAGACCTAATAAACTTGTATTTAATTAAACTGATTTGCTTTGATTAAGGACTTTACTAGTCAAAATTTTCTTTATGTTGTATTTTATATAATTGAAACCCAATATTATAATCTTTTTTTAATTTTCATTTTTCCTATACTATAAAATGGATCTTCCATCGAAAAATCTTAACTAATGTGAAATGATATCAGCTTTTCTATCTCAGAAAATCCGATATTTTGGGAGGGGAGAAAAAAAAGTCCGATCTTATTTTTATTATTGTAATTAAAATTCTTTTGTCTTTTGATTACATTTTTTTAAAAAAAATAACGAACTAAAATAGACTGCCAATTGGTGTGGCACAAAGCTTCCTCGCATCCTAATACGTACTTTATTGATTTCATACTTTTACAAGCCATTATTGTCTAATTTGTTTAATTGTTTGTTTGTCACGGAACAAAAAATGTTCCCTGATGTCTGAAACGGATTTCTTGTCTTGGAATTTTTTAAATCAAAGACCTAAAAATGTTTCGTTCTTCAGAACGATCATATAGCTTCCGTTACCTTCGGTAAGCTCGTAAGCAAAATAACGAGAAACTTTATTTTTCTAGGGAAACCGACCTTTATAGTTTCATTAATAATTATATGGACTTAAATTACAAATACACATACCGAAATAGTTTTCGCAGTAGGAAAGAGACAAATATTTTGTGGTACAGTACCTTTCAAGTTATAAGATAAAATTGTACTCGACTACTCGATTTCACCTCGGAATGTATGGTTATATAGTTTTATAAAAATGTCTGATTATCTATGCTGTATGATTTCAATGAAATTTTGTATATATGTATTTAGTAAGATCATTCTCTGAAGCTTTATAGAGCAATGAATGATTTAACTCTAAATTTGGAGGAGTATCTCTTTAAATGTGACTTTTTTTTCTCCAAAAAACTGTTTTGATGATTTTTATAAAAAAAAAAAAAAAAAGTTTAATGCAGTCCTTTTAAATATTAGTTTAAAACATAACTTTCTTTTTTTTGTTTATGTAATATACTATAATTCTATTCATAAGCCTACCAGAGTCTATCGAAATTTGGGGGAACGCTAGGCTTTCCAACTTTCACCATCTTAGTAAGTTGTGTTTACATAACTATGGTACCACGGGAGAGAACAAACAAATAAGTGAGCAAGGCATGAACACGGCTAGTGTGTACACAACAAACGTGATTGTTAGGGTGAGAAAGGACTTCAAGCCTCTTTCCTGCAACCGTATTAAGATGCAAACGCTGTTTGATTATATCCCCGGAACTAGGCTTTTTAGCTAGTACAGAACCAACCAGTATTTTCTGATAACACCTTCGTGGAGGTTGTTTTGATTAATTTCATGAATCTATAACTCATTGATCTGTGACAATATTGATATCTAAGATCTAAGTTATTACATTCACACACACACACACACACACATATATATATATATATATATATATATATATATATATATATATATATATACATACACATACATATAAATACATATACACACATACAAACATATACATACAAATGCTAAACAACTAATTTAAACTTTAACTTCTTTTGACAATATAATAATAATATTAATGAACAATAATTTTATAAGAACAATAAAAACATGAAAAAGGCTGTTTTAAGACCGAGTTTCATTATTTTTCCATGTGTAGATTAAAGTCTCATCAACAAATAACAAGAGACATTCGAGAAAGACCTGCCTATTCTATTTTTAATTTATAATATAAACTAGCTGAATACCCGTGCTTCGCTACGGGGTGTTTTATTTTCAATTTAATGGATTTATAAACTACTATCATGAAACATTTAAATTATTTTACAAAGCGAGAATATCTATCTAGATTCTATCCCTCCCCCTTATTTCTATACCCCCTCCCCTTTGATAAGATAATTTGCTAATATCCCACATTAGTAATTCATTCGACTAAATTTTTAAAAAGGAAAAGCAGTGGTATTTTCCTTCTGTACCCCCCCCCCCCCGTGTCATTTTACATCCCTTGGTTGAAATTAGAATTATCTTTTATTAATATACATGCTTACATCCAAAATAAGAGCTCTTTCTCAAGTATTAACTTCCTAACTTTAGGAGATCGGTCTGGGCTCAATTCCCCTTCTTTTCTTACTCTGTCCTTATGTTCCCCTTAGGGATAAAATTTTAGAAAATCTCTATTGGCAGTTATCAATATAATTTAGAAATTATTATACTACGTATACACTCGTAGATTTTATTTTAGAATTTTAAAGAAGTTGTCATGATTAAGTTAGTAAAGGGTTAGGCACGGTAAGGCGTGATTTATTAATTATTGCCTTAATATCTAAAAATAAATCTAAATATTTTTTGACAGTGATTGAAAAGCAATTTCTTTAACAGTTCTTCCTACAGAAATTTCCACAAAACATAAAATATGGTCAGTAGTTTCTTCTGCAATTTTGGTTAAATACATTTTTTTATGAAAAATGAAATAAGAATTTTGAAATCTATTTAGAAGCCCCGTTCTCAGCTCCATATAAAGCTACCAAATCGTTTTATATCCTTTATCACCCGCAGAATTAAGCTTAACATTGTACCCAAGAACCTCCAAAATCTATTCAGCCATTTGGACGTGATTGACGCACAGACAGACAGATATAAAATTTTCTAAACTTAAATTCGTTGTCAGGACTACTCATTCAGTGGAAATACCCCATATTCTCTCTCCACAGCTCGGGCCTCCATGTTCTCTAGTGGAGAGATAACCTTATGTAGAGCTAAAATGTAAAATCAATAAAATAGATAAATTGATGTACTAAAATATTATTTATGTATTATTATGTTTTATTCAATAAAGGTATTTAAAAAAAAAAATAAATGAATAAATACAAAATTTTAGCCCAATCGGATAAATGTACAGACACAACAATTATTAGTTTTTTATACATAGATATAGATATATTTTTCCATTTAGCCCCCTAAATGTACATAACAATAATTGTACAGCACTTTAAAGAGCTTTTCAACGGTATGCATCGTAAAGGGTTTTCATTACTTTGACATTTGTACCCCGTACCCCTGTGTACCAAAATCAAAATTTCGAAAATGCATGAAGTCAGTGACCTTCCCCTTTTCCCCTTGCTTTGAAGGTCAAGTGTGCAAGTTTTCATTGAAATTGGAATAAAACTAATAGATTTAAATAAAGAACACACACACACACGCGCGCCCGCGCGCACACACACACTTACGTTGACATTTCCTTTTTACCCCTCTCCTAAATGAAAATAATGACAATAACGTACATTACAATTACTTTTCTCTTAAAGAGCCTTTCAACGATATGCATCATAAAGGGTACCTATCAATTACTTTGACATTTGTACCCCGTACTCCTGTGTACCAACATTTTAACTTTATAATCTCATGTAAGCAGTACACTCATAGACACTCTTCATTTATATAAGATAAAAGACACTCATAGACACTCTTCATTTATATAAGATGTAGTTATACAAATTTTTCCATTTTACCCCCTCCTAAATGAAAATATGACAAAACTGTACATAACAACAATTACTGTACTTTTAAAGAGCTTTTCAACGATATGAATCATTAAAAGTATTCATTACTTTGACATTTGTACCCTGTACCCCTGGGTACAAAAATAAAAATTTCGCAAAATCCTTTCTTAGTGGATGTCTATGATATGAACCGAGTATATCCTCAAAATTTCAAGTCTCTCGGTTAAGCAGATTTTGCTGTGCGTTGATTCTATGTCAGTCAGTCAATCAGGACATTGCCACTTATATTATAGATAAATATAAGCAATAATTAATATTATTTAACCAGTGTCTGTTGCGCGATTAGATACTTATTTATAGCTTTTTTTTATAAAAATTTATATTATTGATATTTCTAATTTCAATGGGCAATTCATTGTAAAATTTAAGTCCCAATACTTGAAATGATTTTTGTTTGCGGGTGGACTTGCAGTGTACTTGCAGGTACATTGACTAATAACTGTTGCTTAGATCGGGTAGGATATGTGTGTAGAGGGCTATATTTTTCACAATGGAAATAATTTTGAAGGACAGCTTGCTTGAACAGGGTGTTTAAGGGAAGAACTGAGAAATCGGAGAATGTTCTTTCGGAGGAATAAGTTAGCGGTTTATGGATACAGATTTTGATCATTATTTTTTGTATAGTGGTTAGTTTTTTAATATTAGTTTGGGAATTCATTACAACAATATACGTCATTACCCAGGAAAAATCTAGTTCCTGAGAAAATTGCTTTAAACGCGGACGGAGAGAGGCCGGGGAATTTTGATGATATGTTCATTAATAATTAAATGTACCTTCGAAAGCACGAAAATTAATGAATGGAAAACATTGCGCTAAGTAATTATGAACTTTATATGAAAAAGTTTGTCTGAGTTGTCTCGGACCTATTTTTTACATTAAGAAGAGAGCAGGAATTAGGGTTTTAACCTTTGAGGAGTTTTTTTTCTTTTGCCTATGCGATTATAACTGTAATTCGATGTTTTAACTGTACAAAATCTTCTGTAAGGATTCTAGAATCATATGTAATCTTCTTTATCCTTTAAGATTATAATTTATACTATTTTTAATCTAATATGAATCAGAAGTGTGACTTCCTTCTTATATAAAATGTTTAGATTAAAATGTACAATTTTTTGTGCTGTGTGTACAATAATTTAATTAATGTTTTTTGAGTAGAAACCGGATGTAGAATTATTCAATTAGAAAACCCCTAGTTTTGAATGATTAAACTTAGATTGTGGGACACATCAACAAATTAAAACTTAATCCTCCTAAATGTCGGTTGAATGGACAAAAATGAAATAATTTAGCAGACGTTGGTTACACCCCCGAACAGTAGAGCAAATAGTCCTGAAATCCCCCTCTTCATCTGCATGCTATTTACACTTGACCTAGCCGCTACAAGGCCCTCCCTCTCTTCAATGGACCGTCACGTGAAACATTGTGATGTACAGTGATTGATATCTATTGTCAGGTTTGAATGAGGGGTCTTTAAAAGAGGGGATTTGGATCATTGTTGGTTTGACATAGCTGACGTGGAGGGGTGATGTGGCGCGTGTCCGAAATACCATATGGCGGACCCTTTTTGCATTACGCCCGATGTATGGCAAAGTCATACTTTATACACAAAACTACATTTATTCATTTGTCTGATAATTGTCAGGAGAATAAAGATACCCTCTTTTTGTGCTTTAATGTAAATAAACCTCAACGTTTAAATCATGGTTTAACTCTACTGCTTTGGATGAAAAACTGGTCATGAGAATATTGTTTAAGCTCTGCAAGTTTTTGAAGTGTGCGTTCGGAATAACTAACCAGGTGGACCGGGAAGTAATTTAAGGCTCGTCCAGAGTCCAGAGTGCACGCTAGTTCCGAATCAGGTTCAGACTCCGAAAACAGCCTGTATATCAGTTTGAGGAAAGCAGATGATAGCCGCAGTGGAGGCAAACAGAAATTCGCGCAGTCGAAACACGGAGTGGTGAAATGAAGTGCTTGTTTATGGCCACAGAGTGTTCATTTAAAATTAAAACGTAAAAGAATTGTTGTTTATGAAATTAATAAGTTAAGGATTGTATATGGGGAATACTAAATACTTATTACTTGTTCGAGCAGTCAACCAATTATAGGGAACAGGGACCGTTTATTGCAATATTTTATGATGGAATGTGGAGACATTCTACTTTTTTTTTAAATTAAGAAACACGTGATAAGCGTTTCTTAATTCATTATATTATCTTTCAAAAAATAAATTGCAACTAACAAGAAGTGAATAAGTATTTGTATATAACCAAGAAAAAGGTTTCATAAACAACTAAAACCTACAAAAGTAAATAAAATAGTTTGTTGTTACAGTTAACTCCGTACACCCTGATAGCAATCAGAATCTGAAATAAGAAAGAACTAAACTCTTAAACATTCCGGTCTATGACCGAAAGCTAAAACTAAAAAAGTCTTTGACTCTGAACCCTGCATGCGCAACCAGTCGCCTGCTTCCACTAAGGACACACTGCTTTAACAAAACTGTTTAATTCTCGCACTTGATTTCTGAGTCTGAATTTGATTCGAAACCAGCGTGCAATGTGGCCCCATCCTAAGTTAAGAAAAAGATCAACCAATTCGTAATTTTACCATTACCGCCCGGTAGTAGGAGGGCTCCTTCATACTATTAGTGATTATTTATTTATTTATTTTATTATTATTATTACTACTACTTAGAAACTTAAAAACAATATATATATAGAAATTGTTGTTTGTATACGTGAGCACGTGCAATAGTTTCATAGTTACAGGCAATAAATCAGTTTAAGTTTATTACCTTTTCGATCGACCGCGTTTTTGATCTTGATTTATAACGGTACAAAGTAAGCAAGTTGTGAGTAAACTTATATTATATATTATTATTAAGCGCCTTATATGAAACCTTTGTTACAGTTTTTTTAAATTTTATTCTGATAGACAATTTTCAATAAAAATAATATGTTCTCATACTCTATATGATTTCTTCTGTAGGTTTTTAAGTGAACGTTATTGCTGGTTGTTACTGAAGCGAAACTATTGCGTGAAATATTATTTCCCCTCTCCTGCTTATGTGGAATTTACTAACTCAATTTCCTAATACTAATTAGTTTTCTAATACTAATTACTATTTCCTAATTAATTTAGTTAAATGCTTTAAGGTAATAATGTTTTGGGTTCGGTAAATTATTAATGATATTGAATATTGGAACTTTTAGCCGCTGCTAACTGTTGCTAAAAGTTGGAAAGCCTATCTCAAATAAATATTTCCCTACAGTTGCAGTAGTGTGTTGTAGTATAACAAGTGTTTGTTGCACTCAAAATAGTATGTAAAACAGCAGATTCCAGAAGAAAACAAATTTGGTAACACTGGCTATAAACAAAACAGCTGGTGTAGTTGTTATTGTTGTCGAATGTCAGTAGTTGATAATTGTACATTTATATTTTATTTACAGATTAAAAACTATCTACAGGAAACATTTAATGGCAACTCGAGCTTAAAGTGTCTTTGCTGCACTCGAAAAAACCATTCCGCCCTCGCCTGCGGCTCGTGCGTAAACTTGCTCTCTCGAGTGCAGCAAAGTGCCACTTTGCGCACAAGTTGCACGAATAATTATTTATATTTGCTTTTCTTATTTCTACAATAGTTAATATTGTTATTTCTCTTTCCTTTTGGTGTCAGACCATTAGGATGGGTTTAGCCGGTTAGGGCCACATAGACGACAGGTTGCACTGAATCGCGGTGCATTTTCTTTTTAGAAACGGAATTTATTTTTATACCACAATCACTGTATAAAGTTATTAGAGAATGAGTTATCAGTATATAAATTAAGAAATAGCTAGTTGTTTCAGAGGCAATTTGGAATGTTTTAGTTTTATTTAAATTTACATTTATTTTTCTTTTGGAGAAAGGTGAGATTTTCTTTCTTTTTTTGTTGAAAAAACACCTTTCTAGCTGTGAGATATTGCTATCCTACCCTTTGTAGTATATACCGAGAAATTCCCCTCTTAGTAAACCTTGTAAAAACAAAGAAGCGTTGGAAATCCTCCTAAAACTTTTCAACTTTATTATTATCTAGTTTAGCCAAGCTTTCTATTTATTTTTTTGAAATGTTAATAAATATTATACAGTTTATTCCTCTTTTTATTTTATCTGGAACATTTGTGAACACTTATTACGAAAAGCTAAATAATATGAAACTTTTTATCAATATAATTAAATAAATTTTCGAGGTGTTCTTTCCAGGGATTCTTTTGTACAAAGGAGGACAGAATTTATTTTTTTGCCGGATAATTGAAAGTCTCCCTCTTCTGTCCATGTCACTTGAACGTAACTTGTCAAAAGATAGTAGGTCTCTATGACGAGAAGGATGGAATCAGTGTCGCACTGTTAAGCCTGGATATTACGAGAAAACCCTATTTAATTATCCAGACCGCCGCACAGCGACGCCTTCATTCTTGGAGGCCACCCTTCTAGGGCCTCTTATACATCCTTTAGGATGTAAATAATGCTCTGTGTGTGTACAATCCATATGTGATAAGCTTCTAGACGAACGCTTGATGGGAAGAAAGGGGTACTGAGCTTTAAGCCCAGCAGGAAACCTTCTCAGTGCTTATTCTACCGTGTATTGGAAAGCTCATAGCATGTTAACTAAATCCTCAGCCACCCGCCGCATGTGCTAAGTTTTCCATGGAGTTGCCACTAATTCACCAGTAGTCCCACCCTCTTTAAGTCCTAATTTGTCGGAAGCCTTCTAATAGATTTCGAACTTTACGTCCTTCACAATCCCTTTTGAGTGGCTATAGAAACGACGTTGTATTAGAAGACAGTATCAACGACACGCAGAGCTGCCCACCATTGTCACCCTTTTATTCAGATTTACTTTGTGCAAACAAGAAAAACCTCCACTTATCCTTTAACAAAGTAAAACCAATGAATAATTTTAACTTGAACAAACAAAAAAGCTCTATATTTGTACTAAAAGGAACATTGATTAGAATGTTTTACCTTTTCTTATACCATTACCCTTTGCTATTTGACTTAAATATGAATTAATTCATTTTCTCTTTAAATGTAAACAGAACATCAAACAAGAAATAAGTCTTTTTAATAACTTGAGAGGTCCAAAGAGCCGTTGAATATAATAAGGAAGATTATGGAAAATACCTTGATATATTTGTAAGATCCAAGTAAATGCTTCTTTAAAAATAAAAAATGTCTTTTACCTTTTACTATCATAAGTTTGGTAAATGTTAAAAAGAAAATTTCTTGTCGGAAAATAGAATTCGAAAAAAAAAAAATATAATGCGGTCAAAGAGTCTTAAGGTCTTTTAAATATATATATATATATATATATATATATATATATATATATATATATATATATATATATATATATATATATACATATATATATATTTTTTTTTTTTATAAAGAGACTTCCATTTTTATCTAACAACTGATGACACTTAGGTAAATAAGACAATATCAAAAGTATTTACATTAGTTGATTTTTGGTCTAAAGGAAAATTAAAACGCTCCCATTTGCGATATTTTGACCCCTCCTTGGGTCATTCTCAAGCTGACTGACTGGGTAGTGGACAGTGGATAAATTATTAGATAATAGAAATATATAAATCAATAAATTTGTACTCAGTATCTCGAAGTGAAATAAAGATTATCGAATTTTAGAAGTTTGACTAGAATCAGACGATTCTATGATTGATAAATGTTTAATTTGACGTAAAATAATCTGTGTAGGGTAATCTTCTAGTCAGTCAGCTTGAGAATGACCCAAGGAGGGGTCGAAATATCGCAAATGGGAGCGTTTTAATTTTCCTTTAGACCAAAAATCAACTAATTTAAACAATACAAGGAAACAACTACTCTACTTAATAAAGTATTTACTTTTGTATGAATTAAAATTCAGTTCGATAAACTCGATCAAAACAGTCTCATATACATAGTGGTCCTGAATTTAAATCCTATAATATGTCATTTAATTTATTTATTATCAAACATATTTAAAAATTGTTCAGTCCTACAATAACCTAATGCTGTTGTTCGGTACATAAAAAAAGTGTTCAACAAATGCTTGTTTTCATTTAGTTTTAGATTTTCAGCTAAATCATATTTATTTATTTTTTCCAAAAAAAGAGAAATTTCTTGCCTACACCAATAATTTACGGACCGTGGATGACCTGAAGACCAACATTCGCGAATCAATTGCCATCATATCCATCATTGTGGTAGAGAGAGTAATGAGAAACTTTAGAATTTGACTCACTCAGTGTATTGACAACAGGGCACGTCACTTGCCAAATAAAATTTTTTAAAGTGGTGTGAACTTAAACTTTAAATTATAATGATATCTTCAATACTTTTTGTTTTATTGCATTTAGAAATCAGCTAATTATCCTGCCGCACTCTGTACACGACACATAGTACGAGAATGTAAAAAACGTTAAAGATTTGAAATTGTATACTTTAGTATATTTGAATTATTTATTTATTTATTACTTAGTAAATGTCTTAATTTTGGTTATCCGGTGAAATTCGTGTTACAAGAACTCCTTTTCACCGGAAAACAGACATTTTTTACGAGACAACCCTGTTGCGAAGGCTTCCAATTCTACATTACTTCGATCTGTTTCAATAATATAATTGTTGGAGACCAACAGTTGTTAATTATAATTATTGCTTTATTATTTATAATGTATTCTTTTCTTTAAAAATGGCACTATTTAGCACACGATTTCTTCAAACCGACACATCACTTTCTACGTTCAAATTCACTCTACTCTAAAATTACGTTCAACTTGATATTTGTTTATAAATAATTGGGATAACCACGATGCAACCTCTTTCGTTTTCGTCATTACGTTCGGAAAGGGCAGCACTCTTCTTGCTTGAGCTGGAATACGGATATCTCCACCCAGACGTATCCTCCAGAGGTATTTACGTCGAATATATGTTTCTTACGTAGCTTAGCGTAAGCGTAAGGAATCCGCAACATATACGTTCTACGCATTCGAACTCAGGACCTTCTAGCAGACACTTTGGACACGTGCACGTGTTGCCTCTTTAACATGTTTCATTAACTTTTAGTAATTAATTAATTTAGTCTCAGGGCCCTCAGCTTTTACATCTTTTATTCAACTTAAATCACACATTTTCGATTCTCATCGAGTCAAGGTAGAAGACGTCGGAACTTAGCACCTACGTCGCGGCATGCTGCCAGACATCAACGGCATAATCTTTATGTATCTTTAATTTAACTTCAGTGTAAATGTGTGTGAATGGTTGTTTTGGTGTGAAACAATTTGGTCTTTTTTGTATAACTTAACTTAACTTTTAACTTGTATGAATGCTTGTGTGTATGAAGCTTCACTTACATTAAATTCACTTTTTATGATCTATTGTCTGTATTTGGATTCGAAACAAATACAGACAATTTATCTGGAATTTAACGTCTATTTTAATTTTAATTTCTGTAAAACAACTGCTGGTAACCAATTTACTCATCGTGGCGTGTGCTACTTATAATTTATTTTTTTATATTACAATGCTCGTTCGTTAAACCTATCTTTTGTTCGTATTCATTTATTTTCCTTTTTAAGGTGGTCCTTTGGGTATTTGTATATTTCTTTCAATTCAGACTTTTTTTGGTAATCATTTTTCTTAGATCCTCATATAAGGTGTGAACCCTATGAGCCTAACAATAATTATTATCTATCTTTGACTGCTAAACTAAAATTTGTTTTTATTTTATTTGTTATAGTTCCACCTGACATATTGGACTACCAAACCAGCACAGATATGGTAATAAACGAAGGAAGAAACGTCTCACTTAAATGCGCCGCATCTGGTTCACCAACACCCAATATCACTTGGAGAAGAGAAGGAGGTCTTCCAATACCTCTTCCTAACGGCCTTGAAGGTAAGAACTTTATTTATAATAGAAGCTATAAAGTTATTTTAAAAAATAGGTTTATTATTTAGCCAACATTTATCTATCAGTCCAATAACAATTATCCATTATAGCTTGCTAAACGATACCAATCTATCCTCGACTGTATTTTTCTCCTATGTGTAATACCTAATCATCATTATATAGGTTTAGTTCAACACCCAAACAGCTTCTTCTCACGGAATGATTGTATTTTAACAATTGTCCAATTTCTGCAGTTCTATAATGCAGCCTTCTTCAGATAGTCTGATGGTTATTGTGTGACTTCATAAGTGAAAGAATTAACTTGAAGAATTACTTGCACTTTTGAAGTCGCAAACAAGCTTATCTGAAGAAGACTGCATTAGTACAGCCGAAACCATTCAATTGTTAAAATACAACCATTCTGTGTGAAGGAGTTGTTTGGTCATTGATCTACACCTTTAATATCAATTGAGTTTTCAAGTGTCAACTAGTTTGAGTTTTCAAGTGTCAATGGAAGTTTCAACCTCCCATCATATTTAATTGAGATATTTAGAAGTGTAGATGGATGTTTGTTGATTGATTTGAATAATTTGAATCAACAGCATTACAGCCTCCCTTATAGTCTTTGTTGTTACAATGCGACATTATCTCCGATACCAATTTTAGAACCTTGAAATTTAGATGTCATAGTCCTTTTGTGATATTTATATATCATATAAAGCGTTTTTTTATCTGCTTTATTATAGTTATATTTGAAGTTATATTTGATATGGTTATAAATAATTTTTCGCTTCCTAATCATATTAATTAAACATAATTAAAATAAACATAATCTATTGAGAATCCACGGGAAACCCTCTAGTTACAAAACATTCAATAATGCCGCTACATATTTTTTAACAAAAACCCTCCACTTTTTCATTCAAATGTTGTGATGATGTTTAATAACTTTTATTTATTAGCGAAGAACACTCAAAAGTAAAAATAATAGTTTTGACTATTAAAATATTCCTTGTTGTTTGTTAATGATTTTATTTATACTATTATCTCTATCTTATATATATTATAGTTCAATAAGTAATATTTAATAAATAAACGTTTTAATTATAAAATGATTTGTTTATATTTGTCAATTCTGTTATAAGTTCAATGAACAGTAGATCTTTAATTAAAAAAAATAGTAGAGTCACTGGCTATACTGTAGCGTCATGTAAACATTGAACATCCATATTATTTTAATCATTGAAGTCATTCTAGATGAGACTAGCTACTTTAATTGATGTATCCTAGTTACTTCTTTTCTTTTAAGCAATAGAAGATATCTTTAACACTTTTATTAATTTTTTAGTAAAAATATAAATAAATATTTTATATTGGGTGCATTATTCATTCAGAAGGTATGTGTGCTATAAACGTGTGTTTTGTATTTTGTTGTTATAGATTGAGTTTGCTTTTCACTTATTGTTATTATTCCCAAGTTTCTTATTTAAACATTAATTTTAGTTAATACATTATTAATATGACACATAGTTATTAACTATGTTATATTATTAAAGATAACATTTTAGAAGCTTCATTTTTCTGCCGCAAGTAGATAAAATATTGTATGCAACAAGGCAGCAAAGGAAACATTTCTGACTCGTTTATTCATTGCCTGCCTCGGCTTCACTCGGCAGTCAAATAGGTAAATTACCTGCCTCGGCTTCGCCTCGGCAGTTAATTCATGGCCTGTCCTCGCCTTCGGCTCGGAGGCTAATCTAATCGTAGTAAAAATAATAGGCAGTAAAATTCCATTTTGCTGCCTATTTACATAAATAACTATTTCTTGAGGCGTTGTTCTTTTATCTTATTTATATTAAATGAAGGGATATAATGTTCTAGTTCTTTAAACTAGTTGATGGAGGGAGATCTTTTTGTTTAATAACAATTATTATGTAAATATGTTAAAAATTGTTGAAAGATAGTGCCTGATAGACCCGTTAGAGCATAATTTGTTCTCTATGTAATAGCCAACAGTCTGAAAGAAAAGAGGGGAATTGGCCATGTCTTGAGTCTAGATTGCGACTTGAAGAAAAGATGGGCTTGGAACAAAAGGTTAACTTCTTTCAGATTAGTTTAACTCGAACTGTCAAGTTTCAAGCTTAATGTTTCTGCAGGTTCTGGATTAATTCTTATTTTTAAGTTTAAAACTTTATGCAAATTTTATGTCATAGAAATAGATGGCTATAATTAATGTTAAATAAGTCCTACAGTGATAATGATGTTAGAAAGTACCTAGTCCTATTGTTCTCCAATGTTTAGTTACAAAAAATATATATTTTCCTTCTTTATTTTTACACTGTTTCACTCGTTCACTAAGAGATCACTGCATAAATTACCTGCGCAGGGTAATAGTATGGTGCTTGTTTATTTTGTGGTGATAAGAGAGGGTACTTACCCGTGTAATATACTGAATATTATGAGAATCCGTACACTTCATTATTACCTTTGACTCTTTACTTCGTTCCATTTACCTCCTTGGCAATTGCCGCGGTAAAGAAAAAACTCACTTCACAGCCTAGTAACATAATATACTATTTCCTTCTTAATTTTTACACTGTTTCACCCATTTACTAAGAGATCACTGCATAAATTACCTGCGCAGCGTAATAGTATGGTGCGTGTTTATTTTGTGGTTATTTTTTCCTTCTTTATTTTACACTGTTTCACCCGTCCATGAAGAGATCACTGCATAAATTACCTGCATAGCGTAATTTATGCACCTTAGTATGGTGCTTGTTTATTTTGTGGTGGTAAGAGAGGGTACTTAACCGTGTAATATACTGAATATTATGAGCATCCGTACACTTCAGTATTACCTTTGACTCCTTACTTCGTTCCCATGTACTTCCTCTTCAATTTTTAACTTTAATATCAATGTAGGTTTTTATATTATTTTTTATATGTGAAATCATTAGCGTTTATACAGCGTTTGCGTTTACTCAGAATAGAGTTTATGTTCTCTGAAATTTTGTTTTATTAAAATAAAATCGAAAGAAGGATTTTTGGTTGATTTAAGAAGGTGTGAAATCAATTAATTATGTCAGGACAAGAAGATGAAGCTACTGAGGTGAAAGAGAAAGGAGTGGTGTAGATGAAGTCTTTACAAAAAGGCAATAATTAAGGCTTAGGAGCAACATTAAAGGAATATAGATCACCTTCCCCACCTCATCACCTTCCTTCGACTAACCTAAAATGAAATATTAGCTCGATAATGGATTCTTGTCAGATACTACAAATGATTACACCAGACAATACTTTAATTCTTTATTTATTTTCTTATCTCTCAATCATGATCTAATGGAATTATAATTGCAGAGATGATCTTGATAATTATTTAATTAATTATTTTTTATTTCTATACTAATAATTTATTTTAATAATATATCTCTACCTTAAATAGGAAGTAATATTATTAAATTATAATGCTATAAATAATATTAAAATCAATAGAAATATAATGTATTAAAAATCTAAATGAAACCGGAAGAGTCAAAATTATCAGCAATAAAGCAGACATGTTGTCTCCTTATAATTATCGATTCATTTATGAACAACAAAATGTGTTATTCCAAATGGGGTTACACAATAATTATTGTGCCACACCCACGCTCCAAGATTTTTAATAATATATTATTTATGAAAATCTTAGCACTCTCTGCAAGAATTGTATAGTGATTGAGTGTTTCAACATTGAAGAAGGGTTCGGAAAAGTGCAGTTACTGGTTCTACTATCAAGTTCAAAAATAAGAAAACCCTCGGTGAATGTCAGAACTGTCAGAATTATCACATTGAAGAAGGGTCTTCCCCTTTCCACGTTACGTTGTGTGACCGAGAAGCAAAGTTAGGGTGGAGGTATCTTCCCTTCCTGTCATGGAAGTAGAGGAGAAAAATACCGGAGGCTAATCCGAAGCCCCGAGTTAACGTCCGGAGGAGGGGGAAAAAAGTAAGAGTACGACCCGTCTTCTATACTTAGTTCGACTCGTGATTCTCATAGTCGGAGGGAGAAGAGGTTACTTAGATCTTGCAACTTTAAGGGATGTTGCCCCTCAGATCAAGGCGTACAAGTTACGGTTTAGGGGAAGTAAGGTAAAGGCGGAATCCCTCCACTTACACGAGGGGAAGAAGTTCTCGAAGATAGAAGGGCAAGATGGATAAGGGAAATGGGCGGCAAAGGGGAGAGCGATCTGATGAAGCTTGTCGAAACCTGTTAGGGGCTTGAATTCCTCCGTCAAACATCTTAGAAACCCCTTTAAAGGACCGTCTTATGCTTCTGATCTGAAGTAGAAATAAAAGAAACATCCAACCTTGTCTTGGCTAATAGAAGTGTCTCCTTTAACGCAACCCCTTTTGTCATTCGTTGTATAATATAGGAACTGTGGGAATTACTCAACCCCGTAACAAGACAATAAACATATTTCCTGGCTTCGGTACTCCAGTTTGCAATTTCAAGTTTCCAACATGTAAGATAATAGGATTATAATCTCGGTGAGTGGTTTTCCCCATGCCTATACTGGTTTCCAAGGATGTAAGTTCGTTTCGAGTTTCTGTTGCAGAATAATTGACTGATTGCTGTATGGAAGCTTATTAGCTCATACAGCCTTAACGATTTCACAACTTCTCAATAGATATGGTTTCTTAAGCTACCCGCATCTATCTCAGCTTAAATTTCTTTGAGGGTGGAGACTAAATGTATTGTTTTATTCCATTTCCGGAAGATTTTCTGATTAACGGATTATATGAAAGGGATTCCTCTGGCAAAATATAACAGTAATTGGGTGTTCGTGTTGTAGAGGCTTCTGTGGGGTGGTCTCTAGCGTAATTTATTTACATTTAAGAGAAATATTTAAACACATTTTCACAAAATCATATGGGGAGAACCGTTCTTTCCTAGCTTACTGATATCAAACTACTTGTACACCTATTCTGCTTCAACATATTCTCAATACAAACCGGATTTGACTCTAGTTAGTAATATGGTAAAAAGGGGCTTCCATAGCTCGTATAGGAGAGCAGTTGACTGTTCTATAAATAAAGTTAAACAGCATCGGGCATGGTCACAACTTGGATGGTGACCATACATCTGGTTTCAATTCCCAGACTTGGCTCCCTCGCTTGGTGTTCATTCATCGTCTTATAAATGGGTAACTGCTTATGTGAAGTGGCGACTAACTGGTTGCGAATGGCAATTATGGGTTAATACACCTGATGGAGTGACACATTAACCTCGAGACATTCATTACATATGTGTTGTTGAATAAGCCCTTTGGCAGTCCTATAGGCCCTCCACGAAATGTTACGCCACGGAGATAGTAGAAGAGCATTATTTCTTTTCGTGTTTCCTAATGAAAACTTTCCTTTAGTCAAAGTCTACAAGTCCATGACTTAAACTTATGTTTAACTTTAGGATTACCGATCCCATCATCAGTAACGTGGAAAATTAAAAATAAAACACATTATGAAAAGTCTTGTGAAGCAAAGATCAGCTACTGTTTTTGTGTTTCTCGTAATTTACTGTTCTTTAACATATAACTTCTTTATATAACTTTTGTTATATGAAGCATATCACTCTTCTCTCTATGGCACTGATGAAAGCCGAAAGATGTTTTAAATAACATTTTTCTTGATGTTATATTTATTTTAGCGGCCTCTCTAAGGCCATCGACACTATGATGTTATATTTATTTTATTTTTAAACAGCTTTAGCGGCCTCTCTAAGGCCATCGACACTACCGATTATGGAAGAAATAGAGGTACATTATGTCAGAAACCGAAGGTTTAGAGGTAGAAAGAAATGTCTCTTGAGCGTACACATTCTTTCATAGGGTCTATAGAGAGCATTATTAAATCCTTTATAATAAATCTCCGCTGATAATTTGCTTTCTCACAAAATTTTATTTATTCAATTTATTTGTTTGAAACTCGTTAAACTTATACTTTACTTTAATATTAGTATTGAAATATATATTATTAAATATACATATTTTATATCTAATAATAATTACTAATAAAAATTTAATATTATCAATTCTACAATTACATTAATTGTACGAGTAAATTAAATCTTAATATTAAATGAAAAATCTTAAAGTTTACAAAGAACTACATTTAAAAGGACTTATGGACATTACTCGAATAATTTCTCAAATTAAATCATGACTACTAGACTATAGTTGACTTTATACTTAAACTTTACGGTGCGTTATTTTAACAGAATTATTCTAGTTTCTACTAGTGCTTCTCTAAACTTTCTTGTTTATAGTTCTAGGACTTTACACTCAGAGAACCCTGTTAGAAATGATGACAAATTTAGAAGCATTCTGAGATGTCGCCGAGACTAACAACTTAGCCAGATAGTTCGAGACTTTCTCTCGGCCAAACAATCCAAGTCCAATTAACCTGAATCAAGTCTTAAACTTTTACCCTCTAGCATTTTCTACTGAGCGAATATATTATTGGGGAAATTTTGATTTTAGTGCTAAACGAATCAAAACTTTCTTTTGATCAATTAAACCATTTTGAAGTATCAATTAATTTGAATTAATGTCGAGCACATTTGTTTACCAATTAAATTAATTAATATTTATTCTTAAAAGCGCCTTAATCAATATAATTATCGATAACATACTCAGACGGAGCCAAAAATGTTTTACCTACTTGCGCCAGCAAAATGAGGCATTATTGAACTGATTTCGGGCAGAGTAATGTGATTTTACTGCATAAGCGGTAAAATGAGGAGAAAAAAAGTATTGTTATAATGTTGTCAATAACAGTTTATACGATTATCTCTATCTTATAACATTATATATTATAGTTCAATAAGTAATATTTAATAAATAAACGTTCTAATAATAAAATAATTTGTTTATATTTCTTAATTATATTAAATAAGTTCAATGAATAGTAGATCTTTAATTAAAAAATTGTGGAGTTACTGGCTACAATGGAGCTTCATGTAAACATCCAACATCCATATTATTATTATTGAAGTCATTCTAGATTAGACAAACTACTTTTCTTGATTTATCCTAGTTACATCTTTTTTTTCTAAGCAATATAATTTATCTTTAATACTTTTAGTAATTTGTTAGAAAAAATATAAATAAATATTTTTATCTCCAGTAGGGAGAAAAAGTTATAATTTTGAATTAGTTTAAGGGACTAAAGTAAGTCTTTTCATCCCTGAACTCAAAAAGTAGGGAGAAAAAGAAAAGTAGGGCGAAAAAGTAAAGATTACAATTTAATTATTTTATAAATAGTAGAAAATAAATGAGTTGTTGAAATCAGGTTGGCGGCACTGCTTTTTCGACCATGTTTATCTTTGTTTATAACCTGCATCTAAATAACCTTCTATTTGAGTTTAATTCCAATTCTTATTTGTTTTTAATATTGGATTTCTTATATATACTATTAAACGTGCTAATAATTATTGTTATTTATTAAAAATAATTAATGAAAACTGTGCAATGAACGAAAATGTGTATTTTATTCCTACTGGAGATAAAATATTGTATGTACCTCGTGAGTAAAGTGCCATTATTCCCCTCGTGATAATTATCTCCCTCGGCTGCGCCTCGGGAGTTAATTAGCGTTATTCCCTCGGCTGCGCCTCGGGAATTAAAGAGTCTAATTACCTCGGCTTCGCCTCGGGATTTAGGGACCATAGTTCCTTGGGCTTCGCCTTAAGAACCAACTTTTTCGCTCAGGGAAAAATGGCTTACTTTACTCCCTAGGTGCATAAATAACTATATATTGCGTGCTTTATTCATCCAGAAGTTTTGTGTGTTATAAACGTGTGTTTTGTATTTTGTTGTTATAGATTCAGTTTGCTATTCACTTATTGTTATTATTCCCAAGCTTCTTATTTGATTTCTTTATGAACATTAATTATAGTTAATACATATGTTATTATCTTATTAATATAACTTTGTAATTAACTATGTTACATTAATAAAGGTTGTATTTTAACAGTTTCATTTTTCTGCCGTAGATAAAATATTGTATGCAACATGGCACTATAGGAAACATTTCTGTCTCGTTCATTCAATGCCAGAGTCAAATAGGTAAATTACCATAGTTAATTATCAAAGCCTGTCCTCACCTTCGGCTCGGAGGCTAATCGTCAGAAAAATTCTATTTTGCTGCCTAGTTACATAAATAACTATTATAATATGTATTTGTTTATACCCTTGTGGTTAAAATTGAATTAGGATGAAAAATATATATTGTTATTCTAGTCCTTCAAGAGTCCTTGCTAGCTCTGTGGTAGCACATGCGCGGTTTGAAGGGTGAAGTGGTGGAGGCCTGACGGGCACTTTCATTTTACCTTAAAGCGGCCCACACACTAACAGTTTAACTGAAGATAATGATCTGACAGTCCACGGAGCTTGGCCACACACTCGTCAGTTTTCCTTAAGATGACGGACTGCAGTCGGAGGTGGACTGTAGGTGTGTGGAGGGTAGAGGCGAGGATCGGATGGAAGGAGAGATTACAGTCCGTGGACTGTCCGTTCTGTGCCTCAAGATCAATGCCGCCCAACACTATCAGTCGGCCTACAGGCGTGTAGAGTGAATCGTCTTTATTTTGTTTATTTCCCTTCGTCGGACTGCAGTTAAAAATCGACAGATATCGGCCTGCAGGCATTCATCGCACAGTGTATGGTGCATACAGGCACAGATCTGTAGTTCTTTACGATTGCCTGCAGGCGGTGGACGGGTAATGTGTGGTGGTCTGAGATTTTGGCCTTACGATAATCGTATACGATAACGGCCTGCAGTTAAACTGTAAGTGTGTGGGCCCCTTAATTTTATTTCAGCTTTCATAGACATGTATCGTCTATAAACATGTCTAACAATCGTCTATAAATTATTCAAACAAAAGGCTGAAAGGTGTGTTAAGACTATAAAAAAAAAAAAAAAAAAAAAACAGTACCGACTGCGACAATAGGTAATTGCACTTTAAATATGGTCCATATAATAATAATTCTTTATTTAAATAATTTATAATGGTTTAATTTATTTATTAATAATTTCTGATAAATTATAAATTATACATTTTACATTTCTAATTACATTTTTTTAGATACTGTTAAAAAGAAAAAAAACAATCTCCTGCACTTATTGACTGGCACATTTTGGTGTTAATTTTACTAATGAAGGGTGAAACCAATCGAAACATTTTCTTGAAATTGCCTTCGTTCATTCGCAAATAGTTTAATAAATCTTCTTTATAGGAATGCCTCAATTCACGCATCAGAGAAATGTGTGAACTAGTGTTTCTTTCTTGGAGCCGCTTCTTTCACCAAAATCTTTTTTTTTTCTTCGTTTGTTCACAATAATTAACGTACAACGCAAACGTTTACTTCTACGCATTCAGAAAGTCTAGCGGGAACTGAGAGGGGAACAGTTCATGGCCTGCAGTTAAAAATCGACAGATATCGGCCTGCAGGAATTTATCGCACAGTGTATGGCGCATACAGGCACAGATCTGCAGTTCTTTACGATTGCCTTCAGGCGCTGGACTGGTAATGTGTGGTGGTCGGAGATTTTGGCCTTACGATAATCGTATACGATAACGGCCTGCAGTTAAATTGTAAGTGTGTGGGCCCCTTAAGTCGGATGGGATTTCCATTTCCATCGAACCCCCCAGTCTGGTCTCCCTCCCCGTTTATGCGCCCGTGTTTTGGGGCCGAAGGGGCATGGCCCTGACTTAGGGACACCAGGTCGGGTCGTCCAATCGGTCCCTAAAACAGGTATATAAAAAATTAAACTACACAATTAATAACATCCTATATTTAATCTTCTATAAATTAATTTTTTTTAAAGAAACCATAATCAATATTTTTTTTCTTTCCCTTAGAAAAATAATATCCCGATTTCATCTAAATGGATGGATATGGATAGAAAGAGGTTTTGAGTAAGGAAGTAAAATAAATAAAATGAAAAAAAAAAAATCTATATCAAACTGAGAGTCGCGAGAGATGAAGGGGCAAAATAGAAGCGGAGAGAAATAAAAGAAGAGAACCCAATATCGAGAAACATCATTAAATGGGAGGCCCCTCATCCTTTTAGTAAAGAGTTTGAAAGGCTTTTTATGTGGAGGAAAGCGGAAAGAAGGGGAAAGAGACCCCCCTTTGGAAAGCAGAACTGAAAAAATTATTTAAAAAAAAAAATGTTAGCCAGTTTTCATCGATTTGAGTACTTCACACTCAATAGCTTCAGATCCTTCGATCCGAGAAAAATCCTGTTCTAAAAATATATGATTTTGTCGCTCGACTGATATTAGTGGGATTAGATAATCTCTAGAAAGTATAAAGTGACTTTTATTAATGTTTCAAATCATATTTTGAAATGAGAAGATAGAAATCCTTATTGTCAATGGAGTCAAAGAGAATAATGATGATATTTTTTCAAGAAAAACAAAACTCTTGAAACATTTATTCAATGGGGATCAGTAGAAACGTTTTGTCGTATTGTAATCTTAGGTTCTTTTTTCAAATGAAAAAATTGAATTTGATTTAGTTTTTAAATAAAAGCAAATTTGACCAATTAACTGGTCAAAACTTGCTATCCCTAAATTTCTATTTCTTTTGTAATTTAAATATTAAAAATGTTAAACGTTATTACATTTTAATAGGCAATCACATCAAATTATATCCAATAATAATAAAAACACTAAACCGACCATGTTTTATTTAGACCTCTTCTAGTTTTATGAATTCTCATGTGTAAAAATATGAATAATAAATTAAAGTTTAATAGTTTAATTAAAATATTTTCTAAATATTGCTTAATTTTTTTAAAAAACCACCTTTTAAGAAGCCTTCTGTTAATTATTTTATTCAAATCTCTGGACCATGAACAGTGCGGAATTATGCTTGAATGTCTTCTTTTTATTGAAGCCTCAAAAAAACTAATAACAAAGGATTGAGACTGACTATTCTTTGTATATACTGTAGCTTGTAACAGCGGGACCGAGAATAAAAATTCCTAGCTGTTTACCTTTTGTAAAACTTTTTACTTTAATTTTCTTTCATTTTAATTAATTCTTGAAGGTAACAGGTGGGAGATTAAAAGAATTTAATAAAGAAAATCCCTTTAGCTAATAATCGCTGGAGAATATTTTTAAGATATAAAAGAAGAAGAAGAGATGTTGGAATTTAGTTTTATAATATAAATCCATGAGGTTTTTTAAAGTCTACTTAAAAGGAAGCCAATGGTTTTTTATTTTTATCTCTTGTATTAAATTATACCAGAGTGTAATCTTTAAAGCATTAGTTCAAAAAGCTTTGACACCACCTGTTCATTATATTTAAACTTTTCCTCATTTTATTTAAATATAGGAAAAGTTAATAACTGAAATACTGATTTAGAAATTCAATGTTTAAAAATAATTGTTTTCTTGACATTGACAATATAAACGATGTAACTTTATCCATTTTTAGAACTGATTGAAAACTAAGTTGTTTTTTTTTTTCGACCGAGATGATGCGAAATTCACTTTTAATAACAATAAGTATAGTAGTAGTCTAGTACTTTCTACTAGAATGGGTAGGACGAACCACTTGTTCGAACCTTGCAATTAGGCCATCACTTAGGCCCTTTTTACGCCCCGCGGTTGAGAGTTCCAGCCACTTCACACATCATACATCTGTACATAGTACCGCCGAAGCGAGTATGATGTGATCATTAGTGAGCCATATAAATCAGAGCGTCACGGCGTGGAATCGAACCCCGTCTCATTCCACTCATGATTCAGTGATGGCCGAGCAGACATGGTTTAACCCACACGGCCACGCTGGCTCTCCAACAATACCTATAATTCTTTTATATACTGATTGCTATTGAATTTAGATTTAACATATTCTAGAAGTTGTTGAAAAGGTAATTGTTTAGATTTATTTTCATTAATATTTCGAAAACTAGGGGTTTTTTTCCCTGATAAAAAGTGACATATATTTTTAAACGTTTATTTCAATGAACTACAAAATAGGCATTCTTTATTTATATGAAAATCGTCGGAATCTTTTTTTGAAAAATTATTTTTAGATATTTTGCAAGCATAGCCTCCAAAATTAGAACTGACATTTGTATTTCTCCATTTAGCATCGTCGTGTATGGTTTGGATCGTGTATTCTAAATTTAACGGAAATCGACCCAGTCAGTAGGTAGCCCCAGAGACGACAGACAGACTATTTTTATAAACACTTTTATCTCAGATTGATACGAAATATAAACATTTTATCTCTGTTTAGATGTGTAGAAAGTGATTCTTTTCATAGTTGTATACATTGCACATGCGCGTTTCATAATTCTTCACCTTATCGCACGATTGTTTGTTTACATTTAACAAAACTAATTTGCTGTTAGTTTAATTAAAATATCACTTTCTAATTTTCTATATTTATTATTAAAATCCAACAATCGTAGATTAAGTACGGTACGCAACTCGTGCGAAAACTGCATTTTGCTTTGCTCGTGTGGTTTTACTACCCTCGCTGTCGCTCGGGTGAAAACTCCATCTACAATGTAAATACATGAAATATCTAATTGTTTAAAAGCTATTTATCTCAATTTATTTTAAAGTAGAAATACTTTATAATGATAACACATCACGATTTGGATTACTAATCAATTTTGTTTACTCTGGTTGTTCAATTCAGGATGATTAAGTTCTTCCAAATTCTTGGCCGTCACAAGGATTTAGTTTAAATACATATTGAAGGTATTATGATGGCGCGTTTACTGTGTTACATTATTAATATTTCAACCACAAAAAGACTGTATTAAATCAAATTTTTCACCATTGTATTTATAAAAAATATATGTTTTTGAATTTTTAATGTTTTAGCCTGAGGAAGCCCTTAGTTAGGGCGAAATATAGCTGTTTTTAAGAAAAGGAGGAGTTTATTCATTGTAACCCTAACCAGACCCTAAGAAAATATATACCTCTATATAGTTTTCAATCATATAGCAATTTGAAAAAGGGTTCACCATTAAGAAAAAAGGAAAAAAATATAAATCCAACTACAATGTAAATACATTAAATATCAAATTGTTTAAAAGCTATTTATCTCAATTTATTTTAGAGTAGAGTTTGAAATACTTTATAATGATAACACATCACGATTTGGATTACTAATCAATTTTGTTTACTCTGGTTGTTCAATTCAGGATGATTAAGTTCTTCCAAATTCTTGGCCGTCACAAGGATTTAGTTTAAATACATATTGAAGGTATTATGATGGCGCTGAATTTGATTTTAAGTTTTTGATAAATTTGTCTAGATTATTTTTGTTTTCTAATGACGTTACTATTATTAGGCTAGGCGCACACTGGGGGCAAAACAGTTTGCAGACAGTCTGCAGACTGTTTTGCCTCCAGTGTGAGCCTAGCCTTAAAGTGTCATAGAGATATTTTGATTTGTTTTCATTCTGTTTTTGTAATGTTGTACGGGATTACACGTTCATTATAAATTTTTAATGTAGCTTATTATATGAAATACCACTAAGAGTCCTTGTAAAAGTCGCCCTTTAAGAGTCAAAACTCAACAGAATTTACATGTTTTAAGGCCCCCTTAGTCCAATAAAGTTATTCTTAAAAAAATGTCTGTCTTATCTTTCGTCTCTGCAAATGGAGCCTGAACTACTGGGCTGATTTCTAAAACATTTAGCAACCGTGTTCTAAGTAAAAAAATACCCTGAGGTGAAATCAGGAAATTAATTCAGATTCTGAATTTGAGTGCGATGTCCCCAAAAACTATAAAAAAAGAAAATAAAAATAAAAAAAAAGATCTAGATGCAATTTTTGATTTAAAAGAAACATTAATATTAATGTCTAATATTTATTAGCCAGAACAAATAATGATCGACCAGCCAAATATGCTAGCGACCGGGCAATTGCTAACCTAGATAGTAAGACTCTAGAATTTAAATTATGAATGTATTCTTCTGTTGATCCCTTATTATTCTACTTCTCAATCTTCAAAGTCTTCAGGGGAGAATTTAAAAACAATATTACTAGTTTTTTTATAACTTTTTTAATAGTGGCAAGCTTTCGCCCATAGTTGGGCATCTTCAGGCCTTTATCAATGTAATATGGTACATAATTGTGTCTTCAGAGTTTTCAATTCAATGTTTTGGGAGTGAGTACCTATCACAACACATTTTTACTAGTTACTCTTAACAATTTTTACTAGTAACAATGTGTTGTAATAGTTACTCTCTCCCAAAACATAGAATTAAAAACTCTGAAGACTCAATTATGTACCATATTACATTGATAAAGGTCTGAAGATGCCCAGATATGGGCATTAAGCTTGCCATTATTAAAAAAGTTATAAAAAACTAGTAATATTGTTTTTTAATTCATCCCTGAAGACTTAGAAGATTAAGAACTAGATTTTAAGCTTCGGTGCCCTGTCCGTTACATCAAAGGCTTGGGGAAACCTAAAACAAGGATCTCATAGGTTCAAAGGTCTGCGTACGATGGTCATATTCAAGTGAAATTAATCTCTGCCTCAAGTGGGAACTACAGAGGTATTACATTATCCTTTCTCTCCCTCTGTCGTTTTGATACTGAGAAATAAGGTCAGACTTCTCAAAATTCAAATTGTTACATCTAAAACAAGGGAAGAAGTTTACATTGCTTTACGCGACCTTTATTTTTAACTTTTATCATTTATGCACAAATATATCGAGTGAGAGTCAGAGTATAAAGCACGAATGGGCCAAACAATTATAAGGAAGTAATATAGACTATATAATATATGTAATTTTTTACTTTCTTGGTTTTTTTTTTTTTTTTTTTTTTTTTTTTTTTTTTTTTTTTTTAAACTTGATAATAGTTTACAATGCCTATATAACTTTAAACTAAATACATAGTGAAACTCAGAAACTTTAAACATTTTTTGTTAACTAGATTAATTTTTTTTTGACATTTAGTTAACCAAATTAATTTTGGACGTTGCACTAACTATTTTTATTTAATAACTATTAGGATTAGTTTTATTTATATTCCTCTTTTATTTCGTATTAGAATTTTAATTTAACTCAGATTCCATTTACAATATCGAAATCGTCAACACCGAATCATATTTTACATAAAAAATGTAATAAAAAAAAAATATATCTATTTCCCTTGAGAATAAATTTTTTATTGTATTTCTTCTATATTGCATTATTATTAGATGCATTGCTATGTTGAAATTTATGAATACTCATATTTTGAAATATGTCAACCATGTTATTGATTTTTATTCTTATTTAAAAGTACTACTGAGAAACCAGAATAGAATTTTGACATTATTACCATAGTTATTTTTTTATATCAGATTTTTCCTTTGAGTATTATAAAAAAAATTCGATTTCTATACAAGAATGTCATTTTTGCATAGAAATGTCGAATCTGTATGCATTATAATATGCTGGAAAAACTCCAGAATATCATGTAGGAGTTTGTTCACCTTTGGATTCGTTGTTATATTTTTTTCTTCCCATACTCAATACAGGCTTAGATTAAGAATTAAAATGATAAAACGGGAAATATGTGATATTATTGGATTACACTTTTTTACTTTCCTCATATAAAGAGAAAGTATTGTGATGAGATTTTGATGGATTTACACGTTTTGAGGTCCCCTGAGTGCAAAAAAGTGGTTTTTAAAAAATGTCTGTCTGTGCAGACGCCAGGAGCCTAAACTACTGGATCGATTTTGACGAAATTTGGTATACATGTTCAGAAAAATCATACCCCGAAGCAAAATCGAGAATCGAATTTTAGCTCTTAATTTGGGGGCGCTGCCCCCCAACAACTCTGAAAAAACGTGGAAAAAAATATTTCTCGAAAACGGTTCCGATGATTTTGATTAAAAAATTCTAAAATGTATTTAATTTTAATACGAATATAACGATATTATAAGCCGTTTCCCTGGGAAAAATCTAGTTCCTGAGAAAATAGCTTAAAACGTGGATATAGAGAGCCCGGGTTCGATTCCCCACCCAGGAGAAGTTATTTTTATGATATTTTGATGAAATGTTCAATAATAATTAAATGTGTCTAAGAAAACTAATAAACGAAAAACACTGAGCTATGTAATTATGAACTCTTATATGAGAAAGTTTGTCTGTTTGTCTGAGTTGTCTCGGACCGATTTTTTATTTTAAGTAGCTAGCAAAACCAATCTTTTTAAAGCCATCGTCTGGAACGATTATAGTCTTGTACTGATCTATTACACCGACAATCCCTCGATAGTTGATTAAGTAATTAGATAGGTTATAGGTTTTAAAGTCAAATTCTTATTTAAATTACTAATAAAAGTGTGGAAGATAAAGCACTAAAGGTTTCATAAAGTTGAAAGTCAATAATTTTCTATAAAAATTTCACATCTTGTAAATCAAGTGATTTCTTACCTCAAGGTCTGATTTCTTTCCTTGTAGTAGTAGGGATATTTTTTCCTTGGGTTTTTAGACCACTTGGTAAAGCAGATCACGCCCTCATTTTCAAAGCCGCGCTGCAGTTCATTTGTTTTCCCTTTTGCCTTCATTTGTTCCAATTTAGGTTTGGAAAAGTAACTGACTAACCATTAATCCATGGCTAGGTAGGCACTCGAGTCTCTTAGTCCCATCACGCCATCTTTTCACCCTAACACCCCCTTCCATACTTACCTCTAACCTCATCTCATTAAATCTCTTCAGTTTATTTTAACTTTAGATTTCTTCTTGTTTGGATATCACTGATTTTCCTTTTTTATTATTTTTTTACTTTTATATAGTAAAGAGAATATTATATAGATATTGCAATAAAAAAAAAAATCATTTTTCTATTGATTTGAAGAACCGCTCACCGCCGATACATTATAGGAATAAATTAATCATATATATTTATAGTTAACTGTTATAGCCGAAGACAAAAATTAGTGAAAATAGACGGCCAATTAGTGTGGCACATAGCTTCCTCGCATCCTATCATGTACTTTATTGTTATAATGTTTATTGTGTAAAAACTATTAATAGTTTTAGCGATCTTTAACACTTCATAGTGGTATCGCTGTTGGTTTTACTGAAAAATTGTATTTTGAAAAAAATGTTTGTCTCATTGAATAGATGAAGTAAGATTTTTTTCCCGACCTAAAATTCCAATTTTAAACTTGAAGTTCACGTTTACGCGAGCGTTGCTCGTGAACGCTTGGACGGATAATGTTGTCCAACGAACTCGTCCTCGGCATTGGTAAAATGAACATGTCTACCAAATTTCATCAAAATCGGTTAACAGTTACTCAAGTTATTGTCGCACGTTTCATAATTCGCGGACACACAGACCGACAGACAGACACGAGACCAAAAATGTTCCCTGATGTCTGAAACGGATTTCTGTCTTGGAATTTTTAAAATCGGAGGCATAAACGTTTTTCGTTCTCAAAAGTGAACACAATGCTTCCGTTACCTTCGGTAAACTCGGAAGCAAAAATGAATAAAAATATGTGTGTTGTCACTGGACACCCGATAGGAACAAAGCTCCTTACGCTTTTCATTTAATATTAATTATAAAATCACACTACTAAGTATACGATGCTACCTACATACATCACAGAGTTACAAGAAAAGAGATAACATTAAAAGATATACTACGCCAACAACTTACACTTAGCGGAGTTAAGGCAAAATTGAAAGAACGAATTTTTTTTTATCTATCATTTTTTAATGATAAGTATATACAATAATAATATATATAAAATAAATATGTATTGAATAGTGAGAAAAAATAGACTGCCAATTGGTGTGGCCCTTAGCTTCCTCGCATCCTATCCACGAACTTTATTGATTTTGTGCTGGGACCAACAATGGGCTAATTATGACCAACCACCCAAATATCATAAAAATTGAACCTGTAGTTTTTAAGATATGTTGGTTCGCAAAAATTGAGCGACAGACAGACCGACCAACAGACGCGGAACCAAAAATGTTCCCTGATGTCTGAAACGGATTTCTGTCTTGGAATTTTTAAAATCGGCGACCTAAAAATGTTTCGTTCTTCAAAACGATCACATAGCTTCCGTTACCTTCGGTAAGCTCGGAAGCAATATCATGATGAGTTGATAGTTAAAGTGTATGCTTGTAATAAAGCGTCTACTAGTATAGGGGAGTATTCTCACTGTATCAAGTTGAAATTTTTCATGCCTGTTTCAATTGTACTTTAGACGATGTGTATGAATATCTTTTCTTTTTCTTGTCCCTATTTTTATATAGGTAATTGAGTATTTTAGGTCATTTTAGGGTAAAAACAAAAACTTCTACTTCTTCATCTCAACGGCTATATTTCGACCAATTAACCTGGTCATCTTCAGGCCTACAACATTAACACCATTTTTCTCTAAATTTACAAAGTTGTATACGTTTATACAAGATTCAAAAATACCACATAAAACTATAAATCTTAAATCTTACCTTAGATAGAGATCGTTACAATCCCCCCCCCCCCCCCTATATATCACCATTATTTTTGGTTCGTCACTATTCGTCTATATTTAATAATTTTAAAAAACGGTCAATTAATATTTATACATCTATTTAAACAAACCATAAAAAACATACATATAACATTAAACAAATTTAAAACTTTTAAGAAATAACGAATCAATTATGTGCAGCATGGTAATTGATTATGATAACCTACTTGTAACCTATCTATCATTTTATTTTAGGCGGCGGGAATTTCAATTTGAATTTGTATTTCATATATTTTAAAATCTGTAGTTTTTTTTTTAAAATGGCTGAATAGAATTTATTTATGTCTTTTGAATCGGTTTTAAAATTAATGGATTTTTCAGATATTGCGATGTAAGTGGCTTCTAAATATTTTACGTTTTGAGACATTTCTTTCTGTGTCTAAAATGTCTATGTTTTATTTGTCAATTTGGTGGTTTTCACAACTTGTATGGATGGCAATGGCTGTCTTCCCATTTTTTTCTTCTATATTATAACAATACTGTTTTATTCTACTCTCTAAGTTTTGTGTGGTTTCGCCAATGTATATACTATCACAATCTTTACATTTAATTTTATAAATTACATCGGTTTTTTTAACGATCTCAATCTAAGGTAAGATTTAAGATTTATAGTTTTATATGGTATTTTTGAATCTTGTATAAATGTATATAACTTTGTAAATTTAAAGAAAAATGGTGTTAATGTTGTAGGCCTGAAGATGGCCAGGTTAATTGGTCGAAATATAGCCGTTGAGATGAAGAAGTAGAAGTTTTTGTTTTTGCCCTAAAATACTCAATTAGATGTGTATGAAGTTTTGGGTTAGAACGTAACCTTGTCCGCTAGGAGCTCTGATTTAATTTTATGTAATTTAGAACTTCTATCGGTGAAATATTGAACTACAATGAATACAGTGAAAACCAGTCTACCTCCTATTATATTCTAACTTCCTGGCACGATATTTAATAGTGTTGCATTTTTCATGTCGTTTTTGTGTGACGGAAATTTCTTCTGTAGCCCAAAACTAAACCATATCCAAGATCAAAGATAAAAAGATCTTGCCCTCAGGTCGACTCTCATCTCTAAGAAAAAAGAATGTAAAAATGGGAAATAATTATAATTAATAAGTTGTAGAGTAGGTTGTTAATAAGTTACTTACTTTCATTATTACATAGTCGTTAAAGTTTCATGTTTCTGAGAGAGAACAAAGTTTTGCCGAGAACATGTTTTAATAATAATTACCTTGTGTTAACATGTTTCGCACTTTTTAAAGTATAATTAAAACTGGCGTGTTAACTTGAAGGATCTGTTTTGAAAATTTTCAAGACTCCAAATATGCCTAGTAGATTGGTCTTTTTTTCATTACGTATTATAATTGCTACCATCTACATGTACCTACTTACCGTGGATATTTGGTGTTTTCATGAGTCTTTTTCTTAATGACTTAATTGTGTTCAAAATAATTTATTAATCTAGGCTGTGTATTTATTTATAATACATTTTTATACATATAATTAAATGAGTAAGTCTCTTCATATATGTATTATTATTATGCGGTCTTAATTTACCGACCTTTATTGTCTTTCTTGTCCCTACGTACCTGATTTTATTAACCGAATCACGTAATAATTATTAAACTCGTTTTAAATGTTATATTTTGCCGATCTGATAAAATACTGATAAGGTACGAATTGTTATCACTTCAAATTCTCAAGCATCTCTGTGATGATTGTTAATAGTTTTTAATATCTTTTTAATTATGTTACCTTTTGTTTATTGTTGTTCCTGTTACTTGTTAGCATATTGTTATTATCATTCACCAGTAAGCACGTAGGATATAGAAAGTGCAATATTGTTTTCAGTAGACGACGGAATGTTAGAGTTCCTTTATCATTTCTATCTGTATCAGAATTATGACCTCACTTACCTCAATCGCGCAATTATAAGGCTTGAAAATGGCCGGCCAGGCCGAAACGTTGCCGACTGAAATGATTTTAAGTAATTATTTTCACGAACCCTTATAAGGATCCATTACTAATCTATATGAGTAAGTCTCTTTATAATACTGTTTCACCCGCCATATTGGCCGCCATCTTGGAAATATTAAATATAAAAACTCGAAAAAGTGTACAGTTGTCGCATATGCCGAGATGCACCTGGGTGCCGAATTTTATTATTTCCTATCTATAGTAGTTTTTATTGAAACATGTCAACGGACAGACGCAGACAGAGAGAGCGATATGAGGTTTCTTTTCGTACTTCGTACAGAAACCTAAAACTAGGTATTATTCGTGAATACTGTGTCAGTGACACAATTTTTAACACTCTTTCATCTCCCCTTCTTACCACTTCAGGCGTACTAACAAGATTCAATAATAAGTCTTTGACTCTTTAGCTTAATATTGGATGTCAGTTCTGTTCTTACTTATGATCATGACATATTCGCTGACGATCTTGAGGCAGATCACTGGACCTGAATCTTTTTGAACTACAAAATAATATTTATGCCGTCAGCCGGCGGGCCACTGAAAATAATCTAGTTATAAACTGTGATAAATCTATAATATAATCTCCTTTACCCGATCCTCAAATCCTTCTAATTTTCAATACTCTTATCTCTCTCCCATGTTTCATCTGTGTGTGATCTTGGTGTATAGTATATTCTAAGCTTACCTTCGATAGTCATACTGAGTTACTTATTAATCGTTCCCTTTGCTCTCTTGGGTTTATCAGTTATATTTCTTGTGGTCTCTCTGTTGATTGTTTTGTGTTCCTTTACAAGAGTCTTGTCCGACCTATCCTTGAGAATGCGCAGTGCTTATCTGGAATAATCTAGGTATTATAAAGTCTGATCGTTTAGAAACTGTCCAGTCCAGCGTCATTTTCAAATTATGCTTCTCAAGATACTTCTACCGTCGTTGCTATTACACTTATGCGCGTATGTATAATAAACTTGGTTTAGAAACCTTATGTCTACGTCGTAATCCATACTTGACTGCTCAGAAGTCGGGAGATAAGTAGTAGTACTTCCTGGAGGTCGTTGAGCTGGTAGATGTTTGTATAAATAAGAATTTTGTCCTCTGCATGTCGTTTAGTTGCGTGTCTTTGTTAAATTCCCCTTCTATCAATAATTCTAACCTTCCTAATCTTAAATCCCTCAAATCAGATATTAATCCCTTTTCCTTCTTCTGAAGATTTTTAAGTATTTCCATTTTTTGTTTTAAATTATATTTTCTTTAGCTATAAATTTTTATATTTTAAACAACACTTACCTACTTGTAATTTTTTAAGTTT
Source organism: Gerris lacustris (assembly GCA_951217055.1). Lineage (NCBI taxonomy): Eukaryota > Metazoa > Arthropoda > Insecta > Hemiptera > Gerridae > Gerris > Gerris lacustris. Next base: position 52,467,572 of record OX578282.1, read on the forward strand.
TAAGTTTATGTTTTTATTATTATTTTTATATTTTGTAACTTTTATTGTTAGAACTTTTCTTTTTTTCCCCTGTTTTAGTGATTACTGTTAATAGTTTGATAACTCTAACTGTAATAATTTTACTTTTTATTATTTTTGTGATCAATGTCTAATTTTGGTTTATTATTCAGTCATTCATGTAACTTAGTTGTGGCCTTTTGCTGTTTAGGTGCATGTAAAATTAAAATGATTACTAAATTAACAGCTTTCCGTTAATTCATAACGGAGAACCATTGCCACCAGCTTCTATTAATTTATTCTTCCTACTATATCCTTTTACGTTTTGCTTTAATAACAAAAAAAAAGTAATATTAACTAATAAAGAACTAATTCCAGTCTTAGTACCTGTTAGTCAGTTAATAAATCTTCAAATGTTTCTTTCTCTGTTTCTTTTTATTACTTAAGTTTTTTGAAAAAGTTTAATTGATCTAATCATAATGTAAGTCTACGCTTAGTAATAGGGAGGATGAAAAACAGAGAGATTTGAGGAAGTAGAAAGAAAATGCTATGGCTGTAACAAATATACTACGTAATCAGAACTGACTGGGGTGTAAGGTTTATACTCTTACAGGTTAGTGGGTGGTATGTTCTTCGACTTAAGTTAATCATATTTTTGTGTTACGACCATCTCTGGAGGGGATAGTGGTGTAACACTGGTAGGCTTCCATATGTGCACTTATCACCTTGAACAGTCCACGTGAAGGTTTTACTTGACGTGTTAGAGTTGTCACAGGCATTCCACTGCCTAATCCATCAGGGTTGAAAACGTTAGCTTTGCAATGCCTTCCCCAGATCCGCCTCTATTCCCTCTTTCCTTCTCATCCAGAATCCAGATACCGTATACCTACTTCCTCTGATACCGTTATATACCTCTCTCTGCCAAGCCGAAACTCCGAGACATTTACCTTGCTCCATTTCTCCAAGGTTCTGATCCCATACGTCTCCGTACCTCTAACCTCTTCACTTTGACATTCCCATATACCTTCCGCACGACGCCTCCTTTATATCTTTTTACCTCTCTCAGATCTTTTAAAAACCTCCCCCTCCTTCTTTCCTGAGCTAAACCTTAACTGCGAAACCTCTGAGAATGTTTTTGAGCGGAGGAAATCAAACTCTAACCATCTACAACCTACACTCTTTCACAACTGTCAAAAAAAAATCCTTTCACTTATTCCCTTCCCTATAAAGAATCCGCATATTTACAATATGCGTATAAGTACTTTTCATCACAATTCGATATAAACGTTGATGGATTAAAATATTATTTAATACTATATATCTTTTAAGCATATTAGATTTAACACATATTTAAAATGTACCCTTAAGATTTTTGTATGAATTCTTCTAAATTAGTCTGAAGTATTTTGAATGTTATCCTTCTAAATTGTTCTTTACAATCTCATTTCAATGTATCATTCTACTTTATTTTACATGTTATACTCTCTTGGGGATTAGTTTATAAATTATATATGTATCAGTCGAATTTAATTAAAAAATACATTCAATTTTCATATGCCTAAAATTGAATTGAAGTTGCGATATATATATATATATATATATATATATATATATATATATATATATATATATATATATATATATATATATATATATATTGTGTGTGAGTGTATGTATATATTTACCTTTAAAATTCTAGAGAGAGGAATATAATTGGAAATGTAATATGTTATTGATGAATATTTGACATTACAAAAAATGTTTTTAAAAAAACTGGAGGTGACATTGATTTGTTCTCTCCTGTACTTTTCTGAATAAGTATATTTCTCTGCTTTCATTTATTTTTTAAAAGGTCGATATAAGAAAAAAGGAGGCAAGATTAAAAGAGGGTAAGAAGATAAAAAAAAACGTTAGAAAAGTAAGTGGAAGAAAAATATATAAAATTCGAATGAATATAATAGGGCATTGAATAGATTTGGAATCGAAAGAGGCAAAAAGAAGAAAAAAAAATCAGAGAAAGCTTTGTCTCCCCTTGATTTCTCGAACAGGAGGGAATCAAAAATGTATAAGATTTCCAAGTGGGATGAAAAAAATAGGGTGGGGCCACTTGCTGGATGTGAAAATTAACGGCACCCCTGGTTATAAATTGTTAATGCTGGGCTTCGATAGTAAAGGAGGGGCTATCTACCCCGCTCCAATCTGGAGCTGGAAATATATTGAAGGAACCTCTGTAGGGTCCAGCGGAAAAAATAAGGCGAAAAGCGGTGATTTGTTTCTCAAGTAAATCTGGATAGATAACACTTCTACTTATATGAGTTAGCTAGATAATTTATGCAGAAGTGTTAATCTCGCTATTTTCTCATTCTAACGATAGCTCTGTTGTGTGGATTTTGTAAATGGCTATATTATATTCTATTAAGGTACTCCAAAAATAGCCCCTCGCTGATAATTGCTCAAGAAAGGCGTACCACAGTTTTTAAAGTAAAAACATGATGGATGACAAACATGATATGATTAAAGAAATAAAATCACTGTTCAAGTACATTAATCTTGGTCTCGATTCGCAGAAAATAGTGAAAGATCATAGATAGTTCATTCGGCATTGTGTTATTAAATTATTGAATGTATTCTTCATTTTCAGTCACAAATTGCTGAATAATAATATTTGGTCTGATAGTTCAATTTTTTTCCAGAAGTGGTAGTAAAACTACTGGTCAAGTTTTTTGCTCTCGTTTTACTTACTTATCTAAAAACGCAATAAAGTCACCTGAAAAAAAAGCACGTTTCCCACATTAATGTTATTTTACTAAGCGATAATATGTATATGCCACAGAGTATCCCAAATTCTTCCCCTTCTTACTTCGTCATAACGAATTCTTTATATACATTGCCGCCATATTAAATCAAGATGGTAGATCGTAAAAAGATTTCTTAGCAAGCACCTAGGGGGTAAGAGAAACTCCCATTCAAAGCTCTCTAGCTATTACCGGTCTAGAGATACTGGGATGGATATAAATGGTCGCCATATTGAATCAAGGTGGCCGAAAAGTTGTTTATGACAAAAAGGGAAGCTAACTTTCGAATTTCAAGGTTCTAGTCCAATTGGTTCTAGTGATATCACCATATCCAACTCCTCGTATAAATGGCCGCCTTATTGAATCAAGATGGCGGAACGTAAAATATTTTTCTTAACAAGCATCTAGGGATTAGAGGTACCTCCAATCACAATGTCAGCCCTCCAGCTATTGCTGTTCTAGAGATAGAGGTACTATAATAAATATAAGTGGATTCCCTCTTAAATAAATATGGCGGATCGCAAAACAATTTCATGGCGAGCAACTAAGGGATAAGATGACCCTCCATGCGAAATTTCAGCTTTCTAGCTACTGCCATCCTAGAGATACTGTGACGGATGAGTGAGTGGTATTTGGCTTTTATGTATATATATATATATATATATATATATATATATATATATATATATATATATATATATATATATATATATATATATATATATGTATGTATGTATGTATGTATGTATGTATGAATGTATGTATATTGGACTGTCAGTCATTGCCAGGAATATGATATTTGTAATTAAATTTAGAGGATTATTTATTTAGCAAGAGGCGGAAAGAGGATAAAAAAATAAGGAGATTAAAGAGAATATATATAAAGTAAATAAAGATTATAAAACAGAGCGGGGAATATATATATATACATATATATATGTTTTATCAAAAAAAAAGTGACCCGTAAATATTATCCTAAAGTTACTCGCTTGTGAAATTGAGAAAGAAAAAATCTCCATTAAAAAATTGCACACCTTCTGGACAAAATAATTTTTATTTATTAATGTTTCATGGTGCGAGAAATTATTGAGTTTGGGAACTAACTTTTTTTTTCTAAGTTTACAATAAATATTTAAATTTTCTTTATAGGATAGATTAACTGGGTAAAATATATATATATATATATATGTATATATATATATATATATATATATATATATATATATATATATATATATATATATATATATATATATATATATATATTTGTGCATTTTTGAGGAGAAGGTAGAGAGAATAAAAAAAAGTGTAAACATATAATCTGATTCACGATTAAGGTAGTATTTATAAATTATTATTATTGATAACGGTCTGAAAGTTTCAAAGAGAGTTTTTTTTTCTTGTAGTATATTAATGGTACATCTTTAGATTGTTACTTCCCTATGTTTTTTTTTTTTTTTTTGTTTTTTTTTTAGAATATAAATAGATAGGGTGGCGCAGCGCGGATGACAACATTTTAAATTGTTACCATGTGCTTAATACTAGAGCCAGGAGATTTAAATAAAGCTAATTTTCAAGCAAAAATATGGAAGTTTACTGGACAAAAGTCAAATTTTTAAGTATGGAAGATAATATCCGATCATAAGTCTGTACTTTTACCCTTTCAATTAATTCAGTGTGAAATGAGGATCCTTAAGGGTAATATGAATTAACAACTCTCAATTCGGTGGCAACGTTTCGGCCCGACAAGCCATTTTCAAGCCTAGAAGTGAAAACTTTATTTAGAAGAAACGTCATGTTACTACATACATATTGTGAAAATTACTTGACTAGTTACATAAAAATACCTGTAATATAGTTAAATGAGGGTCGTAATGGTTGTGACTAAACATATGCTGTCAATATCCATGGAACCAAAACATCGTTCCTTCGTCAAATTAAATAAATAAATAAAATATTCTAACGTCTCCTCACTCTCGGTCTAACAGGTATGTACGTAATACAAATAATTAAAATTGAAAATGACTAGAAATAAAACTAACATTAAAAAAAACTAACATTAGTATAAATTTACGTTAAAGTAGTCTAATGAGAGACTCACCATTCTATGATAACGATAGTGATATAAATTTTAATACTACGAGTTACCAATAATGTTTTTGTTAATTAAAAGTCCGTTGTTTTTTTTAATGTTAGTTTTATTTCTAGTCATTTTCAATTTTAATTATTTGTATTACTTACATACCTGTTAGACCGAGAGTGAGGAGATGTTAGAATATTTTATTTATTTATTTAATTTGACGAAGGAACGATGTTTTGGTTCCATGGATATTGACAACATATGTTTAGTCACAACCATTACGACCCTCATTTAACTATATTACAGGTATTTTTATGTAACTAGTCAAGTAATTTTCACAATATGTATGAAAGTAAAAAATATATGAGACATTATAGAATTTAAAAGCAGTATCACATTTATTATGAGAAAGAGATTTTTTGGTTAATTTTCTATTAATAATCTTGACTATATATAGCATGTTCAAACTGTATATTTTAGTCTATTTGTTTAAAATTCTCGCCAATCAAGAATGCAAAACCACTATTTTGTGTTTTAATGATTTAACCAAACTTCATTTGAAAATGAATTAACTGTTAATTCCTCTAATCCATTAAGGGAATTATGTGGACTTGAATCCAGGTAAAAATCGATTGTGATTGTTTTATTTACAAAACAAATGGTGAAATATCAAAACAACGTCTAACTTTACTTGACGCTAATTATTTACTTTAAATTTATGGATTTACTTCATTTTCACACTGATCAATATTTCACATTGATTCAATTTAGTTCAACTTTCTTATCGAGCTCTCTACAATTACCTGAACAAACTACGCATTTGCTATTGCATACTTGAAAATTATATGCATTTGTAGATGATCTAACCTTTCTTACACTCTTTGCTAATAAAAATCCGCTTGATTTATACGTAGTTTAGATATATATATAATAGCACGCTAAACTTTATGGATATTCCCTTGCCATTAGATTAAATTGATCACGAACCAGGTCATTATTTCAGCGTAAGCTCTAATATAATCTATTACCATTATGGTTAAATATATGGTCTTCAAAAGAATATTAACCATAATATTGAATAAAATATGGTCAACTGCAAGCAACGTTAGATTATACAAAAATCTTATTAGATTAACGGGGCTGGTAAAAAGAAGAACGTAGTAAATAGATAAAACATTTTAATTCTATTTTATCAGAAAACCTTTGTAAATGGCAAACGTTGTTTAATTTTTGCTTCTGAGGTTACCGAAGGTAGAGGTAAGTTATTCCGACTTAACAGAAATCTTTTTCAGACATTAGAGAACATTTTTGGTTCCATGTCTGTCTGTCGCTCAATTTTTGCCAGCCAATATATCTTAAAAACTACTCGTCCGATTTTAATGAAATTTTGATAGTAGGTCATAATTTTCTCATGGTTGGTCCCATATAATATAAGTATCAACCTTATGCGCTCATTTGTTTCTCCTCCACATGCGTACGAACATCTTCAAAAGTACTCATCTGATTTTTATGAAATTAGGATGGTTTGTCGAAAGTAGCCTGAAGATAAGCTCAGATTAATTTCTTTTAAATTTTGTGAAATCGATTCTTTAATTCATGTAATAAATCAAAACAATTTTGGAAATAGGTTGTAAAAGCATAATATCAGTAAAATACTCGAAATAGGACGCGAGGAAGCTATTGGCAGACTATTTTTAAAAGAAACGTTTAAACATATTTTTGAAGGCGTTCTCAAGTATGCATTTATATTTGTTGATTATTTTGGATGAATGTTGAAAAATACTCTTGTAGTTATTAGCTTTGAAGTAAATCTCAAACGTGCATTTATATTTGTGATTAGTTTTGAAAGAAAACTCAAACATGCATTTATTGTTTAGTTTTGAGCGTTCGTTGACATTTTTTACATTTGTAAGTACCACGTTTATATTATTGGTATTGTATGCATCATTTACATTTACAGCAATGCAATTAGTATTTACTCTGCTGTAAATTTATATAAATAAGAATCTATAGTATAGAGTAATTAATTTAAAATTAAATTTAAATACAATAAAACAGTAAAGGACAGAGAGAGGACAGAGAGGACGCTTTTTTACAGAACATTTTACATTTCAGCTTTTTGCCTATATATTGTTTTTTTAGCTAAGTATTTAAGTTTTCGTTAGGTAAGAATTTCTTTGCTAAATCTTCTTCTGACGAACTTCCTCTGATAAGTACGATCGTGGTATGGAAAATGCTTCGCGGTATTTCCTTTAATAATCTGAATGGTTTTGTTACTTTCGGTTCCCTGCAAGCTTAAAATACTTTTGTTATTCGCGCGAGCTGATGCAGGCTTAAACCTCTGTCTCTGTCTTTTATTAAGCCATGTTTTGATATCAATATATTTATAACTTAAAGGAGTACTGTTCTTTTGAAACTTGTTTCGACCAGGTGCTTCCGTCGTTACACTTTCAGTTCCAATTGTCGTACCATCAGAGCAGAAAGTTTTGACTGAACATTCCGTTCCAACACCCCTGCAAATGATATGTTCCGGACTTTTAACCGTCGATTGATAATCGTAGAGGTCCTCGACTGATTCTTTCGTTCTTGATTTGGGTCTGCTTGAGAAACTAGTTTGAGTTTGGGGTGTGTAACAAATCTTTGGATCCACATCGTTGTACACATGTACTGCGGACTCAACTCGATTCTTTATGTATTTTTCCAAACCTTCTTTGAAGTATTTGTGAAGTGTCTTTCCAATAGAATCCACTACAGCTTCGTCGATAATCATTTTTATATTTTTCTTAGTCACCAGTTCATTACTTAAAATTCTATTTCCTTTGTTTTGATCCCCACTTTGGGTATTGTACTGCTGCTTTGGACTATCACCGTCATCTGTTATTATAGACTTATACGTGGTACGTCCTTGATTGAGTAGCTTGTTCAGATTTGCAGTTTTATTCTCTATAATACTGCAGTTTTCATTTGAAGTTTGATAAACGGTCTGTAAATAAGGCTTATTGCTCCAAACAACTGATTTAGATTCCCCAGTTGGGGGTTTCTTTGGTCTTTCTGCCGTTTCTTTATAAGTGTATTTTTCTATACAAATTTTTCCAGGATTTTGGCATTGTCTTTTCATCTTTTGTTGTCTCAACAGAACCATGAAATTCTGACTAGACTTGCCGGTATTAGTTTTCTCTTCTGGTTCTACGTCAGGTTCTGATTCTGAGTCAGGTGCTGGCTCTGGTTCAGACTCTTCCGCTGGTTCTTCGTTGTCCGCTTCTAATCTACTTTGTTCGCACCTGAAAAAAAATTAACAAATTTTACACCATTAACTATCACACCTACTAGTAACATAACCTATTAAGTATAATTTCATATTCTTTGTCATCTTCCCCGTTATTCAGAGCGAATGCAACAATTTTTAATCTATTTTACTTAATCATATGAATAGAAAGTATTTAAGCTTGTGTTAGGTAAGAATTTCTTTGCTGAACCTTCTTCTAACGAACTTCCTCTGAAAGGTACGATCGTGGTATGGAAAATGCTTCGCGATATTTCCTTTAATTATGTGTATGGTTTTGTTACTTTCGGTTCCCTTCAAGCTTAAAATTCTTTTGATCTCCGAGCGAGCTGATACAGGTTTAAACCTTGTAATGGCGTGCAAATTATTTTATTTTGAGGGATTTACACGTTTTGAGGTCCCCTGAGTCCAAAAAAGTGGGCTTTCAAAAATTGTCTGTCGTCTGTGCAGACGCATGGAACCTAAACTCCTACACCGATTTTGACGTACACGTGCACCTCAGCACCACATAAGTTCTTTAAGCGTCGAATCACTAGTTATTAACGAGCGTAATAGAGTTCTTCATTTCAGAGAGTTAGGATTTTAAAAGTTTGTGTGTGTTGAGGTGTAATAATTGGCCGATTTGAACGAAATTTGGCACACAGATGCATTCATCTCAGCATTTGTGACTACTGAATAGTTTTTGGAAATTTCACACTTGATATTTTCAAGAGGCCTGTGAGTAGTGGTCGACTAAAAAAAAGGTCTTAATCAGCTTGACTTGTTATTCATCGTTTTAAAGGTTATGAAAAGTACGAAAATTATATTTTTTGTGGCATTTTAAAGGCAAGTGTATTTGAAATGAGGGTTTTGAAAATAAATATTATGCTTATAGGGCATGTGGCATATTATTTTTATGATCTTTATTAGTAGAGAGAGAAAATTTGCTCATTATGACATTATTATCAAAATGGCAGCCTTTAAATTACCGTTAACAGAAAAACAAGGGGTTTTAAGTTATAATATGTCATGTTGTATATTAAATTAAAGGTCTTTTTTAGTAGGTGATTCTTATTGCACTGCACACATTCTAAATACGCGTGTTCAGAATGCAACGTATCACTACTTAACCCTTAGAGGCACGACTATAGTGCACAAACAATGAGGCACGGGTGGCGTACTTTATGCGCCAATACATTTACTAACCATAAATAGGTCAAATCCAGATGATCTATATTGCGTTTTGGAAATGTTGAACTAAAAAGTCAATTAATATAGGTATTACATATTTATTTCTCAATGATATCTTTAATTATAAAAATAAAAATTACTATAAAAAGTCAGTAATTACTCCTTCAGCGTTCTGACTTAGTATCGGGCTTTCAACCTTAATTATCAACCCTATTTATTGTTATTAGTTGTCAAAGTCCTAAGATAACTCCTCACAACCATCATCCTAATCCGACAACTCATGCGAAACCGAAAAATATTGATCGGATAGCATATTTTTTCTATACTGGACATGGTGGCACGGGCGTCGTATACAGCACACCAAGACATATAAACACGGCAAAACAATGCAGAACGAAGCAATAATCAAAGCAGACTGTTTCATCTGTTTTAGGGGTCTCTAGTGGTAGGTTAGAATGAGGGTTTATTATTCTCGCATTGTGAATCTGTGATTTACAGAAACTTTTTTACTCGTGGCGCATTCAATGCGCCAGCCCGTGTCTCTAAGGGTTAAACGTATGAATAAATATATTAATACATACTGATCAATCTTCTCAGAAATGTAGCATAGTTTTCTTTCAATTTGTTTAACCCTCTTCTGTAATTCTTCTCTTTCATTGGTGTTAATATCCTTACCATTTTTAAACCCAGTAGCTCCGAGTAGATTTAGTGGATTCCAAGGACACCCTTTTCTTTTCCTGTAGAAAAAATAGAGAAACCTATTTATTTATTTGGCATGAGAGCTTTGTTTAGTCGATTATTATGTTGAACAAGGAGTCAAATTTTTGTTTGCAATTAAGTACTATTTATTTTAGGTAGGTAATTTTTATCAGCTTAAAGACTTGTTTATTGCTTTTATTTATAAAAAAAAGTTTTGCTAATACACAGGTTTAATCATAATTAATGTTTCAAATATACCCTTCTAAAGGTTACTGCTCGTATCAATTTGTAAGGTTTTTACGGCTTATGGAACGGCACGATAACCCCGTTTTATCTATTGCATATAGTTGTATAAGCCTTTGGCAAGTCTAGACCCTCCACGTGCCATTGCGCTACGGCGCACCGTGGCGCAACAGTGGCTTGCATATGAAGTTAGATAGGTAAAGGTAATTTCTTTTGTATTTTTTGTCATCTTTTAGATTATGTTAAACAGAAGTACGCCAAATCTTAGTTTGATATAACAGTTCGTTAGCTTGCTCATATTGTAAACATTATACATACATCATATTATTTAGTTGTGTACACGTTTTAGCCTGAAAACATGTTAAACCCACATATTTTTATTTCTTTGGCTGGATTGTATGGGGAAAATACGACAAAAAATAAGGAGTAAGCACATCAAAATTTCTCGATAAATAAAATTATTTCTGTTTTTAGATTGTTTTACGAAAATTAATATCTCAAAAACTAAATAACAAAGAAATTAGGCTTAGGGACATTTAACCTTGTAAACCTTTGATCACAAAAAAAATTCTAAATCACTCATTGATTTTCAAATTAATAGCCGCTAAGCATCTTTTTAGTTCTGGTACATTTAAAATAATAATTATTTAGAATTCTTAAAAGATGCTAAAAGTGTGGCAAATTTGAAAAACTTTTACTTTTAGTAAGCTTTCGAATGGTATAATTAATGTTTTGAACCAACAGACTAGTTTTTGAATTATGGTGGATTAATGTTACCAGCTGTCGAATTTTTCGCAGAGGATCTCAACAAATTCTTACATAAATATGCAAACAAGGTATCCCCGAAAGAAACGCCACTTGGGGATTTTATAGGAATTATGATTTTGTAGCAATAAGGACGCTGAAGAAAGAAGCCCCTACAAATTTATGTCCGGAAAGCTTCGTTTTAGGGATATTAGCAAAAAACATTAGAATGGAAAATCAGGGGCTTGTTGTACAAAGCTGGGATTGGTATTACTTACGAAATATTTGGCACTTCATTAGATTGTTACTCCCCTTATAAAAAATAGAGGGGAGTAACAATCTAAAGAAGGTGTAGGGAAAGTTCTTCTTTAGACTGTTACTCCCCTTATAAAACAGAAGTGTGATATTCCTTTGTCCAAAAGTACATTGGACTAATCACCCCTTTTTCTTTTTATAGCTATTTAGTCAAAGAAAACAACATAGGGGAGTAACAATCTAAAGAAGTACCAAATATTCTATTCTTTACAAGGTTTACTTCAAGGTGTTTTATTGTAAGAAGCGAGTATTTAAAATTTTTAGGATAAACGTAATAAAATTATTATTTCTAATGTTTTTTGCTGATATCTTGAAAACGAAGCTATTCCGGACCTATATTATTTATAAGGGCTTTTTTGTTAAGCGCCATATTTTATGAAGATCCCGATGTGGCGTGGTTTCGTTTGGGTCACCTTGTTTGCATTGTTGTACTAAGTACAACAATGTTTTTATTTTGCTTTTTTTTTTGTACTACAACTATAATGTATCTTTTAACTGTAATAATCGACGTTTCCTTTTAAAACAGGAAAAGAGGCTACTCTTCCAGTACCATACTTCTTTTTTTAATGAAGCTGTGCTTGTTTATTACCTTCTGCTTTCTTCTCTATGTAGACCTAAAATGTCATTCATTAAATTCGACGTTTTTTTGTTCTGTTTGTCACTGAAAAAGAGCATGAGTGAGGAATTATGACACTTTCTTTTTTTTTAGACGAATTTTTAATAATTATTTTAAAAGTCACATATTTAATAAATCTGATGCAACTTGTGTTATTAAATATTATATAAAACATTATTAAATTTTTTATTTTGGTAACAAATCCGGAATTCCTCACTCATAATCCCTCAGAGATGCGATTCTATATTAGTTATACATGAAATAGTATTATCAATTATATGTTTAAAGAATGTATATTTTTATTTGATAACATACTAAATTTAATATTGATGTTTTTACCGAATAATATTTTTAAAAAATTGTTTATCTGAATCTCCTAAAATCAGCACATCGGACTTGAGATTAAATTCAGAATTTGTTTTATAATAAATATTATTATTTGTGTATTCTTCAATTGATCCCTTTAATTGTAAATTCTTCTAGTATATGGTCTGTAGGGATTATAATAATTAAAACCAATTTTTTTAATTATATTTTTTCCATTTTGGCTATATTTCGCCCAAACCTGGGCATCTTCAGGCCTTAGCTGAATGTTTCATATGATGTGATAAATATTTCAATGAATGAGGTGTTAACAAACCTTGAGTAACTATTTCACTCATTGTTCAATGGTTACTCTATATTGAACAATGAGTGAAATAGTTACTCAAGGTTTGTTAACACCTCATTCATTGAAATATTTATCACATCATATGAAACATTCAGCTAAGGCCTGAAGATGCCCAGGTTTGGGCGAAATATAGCCAAAATGGAAAAAATATAATTAAAAAAAATTGGTTTTAATTATTATAATCCCTACAGACCATATACTAGAAGGAAATATTATTATAATAAGAAATATATTTTAACATTTCTTATATATTAGGTTTGTAGTTAAATAAGTAAGTTTTGCGATGGCACAAGAATTGTATTTTGAGTCTAATAGAGTCATACGTTTTGAGAACCTTTTGAATCTAAAGTAGTCGGTCCTCATTTACTTGCGCGGAGGATAGCTAAAATCCTCCGAAATAAATGCACAAACAATTATCACACAAGTAAAATCACATCAAAATAATGTAGTTTTATTTATAATTAAGCTTTCAGCTAGCTGAATGGAACAGTTTTCAAGAAATCAGCATTAGTATTTTGGCGTAAGTTTAAATAAGAAATGCTTATATTTAGGCGTCTGAAAATAGTAAAGAATTTGGTCAAACCTTATAATTGGACAAGAGAAACGGCATTCATTTTTGAAAATTATCGAAAATAACATATCAACAGAGTACCAAATTTTTACGCAATTTTTTGAAAAAACGAATGTGGTTTTTGAATAGCCCTCAATTTACTGCTAAAACACAACTACGTCTCTGATAACGTTGTATATAATAGCTTATGAAAATGTTAGTGTAATTTAACGATTTTTTTTTTTTTTTTTTTAAATAATGGGTGTACAAGTGCATATTTACTCATTAGTGTTAGTGATAAATTGATTTATCGTTTTTTTTATCGTAATTGTATTATCAATCTAAGCCTCCGAACGAAATTCGAAATTACCTAGTCAAAGAATGTTTCTATATTTTTTTATACTCACATTTTTCGCAAGACTTAGCTTATTTTCTTATTTAAGTGTTTTTGTTGGGATATCACTTCTTTTTGTGTGTGATCTTCATGCTCAATACTCAATAAAGCTCAACCACACTTATTCCAATATAAAAGTTTATCAATGAGAGTAAAATAATACAATATTTATTAGCTTGGCTTTTTCTACTACATATTGCTTATCATTTTTTTAATTGTTTAAAAATATTTTTACTTTTAATTTTGCGGTTTTTACTTTCTCTTATAAAGAGAAAGTATTGTGATGGCGTGAAAATTCGATTTTGAGATTTTGATAGATTTACACATTTTGAGGTCCCGTCCAAATTTTTTTTTTTTTTCTTTTTAAATAAAATATCTTTCTGTCGTCTGTCATCTTTGCAGACGCGTGGAGCCTAAACTGCTGGGCTGATTTAAATAAAATTTGGCATGCATGTTCAGAAAAAATCATACCTCGCGCGCCCCCCTCCAAACTTTAAAGAAACGTGAAAAAAATGTATATCTCAAACACGGTTCCGACGATTTTGATTAAAAAATTCTAAAATGTAGTCAATTTAAATACGAATCTAATGATATAAGCCTCATTTGGTACTTTTTTACTTTAGCACAAACACATAAACCTTTGAGAATTTTGTAGGGCGAACTATTGTTTATAACCAAGGGGTTACTAAAGTGCTAATTCTTAGCAAAATTGCTAGAATCGTGAAAGGAGAGAGGCCGAGTTCGATTTACCGCCGAGGAAACGTTATTTTTATGATAAATTTTGATGAAATGTTCAATAATAAATAAATGTACCAACGAAAGCACAAAATCTAATAAATGCGAAACACTGGGCTAAGTAATTACGAACTTGCTTACGAGAAATTTTGTCTGAGTTGTCTCAGACAAATAATTAAAGGGAAATATTAAAAATAGAAAGGGGTGCCAAGTGTCTTGAATTGGGTTCAGTAAAAAATAGTACGACTGCTTGACTTGGTGGGGATAATGTCGTACCCCCAGACTTTAGTTTATTCTTAGCATATTATATATATTATAATTTGACTGTACAAAATTGCAATCCATATCTCAATTTTGTTTACCAAGTAATTATGACAGATGTCTTTTGTCAGAGGAGACAAATTTTTGACTACCCATCTGGAAATTGATGGGTCAAATAAGTGTTTAATCGTTTAATTTTTAATCTCCTAATTATGTAGGTGTCCTATGGTAAGCTTTCGTTTTTAACTTAAATTTTATTGTATTTAACAATGTTTTCGGCCAACTCACTCAAATTTCAAATCAACAAGTATGTCCCTGTTCTGTTTTTGAAAACTAGCTCCTAGAGTGGCTCCTTTTGTCATTTTTGGTTGATTGCCTTAACATACTTTCTTGCTGCCTTGCTCCTTGAATCTTGATTCTTGAAAATCTTGTCTTATACTGTTAAACGTACGCTTAAATCATTTTAGCCTTCCCATCGTTCAGTTTTTCATGAAAACAACTTGTCAAATGTCATTTAAATCTTTCTTTTGTTAAAAATATATATTTTAATTTAGATTTTATATATTTAGATTTTTTGAAATTTAGATTTAATATATTTTCATACCAGTAAATTTAATATGATACATTATGATATTCCGATGCCATTTTGATTCTTTTAATATTTTATCACATACAATGGCTATTATGTATCAAACTTACCAAGTAAGGAAAAAGGTTAGAGATCCAAGAATATCCAAATATACAAGATCATATTTTATCTGTTTGTACTTTCCTTTGCGTATTGTCTATATTAGCCCATCAAATGCAGCAAGTCGGATTCAAGTAATTTCAAAATCATTTACTGAGTAATTAAAAAGTTAATCTATTTTTAATTACTTACTTACTGGGTGGAAGTTCTGGGTTTTCCCTATGCCAGCCCTTCTCACACCCTACTTTACATAAGTAGCTAACAATTTATATGGCGATGATGGGTGCTCTCGGTGACACCGAGCGTGTTGTCCCTTGCCGTCGGGAAAGTTGACCTCCTGCTTTCAAAACAATGATTGTAATTAACTACCAGGGACCCCTCAATCAGTTAAGTTTGAGCTTTAACTTTTTTCCAAGATTATTTAATCAAAATTACTTTTTCAAAAAGAATAAAAAAAAAAACAATATAAAAGGAATATAAAGCAAGGTAGGAGAGTAAAGTTTAGCTCTGTCAAATCGACGTCACGTAGTCGAAAGAGAGGCACGCAAATATACTTAGTGTGTAGAAGAGGGGGTTTGATATCAACTCCCCGGGGAAAGAACACTAAGGCTCTATCCGCCATCAGAATATACAATGTATATAATATAAACTAAGAAGTAACGACAAGGAAGAAGCCGAGTAGGGAAGCGATAATAGTACAAGATTTCCTTTTAGTATTAGGCCTTAACCGACAAACTTTCCAACCAACTCAAGGTGAAAAATTTTCTTCTTTTTCTTAAAAAAAAATTGTGGTAAAGGGGAGAATATGACTACTAAGGTTAACGCCAGAGTAGCTCCCAAGATTCTAAATAGCTTTTTAAAGACTGAAGTCTTCGCTTGAGGAGTTTCGAATAAGAAGAGTATAAAAAAAATTATAGAGTAAGGGAAGCTTTTGAAAATCTCTTTTCAAGAGTTAGAAAGGTTGTTGAAGCTCGTCGTAATGAACTTCCTGAAACCTCTTTATTGATGACATCGAAAGATGGACAGGGAAAGTAGCTTCTTTTGCTCTCTTTCCATAAAAAAAACCATTTTGTTGCAAGGAAAATAAATTTGTCCAAGTTAAAATGAAAGCTATAAAGAGTCGAGCAAAAAGAATTGTTTAATACTTAATAACTAGTTAAAAGATTTGATTTATTTTTTCTTGAATTATTCATTTTTCACTAGTACAATTTCCATGATATATATGCTATCATTTAATTCCCATAACTATTATTAGTAAAAGTAGAAATTAACATTTTTCTCGGCTTAAAAACAATTTTAAAATAGACTGATTTCGACCTCTTTAATTGGCCATAATTTATAAACTAATGAGAAGTAAAACAATGATTTAGCTCTTCGGATGTTCTCCGCTCTTTCGTACAAAATATGCGATGTACGAAAAATCTCTTAAGAATTGTTTTTCATTTTTTGTCAAAGAATAACTGTTTCTTAGATGTTTTCGTTTATTTCTTTTTTTTAAAAAAAATAGAGGGGTATATAAGAAACTAAATTTTTTGTCAACACACAGTAATTGTATAGCAACAAAACCAGATATATATATTTGTTCTCTGGGCGTCCTCCTCGTTCATTGAACAACCATAATGTGTTAAAAATAAATGGGTACAGAATAGCATATATTCCTTAGTCTAAATTACTATTAAGATGAAGGGAGGATATATTTATCCCAATGTACCTTGGGACAAAGGAATATCACACTTGTGTATATAATTGTGATCATATCCCTTAGTCTAATCACATATTAAGATAAAGGAATATTAAAGATAAAACTGTCCCAGGAGTATTGATGCCTTGGAGAGACCAACACATAATCCTTTGAGACTTTTGTAGGGCAGACTATTGTTTAGAAGTAAGGGGGGTGTTAAAGAAAAAAAAGTGCCAATAAAATGTCAACCCCTTGTTTTTTAGGGAATTTATTTCTTTCTTTTGGCTTACCTATATTTTTCTTGTGTTTGAGTTATTACTCATTATATAACTGACTGATTTTAAATTTTTGGTTTTGGATACTTTCGGAGATTAGACAGACATACAGACAAACGCAGTAAATTATAAGGGTCAGTTTTCAAACGGAGGATCGGTATAGTTAAGTAGTTAGGGTAGGTACTCGCAACTCGCCTTTCAACCATGGCCAAAAGACCGACCTATCTGGTTTCTCCAGAGAGGTCAGACATGTTTGCTGATGGACTGATGATCACATCGCGAGCATATGCGTTTGGCAGGGCGTCCACCAAAAGCGTAGCGAAGGAGTGGACTCCGCTTGTGAAATTGGACCCATTTGAATGTAAAGGCGCGTCAAACAAGGAATGGCAAGGTCAAATGACATTGCCAAGTGTAATGTGGACGTTCCCTTGGCATTTGCTATTTTGCCAAGCTTGGCACATAACGTGCCACTTGACATGCCAGGCCGAACCCGACGATTGTCGGTCCGGATCAAAGAAAGCCAGATGGCAAGAAGTCGTATGGCAAGGTGTGGACGTGCCACCCGGCAACATTGCACTTGGCATCCAGCGTCGAGCCCCTTCTGACACCACTACTAACTTGTTTTTGTCTATAATTTGTTAAAATTATTCGTTCTTCTTATCTTTTGTGATACCTATTTTTATTTTTATTTTTTTTATTTTTTCGTCATGCATCACAATCTCGACTGGCTTTGGCAGTTGCAGTGTGGACGGATGAATTTTTTCGTGGTGTCATCTGGCTTTGCCGTTTGGCCTTGCCAACTGGCACTGCGTGGCATAGTGTAGACGTTCCTTATGGCCACCGCTTGCTGAGCGGCTTTGAGCTCTCCGCATCCGTCGACCACCCTTTATTCCAAACAATGGGGTCCTATTTCACAAGCGGAATCCGCTCAACTATGCTCCGCTCCGCTCCTCTTCTGGTGGCTGGGTAGCCTTAGTCTCAGTGTGTCAGATCCCTACGTTCATGAAATGTCCATTGTCCATGAATGAGTCGATTTTGAAGTTAAAGAAACGTTAAATGAATACACCAATTATATGAAGAAGTTATTTATTTAAGCATGTTCTTTTTGGTTCGTACCATATCGCAAAAGAACAAAAAAATATAAAGGATTTAATTTTTTAACAATACAATTCAAAGTTAACAATACAATTCTCTACACCTGATGTGATTTTGGTAGAGAAAATAAGCGACTTTTGAAGAAAAAAAAAATACATATTTAGATTAGTTAAAACTCCAGTCATGGTAACCTACGCATTAGATAAGTGGATGTTTTCACTTATCTGGGTTAAATATATATATATATATATATATATATATATATATATATATATATATATATATATATATATATATATATACGGTGAATGAAAGTTTCAGCTTCATTCGCCAATTCAATACCAAATTAGTTTTCCGTGCAAACACAAGTGGTACCTTTTATAAGCAATACAAACATCATTTACAGGGTTGCCGTTTGTCCTACATGCATTCAATGTTTAGTTTTCTCTCTCTCAACAACGCGCCAACTCCTCGCCAGACTTGAATAAATGTTAAAACATTTGAGCAAAGCTAAATTCTACTGAACATTCAACAAGTAACATTCTACTGGATAACTTTTAAACTTGATAAATAACTATATAACACTTTATAATGTTTAGAATTTTCAAGTTTCCTTATAAAGTATACCAAACATTTAGGAATGTATAACTCTATTTGCAATTACTTTATTTATTAAATTAATATTATTTAGTAGTAAAGTTAAGATAAAAATAAGCTTTTAACAAAAACCATTCTTTAAAAATAGATGATACATTAAAGTTTGGATAATTATTTCACTCGTTTTAGGTGAATTACCTTTCTCATGTTTTCGTAATGTCTTGTTTTACCCAGATTATATTAAGGTTTAAACAATGAAAACGAGCTTCCTTTAGTTGTATAAATAATATGTGTGTATATACGTTATTTGCTTTTTGTATTTAGAGTATCTTACGCATTAAATATTAACTAAAATGATGTAATCCTTTTGTCTTAGTAAACGTAGTTTTTCAAATAATGGTTATCAAATTTCATCTTACATTTGGAACATGTATTCCTTTTAAGATGCAAGTGATTAAACTGAATAATTATATTTTGAAATGATATATTTCTCTCAATGAATATCATTAGTGAACCTTTCCTGGAAAAACATTTCCCGATTGTTGCTTGAGTTTGGACCTCGTTATCTCTCCTCTTTATTTAATCTATTATGTATGCTGCTAGTTGAAGCGTTTACACTTAAATATTTTAGTTTCTGTTAATTCTCTCAGCCAAAAAGTTGTTAATTTCATGGTTATTTTAGTCCTTTTGGAAATGAACTATGTATCATTGGCCCCTACACACTGTTGGGTCACCGGATAAGCCAAAACATCCATACTATACGGTCTGTTGACGCGCCTAACCAGAGTGGAAATGAATTTATAAGGGAGGGGATAGATTTGTGCATGCGCAATGCGTAATTTGAAGCCGTGCTGCTTTCTATTTCTACTCCTTACATCTTCACTATACATTTTGCTGAAAGCGTGTTCCTATACACTCCATACGCTCGCCGGACAGATCTGCAGAAATATCTAGACATTTGCGGCCACCGTATCGTGTGTAGTGTGTTGGGCTTTACGAGCCACCGATACGAGTGGGCCGTTTACTTTTCAACGTCCTCGCAGAGCGACATGTTTGGGACGGTGGACAACACCCCAAACGGCCCACTCGTATCGGTGGCCACGTGTACCACTGTCTTTTAAATAATTTAAATAAATAATGTGGTCTGGGGACTAATTTTGGTTTTGACTTCTTTAATGTATAGTTATAGGTTACCTGAAAGTGTTAATTATTCTGGGTTGCTGATACATTTGTGCTAACAATTCAATATTTATTCATATTTCTCATTCCTATCTTTCGTAGTATTATCATCCGTTTTTTACTTTTCCTCTCTACTAATAGTAGGAAAAGTATTGTTCTACTAAACATTTTTTTTCGAGATTTCAACGGAATTATCCGTTTTAGGTGTTTTTAAGACCTCCTGAGTGGTTTTCAGCATGACGTATGTATGTGTGTTATCATCGTAGCGCCCAAGGTATTTAACCTAGAGAGTTAAACTTGGCAGAAAAATCAATCCTAACCTGTAGTTGTGCCGCCCGGAAAATCAACTTTTTCCGCCATCTTGAACCCAGTTTGCCGAGTCAGCAAAAATTAAAAAAAAATCATAATAAATCGAAAATGGTCCTGATCGAGTTGAAATTTGGCTCGAATGTACATCTTTGTATGACAAACAAGCCCACTAAATTTCATTTTGATTTTGTACGCCATTTTGAAGTTATACATTTTTGAACGTTTAAACTTTGACGGTTAATAATACTGAAATTACATATAGGTTTTTGACTTATAGCATATCGTTGGAACCGGAAAAAATTAAGGAACAAATATAAAAAAAACGATAATGTTTCATTAATTAGTTTAAAAGTTATAAGCGAATATAATTATTTATTAGTGCGATAATTTTGATGACGTCAAAGTTTGTTTACATCTGTCAAATTGCCGCCAAACTTCAAATAATTTAAATAAAATATAGTTATTAAAAATAAGGTTAATTTTGAAGAATGATAATAAATCAGTTTGTTCAGAACGGTCACCTGAAGTGAGGAAAAGTTCCGAGGTACCCCGTACCCGATTTTTTTTTTTTTCCCCCTTTCAAAATAATTGTTCTTTATCTTAATTCTTAGGTTTATAATATCTAAGTAGACAACTTATTACATTTGGTATCTCAAAAATGTAAGAATATTACAGGAACCATTTTTTAAAAAATACAATTAGTAATGATTAAATTTCCATTCTACATTTTTTTTTTTTTTTTTTTAAGTTTTTAATTTTCTTTTGTAAAAAAAGAAACTAAATAAAACAATTCTCATTGTAAATAAGTTGTTTTTCCTTGTTAGAAATAGTTATCAAAATAGAATAGAGTTCATTGAATGAATTTATATTCTTTTGTTTCTACGCTATAGTCGTGCATTTGTAAAATTCCATGGTAAAACTTGGTAAAATTGGTTAAAATTAAAAACCTTTTTAACTACTTTCGTGATTATTGCCCGTTAAAAATAGTTCTATTAAGATAGTTTTAACAGCATATGATAAAAATAAAATTCCTCGAGAGAAACCGAGTTTTTGAATTCTTGTAATTTTCTCTTAGAACAATAAAGATATTTCGCCATATCTTTAATCTTTAGTCTTGGGCTTCTCTAGGTTAATTCATACAAATGTATGTCTAATTATTATTAACAAAAATAACAATAGCAATAAGAATTTTAAATATTTGTTGTTTATTTCGAAAAAATGAATAAAATGTCTCTTATTAAAATAAATTGGCTAAGCACTAAGCATGTCCTTTTATAATTATAATACTAAGTAATTATAAAATAATTTAAAAACTTGTTTTAAAAATAACTTGCAATATTTGTATGAATGCAATGTTCGAGTTGAATTTCAATTTTGCATACACATTTAGTTTGGATGACAATGCATGGTTACCTAAGTGACGTCATTCTAAATCTAATATGGCGAACAGCACAAGATGGTGGACTAGTTAGTTTTAAGCACGACCGTGTATGGGTATCAAATGAAAGGGTTTGATGATACGAATAAAGCTTGTTTTTAAAATAACATTTTAAAATTTATTTTAAAATATCTTTAATATTCTTAGTTCCACAAATCCTGCTTATTTAGATGGTACGTTATTTACATTATAATCTTTTATAATATGTGAAATGATCGACTAAATGCGTTTCATACTTTAATTAAATAGTTGTAGATTTATAAATTTAGAAAAGCAAAAATATATAATACTTTTAGGTCTTATTATGTTTTTAAAATCAGAGTGTAGGTACCATATAAATGTCGGTGATGGTTAATTAAAACCAATTATAATTGAATATTTTAAAAAATGTCTCCGGCACCATATGCATTAAGCTGTCCCATGCACAACACATGACTTACTTGACTTAATTTCTACTTCTTCTCCAAGCTAAGCAAAGGGCAGAAGAAAATTCTTTCCTTTCAGATTGGTCGGTAGATATTCTTTTAGTTTCACTCCCACACACATAATCTTTTAATTGTTGACCGAGTTATCTGTTTCTATACTGTTTGCATTTCATGTGTTTGTTTGATAGGCAGTTAAAAAGACGTTGTTCGATTTTCATAAAATTTGGCATCTTTTATACGCGAGGCCTGCTGTTTACAGAACTATTAGTGTAGGTTATAAGTTTTAAGGAGTTACTCCAGAGAAGATTTCTGGTCTTTAATTTTCATTTTTTTTTTGTTTTGTTCGTTCACAAAATAGCAATTTTTTCTGAAGAGGTACATTTTTTCTTGGGAAAACTTTAAAGTAATTTTTTGCATGAATTATTCATCCTCGATTAAAAAAAAGAGATAGGAATTTTTGCCATAACTGTATTTTTACAACTCGTCAACTTTCGAAAGCATTTTTATTACCTCTAAAGAAAAACTAAAAAAAGGAAATTATGAATTACGATGTACTAAGTACAGTCATTTATTAGTTAGGCTACATCGAAGTAAGCTTTCTTCGACATTAAAACCAGTGATAGAGGTCGTAAGGAAAAACACCGACAAAGAAAAGCCCTGTTTTCTTCAACTCCTGCTGTTATTGACGAATAAAATTTTTATGATTTATTCGATAAAGTCCGTGCTGTGGATAACAAGTTGGCAATATGGTGTAGGGGTGTCTTGGGCTCCTCTTAAGGATAAAAAGGGCAACAAACTCGTAAAATATTTATTCTCCGATTATTGTCGAAGTAAGTCGGAGTGGAAATCGAGCCTTTATGTGGCCTAATTTGCTCTATAAATATCGTAAAAATAACTAGTTGAAAATGCCGTCTATATAGTATTTTAAGACGTAAAATAACTTTGATTATGGACCGATTTGTTAATGACCGACAATTTGATTTGTTTTTGGCACTAGAATTTCAATTTGTTCTTCTAAATTTTTACTGTTTTGTATCAGGATATATCCTTGTAATTCGAAATAGTCCGCCAATGAGTGTGGCACATTGCTTCCCCGCATCCTAACTTTTACTTTATTGATGCTTTTACAACTCATTATTCTCTAATTTATTTGTTGCCCTCTTTTTTTTAATTTGTCAAAAATTGTGTGGTTTGTAACATGGATAAAAGTATCAATTTAGCAATGTTTATTGTGCGCAGGAAATTAATCTGGAACTATCTACGGGCTATTTACGACAAACCATCCAAATTTATTGAAAATCAAATGATGTGTACTATTGAAAATATAGGTGTAAATAAATGTATGTTTTTGCGTATGTTGAAGAGAAAAAAAGGGCGCAGAAGGTTTTTTTACTTATATGAAGACCATCAATGGGCAATTATGTCCTAACATCCGAATTTCATTAAAATAGGACGAGTAGTTTTTAAGATATGTTAGATTGAAAATAATTACAAGATAAAAAGAACTTTTTATATACTACGTTTTTTAATTTTCTTTTGAATCATAATATGTAATGTTGATAATATAATTTTTATTGTTATATAAAATTTTAGTGAAATATAAATAGTTCCGAATTTATTTACTTCACACCAATGACAACCATCTAGAGAGCTGATCTTAAACCTATAAAAGGACAAATCTTTGAACAACGGATCTCACCAACACCGAATCTAAACCGTGGCCATCGATATGTTCCCGTGTAGGGGAGGGTAAGAGAAGAAAAATAAGTACAATTAAAGAAGTACAGATGTAGAGAAAATAAACCGATATCTAGTACACAAAAATGTAGACACACCTGGTTGTCATACGTCAATTAATTTATTCCTTTGTTTACTGTCATTCAATGTTTACCTCTTAATAAAAAATTACAAATTTTAAACCCGTCATAATGAAGATCGTAAAAATATGGGATACGTCAAAACAAATGAAATAACTTGCGGATTTTTTCCGAACTAACTTTCCATACAGCAAAATTTGCTGAAAACCAATTAAATTCTGCTGAAAGATGGCTTAAAGTATTAAAATAATGCATTGTCATCGTATTCTGAGCTATGCTAAAAGTTTCAAATGTCTAGCTATTCGGGAAGTTAGTTAGAAATCGATTGCCAGATTTGTACCGGACAAACAAACAAACAAGAAAGCAAGCTAATAAAAACGTAGTAAAATTGAACGATCGACAGACCAACAGTTTGACAGAGAGACACGGAACCAAAAATACATAGCTTCCAGTAAAATCGGAAGCAAAAATAATTTGCAGTGAATATGAGTTTGTTCCCGTATCACGATTGCAAGTTATTTAATTATTTAATTTTTTTTTTGTTTTCGATAATCTTGAAAATAGTTCCCTAAAATCTCTGGTAACGCAAATAACTTAATATTGGTGAACCTTAGAAGACCTCTTTTGAAAGATTCTTTGTTTTCTCAAACTAGGAGCATCTTGAGGGATATTAACCATCTTGGTGTAATAACATAGGTAATCGCCAACCTTAAGTTACTGTTTATTTGAATTTTACCCTTAAGAGGATCCACCTATACAAATACATTAAAAATAAAAAAAGGTACTACCACTAACCATAACATAGGTAATGTTATTAAGCTTTCTGGAGTACTTCAGTATTATCTCTGATAGTTGAGCTATTGGCTGAGGTACTTCTTTAGATTGTTACTCCCCTATGATTTTTTAGAATGTAAATAACTTCGACTAAATAACAATTAAGAGAAAAGGTTATTTAGTCCAATGTACTTCGGGACGAAGGTATATCACTCTTCTGTTTTTATAAGGGGAATAACAGACTAAAGAAAAACATTCCGTGCACTTTCTTTAGATTGTTACTCCCCTCCGTTTTATTTATAAAGGGAGTAACAATCTAAAGAAGTTCCCGATAACACTAATTGGTAGTGTTTCATAATGCTTAAGTTTTATAAAATTTTATTTGCTGCAAGCCTTTGCCAAATTTTTAAAATTTCAATTTCCCTTTAAAATATTGTGTCTTTGAACTAAATGCTGTGCTTATCCTATGCTGAACAGAATGTGTATTTCACAGTGGTTTAGGTCAAGTTCAATACGAATTGATTTCTGTTCAAACTTAACTATTATTAGTGAATTGTGTGCAAACTCAACCCTATGTAATAAGATTTATCCGACAATGCTTATTACAATATGGATCCAATACACGTAGTCTTCTCATGCTCTCCAAAGGGCAGCCTCAAAACCACAATCAATGCAGCTGGTGAGCACTGATCTACTCTTAAGTTGAGATAATGTTAATTTTATTTAGTCTACTTTAGATGCCTTCGTAGACCACTTGAAATGCTTAGCGGATAGACAATTGTAAACCAAATCCTTATTAATGCAGTGTTCCTGCTAATTGGAAACTAACTTTCCTGCTAAAGCTACGCCACTAGATTTAGCTCGCAGATAAATAAAGCTTTTAATTAAATTCACATTAATTGTAAAATTGACTAAGTTGATATTTTAATTTAAATCAAATTATAATTATTATTAACTACGGGAAACAGACAGTGAAAAATACACTCCAGCGCCGGGATGTCTGTTTCCCGTAGTTAATAATAATTATAATTCGATTTAAATTAAAATTTAAACTTTCCGTAGCATGAAAACTACCAAAAACTTAAAAATATAAGTTGATATTTTGAACTATCAGTTATGTTTAATTTTCATATCTCACTTAGGAGCAGCATTAAGTTAGGTCTTACACTTTGCTTTATAGGGATTTTGGTTTCTTTATTAGAGATTTTGGTTTTGAGTGTTTATTGTTTTATTTTAATTTTAATTCATTTCGTGTTGTATTTGTCTTGGTTTTCATAATAAGGTTATCTGTTTTTGGTACATTCTTATTTCTGGTTTATAGTAGAAGGATTAAGTTACCTATATTCATAATATTAATAAACTAACCTTTATCTATGTAATAAACTTGATATATAGATATTTTGATATGCATTCGTACTTCATCCAACCATAAATGAGACATTTTTGCAAAATAGGGTGTCCATTTTCAAAAAAAGTTGCTTAATCAGCCTTTTAAAACTTGTTTATAGATAGTTTGATGCGCATGCGTGCTAAATTACGTTAACTGCTTTAATCTGTAACTGTTTCCACTTATGAAGAGGTTATGTTATTAATTATCGTAGACGTTTTAGTTTTATATATTTTTCATTGTGTTATGTTTACACAATGGTCACTGGATGACAAATTGTTATGGTCACTGTGTTATGTCACTGTGTGCTTTGTGTTATGGTCACTGGATGACAAATTGTTAAATATCTTTATTTACTGTATTGAAGGCCGAACCAACTTAGAACTAACTTTACTAAAATTGACCTTTATTGATCATTGCTACAATACAGAATGAAGGGTACCATATAATCAAAATTATGGTTATTATTTGTTTTTTTCTTGCGATTAACTAAATTCTTGGACACAAACCACATACTAATACTATATTATACAATTTCATGCCTTGAATATTAATAATAAAAACCTTGCAAGTTTAAACAAAATAATAAAAAAAAAGAACTAAGTATGTAAAACAAGACGAAGATAAATTAAATGAAATATTAAAAAAGTTGTTTATTGTTTGCAGTATGTTGTGTTTATAGCTAAGTTTGACTTGGATATAAGCCTTTTTAAAGCTTCACAAAACTTTCGAAACTTCTATATCCCTTTTCGTAACACAGAGCGAAAAAATTTCATGGTAATAATAACAGTTTATCCTGTGAATCCGAGACATTTTCTTGGCTCTTTTACAGCAGAAAACTGTCTTGAGCCTGTTCTAAAACGGCAAGAGAGAGAAAAAATGTCTTATCAAGATCTTATTTCTTTTTATTTTATATCTTATTTTTTTGTTTCTTTTTAAACCCAAACTTTTTTCATATATCATTGTTAATTTCCCTTTTTTACTTTTTAATTAATTTTCTTTCGCGAATTATGAGAATTATAGAATATGGTGATTGGCCATAGTAATATTTAAATGTTGTCTAATTTATGTTGTGTATTAGGGTCCGTAGGCAAAACCAAGGACCCTTATATTTTCCTGCGTGTGTCTGTCCGTCCGTCCTGTCGCCTGCTCTCACGGCTACACCTTTCGTCCGATCACTTTGAAATTTGGCATGTATGTGTATTGTACCTACTCACATATTTTAAAAATATAGCGACTTAAAAAAAATATTTTTCAAAAATAATTAGGGTAAAAAAACTTAAGGGTTAATTTTTTTTTATTTTCGAAAAAATTCCTGTACATTCTTCGACCAAAAGTAAAGATACCACTTTTTGGAAATTTCGAAAAAATATTATTTTATTTTTTATTGACAAAACACGTTTTAAATACGTGTGCTGACTTGCACACACTTGGCCAGTTTATTTTTGTCTTACAATTCTGTTGAATCATCATGAAGATAATGGCATAGTTAATATTCCATGCGGATAATAATAGAAAAAATACCATTGAGCAAATTTAATTAGACAAATTTAATTATACAAGTCGTTTTGCCTTGGAAAAATCTCGTTTCCGAATTATCAATAGACTAAAATTGTGTCTGAAAATGACAAAATTCGTTCATTCAGTAAACTTGGTTCATGACTTTGTCTTGGATAGTGGAATTGAATAGCTGATGAGTTCCTAAAATTTTAGGAGGTTGAATGATTTTTTAGGGGAGGGGCTAATTTATACAATTCTAATTTAAAATATTCAACTGATGTGTCCTTTTATATACGTGTTTTATCGATTTGAATCGAACGAGAAAAACTTCATGTGGATTGAATTATTTTAATTTTGTAATACCAATACCAACATAGGTTTTATTGGGAAGAACCCAAATTTGTTTCGTTTATGAGCTCGATAGCATAGGCCATAGGGTATGATATAATTCACCTAATTGACTCATTGAAGTCCACTCACTTCTCTATGTTCATTCAAGAGATGTATTAATGACCCCTCCCACCGTCGTCACCATGCAAACATTGTTCTACTCCCTAAAAAGTTGGGACCTCTTCAGATATTAATTTGTAATGTTAATACAAAGACATACCCAAATTTTATGAATTGAGTACCTTAGTCTTTTATTATCCCCTATTTTACCCGTAATTCTCGCTGAAATGGAAACCGAATTTAAACAACCACCTGTTGTTATGAGTATATGTTTAATAATAAATTAATTAAATTAGATATTATGGATTTAAATTCAGTCTTACTATGTGTATGGTAAAGTTTTGTGTTCGATGTTGGCACATCAATTTTTACTTTCTCATATACGAAAAAGTATACATAATGAGAAAATATTATCATGACGCGGAAAATAGAGTTTGAGATTTTGATAGATATACGTTTTGAAGGTCCCTTGAGTTTTTTTTGTTTTCTTTTTAAAAATGTCGGTCAATCGTCTGTCGTTTGTCTGTGTAGACGCGTGGAGCCTAAACTACTTTTCCGATTTTGAAAAAAAAAATTGACTACAGGTTCAGAAAAATCACAACCCGAAGAGAAATCGACAAATAAGCTCTATTTTAGGGTCGTTACTCCCAAAACTCTGAAAAAGTAAAATAAAAATGAATTCTCGGTTCCTACGATTTTGATAAATGAATTTCTAAATTCCTTCTAAATCAATTTAAATGTGAAACAGACCATTCAAGTTGTTTTCCCGGAAAAAAATATAGTTCCTAAAAGAGGACGGTGAGAGGCCGCGTTAGATTCCTACCGGGAGCAAGTTATTTTTATGGTGAATTTTGATGAAATATTCAATAATAATTGAGTTTAATTTGGAAACTCGAAACAACTTATAAATGGAAATCATTGGACCAAGTACCTACTTGTGCACTCATTCATGAGGAAAGTTTGAATGAGGAACTTTGTATGAGTTGTCTCGGACCGATTTTTCTTCTTCCATTTGGTTTTTGAATAGAGAAAAAAAGGGGAAATGTGATAAAATATTATACTAATATACATCCATATTTGTTATTTGGTAGTCCCCATTTGACAGCTATTTTTTAATTGTACTTTAATTGATTATGTCTCCATTCTCCATCTTAGTGCACCATAAACTCGAAAACAAGTTTTTTAACCATATAAATGCAACTAATAACTATTTTAGAATTTAAGAGAACTCGGTACTTTATTAGATTGTTACTCCACTATGTTTTTCATAATATAAATAACAGCCTAAATAACTATTAAGACAAAGAGATGTTTAGTCCAATGTACTTCGAGACAAAGGTATACACTTCTGTTTTTATAAGGAGATTAACAGTATAAAGAAGAACATTCCGTACACATTCTTTAGTTTGTTACTCCACTCTATTTTGTTTATAAAAGGAGAAAAAATCTAATTTAGTGCCGAAAACTTACCCCACCAATGTTTTTTTTTCGATAAGAGAAAATGTTTAATCACTGATCTTGCTTTAGGATCAATGAAGCCTTGATTTATTATTGTAATATTTAATTATTGTAATATTTTATTATAAAAATATTTAATTTGCATCCTTAATTTTAAAACCTATTACAACATTAGCTTTACCTATTTTAATAAGAAAACAAACTGAATCCTTTTTACATTTCACTTAACACTTATTTAGTATATTTCGCACAACACGTCACATCTTTAATTTAATTACGAGTGTAAATACTCGTAAAAATGCTCTAACAAATCTGCACGGTTTAAGAAAAAAAGTTTTCAAATTTTTTTTTTTTTTTTTTGTGTCCTTACGAATAAACTTTATTCTCTTAATTTCTTTTTGGGTTAAAAAATAAAATAAAAATAATTGAAATTTTCACTTAAATTAATTTTAAAGAGAAAATACTTTCTTTAAAAACTTTAAAGTTTTGTAGAGGAAATCTTTTCCGCTTACTTATTTTCTATGATTTTTTTTTTTCTCCGATGAATTCTCTTATACTAACTAGAGAATAGATTATAATATATAAATATTTAGATTACTATATATATATTTTTTTTAATTCTTCCTTCTTATGTTATTTTTTAAGAGTCTAAGTCGAAGTGGTCGTGGGTAAAAACAAAAAAATCCACAAAATGAATCTTCTTTGCATTTCCCGCATTTTTTTATACATACCTTTTTTCGCGCCCTTTAGTCTTCATCCTGAAACCCTAACTTAATTTCCCGGGATAAAACAATGGGGTTCTTGACCCCCTTTTTTATTTAGGGAGGACAAAAAAAAATCTCTTTTATTAACTCTCTACCTTTTCCTTGCATATCAACTTTT
This sequence comes from Gerris lacustris, assembly GCA_951217055.1. NCBI lineage: Eukaryota > Metazoa > Arthropoda > Insecta > Hemiptera > Gerridae > Gerris > Gerris lacustris. Next base: position 52,498,079 of record OX578282.1, read on the forward strand.
TCTTTTTTTAGGGTTTTTTTTTTTTTAAAAATGATTCGGGGAATAAGGGAGCAAAAATTTAATTACTTGAAATCAGTGTTTATCACCAGGGTTAGAGTTAAAACAGCTTTTAGTGGTGACCGTAAATAATGTTTTATTTCTTTTTTTTTCTCTCTTACCTTCTAATAGAGTGTTATTTTGTTTGACTGTTTTATTTTCTTTTATAATGTTCAAAGTGCCCCTTCTGAATATATTAGTGTTTAATTTTTTATTAATTAGAATCTTCTTTATTTACTTTATATTTATAACACTGTAAATATATATTAAGGATATTATAGAAAAGATAAATGATGTCATTTCTTACTTTACCTCTTATGAAATTTTATCTTTACAATTGTAAAATTTATCAAGGAAGGAAATATTTTTTAAAAACATTGAATACTTTTTTCAGGAATATACAGGGTGGGTGGAAAAAAACCGCACTTTTTTGAACACTTATAGCTCAGCTTTTGTAATAGACAGAGACATGGGGTTTGCGGGGTCTCAAAACTACATTCCTCTACTTTAAATTTCTATATCAATGACTTTAAAAACTATTGCGTGAAAGTCATGCAATGATGGTTTGAAATAGGGTCAGAGGGGTAACTATGGGCCAGCGCGGGCCCCCAGGGTCAGGGGGCCCCCAAATCCAGAAATAACTGGAATTACTATCCTTTTACCAACGTCAAGGGAGGCCCCCAATCCTGAACGCAAGAGGTTTTTAGGGTCCGTAGGCAAAACCAAGGACCCTTATATTTTCCTGCGTGTGTCTGTTTGTCCGTCCTCTCGCGTGCTCTCACGGTTACACCTTTCGTCCGATCACTTTGAAATTTGGCATGTATGTGTCTTGTACCTGCCCACATATTTTAAAAATATAGCAACTTAAAAAAAATATTTTTCAAAAAAATTAGGGTAAAAAACTTAAGGGTTAAAATTTTTTATTTTTTTTTCGACACCGTGAGGGGTATCATATGAAAGGGTACGTCGAGCTGATTACAAAAATATATAATTCTTTGGTTATAACTTTGATAGGGCGAGCGTAGGCGAGTTTGAAGCGGGTTTGAAACGTGTCCCCCCCCCCCCTCTATCTTGCTTATGTGAAGTGCAAAAAATCTGTAAAATTCCTGAATATTCTTCGACCAAAAGTAAAGATACCACTTTTTGGAAATTTCGAAAAAAATATTATTTTATTTTTTATTGACAAAATACGTTTTTTTATAATTATGGTCTTTTCGATGTATTTATATGGTTCTAGTCCGGTTCAGTGGCAAAAAAAATACTTTATAAGAGTGTGTTTTGAGAATATCAGACCCTTAGAATGGTTCAAAGTAAGCTTTTTAGCATTTTAAAAAAACACTGTTTATACACTTCACAGTTAAACACTATATAGTGTGGCCTACGGACCCTCGCTGTGTGCTGACTAGCACACACTTGACCTGTTTATTGCTTCCGAGCTTACCGAAGGTAACGGAAGCATTGTGTTCACTTTTGAGAACAAAAAAGTTTTATGCCTCCGATTTTAAAAATTCCAAGACAGAAATCCGTTTCAGACATCAGGGAACATTTTTGGTTCCGTGTCTCTCTGTCTGTCTGTCTGTCTGTCGGTCTGTGTGTCCGTGAATCGTGAAACGTGCGACGATAACTTGAGTAAATGTTGCCCGATTTTGATGAAATTTGGTAGACATGTTTATTTTACCAATGCTCAGGTCGAGTTCGTTGGACAACGTTATCCGTTCAAGCGTTCACGCGCAACGCTCGCGTAATCGTGAACTTCAAATTTAAAATTGGAATTTTCGGTCGGGAAAAAAATCAATCCTTATCTATTCAATGAGACGAACATTTTTTTCAAATACAATTTTTTAGTAAAACCTACAGCGACACCCCAATAAAGTGTTAAAGATCGCTAAAAAATGTTAATTGTTCTTACGCAATAAACAATATAACAATAAAGTAATAAAACTTTAATGTTAATATAACAATAAAGTACATGATAGGATGCGAGGAAGCTATGTGCCACACTAATTGGCAGTCTATTTTTTTTTTTTTTTTCTCATAATTGTTTTGGCGAGGAGGGGCCCCCAAAAATTTCTCACGGGGGGCCCCCAATGGTCTAGCTACGCCACTGAATAGGGTCTTAAAAAAGTCGTTGTCCGGGTAGTAATCGTTGTGATATTATACTTATACTTGTTGTGATATTATACTTTTGATAGAATAACTAACTATATGGTAAAGTTGGGGTTCATTGTAGGTAAGTGGGAGGAGTCCCTCAGTATAATAACAAACATTGAAGATGTGTTAAGCACAATTTTGCCTGAAGTCTGTACAATTTTCTTGCAAATATTGAATTGTTTGCAAGGAGTGATGGGACGGGGCACCATCTTGCATAAACTTATAATTTGGCAGTTGATCTTCAATTTCAGACAACAATGTGCTTAGCTTAACACATCTTCAATTTGCTTGTTATAGTTATAAGTTATATCAAACAAATTGAACTTAAATCATCAGTGTTGTAACTTATAACACTGAGGGACACCTACCTCTTACCTACGAAGAACCCCCACTCCACCATATGATTAGTTATTCTATCAAAAGTATAATACCACAACTATTACTACCCGGGCGACGACTTTTTTTAAGACCCTTTTTCAAACCGCCATTGCATGGCTTTCAACCAATAGTCATTAAAATTATAGATATTAAATTTAAAGTAAAACAATGTAGTTTTGAGATCCCGCAAACCCCAAATCTTTATCTATTACAGAAGCTGAGCTATAAGTGTTCAAAAAAGTGCTTTTTTTTGCCCACCCTGTATATTTAAGAATATATATATTTTAAGAAATGTGTTAATACACCTAATAATTCGATATTAGATTCTTTTAACGAAGGGATAGATTAATAATTTCATGCTTCTGTTTCAGCAATTAATTTACCTCTCATAAAATCGTATTTAGAAAAAATGTAGATATGGAATTTAATTCCAGCAAAGAAGGTGTAGTCCACAGGCCACCATAAGAAGTGAGTCGCTGATTGATAAAGTTTTCTTACCTTATGGAATCGCTTATTTATGCCGTGTCCACCGATGAATTGGGTATATGGCAACTGGGGGCTGGGCCATTTCTTTTTTGTTGACATGCCAAACTTGCCCTTCTGCGGGAACATTGAAAAGAGATAGATAAAGTTTTGATTTTCACAGGATCGTTTAATTAAATTATTTCAAAAACAGTGGTAAAGGTGGCCACCGATACGAGTGGGCCGTTTTCTTTTCAACGTCCTCGCAGAGCGATATGTTTGGGGCGGTGGCCACCCCAAACGGCCTACTCTTATCGGTGGCCACGTGTACCACTGTTTTTGAATTAATTTAATTAAACGATCCTGTGAAAATCAAAACTTTATCTATCTCTTTTCAATGTTCCCGCAGAAGGGCAAGTTTGGCATATCAACAAAAAAGAAATGGCCCAGCCCCCAGTTGCCATATACCCAATTCATCGGTGGACACGGCATAAATAAGCGATTCCATAAGGTAAGAAAACTTTATCAATCAGCGACTCACTTCTTATGGTGGCCTGTGGACTAGTGGTATATAAAAACCACATTGATCCCTTTTTCAGGAGTAATATAAGATATTCTAATAAGAATATCGATATTAGAGTCTATATGGTGATAGATGTCATTTCATGCTTTTGTTGATGTTTCAGTAGTGGATGTTTTACCTCTCATAAAATCGAATCTAGACAACTCTAGATGTGATTTTTAACTGTAGCAAAGAAGGACATATTATATAAACCACATTTATCCCTTCATATGAGGCTTAATATAAGAAATTAATTCTGCACTTTACTCATCCAATATTATGGTTCATTAACGAAGCGATAAATGAGCTCTTCACTCTTTTGTTGGACTTAGAGTAGCGCATTTTTATAACAGCATATTTATAAGAGTTTCACCTCTTATAAAAATGAATCTAGACAATTGTAGAGTAGAGTCCAAGTCTACCATATAATTACTTTTGAACCACACCGATCCTTTCTTTTTGTGTATTTCAAAATAGAGGATTGAAAAAAGACAAAATTGGTCCATTTATAAAAAAAGCAAGTATCATGAATGTTTGGTCTATTTTGTGCGTACTGTTAAGGTACCAATGCCAAAACTATAATTCTAAGAACAGGTAGTACATAATTTTCTCTTTATATGATCTTGTAAATCAAGCTTTTTACACTATCATCATTGTTTAAAACTGTGCAATAAAAAATAATGTTCTTGATACAAACTTAATTAACAAATAGCGTTTTCTGCATATCTATTCATTTAACTCCTTAATTTGCAAAATTAAAGTCATTTGTGTCATTTAAGTCAATTTGTGGTCATTGTGAAGTTCGCGAAAATGCAAATTTTATTTCATAAGTGTTTCACAAAGCAAAATTATTACAACTGTATAATTTACAATTGACATTAAAATGTCAGTACTCAATCGTTTAAATGTTTAACGTGTTGGTTAATTAAACTTCAGTTAATGATGTTACTTATACTATTACGCAAGGTTCCGCGGTTGGTCTCAATATGAAGTTCTAGGTCTCCCGGTGGTGACCGCTTCAGTTAACGTTGTTACTTCATCAGGACAACTTGTAGTCCCTTGAAGATGCTCCCAACACTGGGGGTGAAACGTTGTAACCAAAACCCTAAATGACGCGGTCACCACCGTAAGACCTAGAACTTTACATTCAGTTAGTGTCTTTATAATATTTTAAGTGTAAAATATTAACACCTCTCAATCTAATACCGTTTACCCTTCAAAAATAAATAATTCTCGTCTTTGATTTGATATCTCTAATAGTGTGTTTATATTATGATGGTGAAATTTATTTTTAATCATATAATATTAAATACCAAATACCTCTAAGGATACCATTAAAAAATAGGCTGCCAATTGATGTGGCACATAGCTTCCTCGCATCCTATCACGTACTTTATTGATTTTATGTTTTTACAAGCTATAATTGTCTAATTTGTTTGTTTCCCCAGTTTTTTTAATCTGTCAAAATTGTTTTAATTTTGCTTCCAAGCTTACCGAAGGTAACGGAAGCTATGTGATCATTCTGAAGATGAAACATTTTTAGGTCTCCGATTTCAAAAATTCCAAGACAGAAATCCGTTTCAGACATCAGGGATCATTTTCGGTTCCGTGTCTGTCTGTCGGTCTGTTGTTTTATTATGCGAACCAACATATCTTAAAAACTACACGTCCAATTTTAATGAAATTTGGGTGGTAGGTCATAATTAGTCCATTGTTGGTCCCATATTAGTTTCAATCTTCTGCGCCTATTTGTTTCTCATACATTTATTTACACCTATAGCTTCAAAAGTACTTATTCGATTTGAATGAAAATTTTATAGTTTATCGAAAGTTACCCGCAGATAGCCTCAGATTAATATGAACCGTCTGCGCTCTTTAACTTTTGCTAAATTTATACTTTAATTCGTGTAAAAAATCAAAACAATTTTGAAAGATTAAAAAAAAAACGGGGGAAACAATTAATCCAATTAGACAATAATGGCTTGTAAAAGCATGAAATCAATAAAGTACGTGGATAGGATGCGAGGAAGCTATTCGCCACACCAATTGGCAGTCTATTTTACATGTATGAATTAAATTATCAATTTAGCAAAAGTTAAAGAGCGCAGACGGTTGAAATTAATCCTGGGGCTACTTTCGATAAACTATAAAAGTTTCATACAAATTAGATAAGTACTTATGAAGCTATAGGTGTAAATAAATGTATGTTTGTGTGCATGTGGAGTAAAAACAAATGAGCGCAGAAGAAGTGAAACTTATATGGGACAAACAATGGGCTAATCATGATCTACCATCCAAATTTCATTAAAACCGGGCATGTAGTTTTTAAGATATGGTGGTTCGCAAAAATAGAGCGACAGACAACCCGACAGACAGACACGTAACCAAAAATGTTCCCTGATGTCTGAAACGGATTTCTGTCTTGGAATTTTTGAAATGGGAGACCTAAAAATGTTTCGTTATGCAGAACGATCACGTAGCTTCCGTTACCTTCAGTAAGCTTGGAAGCAATAAATTATTTTCATCTAACTTAAAATATCATTAATCGTCTTTAATCATATAGTATTAAACTCTTAACACCTCTAAAAATAACTTTACTCTTAATAAATTAAAGATATCCTTGGAAAAAGATAGTTGTGGTATACATAAGTGCCTTCATAATTGTGTAGCATCATACTGCAAACTCCTCTAAAGATATTTTTACTTTTACTTTAAAAAATAAAAGATTTCCATATGAACGAATATTCTGTAGGAATCAATTTGATTTGTTGGATGAATATATGAAATATATTTATCTGTGATAGCCCTTCAAACGAGACGAGATAGACATTATGAGAGGAAAACATGTTTTTCCACCTGGCCTGAGTGCTTCACAGCTTTCCCCTTACCTTGAGACGTCTTCATATTTTATATCTCGATTTACTTACTTGGTAGTTATTGAATCATATTCATGGAGCTCTATCATTTTTTTAATTTTAGTTCACTTTTTAGGTATCGTCTCTTAGATTGTACCAACTATTCTAAGTGAAGATCGATCTGTTTTTAAAAGTTGATTTGTTTATAAAAATAAATAAGGTCAAAGATCTCTTTTAAATCTACTCATATTTGAGACTGGGGTGCTTATTCAGTAATATAGGTTTAAAAGGTATCTTTGAGATCTCATCTCCTTTTATAATTTAGCAAAACGGAAGACGGTAACGATACGTGTGATTATTGATTACCTAGTGACAGTCTGGTAAACGATGAATGAACGATTTTTTCCGTACACGATTCTAAGAAAGAAAATTGTATGAGACATTTCACATTTGGGCGAAAACTGTATTAGTCGACGACAGTACGACCACGGTATGTCTTATCTGACATTCGGACGCTGTAGAATGTCGGAAGTTCCTTCTGTGGGGGCCGCATGTGTTGGTGTCGTGCAAAACAGGCCCACTGTTATTGATCTACAAAGCAACCATTAAAAACAAAAAAACGATGAACGAATAAAAATCCAAGAGACGAATGAGGAAATGCTGTGCTGCTATCTGCTGAACGGGGCTGAAAGCTCTCATAAGGCATATTATCCTTGGCACGTACAAACAGTCCTGTTGAAGCATGAACAGTGAAATTTTGAAACGGACCTTACAGTTGGAATGCTTACCAATTATCATTTTCTTGCATAAAACCGCACAAAAAGCTAATACACATTAGTTAATCAAATTCCATTAAGATTATTTGATTGGTGACAAATTATTTAAGTTTGTAAATGTTGAAGGAGATGGTGCACCTAATAATGAAATAGACAATTTACATGACATTTTCAATGTGGTTCTTTAAATGTCGTTCTTCAATAATAATTATAATAGTAATAATAATAATTATAATATTTGGTATTAAAGGATTATTAACTCCAGACCCACTTTTGTCTTTAAGGTATAAAGACATTTCTTTAGATTGTTACTCACCTTATAAAATAACCAGAGGGGAGAGACTGTTATTCCCCTTATAGAAACAGAAGTGTGATATTCCTTTGTCCCAAAGTACATTGGGCTAAACTTCCCTTTGTCTTAATAGTTATTTAGTCAAAGTCATTTATAAAAAAAAACATAGGGGAGTAACAATCTAAAGAAGTACTGGTATAATAAAGTTGAAACTATTGAATAATTATGTTTTAAGATATATTCAGTACTTCAATGCCGCTAGAACCTTTAACCCTTTATTCTACTGTTAATTGCACTATGGAAAGAAAGAAAAATATGATAGGCCATTTTTTCAAAAGTAGGGTTTTTTACACAATCTGACAGCTCTCATTGGATCTATAGATGGCAAAACATTATATCTCTAAATCAAATTATAATTATCAATAACTACGGGAGACATACAGAGAAAAATAGACCACCGCACCGGGACTCGAACCACGGGTCCTCCTATTAATCCGTCACAGGTGATCTTACCAACTGAGCTATACGGGAGAATGATTTTTCTCTGTCGTTACCGATATAAATTCCCCGAAACCAAGCTTTTAATCTTATCCTACAAATCTAGTGAGCCAAATATTTATTTCGGTAACGACTGAAAAATCATTCTCCCTTATAGCTCAGTTGGTAAGAGCACCTGTAACGGATTAATAGGAGGACCCGTGGTTTGAGTCCCGGTGCGGGGGACTATTTTTCTCTGTATGTCTCCCGTGATTATTGATAATTATAATTTGATTTAAAGTAAAATTTAATCTTTCTGTAGTATGAATACTACCAAAAACTTAAAATTTTGAAATTATATCTCTAGTTCGCGAGAAACGTTCCATGTCTAAATATGATTTGTCTAAAATTAATTTTCTTTAAGGTGGGAATTGATGGTTAAGATTGTTGTAAAAGTTTGTAAAATCGGACTCATCATGTATTGCCATCTTGCCATAGACTTATCTATGATTGTGATTTTCTTGCTGATCTTCCATATAAGCTCTGAAACCTTAGAAACAATTTATTTTATTTTATTTAGCTGACATGTTTATTGGAGGGACTTGACATACTTATTTAAGTAGTGATCACCGTTTAAGTATAGATTTTAATAATTTATATTATAGTTTTAATGAAGCCAACTATTTGATATGTGGTGATCTGTGACATACCTTTTAACCTCTTTTGTTTCCTAAACATCTGAATAATTAATACCGGAGCTTTATTAATTATTCATACTGTTACCTCTTACATTCAAAAACATTTTAGATATAATGTTCCAAATTAATTATTCTCATTGAATGTCAAGCAACAATATTGCCATTGTCTGTGGAATATTATCTATCTGAGACAGTTTTAAATAGAGGTAGTTTTTGACTGAGTTGAGTGATGTGTGTTTCTGCTTTTGACTTATTTTAGCTTATTTTTGACTCATTTGAGATACAACATTGTCAGTGTAATATTTTAAATGTGTGTTTCTTTTGATTTAGTTGAAATATCATTTTGCGAGTGATCCAACGTTTTCAGTTGAATATTATCAATCTGCGTTATTTTGATTTGATAAGATGGTTCATTTTAGCGAATTTTCGAAGCAAATTAAGCTATTGAGCTTTGTGTGTTTCTTTTGATTTTTTTGGCTTCAAAATGTTCGTAATGCGAATTTTTGAAAAATTTCAAACAAATTTTAAAATGTCAATAATATCAAAAGAAAAGATAAGTTCGTTGGCCAGAATTTTTGGAGTCTATTTAGGGATCAAATTTTGACCATTTAGGGTAAAAAAGATAGCAAAAAAAACAGGGTTTTACCATTTGACCCCCCCCCCCCCCCCCCCTCTTATATGAAAATATGACAAAAGTGTACATAACAACAATTACTGTACTCTTAAAAAACTTTCCAACGACATACATCTTAAAGGGTTTTTACTATTTTGACTTTTGTATTGACTCTGTGTACCAATTTTTTTTTTTTTTTTTTCACCCATCCAAATTCTAAACCAAAATTTTTCTATATTATCATAAGCCAATAATACGCAGGTTTCTTTGAAAATTCGCTTATTAAGTCATGGTGCATGACTGGACTTTTTTTTAGTAGAACAGTAAGAAATCGGAGTTTTACTCCCAACGGTTTCAATATTGACGCATCCTAGTTTGCTAAGCTAAAGGATAATGTAATCCGAATGTCACAAAACACAAATATCCACAGTTATTAAACGCCCTTAAATTTTAGTTAAAAGGATAAAAACAGTTTTTATTGCCTCGTTTGTGTAATTGTTTCAACTGAATCGAGCGTAAGCAAGCTTCTTAAATTTAACAAAATTTGCAAAATATGTAACGTTTACGTCTCTGACAATAACTTGAAAGAAGAAAAGTTTATCAATTTAGTTGAAATTTTATATACATATTCCTTTTACTGCTCGGGCTGATTTAGTTGGACAGCATTATCCGTCCAAGAGTGTTAGCGCGCAACGCTCGCATAATCGAGAGCTTAAAATTTAAAATTGGAATTGTAGGATGGGAAAAAATTCTATCTTTATCTATTTTATGAGACAAACATGATTTTAAAAAAATACACCCTTTTATTAAAACCCACAGTGACACCACTACGAAATGATCTAAACGACCTAACTAAATTTATAAATCTAAAGGACCTAAACGTTTAAAATAGAGAAAACGATGTTTTTACCAATATCTTACGTTCTTACGTATTAATTTTATTTAATTCATACAAATCATTTATTGTTCTATTGAAAAATGCATGTTTAATTTCAACTTGATACAAGCAGAAGTTTTCATAAATAACTTTCTTAGTTAACTTTAGCAGTTGTGATAGAAAATAAATTACATACATTTAAATTACTACGCAAAAGAGGGAATACAATTTATTAACTTGGTGGTCAAATGACCGTACAAGTTGAGTTTAGATCATATACAGAAGCAAAGGAAAAGGACTTTTAAATTATATTTCCCCTTATTCCAAAACTATTTTTGATGTACCCTTATCTAAATTCACCCCTTTTTCTCTCTCCCTTTCATTTTACATAATGACCACTTTTCGTTTCGGCCTCATTTGTTTCGCAAGCTTTTAAATTCTCATTAGCCCTCACAACCTTTTTCTAATCTTTATATACTGAAGGGTTGTTAGGGAGAATTCTTCGCTATATTTTACGGTTATTGTATTATCTTGTTTTATTTTACCTTTTAAAAACTCTCCTAATGAATAAACGAGAAGTAACAATTTTTTTTTTAACTTTTCTAAAAAAAAAAGAAACCAGGAAAATATTCCCAAATTGTTTCAACTTTTTCTTGTTTAAATGAACATTTATATTCATAATAAGAACTTTATTTAAGCTTTCTTAATTGATCGAACGAAAATTTAAATCCTTTAATAATACTTTTTGTACAACATAATTTTCTATAAAATTGTAAAAATGTAAGTCTTGAAGTAAAATTATTGATAGAGCAGATTTTACTTGACCTTTTTAAATATATAATAAATATATATAAATGTGGGGATAAGTGGGTGTTCCATAATTTCTCAGAATTATAACTTAAATAGGTATAACTGCGAGATGACCTGAGGAAGGTTATGACTATAAGATAAACCCTCAATCATTAGAAACAGCTCATTAAAAATTGTTTTGTTTTAGACATAATTATACTCTGTATCTACCTCATTAGACATGGTTGCATTTTATAATTATTCTACGTCCAAAATTAATATAGTTACAGCCAATTCCTTCTCCGAAAACTCAATCGCAAAAATATGGATGACACATTTCAGAAATAATGTCTCGATGGAGTAAAAAAAACTGATGGCACCCATAATTTAGAGTGACAGTGAAGGTCTCCGTTCACTCTGACTCGGAACGGTGACTGATATGTGACGTGATTGATGTGCGTGACTAGACCTTCAATACCAAGGTTTTAAGTGTAAAATTAACTGAGCCGACATTGGAAATAGTAAGGTAACAACAATGTGATTTGATATAGCAGCAAACCAAGGTGGCATGCTAAATAGTAATGTTACAAATGTAACATTAGTCGAACCCTCGAATATAAATTGATGCGGCATACTAAATAATATGGATAAAAATGTAAGATTAGTCAAACCCTCGTATATTAATTGATACGGCATACTAAATAATATGGATAAAAATGTAAGATTAGTCAAACCCTCGTATATAAATTGATGCGGCATACTAAATAATGTGGATAAAAATGTATGATTAGTCGAACCCTCGAATATAAATTGATGCGGCATACTAAATAATGTGGATAAAAATGTATGATTAGTCAAACCCTCGTATATAAATTGATGCGGCATACTAAATAATGTGGATAAAAATGTAAGATTAGTCAAACCCTCGTATATAAATTGATGCGGCATACTAAATAATGTGGATAAAAATGTAAGATTAGTCAAACCCTCGAATATAAATTGATGCGGCATACTAAATAATGTGGATAAAAATGTAAGATTAGTCAAACCCTCGTATAAATTGATGCGGCATACTAAATAATATGGATAAAAATGTAAGATTAGTCAAACCCTCGTATATAAATTGATGCGGCATACTAAATAATGTGGATAAAAATGTAAGATTAGTCAAACCCTCGAATATAAATTGATGCGGCATACTAAATAATGTGGATAAAAATGTAAGATTAGTCAAACCCTCGTATAAATTGATGCGGCATACTAAATAATATGGATAAAAATGTAAGATTAGTCAAACCCTCGTATATAAATTGATGCGGCATACTAAATAATGTGGATAAAAATGTATGATTAGTCGAACCCTCGAATATAAATTGATGCGGCATACTAAATAATGTGGATAAAAATGTATGATTAGTCAAACCCTCGTATATAAATTGATGCGGCATACTAAATAATGTGGATAAAAATGTAAGATTAGTCAAACCCTCGTATATAAATTGATGCGGCATACTAAATAATGTGGATAAAAATGTAAGATTAGTCAAACCCTCGTATATAAATTGATGCGGCATACTAAATAATGTGGATAAAAATGTAAGATTAGTCAAACCCTCGTATAAATTGATGCGGCATACTAAATAATATGGATAAAAATGTAAGACTAGTCAAACCCTCGTATATAAATTGATGCGGCATACTAAATAATGTGGATAAAAATGTAATATTAGTCAAACCCTCGTATATAAATTGATGCGGCATACTAAATAATATGGATAAAAATGTAAGATTAGACAAACCCTCGTATATAAATTGATGCGGCATACTAAATAATATGGATAAAAATGTAAGATCAGTCAAACCCTCGAATATAAATTGATGCGGCATGCTAAATAATATGGATAAAAATGTAAGATTAGTCAAACCCTCGAATATAAATGGATGCGGCATACTAAATAATATGGATAAAAATGTAAGATTAGTCAAACCCTCGAATATAAATTGATTGATTGCGGCATGCTACATAAAGTTACAAATTTAAGATTAGCCAAACTGTTCAATATAAATTTATGCGGACTGCCAAATAGTAATGTTACAAATTTAAGATTATTCAACCAGTCTTATATAAATTTATGTGGCATTCCAAATAGTACAGGTTTTAAATAATTTAAGTTATACTAAATCGACATTTTAAGTTCTTAGTTAGATGATAAACATAAAATAGACTAAGTCGACATTTTTAATAATACGGTAATAAATAAGAGACTTTAGATTAGATCGACTAAGTCGATTTTGCGAGTAGTAAGGTTATACCAAATAGATTAATTGAGTGGACATCTTATTGTACTAGTAAGGTTTTCGAATAACCAGACAATCAAGCTGATCTTTTTATGCAAAATGTTTCTTTTACATCCTTTATCATAATTATTTATCAGCTGCTTGTGTTATTGTTTACAGATATTGTCTTTTATTAACAGCTGATTTTCCCACAAGACCACTGTAATAACTTATTTTTACCGGCTAATAAATCGTTGTTTTTGAAGTCTGAGGTGTTTAGAAAGTTTTAAAATGTTTCTATCTATTAATTATTTTGTCTTAATAGCAGATGATTTATCCTTATTTTGTTACCTTTAAGTCTTTCATATAATTTAAGATACGTTTACTATTCTTTATATTATTCCTTCTTAAAATAAATAAAGAGTTTAAAGAATATTATAAATTAATGTTATCGCAATGTTAAAACTGGATTTAAAATATGTGTTTTCCCTTTTTTTATTTTCATTATATTTTGCTTCGAGTTATTATAAGGATTTTTTTTAATTTCTTTAAATTTAATTCTAAGTACGGTAATAGAAACGTTAGACGTCTCATATTATCGATGAATGGTCTTTACCGTAAAATCTTTTATACATTACTACTTATCCCTGACTGTATAAAGCAGTTTGCTATTTGTACTAGTTACTCTTATATAATTGCTTTCTTGTTGAGAAAAATCTATAGAAGATGGTTTCTTTGATCTTCTGTGTAAGCTTCTTATAGAAATTCAATCAAAATAAGAACGACAGTATGTATAAATTGCCTGGTAAGCTAGTTCAGATTCCTCCAAGTATTTTAATATTTATTTTCCTTTAAACATGATCAAATCAGTCAATAATATATTCTCTTTCTATTGTTTAATACTAGACCAACGATTGACGGTCACCGTATCTTGAATTGATAAAATCACCGAGCCTCGTTTCCATATATATTTCGTTGTTGAAGCAAACAGCACGCGAACTAAAGATAGCATGCGTACAAGAAGATCTGGAGAATTTAGTAAACGCTTCAGTAGATCCGTTAGTTGCCAATTTAGCTCTTGAATGTTATTTTTGTCTGATTGTCGACATGAATACAAGCATTCTGTTCAAGAAGCTCGTCCTATCAGTGGGCTCAAAGAGAGCAGTTGGCTCAATTAAAGTTTAACATCGCCGGGCGTGGTCAATTCTTGGATGAGTAGATGTGTGATCATATATCTGAGTTAAATTCCCGAACCGGACCCTCCGTTTCATGTCCTCCCAGCATTGGTTTTAAAAAAATTGGAAGCTTTTCGAAAGACATAGCGTCAGCAGGTTTCGGCCACTCAGACACTCTCGTGGCGGTTCGATAAAAATCGATGGTTAATTGACCGAAACTTTACATTACAACCCTCAATCTTCCGGACGGACTTTGCCCTATCTCTCCTAATATTAATTAAGTTCAAATTGTTCTAATAGGGCTCCAGAGAAGTACAATGATTTGCTTCTTCTAATGTTAGGTGCTTACCTGTGACGGGAGCGGCAGAACACCTGGCCTGGTTGTTGAATTCCCAAACCTTGGGCAGCTCAGTGGAGGCACGGGTGGTTTACTCGAAATAACACATTCTTAATAATGAAACGATTTTAATACTACTAACATTAGTAGGTACAAAATGATAACTTGCCATTTGTCGAACACATCAAAAGTTATTCAGTACAAGGTTTTGCACCGGAAAAGAACATGCCGCGCCTACTAATGGCGTAATCTTATGGCATGGCGGCTGGGCTAGAGTAGTAGAGTAGAGCTCGACATATCTAGAGATTCGCGCTCTCCCCAGAACTCATGTTTTCAGAAATTCAACAATCTTATCTAAATACGAGCTTTAACAGTATTTCTAACTATACTAAGTTACAACATATGTGTGAAGATTTAGATTGCCCAACCCGGATTTGATCAATGGACCGTACCTGTACCTTTGAGCGTAAAAACCCCCGAGCAAAAATAAAAAAAGAAATCGGTGGTAATTTTATTTTGTTGATTTTAAAGTAGTTTGCTTTTTAACCGATTGCGCATGGTAAATAGTATTGTTATAGCCATAGATAATAATAGTAAGGTTGTGCTAATAGTATGATACCATCAACTGCATAAACATCCAGGTTAGAACGGACAAAGAAAATAGAGTTGTTGAGTAAAAATTAAGGTAGTTATAAGTAGGTGGCATACGACTTCGTAAATAAAAATAACTTTAAGGCTGCTAAGTCTACGTGATTAATGAATCTAGGTCTTTCGGAGACGCCCGCTTCAGAGATTTTGTTGTGAATCCCGACGTTTAGAACCCATTACAGGGATCATTCTCAAGGAGTTGCTCATGATGAGAGTTTTTTCAAATGACTCTCATCATGAAGATTTATATTTATTTGACTCTGGCAGCGAAAACCTACGCTATTAAATTACCTCATTAATACTTAGAGTCAACCGATTGGTCGACCGGGGGTTGGTTGTGATTCGTGTTTTGGCGGCTTGAAATAATCTTGGACCTGTTGAAGGCAGCAGTCGACCGAAAAGGTTATAAACAAAGAGAGGTTATAAATTGGTTGTTGTTTGGTGTGAGATAGAATAGAAGTGAAGCTATTATGATTTCACTAGTGCATAAATTGTAGGTTATATCTGTATATAGCCGTCACCCCTTTTCATTTTCCTTCTTCTGAAGACTCTGATTACACTCATTAATGTAATTTTCAGCCGCATCTTCCTCCTGAAATCTTGCACCGCACTGCTCACATCGACAAAGGGGTTCTCTTTTAGTTTGCTACCCACCTATTTTGATACCCATAAAATGTTGAAAAGTAGGATTGGTATCAAAGTAAATAACTAATAGGACAAAGAGATATTTAGTCAAATGTACAGGACAAAGGAATATCACACTCTTCACCTTTCAGTTTTGATATATTCTGATTATAAGTCACAAAATTACCCACCAAATTCATCTAACAAAGTAAAAATGTGCCGATAAAGGTCCATATTTCACAAAAGGAAATATTAAAAGAATAATTTAAATAATAGCAAAAAACCGACACAACAAGAGACAAACACTTAAAATTACGATGCGTAATTCCACCATAAAAGGTAATATTATGGTTAACTAACGGGACTAACCGTATTCTGGATTCGGTTGAAGCGGTCGCAACCGGTCGAACGCTAAATCAACCGGAGGTTTACTTACGCGGTCGGTTATCTAAGTTGGTTTTTCCGGACAAACCGGTCTGAAAAGACCAACTTGGTCTTTTCCGGACCTGGTTAGTGATTCCGAACGCACCCTTAGATTGTACTATAAGTTGTTATGATTAGTTGTATATGAAATAGTAAGGTACAATATGAACTCACTTTGTAAATAAAAAGGTCATAAATCAGCTGTTTGTTAATTACATATGTTTTATTATTGTAATCAGCTGATTTTCTCATTAGAATTTTTATTATCTTTGTGTTTGTGTTAAAGATGTCTCAGTTAGGTCGTTTCACTGCAACGGAATTGAGGTTTTTTTTTTTTTAGAATTTCTCATTACAATACAATGTTGTCTTTCGTGGATGCGCTCTTACTTTATTTGAGATGAATTAGTTTAATCTCCAAGTTTGCTGTTCTTTGTGTATTTTTAAAGTTGTAATTTTCTTGCACCGAGTGACAATGAAACGCTGAAACGTCCAGTACAAGTAAAACAATTCCTTGCTTATCCTCAATACTCTATAAGGATTCCAAGCTTTACGCAGTAAAGTTGTTTTCTTTGCTATTCAAAGAGGTTTTATTTTTCGAGATACTATTGAATGTTGTTCTTCATCCTCCTTTTCATTCGATTCTTCGGATATTTTTGTATCCTCTTCTCAGAAGTAAGGTGTTGGTTCTAGCTTATACAGCATAAGTGTTTTGTCAATATACACTGTTTCCTAATCAGATTTATTTCTGCCCTTATATTTTTCTAGCCACCCGATCCTTTGTTTTTATGTCTTCCATTTTCAAAAGAGAAAACTAACTTTTACGATTACTTAAAAATAAGTTCTTATTTTTCATTCTACAAGTTTTTTTGTGCACAATATGTCAATTAGATTCTACTTCTTATTCTTTTTGTGTTTTTAAAGAGAATATAGTTTTACTAAAAATCTAATTCTTGGTTACCACCTTCTTGTTTTCTTAACATACAGGGTAGGCCAAAAAAACCACACTTTTTTGAACACTTATAGCTCAGCTTCTGAAATAGATAGAGATATGGGGTTTGCGGGGTCTGAAAACTACATTCTTCCACTTTAAATTTCATATCTATAACTTTAAAAACTATTGGGTGAAAGCCATGCAATGACGGTTTGAAATAGGGTATTAAAAAAAGTCGTTGTTCGGGTAGTAATCGTTGTTTGGTATTATAGTTTTGATAGAATAAATTACCATGTTGTGGGGGGGGGGGGGGGGGGGTTCTTTGTAGGTAAGAGGTAGGATCCCTCAGTGTCATAACAAACATTGAAGATGTGTTAAGCACAATGTTGCCTGAAATTGAAGATCAAATGCTAAATTTCACGATTATGCAAGATGGTGCCTGGTGCCCGGTCCCATCGCTCCTTGCAAACAATTCAATACTTGCAAGAGAATTGCCCAGACTTGAGGCAACATTGTGCTTAACACATCTTCAATGTTTGTTATATTATAACACTGAGGCATCAGTGTCCACTTACCTGCAAAGAACCCCCCCCCCCCCCCCCCCCCTCTACCATATGGTAATTTATTCTATCAAAACTATAAGACCAAACAACGATTACTACCTGGACAACGACTTTTTTTAGGACCCTATTTCAAACCGAAATTTAAAGTAGAAGGATGTAGTTTTCAGACTCCGCAATCCCTATATCTCTATCTATTACTGTTGGTGTGTGGAAGTCTAATAAGAAAAGATTATATATAAGTAAATTATAAATATCTATATTACCATCAATATTTTTTATGAATAACTAAATTATTTCTTTTTAGCAAAAAAAACTTACTGCAAAAAATAAATTATGATTTCATCTAAGATGGTGTCATGTCTGACAATTACAGATGCTGTGCTATAAGATTTCAAAAAGTGCGGGTTTTTTTGGCCCACCCTGTGTATTAATAATAATCTTACACAAAATTGATAATCTTAAAATATTTTTGTTTCAGCTACAAGTGTCGAGGGGCCAATACTAAATATAACCAGAGTCAGTAGGCTACATATGGGAGCATACCTCTGCATAGCCAGTAATGGCGTACCACCAACAGTCAGTAAGAGGATCATGCTGATAGTTCATTGTAAGTATAGATTTCAGTTTAATATTAATTAACCTTCTGATACCCTAGGAAAGTTTTAGAGAAATCAATATTTTAGAGTAAGATATTAGATTTCTGAAAATTGTTAGCTAACTTTTAAATCAAAATAACCCTATAAAATTGAGCAAATGAGAACAATTACTGACGGAAACATAACTATAATTTTACTCATTAATCATTATAGTATATATAAAGCCACTTTCTTCATGTTTGGTTTAGTTGGGTTAAATTAAAGTTTTTATTTTTAAGAAATTGGTTTTCTGTATAAAAGATTTGGGATTATTAGATTTGAATTATGAATATTTTTATTAGGATTATATAAGACTTATGATAATTCAATCTATTTTGAGGGTGTTCTTAACTCCTACGTTTATCCTTATATTTTAAATTTTCTTTTTATTTGTGATTTAAAAAAAATTTAGTTAGAAAAGAAAATATCAGAAAGAGATAACTTACCTAAATACTTTTTTTCATGTTTCAATAATAATTTATTTTTAAATTAAAAGTAAAATATAAAATATAAAAGTAAAATTTTAATAGTATTTGTTTACTTAAAGAATCTAAAGTTATCTTGTTTTTATTATGAACTTTAAGTAACTTTTTTTTTTTGTTTTTGTTTTTTTTTGGAATACTTCTTGTCCGATTTTAAAGAAATTTGGGTGTGTGGTAATAATTAGTCCACTTTGGTTGGTCAAGGCTAATTTAATTTTTCTGCCCCCGTTAAACTAACTCTATAGCTCAACAGCCCGTAGGCTGTTGAGTATTGGCTCGGCTCATTGGCAGGCCTCGCCTGCCAGTGCGCCCTAAAATTCCAATTTTAAATTTAAGCTTACGTTTACGCGAGAGCGTTACGCGTAAACGCTTGGGCGGATAACGTTGTCCAACGAACTCAGTCTGGGCATTGGTAAAATGAACATGTGTACAAAATTTCAACTTACTCGGTCATCTTTTACTCAAGTTATCGTCATCGGTAGATTTCGTGAAACTTGGTTTTGTGACGGTGATTTTGGTCGTTTTTTCGGATTCACTCCCGGGCTCCAGAACGTGCCATAAGGAACTTTGTTCCAAAAATAGTACATTACGCGATTAGTGCGGAAAGTAGCATTTTGCATGCGAGTGTGGAGTTTGCACCCTAGCGACAGCGAGGGTAGTAAAACCACACGAGCAAAGCAAAATGCAGTTTTTCGCACGAGTTGCGAATGCTCTATCTACGATTGCTGGATTTTAATAATAAATTCAGAAAAAAAGTTACTTTAATTAAACAAACAGCAAATTAGGTTTCTTAAATGTAAACAAACACGTTAATCTTGCGATAAGGTGAAGAATTATGAAACGCGCATGCGCAATGAATACAACTACGAAATGAATCACTTTCTACGCATTTAAACAGAGATAAAATGTTTATGTTTATGTTATGTTATTTCGTATTAATCGTAGATAAAATTAGTTTTTTTTTTTATGTAACACCCCAGAAGTCACAACAATAAAATAAAACAACATAATTTATTATGGTATACCTATATTGGACGCCTTAGGGAAAATTAGAAATTTATAAATAAGAATTACATTTTTTTAAACTGAATTTAAATCTATATTTATACATTTTTTAAAAATATATTAAATATAGAAGAAGTCTATAAATTTAAATATTTTTATTTTCAAATTAGAATTTTTATGATATAAAAGTTTTTTTCTCGATAAGTGTTAGGCGTTTAATTTGTTCTTGTCAGTAAAGTGACAAGAACAGAACTTTTAACGTTATTTCAAATTTTAATTGTTTCTCACTCTCTTTTACAATATTTGATTTATTTTATTTAACTTCACTTGGCTTCAAATCTTTCCTACTGCCTAGGAAGCTGAAACTTGCACAGATTATGTATTTTCAATGATAATACTAGTACCAGTTATTAATTAATTAATTTAATTGAAATTATGCAATTAAGAAAGTCTATAAAAGTTTAATAAAACATTTTTTAATTTACTTGTTACACGATTTTACTTAACTTGCTTTGATTTTTGTTGGTTTGTTTGTCTCCATATTTTGAATCTTAAATTTGACTGCAGTGAAAATTAAAACTTGCATAAATTATATATTTACGATGACAATACAATAATCTGTCATTACTTCAGTCAATAATAATCAGTCATTACTTCAGTCAGAAGTAATAATTAGTCATTACTTCAGTCAGAAGTAATAATTAGTCATTACTTCAGTCAGAAGTAATAATTAGTCATTACTTCTGTCAATAGTAATAATCAGTCTTTTGTGCTTCTTTAGAGGTTTTTTTTTTTTTTTTTTCCATTTATTTAAGATATCATTTATATTTGCAGATGAAAACATGCTGAAGTCCTAAGCATTTAAAAAAATGCGCCTTTTTTTATATGATTAAAATTATTAGGTATTTATTCTATTATATTACTGGATTACTCTTTAAAGCTATCAAGCTATAATTTTTATCTTGACTAATAATCTGTTTATTTTTCCTTAAACTTTCCCACGTCATTTTTTCCTCCATATTTGAATGCTTGTGTGTTTTGAAAATAAACATTTTTCCCGTCTTGCACCTTGTATGGAAATGTGCAAGTGGGTGAGATCATGAATAAATGAAGTTCTTGACTTGGAGTATGTTTGTGCGTTCTTGGGCGTTTTGTTACGAAGATATCCTAGGCATTAGGAGAGCATTCCTAGCGGTTTAGGAGCCTGCCCTGAGGGCAAGCGAAGGGCCGAACAGAACTCTCTTACTACCCCTGTTAAATTTATACAATATTAAAACATGCATGATCCAAGAGTAAACATTTTCTTCATAGCTTTCGCATATTTTCTTGAATGAAGAAAAAGGAAGAAAAAATTGGTGAGCAACTCCTATTTTTTTCCTCCTAGTAAATATGTAAAGACTTATTTTTTTTTTATTAAAAGAAAATATTATAAAGTCAAATATTCTGTATACAATTACAAAACAAATGTTATATTAGACGATACTTTATGGTAACCAAACATAATGATAATTAGTGCAAACTTACATAAAATTACATTGGTGGTTTAATTTGTCAAACCAATATACATAACAATAACAATCAGATGATAATTTTACATAGACTGTGTAAAAGAGGTATCAGTGTGAAGGAGCCCACAAACCCAGGGGTGCAGAGTAACCTGGGAGGTACGACTACCTGTGTAAAGGGTTCAGTGAGGAACGTATATGAAATAAACTAAGCTACATATATTTTTCCAATTATCGCTTCGGAATTATAATCTATATATATAAAATCCAAATTCCACTCACTGACTGACTGACACATCACGATACCTCTGAAACCACTGGACCTATGACCATAAATTTGGTAGGTGTGTTCCTCTTACCTCCTAGGTGCTCGCTAAGAAATGTTTTTAAAATCCGCCATCTTGATCCAAGATGGCGGCCATTTATATACAAAATTACAAGACGATATCTCCGGAACCAATTGCACTAGAACCTTGAAATTTAGAAGTTAGCTTCCTTTTATGAAAGTAGAAACTTTTGATAAATGGTTTACCAATCGGGCGTTTTGATTCAAGATGGCGGCCATATATATATAAATATGTGTATGTCTTTATACAAATCTACAGTTATAGTCCGATCTCGATGAAAATATGCATACTTAACCTTCAAAGCAAGGGGAAAATCACTGTCTACATGAATTTTTAAAATTTAAATATTGGTACACAGGGGTACGGGGTGCAAGTAATGAATACGGTGTCAAAGTAATTAATACCCTTTATGATGCATATCGTTGAAAAGCTCTTTAAGAGTATAGTAATTGTTGTTTTGTACAGTTTTATCATATTTTCACTTAGAAGGGGGGTAAAATGGAAAAATATAGCTATCCTTATGAGAGCATATCTTATATACAAATTTACAGTTTTATCCCAATTTGATGATTTGATGATACGGGGATGATTGGTGATAAAGTAATGAATACCCTCCAAGAAGCAATTTTGTTGAAAAGCTCTCTAAGAGTACAGTAATTGTTGTTATGTACAGTTTTGTAATATTTTCATTTAGGAGGGGGGTAAATTTAGGATATTTGCAAATTATCTTATCAAAGAGAAGGGGGTATAGAAATAAGTGGGAGGGGAGAGAATCTAGATATTCTCGCATAGTAAAATAAGTTAAATGTTTCTCAACGGTAGTTTATAAACGTATCAAATTAAAATAACACGCCGTAGCGAAGCACGGGTATCCAGCTAGTACATAATATGAATATTTAATTGCAAATCCTCTACTAAGAAGTGTATATCTAATATATATTTAGATTTTTGAGACGTATTGATCGTTCTTGATACAATTTTTCTTCCTTCGTGTATTAGGTGTTTAACCCTTCCCTGCACCAATCTTTTCTTGCGATTCAAATAAACTGTCTTCTCACTTAAAATAATACTTAACTGCTTTTGGCCTTTATAAAACCATCATAAGGGCCGATTATGGACGAAGTAGAGTCACATTTATAAATTAATATGAAGTGAATGAGTCTTTAACATGACGAAAATCATCTGTGAATTCCGCCATGTTATAGACGCCATGTTATATAGGCTGAAAGCTGCCTTGATAAATAAGCAGGTATTGGGTAACGTGAAGAGACAGTTAATTTGAATTCATTAAGGTGACTTCGATCAAAGCTGTAATTTGTGAAGTTCGTCCTTTCTTTGGTGAACCCAAGTCACTTCTTCCTATTTTTAATTCATTTTTGATTTTTTCTTCCTATATTTAAGCAGTATTCTGCCTTGATCAATTCTAAAAAAAAATGTTCTGACATCGTTATTCCAATTTATTCTATATCCTAATGTTTATGCTAAATATATTTAGCTCCTCTTTTACCTCTTCATTCCTAAATTAATCAACCTTTCTAGAAAATTCTACTGCTTTCAAAAATTCCATCACCGTTACTTGAGGTAGTACTTTGGTAGGCCCATATTGTTTGATTCACTTCCAAAAATGAGTGTGATACATATGTCAAAAAGTCTTAAAAAACACTCCTTAAAACACAGATTCCAGCACAAACAATCTTCTGATAGGAATTAATAGTTTAATACGGGCTCATAACCTCCACAATCTTAAAAAGAAATGAGCAGTAAATATGAAATATCTTTTAGGATGATAAAAAATATATATCCCCAACTTCTGCGTTCGTCTATTTATATCATTAATTATTATATTATTAATCATTATCCACTTCATAAAGTCCCTTTGGTAGGCCCAAGTCATCCACAAGACCCTGTGCCATATGTATTATTAAGTTTGTATTCATTATAGTAATCCGTGGAGAAACAGCCCGTTGAAGGCTTAGACCAGGCAAAGGGCTTATATATTTAATGGTTGACACTGGATTTGCGTGCAAACAATATGATTGACATTTGATATTAATTGAACTTCTAAATAATAGATTCGCAATAGTGTTTTGACAAATTAATTCATTTTTCCCCCGCATCATGTTTCATTATGTATTTTATTAACTACTATGAAATTATCGTTTTAATGCTGCCTTACACTTTATAAAGACAGAGTAATTAATCTTTTATATCATTGTATTGCAGTTCCTCCGATGGTGTGGATCCAGAATCAGCTTGTGGGGGCCGTACAAGGAGAAGAACTAACGTTAGAATGCCACAGCGAAGCATATCCTAAATCTATCAATTACTGGACGAGAGAGAATGGAGAAATGATAGCTCATGGTATGTTATTTAGAATCTTCTTTATTATTATTTTATGTTAAGGGGCGTTAAAACTTTCAAAGACCTAGGTGATATAATATGCAAAAACAGAGCTTTTAAAACATGTTATTCAAATTATTAAGATGTTAAAGCTCTTCTGAAACTGATTTTTTTTAAAAAAATTAAAGTAGTACCATTGTTGATATCTTCCCCTTTGTTCTACAAACAAATTTCAGATTCATTGGCCTTTACTTATTATTTACATGATAAGGAAACTCTAAATATCTATTATTAGTATAAAACATCTACAGGGTTTAAAACTTCCTGTACGCACAAAGTACGTACAATGTAGAGCAAGGCTACAAGAACAAGGGGGGAAGTAATAGAAATAGAGGAAAGGCACTTACAGTCAGATGTGGCAAACAGCTAGGTCGCGCGACACCATGTGACGTTTAGAAACCAGGTAGTCAGATTCTATGTTTCATCCAGGCTGCGTCACCGAGACTATGGTAGAAGTAGCATTGTCGATATAAAAAAAGCATGCCAATATTAACTTTTTACTCTAGTTCCCGCACATGTCCTAGAAATGATTTCTGCAATCGTCTTGCAAGGAAAGGTAAAGGTATAGGGAAGGTTTGGCGTCAATACCACTCTTTAACGGGATTTAAAGTCGGAATTTTTCTCAATGCTAGACAACCCTTTTTGGTTAATTTTACTATCAGTAAACTCGGAAGCAAAACCTATGCTATTCTTGCAGGTTTTTAAAAAGTTATTAAACCATCCTCGAAAAATACTCGCTCTTGCACTTTTCAAAATGTTGATCAAATAATTCCTGAGAAATATTGTTCTTATGGTGACCAAAACATTTATCAAGCTTTGCCTACTTGGTTTCCTTCATGTAAATGGAGTTTCAAATGAACAAAACCTAATATAGCTTAAACTTTTATGCGTAATAAATTTATATTGATTCTTACTTAAGAATACAACTTTTTGCTACACTTTCTGTTTTAAACAAACTTGAAGAGAAACTTGTACATTTAATTAGGTGAAATGAAAAATAACTTTAAACTTACAGTCACTATTCTCACAAATTTTGAAATTTCTGCAAACTATTATGAAATGGAATTTAATATCTCTTGGCGGGAGAGTCTTTTAAAACTAAGTATAGTCTTCAAATTAAATGTTAAAGTAAAAGTTAAGCTTGTCTCCGCACCAGAACTAAATCTGTGAAAGGGAGAAACTGACATTGAACACCGTCGTAGGGTTAAAAGCTTGAGTTAAAACTCCGTATGAGGTTTCAGTTGAAAATAATCGCGTGACAAGAAACTTTAGTAGTGCATTCGGCTCAGATACGAACTATGTCTAATCTGACAGTTCATTAGATATTCTTCTCTTAGGGTTTCTGCAATCAAATCTCACTAGAGGAGTAATAAAAACACTTAATTAACTATATAACGTTGTGAAATTCTCCTGTAGTTTATTTTATCGTAATAGAAATAAAGGGAATTTAAATTATTTTATCTTTGTTTCTGCCTAACAATCTATGCATGTTTATGGTCCCTTTCTCTTCGATTTCCCTCTTAAGATTATCATCTTAAGCCGGCCATACACGTTGCGGTATAACAGGTTAACCTGCACAGGTAACCTGAACAGGTGAACCGGAGCGTGTGTGCTATCATTGTAATGATAACTGTACAGTTATGTCATAACTTTATAGCACTCACGCTCCGGTTTACCTACACATGTTACCTGTACAGGTGATACGTAGGTATATAGGTACATATATATGTATATATATATATATATATATATATATATATATATATATATATATATATATATATATATATATATACCGTATACATGTATATACCGTATATATGTATGTATACCGTAACGTGTATGACCGGCTTTAGGGAAAAAATCATGTTATATAGATCCTTTAAAACTTCTTCATACCATTAAAACTCTCATACAATATTCTAGAAGACGAATCTTTTTTGCTCTTGTCTATAGAGCTCTTAAGTGTTAAGAAGACGTAAAAAAATGCAGAAAATTATTTTTATTTAATTTAAATGGCTACATTTCGTTCTTTGTGGGACATCATCAGGCCTATAATCAAAGTCTATTTCAAAATTATTATCTTTTACTTTAATTTGAGGGTATATTAGCGAGATGCTATCAAATACTTAAAATACTTAAAACACAGTGAGAAAGTTTATGCTAACGTTTCACTAAATGTCGTTGAGTCAACCTCGACCTACTTTGTATTATTTTTATTTTATACTTTGTTTCTTGCTCTGATGATGCTAATAAATTTGGCGAATCGTTAGCATAAACTTTCTCACTGTGTTTTATTTGACAGCATCTCGCTAATATAACCTCTCATTATACTTGAACTGTCACGAACCACCTCAATATTTTTACAATAATAATATGAAATAACAATTCTAAAATCAGATACACATCTCCATACATACATACTATAAACATCATTACTCATACCTTACCAGGAGTCTAATATGGAAGTTAATTTAAAAGTTATACATATTGAAGTTCTTTAGTATACCAGATACCACTGACTGAACATCATGGACATCCTTAAAACCGTTGGACCTGTGACCATTAACTTTTGTAGGTTGGTTCCACTAACCCCCTAAGAGTTCACTAAGAAATGTTTAAACCGCCATTTTGATTCATTGGCGGTCATTTGTATGCAGGATTCGACGAAGATATTTACGAAACCAACTGAACTTGGATCTTGGAATGTGGAAGCTTCCTTTTATGACATAAACAACTTTTGTGACAGTTCTTTTCAATCGGCCACTTTGATTCAATGTTAATTCATGCCCCTCTCACTATATATATCACCTCTTCTTTGAAACACATTGTTAATGGTGTAATAATTTATAAAATAATATAATTATTCTGTGAAACGGGATTATCTGAAATTTGATCGCTAAGAATGGAAGCAGGGGCGAGGAAAGAATATGAATTGAGCTCAGACTGACCTGAAGTTAATACTTGGGAAAGGGCTTTCTTTAGGATTTGGGCCTATACACAATTTATGTATTATTTATATTTCTTATAAACGATAATTCTAATTTCAACCTAATGATCCGATAAGACAGGGGGGTGTATCTAAAAGGAAAAATAACCTCTGCTTTACCCGGAAGGGTAACTTTTAAAACTGATTCCCCAGTAGTCGGAATCAATTACTAATTAGAAATTTTGTAAGTTATTTTATCCAAGAGGAGGAGCTAAAGAAATAAGAGGGAGGGATTTAGAAAACTCTGTGGTATCTAGATATTCTGCTTAAAAAAATAATTTTAATGATTCTTGACTGTAGTTTATAAGCCCATCAAATTAAAAATAAAATACAATATAACACTTTTATAGCGATGCACGATCTAGCTAGTTAATAGCTTATTAGCTAATCTTTAACTATCAAGCATAATTCTAAGCAACCAAAGTCAAATATTTTAGAAGAGATTTATATTAAAATTTTATATTTCATGTCATTATCTTTTGACATTTACTCTCTTTGTAGTGTCTTTTCATCTTGTAAAGCCTGGTTTACACGATCCAAGTTTACTTGGTCCAAGTCACTTTGATCAAATCCACTTAGTCCAATAGTTTGTGAATCTTTGAAGTAAAGTTTACACGATCAAAGTATACTTGGTCCAAGTAGTGGAACTTTGAACATTGAAAGTAGAGGTTAAGATTGATTGTGTAAAATGTTTTAAAACAGTGGTGATATATCACCTTCTGGTAAACAACCCCAGCTCAACCTCACATATGTAATTTTTTGACTGATCGTTCTCATAATTTGTCAGGTGGTCGCCAATTTTGTTTTTATCAAATCTACTTTGATGGATCATCAAACTTGTATACCCTGTTTACACGATCCAAGTAGCGTCAAAGAAGAGTCAAAACTGACTTGGTCCAAGTATACTTGGATCTTGGATCGTGTAAACGTGGCTTTAACCTGCTTTTTGTTTTATTTAAATGATATTACAATTTTTTTTTTTTTTTTTTTTTTTATTAGTCTAAAGCCTAGTCTACACGTAACGGTGTGTCGTCAGTCTTCTATGGACATGCAAGACTGACGACAAATCGCGAAGCTATAATATTCAAAATTTCGTTCAGTAGTTCCGAAATCATCGTGGAGGAAGTACTGTTAGTGACGACAATTGCACTATGTGGCAGCGGAGTGAAGTCTGACCCATAAGACTTACAAGACGCGCGTCTACATGCACTACTCATGCTTATCGGTAGTCTTGCATGTACACATAGCTCCTGCCCATCAGTCTTTGGAGAGTTTGTCAAACATCATTCAATTCATGCAAGAGTGTCAAACTTGCCGTCCACACGTAACGTTTTATTTTACAAAACCAGGCTTAACAAAGGGTTCAAACAAAAATAGATTTTTGTCAAATGCATTTCTTATTCTAATACGTATAACGAAATATATATGATAAGACAAGTTAGTTATTGTTTTTGCTGTTATTTATAATTTATATATGAATTTTTAAAGTTCTCTTTGTACCATTCTCTCAAAGCTATTTTCAACAGATGTTTTTTTCAACGGAGTTTTGTTTTTAGAAAGTTCAGGTTTATTTTTTGTTCTATGACAAAAATTTCTCCCCATGTGCAATATTTATTTGTTTTTTTAAAGTTGACTGGACAAATTTTCATATTAGTCAACTAAACTAGGGGAGGTTTGGGAATTTGAAGCGTAGAATCCATTATCCTGAGTTTCCCCCTCCTGTACTGAAAGCTATCTAAAAGTGTTTGAAAATTTAATCAATTCGGATTATTACAAAGTTGTAGATTGCTGTCAGTAGAGGGAAAAGTGGCCTAGTTTACTGTGTCCCTGATTTTTTTAAAAGGTTTTTCTTCCTTTTTCCAGAGTTTTATCAACATATACTTAAAGTTGGAATTGATAAAGTTAAAAGTGTTAAATAATTAAACGAAATTTCACAAGGATTTTTGGTTGCATTTCTCAAAAAAATAATATTTTAGGGTCAATTTTTAAGTTTGTAGATTTTCTTTAATTTTTGCTTCCGAGCTTACCGAAAGTAACGGGAAGTGTGTGAACGTTTTAAAGATCGAAAACTTTTGTCTCCGATTTCAAAAATTTTAAGACTGAAATCGGTTTCAGAAATCAGGGAACATATTTGGGCTCGTGTCTGCCTGTCTCTGTCTCTCAATTTTCGTGGACCATCATCTCTTAAAAACTACTCGTCCGATTTTAATGAAGTATGGATGGTAGGACATAATTAGCCCCTGTTTGTTCCCATATAAGTTTTAATTTTCTGCGCCTATTTGATTTCTTCCGCATGCGCACAAACTTAAACTTATTTACAATTGTATCTTTGAAAATATTCATCTTGTTGCCTACAGATGGTCTTAGGTTGATAACGCTAAATTGGTACTTTATTCGTGTAAAAAATAAGACGTTTGTGAAAGGCTTTTTTGGTTACCCATCCATTCCAAGTAGGACTAACCCCCTTACTTGGGGGGTCAGTCCCCCCAAGTAAGGGGGAACCCCTTCTAGAAACCCCATTTCTATAGTGAGTATAATAGGTTTGAATCTCTAATTCGAGTCATACAGTGGAAATATTCTTGTCCGATATCATCTGCTCTTGCCTTTATTTTTATCACCAATGCTTCCTTTTCCTTAAAAATATTTTAAGTTGATAGTCTCTGCCCGGCATCTAAGATAACCTTTACGTCGAATTTCATAGTATGAGATCCTGATTTCATCTATTTTTAACAGCTACTCTTTTAAAGAGATAAAAAGATATACTTATAAAGATACAAAGAGGCCTTTCAAAGTAATGAAGTTATCTTCTAAGCGATCATTGTATTGCAATTGTATAGCCTATTATCCTTTCCCAAGATAAGAGATCCTCTATAGAACTAAGAAAACCCTTTCGAATAAGTGTATACCTACAATATCTTACATCAATCTAGGTTATATATATAACCCTAAATAGTCTAAAGTAGTGTCTTCTTCCTGGATAGGTCTCTTTTTTTTCATTAAATGACTGGATTATTTTGTCTCTAGAATGTATGTGCGGGGCTTTTTTTTTAAATATAAGCTCGACCCATATCGAGAGTTTAAAATCCTTTGCCTCTAATAAACTGAAGCTGTTCATTGAAATAAAAACACGAAAACAAATTGTCTTCTTTTAGGGCATTGGAATTTAGGTAATATTTTTTACTTTGTTGGTTTTTTTTTTAAAGATTGCTGAATAATACTTATTCATCACCTTTGAAGTATGTTTTGTAACATGGTATTTTCGTACATAAAATGCGGCTTTTAGATCATTTTTAGGGTTCGTAGCCAAAAACGAGTACCCTTATATATATTCCTGCGTTTGTCTGTCTGTCCTTCCGTCTGTAACATACCTGATCTCCGAAAGTACACAACATAAAAATTTGAATCTTTGAAGCAGTTATGTGTAAAAACACAATCACAGGAAAATTATAGGGAAGCCCCAAAATATCATCTCTCAAAAACTAGGGGTAAAACATTTTTTAAACCATCACGTGGGGCACCCTTAGTACAAATGTAAATTGTTTTCGTTCTTGTACCAATCCATTTTTAGGCCATGTCTCCTTGAAAATTGTGTTTTTGGAAGCCTTTTTTTTAACAAATCAACGAAAAATCATAATTATTCTTGGGACCATTTGCCCCTGGAGCCTCGAGTCAATAGCCAACAACATAATATCCAAAAATAACAAACAATAGTAACTTGGGGCATGCGGCCTAGGGCGTAGCGTAGGGCCTGTGGTAAGGGGCCTAGATCTTTTAACTTATTGATTACTTGATTTATTTGATCAATTATAAAAATTGCGTTTAGATTCATGGATATTCAACTACCTAAATAAAACAGTATTTTACTGATGTATAAATATTAAATTACTTACAATGTAGTTTTTAATCGTTAACATTTTAAAGTAAAAATATTGATCTAAAAATAATTATTCAGAACAACTTACGAAATTTATTCCTCAATTTGTACAAGTTTAATATTTGTAAATTTGTATTTAAAAATCTCCTTTAACTTGGGAATAACAGGCAACCCATCTTTACTAGTTACTTCTTACAAATTAAGACAGACATACAAGAAATATAACAGTCATTACATTTTAAATTAATTAATTTAGCCGCAAGGGGTTTTGCCATTGCTAATCAACTCGAAAAGCTCTTCCCCTCCCTTACTGTCAGAATTTATTAAAAATTTAACGATACAATATTTCCTCTCAATTTTCGTTGATCATTAGGAGGAAGGATCCTTAAGGTTTAACCGAGACTGAAACCCCGACAGAATCATTAAAAGATTATCAATTCTATAATTAAAAGTTTAAATATTTTCTCTTTAAATCTTTTCTCTCCAAGGATTGCTCCACGGTTGGCGGTGAAAGCGAAATTATTATTAGTCTACCATTTTTGGGGAAAGCCAACGTTAGCTTTGTTTTATAATTAATGATGATTCTCCTTCTTAATATTTCAACTAAATTAATTAATTGAAGATTTGCCTGAATGCTTCTAGGCTTGGAAATGGCCTAATTTGTAAAGGTCTCGGAAGTTTTGCAAGCGTTTCAATTTGTCTTTCTCTTCCATAGGTCTTCTATGGCTTTTCTTCTTAAGCTTTGGGCAACGGATTATTCCCCTCTTATTAATAATTGAAGGAAATCCAACATTGTACAACAAAATTACTATTACTAATTG
Organism: Gerris lacustris; assembly: GCA_951217055.1. NCBI lineage: Eukaryota > Metazoa > Arthropoda > Insecta > Hemiptera > Gerridae > Gerris > Gerris lacustris. The sequence continues at coordinate 52,530,081 of OX578282.1, forward strand.
AAAAAAGGAAAAGGGAAGCAGCTTTGTCTTTTCTTAAAATGATTGCACCTGTTTCAAAATTTTAAAAATTCCTTTTTTCCATCATTATTTTTTTTTTTATAGAATTTTGATTAAAGACCCTTAAAATATCCGACAATTAATTTAATATTAAGGAAGATTTTACTTTTTAATTATTAAAATGGAATAATAACTAAAACTGTCTCCAACATAAGAACACCAATATTAATTTTTTAATCCTATTCTGTTTTTTTTTTGTTTTTTTCAAATTATATAATAAAAATAATAATGATTTATTTTAATAAAATTTTTAATGAAGAACAATTTTCCTCAATTCTTAATTAATTGTGCTCTTGAGTTTAGCAAGTAGTAAAATAACAAATTACATTACATATAATGCAATTTAATTTTCATCAGCGTTGTTTATTTTTTCTTTATTTAATCTCGTTTGTTCTAGTAGATTTATGCTAAAAAAAAAAAAAAAAATAAGCGTTGTGATTATTCTGAAAAATGTATTTATATATTTTTTTGTGTTCTCGTAAATAACAACATTTTTCGGGTGTGTCTTTTGCAAAGAGGGACTTGAAAAAGCTATGTAACACACTAATTGACTTTTTTTTCTCTATGAAGTAAGTCCGACAAAAATCTATTTAGAAGCAACTAGCCTACCGATATCGTGAAAGTAGCGTAAATATGTAATCTCTAAAATAGATTTTATTGATCATATCACATCAAAATTTAAGTTAACGGGACGAAATATTTTTTTTTTATAAAGTTTTATTGTTTTCTTAAAGAATTTTACTGATACTGGATGTTACAATAATATTCATATCTTTTGTTGTCCAATTACATCTTGTAGGTCTTTATGATTGTAACTACCAATAATCATAATTCAAATGATACAATATTAACACAGATTGTCAAAAGATTAGTTGCAAATGAGTGTCTATTTTAACAGGTTTTTTTTATTAACTTAATATCGAGAGTATATTTTATCTAACCTTCACATCACTTACACAATAGAATGTCACCCTTTTCATCGATTACAATAGAATGTCACTATGTCAGAGAAGTTCTAACCGTATTATGTAACCTCGTAAATATCTCTTCCCCTTACCAATATTTCCTCTTATCAATTCTTTTTTTTCCCCTATCTCCTTTTTTTATTGTTATCTTGCTTTTACACACTCCTAATTTACTCGTAATATAATACTTTTTGAAATCTTCAATCTGTAGAATAGTTAATTTTCTTTTTAATGTATTCATGACTTTTATAAGTGCACTTTATCGACATCCCCTTTTTTTTAGATAGAAAGGGTTTAAATATCTTCTAACACTTTTCAGTCTTTAGTTAAAAGTGTGAACTTTTTTTTTTATTCTTATCTGATGGAAAAACTTGATTGGTGTTAAAAGTAATGCAAATGGATTCTTTTATATGGTAATTTGTATCATATTACTGATGGGTTTCTTAATAGCTGTCAATGGTTGTGAAAGTAGTAAGAAAATATTTTTATATCAGCTGTTTTAACTGCGCGTTCACCATTTAATTGTTTTGCTAAAAAACACTTAGTTAAAAAATACATTATATAGCTTTTAAAGTCATTAAGTATTAACTTAAAATTTAAACCTTTTACTTTGTTTGGCTCCTGGATTGTAGCTTTAAATTGTGAAGCTCTAATTATATCTTACTTTATCAATAATATACTTCAGCTTTTACTTTCTCATATATTTAAAATATAAAGAGAGAGAAAGTATTGTAATTGCTCAAACAATCATTAGATGTACACGTTTTAAGCTCTGGTAAAATCTAGTTTTCAAAATATTGATAAACATAAATTTGTCCCCGTTTGAAATAGAAACCCAAGTGTAAAATAATTAAACAACTGTTGACTTCATAAGCTTGTTTAATAATAAATTAATAAATTAAATTTAAATTCAGTATCATTATTTTTTTTGAGAAAGTTTGATTTAGTTTGTTGGATATACCGGTCGGTTATTGAAAAGCAATTTCAAATAATTGCTTTTCGTTTTGACTTGAAATTACTTAAAAGAAAAAAAAGAAATGCTATCTCTGAGTTCCATAACAAGACTCTTATTTTAAATTGATTTGTCACTTTTATAAAAAAAAAAATAACTTGCTTTTAACTACTATAAAAGCAAAGAAGAATAAGTTATAATTGTAAAGAAATAAAAATATATAAAAAAATTGCTTGCGCTCCGCGATATCGGTAAGTTTTTTTTTAACTTTATTTATTTATTTGATGATAACACGAAGAATAGGTTTCTATTCTTGACATTGAATCTTTCTATTTCCTTGATTAAAGAAAGTAGGTTTCTTCCTTTTAAAATAAATTTATCTATCTTTTATGCAAGTAAGGATTATTGATTTTATTTTACCCGGTCCTGCTAGTAAAAGATCGGGAGTATTTTATAAGATACCAAGTTAGCTAAAGAAGGTCTATTTTTTCTCTCTCCTCCCATTTCCCTCAAGCAAAGTTAAAATACATTTATTCCGGAGATAGATAAGAAAATAAATGACGATGTCAAGAAGGTGGAAAGCACCGTAGAATCGACAGGATCTCTTTTCTTACCTCTTTGCCATATTGACAAATGGTTTTCAACTCTTAGCTACTTTTCTCTTCATCTCTCTTTTGTAACCACTTATATATTTGACGAATTTATCAACAAAATATAATTTTGTCCTTTATTATTCTCAGTTGTATTAAGCCTCCACTTGAAGCGAATCCCTTTTTCCCTTACGAACATCCGTTTTTCTTAATAGTTAATGAGTCAGTCATTTTCATTGTCAAACAACATAGGGGAGTAACAATCTAAAGAAGTACCTAAATTTGTACTTAGGGCGTCCTCCTCTATCATTTAACACCCTACATTATAAAGTCACATGGTAATCAACTCATAGTTTTTGAGAGATTATGTTTTGGGACTTCCCTTTAATGTTCCTGTGACTTATGCTCACTAAATGACGTCAAAGTTTCAAATTTTTGTGTTAGTACTTTCGGAAATCAGGCGCGTTCCATACAAGCGCAGGAATGTATAATGGTCCTTGTTTTTGGCTACGGACCTTCAAAAGCGTAATTGTAAACATTTTTGTTGAGTCTTCTGTTTTTTGTGGATCGTTTTAAGGGTTAAAATGTTTTGAAAATTACTAGGTTATTGACATTTGGCTATATATCTTAACCATCTGCTGGTCATATTCATGCCTTGTTCTTGATAAGGCTGGTCAAAAGGCATCTAGGTCTAAACGTCGAAGAAGTTATCAGTGCGTGCCTCGTGCAATATAACGAGAGCCTATATTTCTACTTCATCTTTTGTTCATATCTTCTGCAAGTCTCTAAGTCACTTGGATCACTAACCTCCAAGAAGAAGAACTTCACACATCGTATTAAAAGTAGTTAACTATTATATCCAACAATTACAACTAAATAGGAAAGAACTGCAGGATTATTAAGTCTATCTGATAAGTAGACGGACTGATAGAGTAGTAGATCGTCTTAAATGACACGAGGTACGTACTGATATCTTCTTCGACGTTGAGAACTAAATATCTTTTGACCAGCCTTATCAAGAACAAGGCATGAATATAACCAGGAGATGGTTGAAAATGTTGCCAAATATTAATAAACTAGTTATTTTCAAAACTTTTTAATCTTTAAAACGACCCACACAAAACAGAAGACCACATATAATAAGAGGGACAAATTCTAGCAAACTACTTTTTTTGTTGTGTTTATCGGACTACAATTAGAAACAAAACTACTGGTTATAATACAAGAATATAATTTTGTGTGAGTACTAATCAACAAATGATTAATGATGATCAGCAAACGATTTTTCATTTTTTTCCTTCATCAATTCATAGAAGTTCTCTTAGTACTTTATTTACTACACTAAACTATAGTTGTAATATATGTAATTATAATGGGGATAAAAAATGCTTTTGAATTACATTTGTTAATAAAATACGCGAAGAACAATTGAAGGAAGTTTATTGAAAAATTATACTCTTTTAAAAAAACACATAGTAATGACATAGAACTATTTTGTATTAAATAAACTTTTCTAAAGTATCCTCCCTAGGATGTTACTCACGTAAAACAGGATTTTATATAAAAGTTTTTAGGTTATAAGAATTTTGTCGTTACTGTTAGCTTTGTGAAACTCTTCTCGTGGTATGTAAAGAAGAACCTTTATGTTTTATGCATGTACATGTGCATTTTTATTAGTGTTACTATTGAAGCTAGTGCATTCTTCTTAAGATACGTTCTTAAGTTCGCTACCTAGTAGAGAACTAAAAACTAAAGAATTATTTTACTCTCTTTTAAAGAATTTTAAATTGGAATAAGCGAGGTTGACACTGATTTGACAGTATAGATTTGATAGTATTGTTTAAAATAATTATTTAGTTCAATTTGAACACCCACCGCGTTCCATATCTTGTCTTTGTGTTTCAAACCCTTTCTTCTAAACCATTCTTATTATTCCTACTACTCTTCATTTCCTAATATGTATTTCTTTCATTATCTTTCTATTACATACTTACAAAAAAAAAGTAAAATCCCAACAAAAACATTAATGTAAAAAAATAAGTCAAGTCTCCACGTAAAAAGTTGTGAGATCATAGCAGTAGCCAAGTTTCCCTCGTCCAAGTAAGTTCCACTAGGTCTGATTTATCCAGTACAAGTAAATGACGTGACTGTCCCCCCTCTCTATTCTTTGTCCCCCTCAAACACAAACATTTTCTTTTCCATATTAATCTGCATGTTTACATTTAAAAACATTTTCTCACTTGGAAAATATGAAGCACAAACTCAAAACTACAACAAATCAAATAATAATTTTTTTATTTTATTTTTAGTGTCGCAGGAGGATACAAAATTGTATAAGATACTGCATCAAATTTTAGCCTTTCTGTGCTGCGTATTTGCCAAGTCAGAAAATGTTTTAAATTTAAACATGTTGATTAATATGGAAAAGAAAATGTTTGTGTTTGTGAGGGACAAAGAATAGAGAGGGGGGACAGTCACATCATTTACTTGTATTGGATAAATCAGACCTAGTAGAACTTACTTGGACGAGGGAAACTTGGTTACACCTATGATCTCACAACTTTTTACGCGAGACTTGGCTTATTTTTTTACATAAGTGTTTTATTGGAATTGGTTTTACTTATAAAGGGAGCATTGTGGTCATTCTAAAAATCGACTACTTTTCCCACTGGATACCAATGGGACACTCTGAGATCATGTTTAATTATTTATATTTATTACTAGCCTTCACCCCGCGCCCCGCGTGGGGCTCATGGTAGGTATTAGTGGCTATGTTGCCTACTGTCATGTAGGCCTAACAATTAAGTGAAATGCCTAAAAGATTTTGTTTCCCATGCCTTCTAGGAATAGAATCAGGACTATTTTACACATAATTAATTCCATTACTAAGAATATAATACTCTCCAAGTCAATCTATAAAGGAGTCTATCTATATGTTTAAAAAATAGCCAATAGAAACTAAGTAATAAATAACAATGCTAAATAAAGGTATAACAAATTAGAAAATAAACGTAGTAAAAACCAATTAGACTGGGAAGTGATTGAACAATCATCAACCATATATGGGGCATTAATTTAATTACCACTCTCTTCTCTCAATACGGCAGTTGTACCAGTAAATATTTAATAACTTTAGTTCTAGAAAAAAAAATTATAAAATAATTAATAATCGATTTAAAGAACAGTAGTGTGAGGTTTAAGTACCCTAATCAGAAATTAAATCGGTCAAGAATTGCGGACGCCATAAGAGCTCACAATCAAAAATAACCTAGTCCACCCAAGATATCGGACCTACGAAGGCTATACTGCTTATTTTGTGAGTTTGAAAAGAAGAATCCGATTGTTCTGAAATTGACTTTTCTTTTGCGGATTGTGCCGCTTCACAATCATGTAAGACAGTGTGGAAAAGTCTCTATCTGAGAAGAAGGCGTGATTTCGGGGAATTTCACCTCTTTTGATGATCTAATCAATGAAAACTGTTCATTCAAAGACAATTTCTGTATGATGCGTCCTCAGTTTAATGAACTTCTAAATAATAGGTTTGTTCCAACCCCGCTATTTGTACTGTCCTTTGTATCGTCCCACGGATCGTTCGGGAATCGTTTAGGACAGGTTTTATACGCATGCGTTAACATTGTACTGTAATAAAATCATGTCAGGTTGGAACGAGTTTAGGACTATAATTCGCACTGTATTAAAAACATTAAGGAAACCTAACAGTTAGGAAACCTTCCTGTTGATATTTGTAATTATTGACATAACTGCGCATGTCATACAAACCAGTACATGGTATTGTCAGAGGATCGTTGGGATCTAACAGTGAACGGTTCGCAAACGATCCCTGCCCGGGTTGGAACAGTTTCGTGGACGGTACGAAACACTGTCACAAGTCGGCTTGGAACGGCTTTTATCTATTGCGCATGCCGGTGACGATCCCGCGGACGGTACAGTGCTTGGTTGGAACAAACCTTATATAAGAGATGACATTGCAGGATGTGATACAAACTATCGGAGGGCTGTAACAGCTGAATTAACACCCTTTCTTAAATGTACCAGCCCTGATAACTTATGTTTTATACTTTATTTATTTTTCTCCTTCTCAATAATATTGTGAAAAAATATAGTGAAGAATTATTTTTTATCGCTATTCCTTAATAATAATTCGTTAAAGAAAATAAAGTAAACTAAATGCATATATATATATATATATATATATATATATATATATATATATATATATATATATATATTGGTTAATTTTAGTAGTAGAATTGAGGAAGAAAAAGATTTTAGAGGGTAATTTTATAATAACAATGTCAGATATAATTGAGATTTCGTAAGGAAATAAAAGAGGCAAAAGGAGTGAACAACTTTTTCTCAGGGGGTTGAGAATTTCCTTCTTCAAGATAGAAAGGGTTTTTAGAATGAAAGAAGGGGTAGAGAGTTAGAATTTCTCCCCCAAAGAAACTTGTTTCCCTTTCTATCCCGCAGTTGCAACAACTTTTTACCCCAGAGTGTTGGGGGAGGCGAAAAATTAAGGAGGGGAATGGTTTCCTACGGTAATGCTGAGTGAGCAAGTACAATAAGTTGTCTTACCCCTTTTTCCTCCCCTAAAAGAAACCTAGGAATCCAGGGCCTTTAACATTTCAAGAAAAAAAAGAAATGGCGCAAAATTTTAACAAAATTAGAAAAAGAGGAGGGGACTCAAAAACTGGCATCCTTGAAAAATCTTGCCTCTCTTAAAACTTTCCCCGTGCTCACTTCTTTTTTATTTTACACAAGAGTAAATAAATATAATGAATGAAGTAGACGTAAGTTGTAGACTATTATTTTTTTCTTTTTTTAGACAGCCATTATTTTGAAGAAATTGAAGGAAAAATCACAAACAAACTACTGAAAGTAAAAGTTGAAAATAACTTTTACTTGGGGAAAATAAAGTTATTTCTTAGTATAGCATAATTGGTAATTGCATCGTCTATGCATTTTTTTAGTTCTATTCAATTCTACGTACATATATATATAAAAAATTCTAAGAAAGTTTTTTCCCCTGACTAGTATGTTTTCTAAGAGGAATAATTTTCTATAAGAATATCCTATATAAAGGAATATTTTTAATTAGTTTTGTTTCGTAGCTAAATTGGGAGAGGGTTTTAGGGGTTTGAGATCTTTAAATTATTTATAAAGTACTTATGCAAATTTTAATATTAATAATTTAAATAATCTCTGAGAAAAACATTTTTTATAAATAATAAAAAATATTTTTAATGAGAAATTTGAAATATTAGATAATAAGTAGGTTATAGGTTTCTTTGGTTGATTAAAAAAATAAAATATTGGTTGTTATGACTTTATGTTAATAACAAAGTAAATAGGTATTTTGTTTAAGCATTCTCTCAGAATAAAGACCCCCCCCCCCCCCCCCAAGAGAAAAATTCAACCTTCTTATAGAGTGTCCATGTCCACAAGATAAATTAAAGTTAAAAACTAACTTTTACGAGAGGTGGTTTTAGGTTTTTTTACGAAGTACGAAAAGAAACCTTAAATAACGGCTTTGTCTGTCTGTCTGTCCGTTGGCATGTTTCATTTCATAAACTACTATAGCTAAGAACATGAAATTCGGCACACAGGTGCATCTCGGCATTTGTGATAACTGTACACTTTTTGGAGTTTTATTACTTAATATTTCCTTGTGGCAGCCAATATGGCGGGTGACTAAAAAACGTTTTTAGTCTCCATGACATGTTATACATCAATATAAAGGTCTTGAAGTGTAGAAAAAGAATATGCAACAATTAAAAATTTTACAATTAATAATTTTAACTTAATCGTACAGAAACCGACGATTATCGCCTTACGTACTTACGTGAAGCGCGCCTTACTTGTTTAATTGTTAGCTATTATTACAGAAGTAAAATAATAAAAATTCTGAGTTAATTTATAATTAAGTGATATCTAATGATATTAAACATTTCTGAACGGATACTCTGATATAAGAAACAAGTAAGGCGCGCTTTACGTTAGTACGTGAGGTGATAATCGCCGGTTTCTGTACGTTAAGTTAAAATTATTGAATGTGAAATTTTAATAGTTGCATATTCTTTTTCTACACTTCAAGACCTTTAAATTGATGTACCTATCACATGTCATGGTGACTAAAAACTTTTTTTTTAGTCACCCGCCATATTGGGTGCCAACTTGGAAATATTCAGTGTGAAAACTCCAAAAAGTGTACAGTTGTCAAAAATACCGAGATGCACCTGTACGCCGAATTTCATGTTCCCATCCATAGTAGTTTATGAATTGAAACATGCCAACGGACAGACAGACAGACAGAGCCGTTATATTAGGTTTCTTTTGAAACCTAAAACAAAAAAAGAAATAGCGGAAAAACTTTCTCACACCCTTAGTGATTCTAATTTTTTTTAATAAGAAGAAATCTAATTTTTTACGTAAAATAATAAAATTTAGCATAAACAATATAAATAAATTTGCCCTTGATGGGCTTGGACCTGCCAAAGGGCTTTTGCGTTTATATAATTGATGACTCGGGGTTTGTGTGTACCTCTATCAGCTCTATAAACCTTAGTATTGGCTTCCGTAACGAGTCTAATTTAAACGTGTTTTATAAATATTCGACCTTGCATTCTTTTTTTTGACAAAGGAAACTGTGATTTTTAAAAGATTTTTTTCGTTGATATGTTAAAAAGAACAGAGGGTGATACAAAAAACGTAATTTTTAAGGACACTTGGTGAAAAGATAAATTGATACAAGAACAGAAACCAAATAAATATGTGAACTCTGTGCATGCTCCTCGTTCATTTCATCCCATATGACGCATTTCCGTATAAATAATTTGTAACCCCATGTTATTTTAAGGATACGTTTTTGGGGCTTCCATATACGTTTCCTGAGGTTATTACACATAACATAAGTGCAAAGTTTTAAATGTTTGCATGTGCGGGTATTTTTGAAGGGTCATGTGCATTAACGACCTCCAGATTGGCAGGCAATTATAAGTGGCCTCGGTTTTGCCTACAGACCCTAAAAAGATTACAAACAGGATTGACATAAGCTTTTACTTAACTTTTCTTTAACTCTAGCCAATAAACCCCATATAATATAGTTAGATACACTAAATGAAATGATGGTGGGCCTGAAAAGGACCGATCTTCGGGGTAAAGGGGATCAGGTGGGCGCTTTGACTCGGTGTTGGGACCCCCCAGCCTGCGGTTGGCCCACTAAACGGCGCAAGTACCACTTTTCAGGGCCGGGTGGCCCTGAAAAGTGGTACTTGCGCCGTTTAGTGGGCAAACCGCAGGCTGACAAAATGCCGACTGGCCAGCGCAGCGTTCCAAGCATGGAAAGGTTCACCCCCGGACCCCCGTCCGAACGCTAAACACCAACTACCTGTACCAGTAACAATATGTAATAAAAGTAATACGTGGTGCAACAGTCAATGTAATGGATGGCACAGGTTTGGCGTGCCACACTGGTGCGGCTGCTGTATAGACCTTATAATTAACATTCGTTACGCGAACACTTCATAAGAGTAAAAATGAATTTCTAAACTTAAACTTATATTCTAAATTTTCACTTCTAATCTAAATTTCACTAAAGTGCTCTCAAAATCGGAATTTTCTGAGCAATTCTTTTCCACTCTCATTTTATTCTAAATTCTTCTTATAATACTTTTTTTTAACACACCTTTCTTCTAAATCTCCATTTTCCTTTTTGAATTCACTCACTTATTTCCATATTATAATTAGTTGTCTTTTTGTCTCGATTTCAACTTAAGTGAGTATTCTTCACCTTTTAAAACCACCTTGATAAAGAAACGACACCTTACACTTTCTCTTCTCTATTTTATTCTTCTCTTTAGCTCACCCTCTCACTTTTATCTTCTTTCCCTTCTAAAGTGATTTTCATTAAACAAAATAAAAAAAAGTGTAATGAAAGGAAGAAAAAGAAAGAGGGAAAAGACCGACAAAAAAAAATCTTAAGTGCCTGTTCTCTCTTTACAAAATGTAATTATTTTTAAATTCATTCCTGTCCTAAAGATTAAGTGCAACTACTTTTTAACAATAAAGAGTGGAAGAGAATTTAAAATCTATACTCTTAAGTATTAATTCACAGCAACGATTTAATTCGCAAATTTGATTTGACTCTATAGCCCAGGTCGTAAAGGGCAATTTGTATGTTAATATACTGCGAAAGAGGATTTGCCCTGCTAGTGAGAGTAATCAGAACTAAAGGTGATTGGATTGTGAGAAGATATTGTTATTTAAGCGCTTCAGTAATGGTTTTCCTCTGCTTCAACGCCCTCTTCCAAATTCTTCCCTAAGCTTTTTAAACATTTTTGTATTAAAAGAGGGGATTTTTATTCCCCTCCCCCTTCCTATTTTAAACAAAATATATTATATAAATTATTATAAAAAAAAGTAAGTTGTTTTTTAAACCGTCTTGTTTAAGTTAATAAACCTCGATTTTTTTAAAAAGTGTATACTGATGTTTTTTTTTAATATTTACATTGTAATTAGGTTATTAATTTCTCGTTTATTTACCATTTAAAAAAAAAATTAGTCACGGTTTTAATGATAGAAGAATGTTTATAAGGTATTGTAATTAGCATTTAATGAACTGATTTAAAAAAAAAATCAAAATAAGCGTTTAATGAACTCTTTTTTGTTGTTGAAATAAGGGTTAAATGAACCCTTATGAGGGGGGGGGGAGTTAATGAACTTATTTTGTTGGTATAATTTTATACCAACTCGATTAGAGACAGCTATTTAATATTTAGGTACCTAAGGTCATCACAGTGATGTGCTAACTACACAATGATGTGCTAATTACACAGTGATTATCTTACACTGTCTCTTCTGGAATGCTATGTTTGTTATTTATAATCTGAACAAAAATCGGAGATATTAATTTTCTGTTGGACAAAAAAAAAATAAAACATAAAAAAAATATTTTATATTTTTTTTTTATTTAACTTCAAGTTCAAGCAATTCCGAAAAATTGATTAGCTGTTATATGTCATCTCTTATTTTATTAAGAAGTTCATTAAAGTAAGGACGTGTCATAGTAATAGGCTACAAATTGCAACTTACGATAATCAAATGGGTATCTTACCCAGCCTGATAAAGCTCATGTACTCCTGCTCAAATTTTAAATAACTTGCTTTCATAAATTTTTCCAGCAGAAGTTTTATTGGAAGCATATGATAAATCGCACCTTATAGACTCGTTTGACTACAAGGTAGACTTTGAATCTACAGCTGATTCGAAGATTTAGCTAAAATTTATCATGAATCCTTTCATAAGAGTAAATTTCCCATAGTGTTCCATGGTTTTGCCAAAAGTCATTGCTTAGACCTAAGCGGATACCCGAAGCGGAGCGTTCGTGTTTCTACAAGCACGGCACGGGTCACGTTTAATATTGGTGAGACCTAGGGTGCAAAGAGATTCCTTTTCCTCCCGAATTCTAGTACAATCAAATATTTGGTTGGATATACTTAAAGCCTTCTTTAGACCCTAAAATATTAAAGGATACATCCCCATATCTTCTTAATAGCCGACTCCCTTAATCTTACACAAAGTTTATTACTTTCCTCTTCCTTCCTCAGTTTATAACATATCAACGTTTTCTATCTTAAGTGGACAACCATCTATTTTGCATTAAGTTAAGTAAGCGGATATCTTCAGCAAGCACATAATTTTAATACATAGTGACATTATGTAAAATAAGATATAATCAAAGCTAATATTGCATCTCACAAAGTTCCTAGAAAAAAAGCCGAGATTGCTCTGAAACTTTCACTGATGTGTCTTTTTTCTTCACCTAAATCATAAAAGCGTATTTGCAAGGAACTAAGAAAATCTTAGCAATATCTCCCTTTAGTTTCTATTAAAGGTAAGAGGCGACGTGGAAATAAAGAGACATATTCCTTGCATGAATACATTCTATATGCGTTCTACCTATATATTTTTTGTACTTAAGTTCCCAAGCCATATTTTTCACTTTAAACCTTCCCCAGTCCTTTTCTCCCTTAGTCTACTTTATTTAAAAAGAAAAAAAAATATATAGCAGGGGAAGAACCCTCGGCTTGAAGTACTTCTAGTTTATCAAATCCTTTCCCTTCTTTTTTCTCAGTCCTTTCTGATTCTAAGGATAAAGTGACCCAGATTAAGACAAAAAGTCTTAAGACGGATTTATTTATGAGAGAATATCCTTCCTTGGAGTGTAAATAAAAGGTCGAAATATATATATCTCTGATGTATCTTTTACCTCTTTGGATAGTTACTCCTATTAAAAAGGGAAGATACCTTGATAAAGCTAAGAGCCCTTCTTATTTCTTACCTATTCGATTGTTGTTTACGCTCATTGTTACAGATAGGCTTTTTGGCTCTTCTACTCTTTAACAACAGAAACGGAAGCTTTCTCTAATAAGGGCCTCCTCGAACAAATCTCTTTGAATTGAAAAGAAGGCAGTAAAGGCTTAGCTTATTGTTATAAATGGCCTCTTTTTCTTATGGTTCATTGTTATTTTCTATTTTTGAAAATCTATTTAGAAATTTAATTGTGTGTTGAAGAGTTTACCTTGATTATTTTATGAGAATATAAGTCTTATTTTAACAATTGATTTAATTTCTCTTAGATTCTGCTACTAACTGTAATGTCCAACTTATAAATTTTCTTTGTAAATATTTATTGTCTAATGGATGGGATTCTTTCTTGTGATCTTAAATCTTAAATCTAGCTACCAAGTAGCTCAAAAGTAGCTACAAAAGTTGCTCAAAGACCTTATGTCAACAAAGAAGCTTTAAGGTACGCTTTCCTAGACGTGACTCCAGCATCTAGTCGCGTAGCCACTCTAGCGTCTGGGGCAGTACTAGAATCATCGAAGATTTTTCTTGAAACTCATAATTAATTCACGAAACTAGCAGTTCACACACTAGTTATATACTGAGTTGCAATAGTCGTTGGAGACGCTTGGAAGAAAACACCTTTATCTACGATTGATACGAAATATAAACATTATATCTCTGTTTAGATGCGTAGAAAGTGATTATTTACGTACTTGTATTCATTGCGCATGCGCGTCTCATAGTTCTGAAGAATTCCACGCTAGCGTGGTAAAGAAGAGGAATTCTTCAGCTTTACGCACGATTAGCGAGTTTGTTTACATTTAACAAAACTAATTTACTGTTCTTTTATTAAAGTAACTGTTTATATCGAGTTTTTAGTGAAAAACAATGAGTGAATCAAGTGACTTTGACGAAAATGTGGAGAATAATACTCCTCCAGAAAAAATTAATTCGGCAAAAAATACAACTCAACAATTAATGCCATCTTTATCAAGAGAGAGATGCGAACTTACATACAGCAATTTTATTTTTTTCTATATTTATTATTTAAATCTAACAATCGTAGATAAAGTACGGTACGCAACTCGTGCGAAAACGGCATTTTGCATTGCTCGTGTGGTTTTACTACCCTCGCTGTCGCTCGGGTGTAAACTCCACACTCGCATGCAAAATGCTACTTTCCGCACTCGACGCGTAATGTTCTATTATAATTTTGTGCTAACGGCTATTGCTTGGTGGCTATCGCTCAGCGCCCTTGGTCCATGGGCTCTTTTAGCTTTTTTCGCACTCTATCTGTAAAAGTTTTTAATTCACCTTCAAAAGATTTGAAGTTTCCTTCCAACTTTCATTAATGTTAGGAAAGTTATAAAGAAAAATTTAGGTGGAAATTAATGATAGTTTTTTTTTCAATGCTACGCATAAGCGCATCAGTAAATATATGCGAATGATAAACGATTTAATTATTATTAGTTACAAAGCCAATGAACTTTCCTCTTCATACACTCTACAATAGGTTGTAAGAAATGTCAGGTATTAGAATTTTAACAACAATCTTCATCGGTAACTCCAGGTTCTCCAATTGTCATTGACTTTTCTATGCTGACCATTTATTTTCAAATTATATTTGATCATAGAAAATATTTGACTATGGAATTCTGAAGATTAATTGTCTTATTTCAAAGTTCTCAAACCATGCCTTCGTTTCCCATCACTTAAGGTAAGGTACTTACCTGATATGGATAAGGTGTAAGACCTGGTAGTGTACCATTTTAACAACTTTATTCATGGTCAACCTCTAGACATTCCATTAGCTGCGTTTCTTAAATCACGGTTTATTTTAAATTAATTATAGTCTTGGTATACATTTAACTTGAATTCCGAAGCATAATTTATTTCAAAAGTCTCGCCTTCTGACCTAAAATTTAATATAATGAGAATATACAGAGAATTAATATTGTTTGAAGTTCTTGGTTGGCCAAAAAAATACAAATCATGGCATTACTATTTATAATTTTTTAGAAAAGTTCTTAATTGTTTTTAAGCATTTCTTTTGCAGTCGCAATTGTTTTAAATGACAAAATTTCATATAAGAATTTAAATTTTCCCTATTTTTATTTCGAAAAATTTCATTATGTATTAGAAACTTTCGAAATATTTTTACTTAAATAATAGAAACTTTATAAAAACCATCTTGACATTAGAAATGTTATTACCTTTAGTATTCTCTCTTTTAAATTTTGTTTCAATATTTAAAATAAAAGCTATCTTGACGTCAGGAAATGTTTAACTATTTCTCTAAAGACATGTTTTTCACTAATAGAAAAACTTCACCGCAAGAAATGTTTAATATTGTATTAAAAATATTTTATATAGTGAAAAAAAAAATTTACTTATTTTGTTTTTCTCCTACTAATTTTTATTCACTGGATTATTGAATCTCTGCCATCTTCATACTCATTCATATTTCCTATAATATTATGCGAGTGACATAACTTTCAATTTGTACTCTACCTACATTAATCTCTTTTAATATTTAATCTCAAATAGTGCATTGGGTTTAGAAATTTATATTTTTATTTTATTCCAACAATACAATGTTTGAACATAATAATATAATGAAACCAGCTAGTCTTACATTAATAGCGATTATAGTTTAATAATACATACAGGGTGGTCCAAAAGTCCCCCCCCCCTCTTAAATTTTGAACGGTTGGAGATAAATTAATGAAACTTAGGGGATCTCTACCATGCAAAGGGAAGTTTGTTTTCATGCAATCACCCACTCGGGGCAACCACCCACTTTGCCCCCAGGCCACCCAACTTCAAAATTTCAAATTGGAGTGTATATTTTTGATAGCATATTTGGATTCTGCAGTGAAAAATAATAAACTTTTACTTGAAACTTTTTTTTCTATTTCCAATATTTTGCCCCCTATAGGGGGGCAAAGATTGCAAAATAACCCTTACTATCATACGTTGTAAAATCTAAACGGTTGGAGATAAATTAATGAAACTTAGGGGATCCGTACCATTACAAGGGAAGTTTGTTTTTATGCAATCGCGCAGTAGGGGCAACCTCCCATTTTGCCCCCAGACCACCTAACATCAAAATTTTAACCTGGAATGTATATTTTTGATAGCAGATTTAGGATCTACGGCAAAAAATAAAAATATTTTACTTCAAACGTTTTTTTCTATCTCCAATATTTTGCCTCCCATAGGGGGGCAAAGCTATAAAAAGGGTAGATTTCAGCGCCTGGGGGCCAAATGGTGGTTGCCCCTAGTACGCGAGTGGATGACTACGCACTTCCCTTTACATGGTACAGATCCCCCAAGTTTCATTACTTTATTTCAAACCGTTTAGATTTTATAACGATCTAAGTGTTTATTTCTTACGATTTCGGAAGGGATATTTTGCTATCTTTGCCCCCCCCTACAGGGGGCAAAATATTGGAGATAAAAAAAATAGTTGCAAGTAAAAGTTTATTATTTTTCACCGTAGAATCCAAATCTGCTATCAAAAATATACACTCCAATTTGAAATTTTGAAGTTGGGTAGCCTGGGGGCAAAGTGGGTGGTTGCCCCTAGTGGGTGATTGCATAAAAACAAACTTCCCTTTGCATGGTAGAGATCCCCCAAGTTTCATGAATTTATCTCAAACCGTTCAAAAGTTAAGAGGGGGGGGGGAGACTTTTGGACCACCCTGTATAATTATTATTAATTGAATTTCATCATAAAACAGATTTGTAAAGTTTTATTTAGAAAATGGTGTGAATCAGATGTCTATCATTCAATAAAGAAATATTTTTATCTACTTGTGGCAGCAAAATGAGGCATTATTGATCTGATTTCGGGCAGCAACATTTTTATTATTACTAAAGTTTAACGAACGCTAAACAAGTAAACAAAACATCGTAGAATGACTCGCAATACAGCTGGGAGTTTAAAAGCAGTGTTGCTAACCTGATTTCAACAAATTCACTACATTTGCCATTCATTCTCTACTATTTACAAAATAATTAGATTGGTAAGCGTGGATTATTATCCCGTTTATACAGTATATTCCCGTTTCCACATTATTTCCCTGTTTTTAAGAATGGGCATGAAAAGACCAACATTAAAACCTATAAACTTGCCCTGAAAAGTTACTTTTCGTCCCTACTGGAGATAAAATTATTATAAATAATCCGTTACTTTGATCATTAGTAGCCTGAGTTAGGATTAACTGTCTCTGTCGAAAAAAAAGAAGAAAAAGAAAAATGAAAGTAAATTCCAACAAGAATAAAGTATAATATAATTATATTCAGAGGCCACAAAACATTTTAACCCTTGCTTTGAAAGTCTTAATATAATTAATTATAAAAATCTACTCAATTATAAGAAAATTATAAATATTTCTGTAACTTTATTGTTTCCTAGATTTTTAATTACCTTTTCATTTTTAAAGTGAAGCCAATTAAATTTAATTTGAAACCTCGATAAATAATTTAAATTTTTTGTTGTTTTTTTTTCTAATAATCTTGAAGTTATTGATAAATCTAATTATACCGTATGCTTTATTGATTATATCTTTTTTTACTGGTCTTATATTACTTTGCTTTGTAAGTTTCATCGCACATTTCCGTTTCCCCAATTTTGAACCACTTCCTGTAATTCAATCTTCCCCAAATTTTGCACATAGAAACAACTATGGTAAAGAATACAGAAACCAAAAAATTGAAAATAAGACCAGTTTTGAAAAATGGCATTTTTATATTAATTATTTCTTTCTTAATTTTTTCCTATTTTGAGGGGAGAACTAGAAAGGCTTAAATTTATTTTTCTGTTCCAAAGAAAAATGTTCTGTAGGTAATAAGTAATCAATCTTAATCTTTTAAATTTACTTTGTTAAAATTTTTAAGAATAAAAAGAGTACTCATTTTTCATTTATAGTAGGAGTAATTTCCCTACTTTTTATGATCTCAAAGATTATTTTTCGTGCTCGTGTCTTTTGACTTTTGAATGTAGATTAAAAGTTAGAAAAATTTAATATAGCTGCTAGATCATTTTTACTGTCAATTTTTCTTCTTTTTTATTATGACTTGAGTTTTCCACGTGTACTCTTAATAATATAATTTTTGAAGTAAGGTTATAAATATAAAAAAATATAAAAAAATAACAAAAAATCTTATATACATATTTTTTTTTAATTGATTAAAAGCTTTTTTGTAATTATGTAATTGAAATACTTTTTCACTCTTTATTACTTTCTGTCTGACTTCTGACTTTTCTGTGTCTGTGTTTTTGTTCTGTCTGACTTTTCGTCTGACTCTCTGTGTATGTGTCTCACACAGTTTTTAAGATGGAGAGTTGTTAAAACTTGATAAAAAAAAACCAGCCCTTATATGATGCTGTGCCCGGAAAATCATAAATTTCAAAAATTCGTAAAAAGTCTTACAATTTTCCGGTTGCTTGAAATTTGCACCAGTTATACTACATTATAAGGCAAACATTTCCCCAGAATTTTGTTTTGATCTGTGCTGCTATTTTGAAAATATCAACTTTTTAACTTTGAATAATTTCGGAACTATTTTGCCGAATAACTGATAGTCGCACTAATTATACCTTTTTACAAGCTAAATAAGTTCTACACATTAGAACTTTATATCTGCCGCCATTTTGGAATTATTTGGTAAGGGATAGTTCCAAGATGCCACACGTCAGATTGTATTTTTTATTTTATTATTTAAGTAAGTAATAAATGTAGCGTATTAATTGATAGATTCAAAGAATTAATTAAATTCAAATTTATAATAAAATTTGTTGTTTGGACATTCATTGTCAAAATTCTTATCATCTAACGAACGACCTTTAGGAATATCAAACGTTTTGAAAACATCTCCACCTAAAAATATTGATTTTTTGACCAAATAGTCTGTCAATTAGTGCGGCCATTTAGCTTCCTCGTGTCTAATAACGAATACCTGAGATTTTTCTGTCCAATTCTGCAATGATTATAAACATAAAATGTATTAAGAAGGGAATATATTAAATACCCGTATATGTATATACACTTATGTGTACGTATGAATTTTGTATTAATCTTGCTTTATTAGCGAGAATGAATTGTTCCAACCCTCGATTCTTAAACCTTCCTTCACCTTTTACTTTCTCATATAAAAAGAAAGTATTGTGATTGTAAGCAAATTCGACTCTGAGATTTTGATGGATTTATACGTTTTGTGGTCCCTTGAGCCCAAAGAAAAGTTATTTAAAAATGCCTGTCTATCATCTGTGCAGGCGCGTGAAGCCAAAAACCACTGGCCCGATTTTGACGAAATTTGGCATAAATGTTCAGAAAAATCACCCCCCGACGTGAAATCGAGATTAAATTTTAGCTCCAAATTTGGGGGAAATCCCCCCCCCCCCCCCCCCAAAAAAAAACTGAAAATATGTAGTCCATTTAAATAAATATGGATCTAACTATATAAGCTGTTTCCCCGGGAAAAATATAGTTTCTGAGAAAATAGCTTTAAACGTGGACGGATGGAGGCCAGGTTTGATTCCCCGCCGAGGAGAAGTTATTTTTATGATGTATTTTGATAATATATTCATTAAATATTAAATTTACCTACGAAACCACAAAATTTACCTACGAAAACTTGTAAATAGAAAACACTAGGCTAAGTAATTATGAAGAAAAAGTTTGTCTGAGTTGTCTCGGGCAAATTGTTTTATTTTTGGTCTTTAATAAAAGAATTTTCACTCTCCCATTTTTTATTTTAGACTTATATAACAGTGTTTCCTCAGCCAAATTACATTTCACTTTACCTTATTACATCTTCGTTCTATTGTTAAAGGATTTTTTTGTTATTCAAAATTATAGATTGACTATATACATATATTCCCTTGACATTAGATGATTTATCAAAACAAAATTTACTTACAATCATTTTTTCCAAAAAGCTTTCCCTATGTAGAAAACAATGTTATTAGAAGATTAATTTTTTGATAAAAGGATTTAATCAGTTTAATATTTCTCCAAAAAATAATGGTTTAATAACATTTTATTAACCTTTTCAAAACTAACTAGATGTAATTTCAAATCGATATCTGTTTTTAAATGTTAGTAGACATTTATTTTTTTTATTTTTAAACATTTCAATTCTAAAATCCGTCTCATTTTACACGCTTTTATGAACCCTTCACTTGTTTTGTTGTGGCAGATACAGTTAAATATTTTCGACGCCTTTGATATATTAAATTATGTTTTGAAAATGTCATGCTCGAATAATCATAAAATTAAGTTAACCTCTGGAAAATTTCGAATTAATTGAGTTTATTAGTGTTTTTATTTTATTTTGAGCTTCTTTTTTTAAAAAATGGAAAAAAACACTAATTGCAAAGCAGCCAAACCCCGAGACGGAATCAATCTAGTGAAAGCAAATTGTTTGTTTGAGGGAGTGTAACGTTGTGTGCTTTACAGCAAGGTAGTGAAACCAGTCTTTCACCATTATTAATTTCATGATGGATTCTCTAAAATTTGCCAAGACCAGGTTGGCTATTGTTTTTGTATAATAGACGCATTATTTCACTAAATTATCCTGGATTGAAGCTAGAGTAATTCGCTTACAGTCAATTTCAATTACATCCAATGTATCTTCTGTTGATATTTGACGTTAATATTGATGTTATCCTTGTAGAATTATGATGATATTAATTAAACCAGATGTTAACAGTAAATTTTCTAATCTGTAATTTTAGGTTATAATAACTATTTTAAAGTTGATATAATGCTTATAAATTTCAATTTAATAATTTTTTCGTACTCCATATTGTGACCCAATTGTATAATTGTCGAGAATGGTGTTTTAAAACTTTCGGTAGAGACGAAAAACATGTTTATCTACAATTGATACGAAATATAAACATTTTATCTCTGTTTAGATGCGTATAAAGTTATTATTTTCGTAGTTGTATTCATTGCGCATGTGTGTTTCATAATTCTTTGCCTTATCGCACGATTAGCGTGTTTGTTTACATTCTACAAAATAATTTGCTGATTGTTTAATTAAAGTAACTGTTGTTTTTTTCTGTAGTATTATTAAAATCCAACAATCTTAGATAAAGTACGGTACGCAACTCGTGCGAAAACAGCATTTTGCTTTGCTCGTGTGGTTTTACTACCCTCACTGTCACTCAAGTCCAAACGCCTCACTCACATTGAAAATGCCACTTCCCGCACTAAACGCGTAATGTACTATTATACCTAATTTAAATAAAATTAAAATTATTATTAACAATGGGAGATAGACAAAGAAAAATAGACTCCAGCGCCGGGACTCGAACCACGGCTCTCTATATCCAGTATAGCGCTCTTACTAACTGAGCTACACTGAAGAATAATTTCCTCTGTCAATAATGATACCTAGTCCCGAATTAGGCTTCAATTTTCCACAAGTCTAGGAGTCGACATTTACGACAATAGAACTAGACCGAGAATTATCGCTTATAATTATATAGTACCCAATCAGTACCTGTACCTTATACAATCAATTAGAAATTCATTTTTAAGTTTTTGGTAGTATTCATACTACGGACAGTTTAAATTTTAATTTAAATCTTATTATAATACTTACTTTCTTGTTTGTTTGTTTGTTTGTCCGGTACAAATCTGGCAATCGATTTCTAACTAACTTCCTGAATAGCTAGACATTTCAAACTTTTAGCATAGCTCAGAACACGATGACAATGCATTATTTTTATACTTTTAGCCATCTTTCAGCATAATTTAATTGGTTTTCAGCAAATTTTGCTGTATGGAAAGTTAACCACCTCAGATAAATGTCAACTGTCTGCGCATTTTGAATTTTGCTATTATATACAATTTCATTTATCTTAAAAAACCATTTCTTGACAAATTTTAAAATCAATATTTACTTATTGGTTTTTACTGTTTATTTTTATGGGTTACAAAATTACTTTTTGAATATTTATTTGACATGTTACCCCTTGATTTGTCTCGGAATTTGTTTACCAACTATTTTATATATTTGTTTTATAAAGGCTGATTCTTTTGGAAACTTTATTAAATTTTATTTATTCAAATCACATTCAATATGTTTCTTATAAAATTCTTATTATGCTTCTTTTATTTATTTATTTTATTTTATTTTTTTTTTTTTTGAGCGACAACAGTAATATACAATTTTTTCTCATAAAATATTTGATCTTCAAATTGTGATAAATGATCTCACAGAAGCATAAATTCAAATTTTAAAAATTCCTTCGTTTTATTCATTCTTTTTTTCTTTATAAATATATACCTTTTATCTCTTCTTTTGTTTTTACTGTTTCTTTTTCTAAGGCATATGAAATTTCCCATAACTATATAAATGACCCTGCCAATTATAATTTTCACACAGTTTTATCTTCCGACAATCTTTTTTATACTCTCATTCTCGCTTATGCGTGAAATAACTTGGAAGGGGAAACCCTGTTTTTCTATGAACCCCAAAAGTGACTTTTTCTTGTCTTCAGTCTTGTTTGTTAAGGAACCCAAAAAAATAAGACTGAGTCTTTTTACTTTCTCATATAAAGAGAAAGTATTGTTTAGATGTTATTTCTTAGTAGCTATGCTTTTTATTTATTTTTATCTTATATCTTTAGAAAATAAACTGAAAAAAAGAACTTGTACTATTCTGTTGTGTGGGAGGAATGAATAATCCTTGTCTTAGCTTAATGTTTTGTGTTAATTTTTTTTTCTTTTGTTTTCTTTTTTGTTAGTCTTGGCTTGTCTTCTTTTCTTTTTGGCTTTTGTATTGTACAAGAAGAGGGTAAGAAGTCTTAGAAGAAGTGATAGGAAGGGTTGGGAAGGGAAAATGGTAGGGAAGGAAATATAGAGCTGTTTTTGCTGTATTCCCTCATTCTCCCCCTTCCATTTTCCTTAAAGCTTAGGATAGGGAGTATATACTAAGGAAATATGGGGGGACGTTATGGCTAAGACAGTAAGAGATGGGGGGGGGGGGGGGGGTTAAGAAGATGCGTCTAGTGGACGAAGTCCAAACTCGGAATGGTTAAAGGGTGGGGGAAGGGAACTTTGGCTCGCATTCTCCAGCTATAAATTCATTGGGGTAAATTTCGCATTGCTTATAAAGCAAAAGATTCTAGATGTTCATTTCGAACAAGCCTTCCTTTCAAAAGACAAATCATTTAATGGTTATTCTCCATCGCAATCTAAATTTTCTTTTCTCTATCGTTTACGACACACGTTGTCTTCTTGCATTTTGCTCCAATAAACGACTTGTTTCTTTTAACTAAATTAATTGCTAAAAGTAACCTTTTAAATAGTTTAACTTATTTTAATATATATTATTCGATGTATTATACACGATTTCATTTGTTAAATTGAAAAGAGTATTCTGTTTGCCAAATTTTCATCTGATACTTTTTTAAATAAATTCCACTATCCGTTTATTTATAGTAAGTAGTTGAAAACAAAAGTTAGTTTTTATTTTAAATAAAACTAGAAATGAATTGAGAATTTATTTTTAATCTCCTTAGAGTACTAATACAAAATACATATCGTTAAAATTTAACTCTTATTATAAAACTTACATTTTATATTCATATTTTCAAAATTTATTCTCATAATCTTTGAGAATAAAGTTTTTATATTGTTAGAAGAAAAGGTACTTCTTTAGATTGTTACTCCCCTATATTGTTTTAGAATATAAATGACTTTGACTAAATTACTATTGGGACTAAGGGATGTTTAGTCAGATGTACTTTGGGACAAAGGAATATCACACTTCTGTTTATAAGGGGAGTAACATTCTAAAGAAGGACATTCCATACACCTTCTTTAGATTGTTACTCCCCTCTGTTTTTTTATAAGGGGAGTAACAATCTAAAGAAGTACCGAAGCAAATTTAGGAATCATATAGAAGTCTGCCAATTAGTGTGACACATTGCTTCTTCTCCTTCTTATTACTGGACTATTACCAGACAGATTCTAAAATATTATTTACCAAAAGAAATAGATTGTGCCCATTCATGATAGAAATCAGTGTGCACAGAAAATCTACTATGAGACCATCCGATCCGGTAACGACACAATTCATCAAAATCAGAGAAGTATAGTCAACAATGTATAAGCGATTTCAAAACTGTTAACCTACAGACCCACTAACAGGAGTGAGACTAATATTACTCCTTGGTGTCTAAGATTAATTTTGAATTTATGACAAAGAAAATATTGTTTTTCAGAATGATCATATTGCTTCCGTTTCCCTTGTTAGCTCAGAAGCAATGTGTAACACCATTATGATTTCAATAACTTGTGACGATTATTTACTTCCTCTTATAAGATGTAACCCTAATATGATGGAATGTTAAGCCTAGAAACAGAAAAAGGCTCTTTCATACTGAATTTCTGCCTATTTAGCTTCATAGTACCTCTTCGAGCGTCTAGAATCACAAACCAGGTTGACTGACGATTTGCCGTGGTAAGCATCATGAAGGTTTTAAAAGTGTCATTCTTGTTGCCTGTCAGTCCAATGAAAGGTAGTGGTCGATTAATATTAACTAAATATAAACTAGTTAGGGTTGAGTGTGAAGCTGGTGCGAGTTCTCACCTTTACAAACTTCATTATTTTCATCGTTTTATGTTTTTGAGTTGTAGCAAATTAAAAAAAAATCATAAAAATCTCAAAATTCTAGGAAGCATAGGACAGTAATTTTTTCAATCTTTGTATTAAGCGCCACGAAGCTAACGTTATAGTTAACTCACCGTGGTCTTAACTCTGTCATAGCCGACAACTGCTCCGGAGACCACTAAGACCATGGTTTATTTTTTTGTTGTCCTATACTATAAGGATAACGGAATGTTTAAAGTTCAGGTGTTTGAGTGTCTTTCCGAACGCACTGGTATCTGCTCGACCTGATTATAGATTCCGAAGGCACCTTAAGTTTGAAAAAAAAAATATAAAGCGGACAAGCCAAAAAGATCTGTGTTTCAACATTTACTTTCCAGTACAATTTTTTTTTTTTAAATTAAAACACTGAGAATAGTGAAATCTGAAATTTCTGATCGGATTACAAGGGACGCTGCTTAACAGGTCTAGAAACTGACTGAAATTTTGAGTACACATTACCATCTGAATTAGAGGGCTGAGTTAAGATCTAGTTTTCTAAATTGTGATGAGTTTCCGGGGGCATTCACCAATTCTTCTTTCATTCAGGCATTCCTTAATCTTAAAACGTTTGATCATAACACTTAGTTGCATTCTTTTTAAGCATAGCTGCTTAGGTTTAAGAGGATGCGATAAAAATTGAGTGACCCAGGTGCTAAAAACTCTTATTGTGTACAAACTACATCATACTACTTATCTGTATCTTTTTAAGCATAGTAGCTTACGTTTAAAATTATGCGGTAAAATTTAAATGACCCAGTTGCTAATATAATAACTTAAGCGTAGCAGTCTTAAGCAATCTTAAGATATCAGTCTTAAGCTTAGTCTTCAGCATAGCATCTTTGGTTTTAGATGTTGTGGTGCAAATTATGTGAACCGTGAACCAGTTACTAACAAATACACTTTAATGATCCTGCAATGGGTTTAATAAATCGAAATTCACTCAATATCTGACCTACTTTCATCGACAGTTTTCTTAACCTCAACATTTCCACATTTTCTTAAGTATAATATTATATATAATAAAAAAAATTAATCATAATTTGATTTTTTTTTTTTTTATGTAATTCCTCTTATTCTTTTTTGAGGAATTTAAAGGATAAATATACTATAACTGGAACCATTAAGAACAACTTTAGACTTAATAAAAACTATTTTTATGTCCTTAACTTTTAAAAAGAAATACAAATCAAAGGCGGAAAAAAAACTAAAACAAATTACACTATTTCTTTAACTTATCACAGTAATATGTCATAAGTCAGAAATTTTCTAAAATAGAAAAGATAAGTATCTTGAAAAAGAAAAAAAGGAGGAGTTGGAATTTCTGCCAGAAGGAACAGAAAAAAATATGATTGCGTCATTTATTTTATTGTTGTCTGTAATTGAGAGACGGGGTCCTTTAAAGGGGTTTTTTTTCTCTGTTTGTGTGTATCTTTTGTTTTCTTTTACCTAAAAACTTTGGCAATGCTTTCCCTCGATTTATAGACTTACATTTCCCTTATTTTCCTTCTTCTCATTGGGGGTTTTTCCGGATAACCTCTGATAAGTAATGTTAACCTAAACGTACCTCTCTTTTTCAATTTATTTTTATAGATTTTTTTTTTTATCACAAAGATAACTTATTGTTTAGCGAAGAAGAATGATAAATGTATTTTGTGTAAAAAGATTCTGATCAAATTTATTTTATTATGTGAATGTATCATTATTTTTCTTTTAAATTTACTTCAAATTTTTTTTTTTTTAATAAAAATTATTTAATTATATTTATATCTAGTACGAAAGAAAATTGAATCACTGTGGATGACAGTTTCATTTGAAGAGGATTTTAACCATTCAAATAATTTATTTATAATTGATAATTATATTATAGATTTCGAATTTTATCTCTATGTTTATGATCAAAATATCTCTGACATACTGACTGGCTAATCACAATTGCTCTATTCTATGTCTCTGAACGTTTCTAGGTAGTTTCCTCTTAGTCTACTCTAGGTCCTTGCAAAGGTCTTTGTACAATCTGCCATCTTCCTTCAAGGTGGCGCCCATTTTAATGGAATATCCTTCACGACGGTATCTCCGGAACTAGTCGCAATATAACCTTGACATTTGGAAATTAGTATCTTCAGTATAAGGGTTTTCCAATTCAATAAGTAAATTTAATTTTAAGATTGCCACCCATGTATTTTAAGCCAAGTCCCACTCACTCACGTTATTATTACTATTTCTAAAATCGCTGAAAGTAATTCTATCGTAAAGTAAACAATTTTAACAAAAATTCTGTGTTGATGTCCGCTATGAAGGTATTTTTTGAAATTCTGACCATAAGGGGAAAATAAGGTGAATTTATAAGGGAATAAAGTTCAGCCTAAACCCCTGAAGATACTATTACGAATATACTCTTTGGAAAGGGGGTTTCTTAGTTCATTAACACCCGCTAATAATAATCCAGTATAAAAATAATAATTACTATCAACCACTGTTACATATTATATTATAAATATTTTTGTTTATTGTTTTTGTTTCAGGAACTAAATACGAACCAGAATTGATGGACAACGCGTACAAAGTACATATGAAATTGACAATTCACGCCATGAGTCCCATAGACTTTGGTGCTTACAAGTGTGTCTCAAAGAACTCGTTGGGAGACACTGATGGCACGATCAAAGTTTACCGTGAGTTTTATCTTTTATTTGACAAATTATGTTTTTCCTTATTTGAGAGATGTGATATGACCAAATATTTTATGCGACAGTACACACATTACTGAGTTTGGTTAATTTTTACAATTTAAAACCGTTGATCAATAGCATATAACGTTAGACGGAATTTGCTCTCCTGTCATTAAGGTTAACAGCATCGGGCGTAGCACAGGTGAAAAAACCTAATTTTTTGAAGATTTCCAAATTTTTTTTTTGTTATTTTGGCAATATAGGATAGCTAATTAGCATGTTTCAACCTCATTATCGGCAATTAGTCATTCATGTATTCAATCAAGAGCTTTCAAAGTTCATGTGTGTTGCATTGCAGAAATATTGCAAAAAAACGTATACAGATTTGTAATTTTGATTTATTTTTATTTGTTCGATAAAAAATAATATGATGGTTACTTACCAAAATGTCTGCGTATTAATACTTCAAAAACACTAGGTTAGCATCACTGGATCAAAAAAAAAAAATAAAAAATAAAAAAAATCCATCTCTGTAAGTTGTCTTACATTTAATGTTTTATAGAAGTTTAGCTAGGATTTCCTAGAGTATAACTTAATAACGTCATGTTATAATTCACATAAACTTATTCTGTAGAACCTTATTAACAATGTAAAAAAAGAATCAGCTGCCCTAATCTGCCCGTATGGATTTCATATCTATATATATATATATATATATATATATATATATATATATATATATATATATATATATATATATATATATATATATATATATATATATATATATATATATATATAGCATAATCCTTAAGAAAAACATAACTTATTACTTGTTTTTATGAACAGTAAATATTAAAAAATACATTTTAATCTCTTTCCTATAAATAAATAGTACTTTCTTAGAGGACTGGAGAGGGGGGGTCCACCTCTTCGGCCCCCACCCTTTGGGCACCCCACTGAACATAGGTTATCACGCAAAGTTTTTGGGCATTAAAACTATTATTTTGTTAATATTTTCAAGTTGTTTTAATATTCGGAGTGTGTTATTCTTTTAAGTATTTTTTGCTTATATACGTTATGTATAGAGAGAAAAGTATCGTGAAAAGCAAAAATGATGGATTTATACAATTTAAGTCCAAAAAAGTGGTTTTCAAAAAAATGGCTGTCGTTTGTATTCTGTCGACTGTAGTCTTTGCAGAGGTGTGGACGTCTAAATTACTGGGCCGTTTTCGATGACATTTCGCAATCATATTCAAAAAAATCATACCCCCAGGTGGAATCTAGACATGAATTTAAGCTCCAAATTTGGGATGTTAACCACCAAAATCTCTGAAAAAACATGATTTTTTGAAAACGGTTCAGGTGATTTTGTATAAAAATATAAATAAATAAACTGCCAATTAGTATGGCACATGGCTTCCTCGCATCCTATCATGTACTTTATTGTTATATTAACATTATCATTATTGTTATATTGTTTATTTGTACTATTAATAGTTTTAGCGATCTTTAACACTTCATAGCGGTGTCGCTGTTGGTTTTACTAAAAAATAGGATTTGTAAAAAATGTTTGTCACATTGAATAGATGAAGTTTGATTTTTTTCCCGACCTAAAATTCCAAATTTAAATTTGAAGTTCACGTTTACGCGAGCGTTGCGCGTGAACGCTTGGACGGATAATGCTGTCCAACAAACTCGTCCTGAGCATTGGTAAAATGAACATGTCTACCAAATTTCATCAAAATCGGTCAACATTTACTCAAGTTATCGTCACACGTTTCATAATTCGCGGACACACAGACCAACAGACACGAGACCAAAAATGTTCCCTGATGTCTGAAACGGATTTCTGTCTTGGAATTTTTAAAATTGGAGACATAAGTTTTTCGTTCTCAAAAGTGAACACAATGCTTCCGTTACCTTCGGTAAGCTCGGAAGCAATAAATCAAATGTGTAGTCCATTTAAATACGAATTCAACCCAGTAGTTTTTCGGGAAATCTACGTATAGTCGTATTGTATCTAGTTCCTGAAAAGTTTGAAAAAAAAACCTTTTTCTCTTGAAAACAGTTCAACGATTTCATTAAAAGAAAGAAGAAAAAAACTAGTTCATTTGTATACGAATGCAACCATATGCGTAATTTTCTTGGGAAAAGTCTAGTCCAAATTTGGGATTCTATAACCACCAAAAACTTTTGATTTTCTTGAATACGGTTCAGATGATTTTAATTTAAAAAAAAATCAAATGTGGTTCATTTGTATAGAATCCAACCATATGCGTAATTTTCTCGGAAAAAATCTAGTTCCTACAAAAATAACTGTAACTTAGGTTAAGAGTTCGGGTTCAATTCCCTGTTGGGAAGGAATTATTTGTATGGTGAATTGTGATTTGTAATTAATTAACACCGTTTTTGGCAAAAAAAAAATTAACATTTTCCAAAAATTAGGTTTTTTCGCGGCGGTTTGGCACCACTGTGGTAGTTGCAACTTGGATGGGTGACTGGAGATTTTAGTTCAATGCCAGGACCTGGCTCCCCACTTAGAACACACCCGGCATCGCCTTATCAATGGGCAGCTACTTATCAGAAGTGGCGACTAACTGGTTGCGTACGTCAATTGTAAGATTTATGCAGCCAATAGAACGACACACTAACCCCATGTCATATATATAGTTGTATATGCCCTTTGGTAGCCCTTAGCAACCCTTTGGCAAGACCTCCACGGGCTATTGTGCCACGCATTTATTTAGTTAGTTAGCGTTAAAAGACGTATAATACACTTTACACATCTGAAAAGAGGACACTATCATGTTACTTATCCCCAAGAATCAAACTTAAAGTATTATTTCGAGAAACATCCTAGTGAATAAAATTAAAAGAACAACATTTATTATCTTAATGCCAATAAAGGAAACATACAAAAGCTAATACTTTAATCAGATTTAATAACTTTGGTTTGTCAATTTGTATTAAGCAAGGTTTGTAATGGGGTTGTAGACAATTCTCTACTCAAACATTTTAATTTTACTCTTTAAGTGCTATCTGCTGAATATAAACACAAAAAGTCTTAAGTGATCAGTATATTAAGCCATAGGATATAGCGTAAAAAGAACTCGCTTAAAAAAAAGCTCTTATACCGGCCATATTTGTTTATAAAACTATAGGTGTCTTACCTTGGTCTCCGACATGAAGTAGATTGATCACTTATTAACTTTTCTTTTATATAATGTAACTCGACTTCTTCCTCATTCCTGCACTGATGATGGCCTTATGAAGGCTGAAAGCTGCTATGTAATTCATAATAAACAAATTAGCCAGTTAACGTGGAGAGACTATTTTTATTATCCATTAAGATGACCTCCGTAGACTCTCTCATACCTACAATGATTTTAATTTTGCTGGCAGGAAACATTTTTCGTGGAAAACAATACATTCTTAATATATTCGTACTTTAAATGAGCTTTTAAATTATATGTAACATGCTATATAAGCATACATTTTTTTCCAGCACCCTCATTTCAACCATATTTGTTTTAAAATGCCGGCAATAATAAAGATTTTTTTTAATACCTTGTACATATTGTTTTCCTATTCTTTAAGACCTTTAAAAATTATTTTGACTAAATCGTTTTATTTACTCGTCAACCATATTGGCTGTCATCTTTAAAATATTAAGTGTAAAATTTACAAAAAAAACTATACAGTTGTCACTAATACTGAGATGCACCTGTGCGTTGAATTTACTTTAAATCGGTACATTTTAACACCAGATATAGTGCTTTTAAAATCTCTAGTCTCTGCAATGAAGAACTCACTACCGTTCAATTAAAGATTATCATTTCGTGTTCTTACTTTGTTTAGGTACTTGAAACACCACCATGTATTTCCCGAATATGCTCCCTAAACTGGAAGCGCAGAATGTTGATCTCGATTGGCGATCTAGAATGTCATTATAATTTTTTAAAGATATTAATTATTACATTAAAAAAATAATTATATGAGACTATTTTATTTTTTACAGAACTGTACGCAATTTCTCGTAGAACTTTTAGGTTCTTCGAGATTTAAATAAAACTTTTATAGTAATAATTTATAGTTGAGCTAAATTTCAATCTAATATGAAATATTGTTTGAACTATTAAGCTAGGTTTAATTTGGCTAATTCTGCCCTTCCTCTACAGTTAATATCTAAATGGTAAATGTTACATAAATATATAAGCTCTCTCCGTTTCAGGAAAGCGGTTACATACGAATAAATTAGCATTGAAAATATAAGAGAGAAATATTAGCCTGATTGCTTTAACTCAAATTACGTTATTTCACAGTCGCTAGTAGAAGCTCAGAGGGCCGCTCCTGCTGTTTATTTAGCAAATGGAAAGGTTTCCACTGGGCTTTCCTTCTCCCGACGATGACGCCTTATTTATGAAAATCCTCTCCTTTAGATTTAAATTACATTTTCGAAATTTATCCCCCCTCTAAGTTGGTGCAACCGAATACCGACCAAAGTCTTAGAGTCACCGCACCTTGAAATTCCATTTCAAATTCTGTTATACTGCTTTTGTAAACGTTATTTTAATTATAAATCAATAAATTCTGAATAATTTTAAGAGCAGTCTAGGTTTTAGCTACCTAATTTTCAAAGTTATAGTTTTACTTAGTACTGCATTTGTGTAAACTGCAAAAGTTAATTTATCTTATTAGACTAATTGCAATGTCAATTGCTCGTGTCCAGGAATAGATCTTAACTCTTATACACATAAAACGGAAATAAACATGCTAGTAAAAAAGCATGCCAGTGGAGAGTAACTAGCATTGCAGTAGCTGGTGGCATGCTGCATAAGCTGTGTACATTTTCGAGTTAAACAGCAGGCTTTTACCATGATGATCGGTCATTTCTGATCTCCGATTAGAAAGGCACGCTTTTATATGTTCCCCCAACCTTTGACTTGGCCACTGGTAAAACAAAATCAAACCCCTTGCGATTTACTCGCATGCTTTCTTATGTGTACACATTCCGGTAGCTCTCCTCTGCGAGCTTCTCGCTTGATTTTATGCGAGTTACTAGCATGTGATTCCGCTTTTACTTTATGGCTCTACAACCCTTAAAGTCTAGACCTCCTTGTTGACTTGTGCCTATTCTGGTCTGTCTTCTGCCAACATTAAACTCCCATGTACCGACGTAGGTTTTCCTCTATTTCCTACATCCCCATTGGCTTTCCTCTAGTTTCTCCATCCTCATTGGTCTATTTCTGTTTTTCCGTCCTTCAGGTATTAAAAGTTTTAAAATCGATCTTGTAGAATCACATAAATTGCTGGACTAAGCGGTCAGATTACTGACAAAGAGGAATCGTTCGGCTTTGAGAATATTGATTTAGCTTTTATAGATATCGGATAGACACACAAAACTAGCCAACACAAGTTCTGTTTTAAAATTATATTCACGCCTATATGAAATTCAAATCATTAGTTTTAATAGGTTGATTAAATATTAATTGAGTAAATTAGTATAATTTGAAAGAGCAAAGTCGGATAAAAATTCCTCCCCGCTGCCGAAAAATGAACTATGAACCCCTGAATTTCCAAATAAGTGCTTTAACAAATTGTAAATCAATATACTAATTATCGGCAAAGTAAGTTTCTTCAATACCTAGTGGGCCGAAGGTTTCGAGCCTTAATGATTTGGAATCAAACATTTCTTTTTCTTTATTAGAACTTAATATGATCTCAAAAATAACAATATGGCTCTCTTAGCTACCTAGTATTTCTATAAAATTATTAAGCAAGCATTTTTCACCCAATTAAAATTGTCATTCAAATTCCCATTGCAGAATAGTTCTGATTTCAGAAATAAAAATACTGTCTAACATTAAGTTCATATTGTAGACTAGATTAAATTATTAAAAAAACTTATTCCTAAACTTTTACCTTTTTATTCATTAAATTCCTTGATTTGTTCTCTGCTTTAAACAATAGTTTTCTTCTTTTTTATATTGTTTAATCAAGGGTTTGAAATAAAAGTTTTTAATTAAGATCCGAGGGAATAGTGGAGCAATTTATTAAATGGAGATGTGATGTTGAATTTTAATTCAAAGTATTCTTTTTCATTGCATTTTACCTGGATTTAGATAACGGAAATGTTTATGTTGGTTTTGGTTTTGGAATAGAGTATTGTTTTTATTTATTTATTTTTTTTGGAGGGATTTGAAAAAAAGGTTCGAAGTCCTCTACTATAGTGCTACTCATCTCAGCAAATGAGCATTTGCGCTATTCCAGGATGAAATGATAATTTAAAAGTCTGTCAAATTATTAATAGGATCCTGGACTGTTTTTTTTTCTCCAAGTGAGATGTCAACATACAACGTCTTCACACAGAATGATTGTGTTGAATAATTAACCGGATACAGCTGTTTTAATGCAGCCTTCTCCATATAATCTGATGGTAATTGAGTGACTTCAAAAGTGCAAGTAAAAATGCTATCATTCTGTGTGAAGTCGTTGTTTATTTATTGAACTACACCTCTATAATCTTAATTGGAGGCTGTATCTGAAGTACTCTTATGTCTCTGAACTACTCACTTAAATTAGATTCCATTATTTATACTTTCAACTACCGCTTTGACTTTAAACTATCAATGGCTTAAAGCAGGTAGCATCAATAAGCGATTAAATTAGTTCAAACATGTAAAAACTTCCTTGAAGTTTATTATCAATTCTTTTTAAGCCTAAAAATTACTAAATTTTGACAAATAGAACAAGAATATGAAAATTAAAATGAATTCCTGGAACCTAATAATACGTGAAACATTCACCTTAGGCAGATCTTATTTTACTGCTGTTGTGGAAGTTTAATTCAGCTGTAAAGAAGTTGTAATAGAGTGGGAAATTTATAGGTATTTTAATATTCAAAAGATTGGTAGAATTTTCTCTTCCTTTTCTGACTATAACGTTATATATTTTATCTACGATTAATACGAAATATAAACATTATATCTCTGTTTAGATGCGTAGAAAGTGATTATTTACGTACTTGTATTCATTGCGCATGCGCGTCTCATAGTTCTGAAGAATTCCTCTTCTTTACCATGCTAGCGCGGTAAAGAAGAGGAATTCTTCAGCTTTACGCACGATTAGCGAATTTGTTTACATTTAACAAAACTAATTTGCTATTCTTTTATTAAAGTAACTGTTTATATCGGGTTTTTAGTGAAAAACAATGAATGAATCAAGTGGCTTTGACGAAAATGTAGAGAATAATACTCCTCCAGAAATAATTGATTCGGCAAAAAATACAACTCAAGATTAATGCCATCTTTCAAGAGAAGAGATACGAACTTACAAACAGCAAGTTTATTTTTTTCTGTATTTATTATTTAAATCTAACAATCGTAGATAAAGTACGGTACGCAACTCGTGCGAAAACGGCATTTTGCATTGCTCGTGTGGTTTTACTACCCTCGCTGTCGCTCGGGTGCAAACTCCACACTCGCATGCAAAATGCTACTTTCCGCACTCGACGCGTAATGTACTATTACTGTATTTACTTCTCTTAATCCAATTATTGTGATTTTCCACATTTGATTCGCAGAATCGAATGTGAAAGGTTGTCGATGCGCATTCATACAAATTTTAGTCCAGGAGATAGCGTGTAAAAATGTGGCTCACTATTTGTAAGCTAGTATTTTGTGTATAAGTAAATCTTGTAGTGCCTTTAAAGAATATGTGGTCGGCTAAGTTCGTCTACGGGACATAGCTTGACAATAGGCATGTGATAAAACAAACCGGTGGAGAGCGGCCATGTCCCGCCCTTTTTGGTGGATAATGTATTTTCATGATCCTGAGCACGAAATTAGTTAGTAGACCAAAAATCAAGTTGATGGTATTCTGTCACTTAATTAGGTGACCTCTTTGATTTTAAGTAATTTTTGACTAACTAACCTATTAAGTGACGAACTATTATCAACTTTATTTTTGGTCTACTAACTAATTTCGTAATCAGGATCATGAAAATCACATTGTCCACCTTAAAGGGCGGGACATGGCCGCTCTCCACCGGTTATAGTTACTTATATACGAATTCTAGCTTGATGTTAGTCACACACTTTTAGAATGCAATCTCCTGGACTATATTATGTTCTTTTCTTTTGATGCTGCCATTGACATTTATATATAAGGATTTTTATGGCTTCTTATAATTAATCAGTCTTTGAAAATCCTGCCTTGAAACAATTGGATTTCCCACTCGCATTTGTTTTTCTTTTTTTCGTGTATTATTGCCTTCATCTATTCTGTGCCAAAGAATAGATGAGATTAACAGATTTATTAATTAAAATCTGGCCTTTAAATATCAGATAAAATTTGAAAGTTAATCTTTTTTTTTCAGAAACTAGGAGATATGCCTTCTACTCGTTTTGCTCGTCAACCCTCATAAGGCGGCCGCTGCGCGTTTTATTTATTTACAATTTAAGTAAAACATTAAATCAGAAAAATTTCAAAGTCAAATAACATATGAAAACGATTTAGTAAAAGATCGCGGATAGTATCATCTTTTAGGCCAAATCTTCCTGTCTTCAAAAACATTTAATTGGTCAGGAAAATAGGATTCATATGCCCCAAAAAAGCTGTGTGAAGTAAACGTGAAATGTTTAATAAAGAAATTGCTGTCCAGCAGTTGAGAGAAAGAGAGTTTAGAGTAGATTTTCCTTCTCTTTTCAACAAAACAGGGGAGAATATCTTTTACTCCTACTTCTGCTTAGTTAAGACTACCCTTCTCTTTCTTACCCACAAAACTGGTTTGTTTACAAAACTTTTTGACTAATATAGAAAGATATGGGATGTGTATATTTTGTTTTTAAGTCCCTTACTAGGACTTTTCGAAATCTTTTAAACAAAACCTCACACAATATATCTTTCGCGTACGCGTTCCCGAACAATACTATTGCCGCGCGGCAAACCGGTAATTGTCCAATCTACCTTGGTGACCACTTTGTGGTGGCGGTTGATTCTTGTAGCAGTCATCCTTGCTGTTTTAACCCTTTTTGCTTATTGCTTTTTTGTATATGCGTTATTAATTTCCTTCTGTAAGGTGTTAGACGTTTTCTTTCAGGAACATTTAATGGAGAATTCTCCCAGATTACCGGAGAATAGTCATATATTTAAAAAATTAATAAAGTTGGTTAAAAAGAAAAAGGAATAGAAACATTTAAAGAAGTTTATCCTCCAAAATCTCAAACATCACTAAAGAATCCTATGGTAGAATTAAGTCAAATTGTAGGGCAATAGGTAGAATCCTTGTTTTCTAACTAACTCCGGCACAACAGTCGTGAAAGGCTGAGATGTGCCAATGAGCCTATTCAACTATACGACATGCAATAGATGACATTGAGTTAGCGTTTCGCACCATCAGCTGTCCAAAGCTTATAATTGACATGCGCAATCAAATAGACGCCACTCTACATAAGCAGATAATTCCTTGTTTTCCATGGAGTTATTTTATCCTTGCAAAATATTAACTACAGTGATATCAATTCAAAGTATTTATTTATTTATTTTTTTTTTTTTAAAAAAAAACCGGACAATAAAATTTTAGTTTTAAGAAAATAATCAGACAATAACTACGTTTTCATGAGTTTTCAAAACTGTTATGGTTCCAAACCAAAAATTTTTCCATGATGATTTTTCAAACAAGTTTAAAAACTATAAATTCCCAGATTTGTTATTGTTAAATCAGGTTGTCATATCGCTACTGCTGTCACTTGTCATACCTACTTCTACTGCGCATGTCTCAATACTATTTTAAATTCAATACCCGTTACCATACTGTTTTTTTCAATACAAAACCTAACATTTTCTGGTGTGACCTTGAACTCAAAACGTTTTGAAATCACCGTTTCAATAGGGGTTTGAATACCAAAACTGTTTTGTAAACCCATGGAAACGGTAGTATATAACTGATACTTGACTCCTCCGTCTTAAGTTTATAAATGAGGTAGTAGGGTAGGTGAAAAAGTAAAGTAAGTGAGATGGTTCATGAAAAACTAGAGTCTTCTTGTTAAAGGATTGCTAAGGATAGAGGTGAACTGGTGAAAAGCTTATAGCCTCGCTGTAACTTTTACATCCCTACATCAATCTCATAACAGCAAGAGATAGGGGCGATGTTTCAACACTGGTCTAACCTCACAACACCCCCTGAACTAAGTTAATACTCTTTGTTACGTGTCAATACACCTCTATCTCATCCTCCTGCTCATGATATGACCAAATAATTTATTGTTAAATCCAATAATACCCTCTTTTTCTTTTCCTTCCTCCTTCCACTTGTGATAAATTTGTTCTCCGATATTTTCTTCGTTTAATAAAAAGTAAGTGTTGATAATAAAAGAAAAAGAAATATATATTTTCTATATTACTTTTGTAATTAATATCTTTTATTGATACTTACCTTCAAATTTTATTATTACTCATAATGGCACAATATATTTCTTAGGTTTTCTCAAATGCAAAACTTCTAACCCTAAAATAGCAAACAAAAAGTAAAACCGTGGCTAAGAAATTAATTACTTTTTCTTTAATTTTATTATTTTTCCACCGTATATATATTTTATCGACGATTGATCCGAATTATAAACATTATATCTCTGTTTAGATGCGTAAAAATTGATTCTTTTCGTAGTTGTATTCATTGCGCATGCGCGTTCATAATTCTTCTTTTTTCTGCCCTAGTGCGGAAAACAAGAAGAATTCTTCACCGTAACGCACGATTAGCGTGTTTGTTTACATTTAACAAAACTAATTTGCTGTTTGTTTAATTAAAGTAAAAAACAATGAACGATTTAACTAATTATGACGATAATGAGGAGAATAATACTCCAAATAATTTAATTCGGCCCAAAATACAACTAATGAATTAATGTCATCTTTATCAAAAGAGAAATACTCTTGCAAAAGGTCATAAAAACTTATTTCTTTTTTTTTATTGTATGTACCTAGACATTAGTTAAAACCCCAAGTTTTCGACCTCCTAGACCCTGTGCTAACCCAGAGGGGGGCCGAAATACGCGACATTTTAGTGTTTCTTTTAGTTTTTTGTCTTTATAACTCTTTACCTATATTTCCTGAAAAAAAGTGATCTTATCTTTTTTGAAGAGTCACCACATTTTTCCTAAACCCTATACTTTCCGAAATATAGAGCTTCAAAGATGCAATATTTTTTTGAAAATATCAAAAATAACATTCTTAGGACGAAAGGGGTCTATTTGTGTTATCCCACCCCTCCCAGTTAGATAGTTTAGGTATATTGTACCTATGGAAGTACAAATAACCACCACAACTACTAACAAAAAACTAAATTTTCGGTATTTTTTGTTTATCCTTTCTTGTAGAGCACTAAATTGGGAACAATTGTTTCATGAATTAGTAGATTGTTCCTTGTAGTATAAATTCTAGATTAGTTGGGTCTTTAAAGGAAAATTCAAACGTCTCACATTTGTACTACATTGGATGTAGTAGATATGTGTTGTTCTTGGTGGTTTTTTTATATACATATTTCGATGTCTAAGATATTATTAATTAATAGTGTAATTGACAGTACCTGTATTTCAGGTGAATTGACGAGAATCTGTCCGATTTTAATTAAACTTTTCTTAACACTTTATAGAAAACAATAAGTTGACAATGTAGTCAGCTAGTTAGTCAGCTTGAGAATGATCCAAGGAGGGATCGAAATATCGCAAATGTGAGACGTTTGAATTTTCCTTTAAAGACCCAACTAATCTAGAAAGGGAACAATTGTTATATTTCACATTTATTTCTAAACCCTATACTTTTCGAAATATAGAGCTTCAAAGATGCAATATTTTTTTAAATAACGGCAAAACCCAAGTTGCGGAGGTTAGTGGTGGTTATTTGTACTTCCATAGGTAGGATATACCCAAAAAATCACTGTGTGGGGGAAGGATAACAAACATAGACCCCTTTCGTCCTCAGAAAAGATGTTATTTTTGATATTTTAAAAAAAAATATTGCATCTTTGCAGCTCAATATTTCGGAAAATATAGGTTTTAGAAAAAAATGTGAAATATAAAAATTGGTCCAAATTTAGAGATCTACAAGAATGGATGAACAAAAACCCCAAAAATTTAGTTTCTTGTTGGTTAGTTGCGTTTAGTATTGGTTACTAGTGGTTAGTAGTTGTGGTTAGTGGTGGTTATTTGTACTTCCATAGGTACAATATACCTAAAATATCTAACTGGGAGGGGTGGGATAACACAAGTAGACCCCTTTGGTCCTAAGAAAAGATGTTATTTTTGATATTTTCAAAAAAATATTGCATCTTTGAAGCTCTATATTTCGGAAAGTATAGGGTTTAGGAAAAAATGTGGTATATAAAAACTGCTGCAAATTTAGTGCTCTACAAGAAAGATACGATCACTTTTTTTTCAGGACATATAGGTAAAGAGTTATAAAGAAAAAACTAAGAACTAAGAAACTAAGAAACACTAAAATTTCACGTATATTGGCCCCCCTCTGGGTTAGCACAGGGTCTAGTAGGTCGAAAACTTGGGTTTTTAACTAATGTCTAGGTACATACAATAAAAAAAAATAGAAGAAATGTTTTGTTTTTATATTTATCAAAGCGTCATATCACAGAATAGATAGCCTTGTTTAAGTAAGGTTTTATTGGAATATCTTTATTATTTAAATGATAAGTATAATCTTCTTACATTGTGATAATAATTCTCTTTAAGTAATTTTTGGGTGCGAAATTTATTATCCTTGTCTTGTAGATATAGTCAAGGATATTATGTTGGTTTTTAATAATGTCAATTTTTTCCAGTCCTCAAAAAATTTTACTTCCTTCTAAAAAAGTACTCACTAATTTGTAACATGGTTAAAGTTATAATTTAACACTTACTATATAATAATAGCAGTGTTGTTTTATCATGTTATCAATATCTTTAGAAACATAACCTTCCTTACGGAATATAAACCTTCAAATGGTCTTCTCTTTATATCACCTCAGTATATCATATTGTGTAAAATAAACTATTCAGTGTATGTATTCACATCATTACGCTTCTATTACACAACTATAAAGTAAAACTTTACATGATAGAGCAAAACTTTATACTCGCTTCATTACCTCAAAATCAATCTTCTGAGGTAATATCATTAATATCATATTCAAAGGAATTTGAAGTGAACTCTATGGTATTTAGTTTCAACCTCTTCTCTAAGCATTGCCTGACGTATCTTTAACTATTTTAGCAAATATTTATACTATCGTTAGAACTATGAAAACGTCTACTCGACCCAGTTTTCACAAGTAAACAAAAATTAGTTTTTATACATATAATATGTATGGTACTTTTTTACTTTAGCACCCCCCTTGGTCCTAAACTTTGTCCAACAAAAATCTCAAAGGTTTGTGTGTTGGTCTCCCCAATAAATTCCTCCTGGGGCAGTTTTATTACCCTTTTTTAAGATTGAGTCTTATCATTTGTAAGACTAAATCTTATACAGAAAACTGTAGGACAATAAGTTCTACAGTTTTCTTAGCGTATATTTAATATTCCTTTGTCTTAATAGTTCATCAGACTAAGGAATATAATATACTACTCTAAATAACTAATAAAATAAACTCTAAATAACTTTGTCTAAATAACTATTAGGACAAAGGGATATAGAGGGGGGTTCGTATGTAAAGAAGTACCTTATAATGATAAGAAGTATATAATAATATATATACCCATATTTACATAAAATTTGGCTTCCTATTTATTACCATGTATGAGCTTGTAAATGGATTTCAAAGAAATGTTGGTCTCAGGCGTCAGTGCTGTGGGCTAATACATGTTTTTAACATTTAGAAATAAGGTTATATTGATAAATAGGGTGATTGCCTACTTAGCAGTCTAACATGTCTCATTATAAGGTTTTCTAATGAGACAAATAGCCTCAAGTAGCCGTGAGTTCTTGGTCGTGGTTTAGCTACATTTATAACTATGCTTATGATCTCTATTTTGCGTCCAGAAGACGGTGATTGACATCTGGCTTCAAGGGTTTGCTTGCTAAAGATATACCTTTTCTCTTGGTTATTGGTTTTTGCTATGTTATTTTGACGAATGATTAACAAGTTAAATCGAAGCCAATTAGTCTTGACTGTTTCTAGTCCCATTTTATAAGATCTCGGGTATCTTGATTCTCAATGGGCATTGCTACCATCAAAGCAGCTTCTTTATCTCTGTTTCATTAAAAATATGGTACGTAAGCTTTTGCAACTGGAGTCAACTTAACAATACAGGATTTCCGGTAAAGGCCGTGTC
Organism: Gerris lacustris; assembly: GCA_951217055.1. Classification (NCBI taxonomy): domain Eukaryota; kingdom Metazoa; phylum Arthropoda; class Insecta; order Hemiptera; family Gerridae; genus Gerris; species Gerris lacustris. The sequence continues at coordinate 52,571,679 of OX578282.1, forward strand.
TTTAAGGAAGTGAACTATGTTTAACTCCACCAAGGTTTGTTAGGGCTTAAGGGTGTTTGCCATCATAATGTTATCTTGAAACTCTACACTCTACATACTAAACCGAACTCAGTGTGCTTTTGCTTTTAGAAAGATATCAATACCCTTAAGAATGTTTCTTAACTAACTAACTGTGGCGCAACAGCCTGTAGAGCACCTAGCTTGGCCTGCGTTTATACAACTATGTATGTAAAGCTTTATTTCCCCAGACGCGACTCTAGCGATAGTCGTCTAGCAACTAGTGTTTAGTTTGTAGAGTTTCAAGATAACCTTATGATGGCAAACACCCCTAAGCCCTAACAAACCTTCGTGGAGTTAAATATAGTTCACATCCTTAAAGACACGGCCTTAAGCGATAGTCGTGTAGCGACTATCGCTTGAGCGTCTATCGTTCAATAGGAAGAGGAGTCCTCTTTCAGAAGAGGACTCCTCTTCCTATTGAACGATAACATGAAAACGGTAACATAAAAACTCAGGTTTTCATGTTACCGTTTTCCTAGCTGAGCGACCCTTAACATGCAAACTCAAAAGCGATAGTCGCTGGGCGGCTACTGCTCAGCGTCTATCGCTGGAGACGAGTCTAGGAAAACGAATCTTAATGGATGTATCACTCCATCAGCTTTATATTGGCACACACAACCAGTCGCCACTTCACATGAGCTGCTACCCATTTATATGGCGATGCTGGGGTGGAAATCGCTTGGGAGGGTAATAATTAAACCCCCAGATCTGTGGTCGCTTAACTAAGATGTGACCTCGCCCGATAGTGTTTAATTGTATTGATAGGAGTGCCAACGGCAAATCTATACCTTAAACACTAAATAAATTCTTCCACTACGGGAAAACGTCAAAATTCACATTCTTCAGGTTGGAGTTAGTCATTGAAAAACAAGGATTATTTTAATGAAGTAATACGGCCATAAAATAAGGAACATTTCAATACACATTGAGTACGTATTTCAATTAATACATCAGTTGCTATTTTTACTTTGGTCTTAGTATTGGTTGTTTTGACTGATATTTTGTGGTACCACTTTATAATTCTTTAGCTTTAAGCAGTTGAGAGAACACTTCAATATTCCTTACCTTGGTTCCATCTGTAATCCTTCTGTTCACACAAGCCAAGTCTACCCCCACCTTAAATGTTAGTTCAAGTCCTAAAAGCTTGTAAAATATTATGTAGCTAGTAGTGACTTCACTCTAACTATGTTAACACTTAATACTGAAGATGGTACAAAGTGTCGAGACGCCTTTGTTTATTTTAATATAAAATTGTGGTGAAAATATTTTTGTGTAATTCTCTTTCTTATTATTATATATCGTCTTAATCGGGATGTCAGATTCTATTATTTAATATTATTAAAACTCGAATGAAGAATTATTATCAACCAGAGATTGTACAATTTCTGCTATTAATGTTTGACTCTTCGTTAAACCATTATTATGATCTTAATGAGTTTTTTTTTAGTCCTGGGAATCTCCAGAAAGTAGATTATTCAAGCAAATTTTAGTAGCATTTTGTACAGTGTATAAAGCAATCACTGCAAATCAAACCTTCAATTAGTAAATCAGGATCATATATTTTCTTTTTCTTTCAATTTGTTCCTTTATTTGTTACAGCTATCATGAAATCAGACCGAGCATCGACTGTCAGGCCTAAATACAAAGGTATGATTAATTTAATAAATGTTTTTAGTGTAGAGTATGATTCTAAGAGAGTATATTAGAACGTAATATTATACTAATGAAATGAAAAAAAGTTATAGAAAACGATAAAAATTTAAAAGCCTTAACTTATTGGCCTAAATATAAAAAATTATATAATTTCCTCCCCCTTAAAAGGCCCAACTAAAGATTATATAACGTAAATAATAGGGGAGAATCTACAAAATTAATTATTAGTTATCCTCGAAAGTGGTTTCAGCTTTTCTAGTGATTTATAGATTCCACTTAAGTAAAATACTTTGAGATATACAATTGTGATTTGAAAGGGCTGCACTGAAGCCCTAATTTTTCAGTCAGCCCTTTGAGTAAGAGGTTTGGAATAGGCTATCAGAAGAAACAGTGAAAGAAACTCTCGGATATTTATTGAATGGAATTGCATTCTCGTAAAGATTTGGAAATTCCTTTAAGCCCTAAATAGTTGCAAAGCTGAAGGGGGAACTCTTAGCTTCGAGATGGTTGTGGAGGTCTTCCTTTTCTACAGCCCGAAATCCGAACGTGTTTATTTAAATCAAGCCCTTCCTGCTTTTCTCCTCAGAAGGATCAGGCTTCCTCCTGCAAACTCCTGTGTGACTGAGGTAGGAACTGGCTTACTCCTTCCTTTCCCCTACGGATTTCACATTTCTTTAGACTAAATCCCAGCCACAGTGCTCTTTCTCTCCCCGTGGCAAACTCCACAATCCTCCAGACATTTCCCTTTGCCATTTTCTTTCGGGTGAAATAATCGTAATTTTCACTTATAGATTCCTTGAAGTTTTGCATTCACTTTGTATTTATACACCTTTTTAACTTCCTTCCAACCCAGTTACTTGTTTGTTGTTGTTTTAACAGTTTTAATTTAATTTATAATTATCCTTATTGCATTGTCAATAAATGTTTATTAAAACAATTGTTGCTATTATTTCTAAATCTTATGGCCAATATTACAGGAGTGGCTTCCTCCGTCCAAAACGCCACTCGTGGGACAAGTGCGGTTTACTCGTAGCCTTAACACTGTCTCTACCTCCTGCATTTTCGCCTGCAGTCTCCGGCTGACCGCTTCCATAGACCCACATGCCATCGGCCGGTAGCGCCGGACGTCGCTTGTGTGACAATTGCATACTAATAAGTAGCTAATTACTGTTTGCCTGCGTGGAGGTGGAGGTTTCTGGTTGCCTCTATATCTATCCTACCTGCATGGTTATGTATGTAAACTACCTTAAGTTTTGTTTTTGACAGTACATTTAACCCAGGCGTACACATTGAGACGCAGGGCAAGGCAGCACCGTTTTTTTCAACCGCAGAAATAAACAAAACCCTACGAATTTAGACGCGGAGCAGGGCAAGACAGTACTACGGCACACGTAGCCTACCCTACTAATAGATCTGGCCTCTTAATCCGCGCGCTCTTGTATATTTCTGCAGTGTGCGCCCGGCCCTATTTCCAGTATTTTCTATATCTCCGGTTTACCTCATTGTAGTTATATTATATATTATCATTAATGATGATGGAAGACATTCTAAAAACTCAACGTAATTTAAAACCCCTCGACTTTGTCATGCTGTAATAAAAAAATAATTGTGGTGTCCTGGGACACCAGTTAGGAAAGAAGTTCCTTACGCTTTTCATTAAATATAAATTATAATACACTGCTAAGTATGCGTTGCTGACTACTTGCACATGGCGGAGATAGAAAAGAGACAAAATTAAAAAATAACTAACTATTTGTCCTTAGTGGAGTTAGGCAAAATTAAAAAAACTCATTTTTTTTTATCATTTAAGCGAGCGTCTTGCAATAAATAAATATGTATTGAATATTGTGATGAGTTGATAGATAAAGACGATGGTTGTAGAATAGCGAAAAACAGGACTGTTCCCTAGCCCTCACGGACGGCTTACTCAATTTAAATTATTATAAAATATACCTCTTTACTACACAAAAACTTCAGGTTGAAATTTTACATGCCTGTTTCAATAGTACTTTAGACGATGTGTATGAATTTTTATTAAAATCGTTACGTTAGAACGTTTTATTTATTTTAAAGGTTTAAGTCCGCTTTAATAAATTTAGCGATCTTTAACACTTCTTAGCGGTGTTGGTGTTTGATTTTACTAAAAAAAGTTGTTTGCCTCATTGAATAGATGAAGTTTGAATTTTTTACCGTCCTAAAATTCCAATTTTACATTTGAAGCTTACGCTTACGCGAGCAACGCACGCGAACGCTTGGGTGGATAACGTTGTCCAACGAACTTGCCCTGAGCATTGGTAAAATGAGCATGTGTACCAGATTTCAACTAAATCGATTATTATTTACTCAAGTTATCGTCATCGGCCTATTTCGTGACGGTTGATTTTGTGACATTCGGTTTTGTGACGGACGTTTGTTTTCGGATTCACAGCCGGGCTCCAAACGCTGTAATGTGCGATAAGGAACTTCGTTCCAAAATACTTACTTCAAGAGACATTTCCTTTAAATTTATTAGTGATTTCCACAATAATTTCTTGTCAAATGTCGCTTTGCTGTACAATTGAAACCACTAATTATTTTTTATTATGCATTGCATGACCCATCGTTATCTCAAATTCAGAAAGGGTCTCTGAATTCTCAAATTTATACCTTCGTTACATTTACCCGACAGTTATTATTTATTTGGTGATAGTATGATTTCTAATACAATACCTTATAAATATCGTCAGTAGGTTTTGAAAACTACCCTGACGAATGTGGCATCGCTGTTTATAAATTATTTAGTGATACTATAGTACTATCTCGAATTTATCAATATATATCATTCAACATAGTGGAAGCATTGCGATAAGTGGGAAGGAGGAAAAATTTATGTCTCCGAATTCAAAAATTCTTAGATAGAAACCCGTTTCTGACAACAGGGAGCAGCTTTGGTCTCGGTCAGGGAGCAGTTTGGTCTCAGTAAGGAAGCAGTTTTGGTCTCGGTCAGGGATCAGTTTTGGTCTCGGGCAGGGAGCAGTTTTAGTCTCGGTCAGGGAGCAGTTTTGGTCTCAGTCAGGGAGCAGTTTTGGTCTCGGTCAGGTAGCAGTTTTGGTCTCGGTCAGGGAGCAGTTTTAGTCTCGGTCAGGGAGCAGTTTTAGTCTCAGTCAGGGAGCAGTTTTGGTCTCGGTCAGGGAGCAGTTTTGGTCTCGGTCAGGGAGCAATCGGTCTGTCGTTCAACATTTTTGTGAACCATCAAAAAAACTACTGATTTTAATGAAATTTGGCTGGTACACAATATTGGGTCATCAAAGAACACATCATTGATGTACGCGATAGGACCCAAGGAAACTATGCGTCACACTAAATTGCTGACAATTTTAAATAAGTTTAGTTATGTAAACAGTGAAAAAATCAGATTTATAACAGTGTGATAAATAATTTTGCCAAAAAATCAGATATTTCTTAATAATTTGTGCTAAATGCCTAGGGAATAACATGTTAACCCCCCTTATCCTCACCTCTTGGAATAATAGCTTTTCTACTAATGCAATGCCCAATTTCACTGAATGTTTTTTAGAAAATTTGGCCCGACCACATTTAGTTTTCCTTAAAACCTTTTTCTTTTTCTTTTCTTTTATTTGTTTTTAAAAATCTTGTTTTTTAAGTGCATTATATAAAGTATTTCAGAAGCTGTATCGATTTCGCTCTCTCTTTATTTAGACTAGAATCAGTTAAAACAATTGCAAAGTAAATCGGATATTTTGTAAGGAAAGTTTAAATCTCCTGGCATATAATATTGCTTTTAAATTATATTTACTGTTTAGCATAATGTAATTTTTTGGTTATTTTGTTGGTTATATTTTATTGCAACCAATCTTGGAAATAGTTTTGAATGCCATTTCACTTCTTTTAATAACTATAATGAGATATTGAATATGGTTCGAATCGAAATAAATAAACTCGAACTAATAGAGAGGAAAATTTTACCACACAAATGATCCTGCAGGTCTCATGTATCATCTATCTATAACGTTTTAATAATGTGTGTTCACTAATTATTATTGGTTAGGACAATTTATATGAAAGGCATGTTTTCGGTGTGTTTCCAATTTACTTTTACAGTTACAGTTAAACGACAATGTTCCATTTCAAGAGAATAATATCTGCTTTGAATTTTGACGTGGTTTCCGCCATTTATTTCTGTTGTCATGTCGTATTTATTTAAAGACAACTTTCTATTTTAGAAGGATAATGTCTCCTTTAAATTTATGTGATTTCCTTCCATTTTTTCCATGGGTTTTGATTCCATTTATTGACAACAATTTGGGTCCAATTTAACGAAAAATACTATATTTTTTTCCTCTGTATTGGTTTATTCCTTTGTACCAAAATTCGTAAAATGACATTAAAAAAATATTTTTAAATTTTATAACTAATAATATCACTATGAGAGGCAAAAGGAACGATTTCCAGTGGTAGCTCTTACACTCGAAAACAATCTTACCTAAGGTAGTTTAACGATCCCCAAAAATTATCAATAGGTGTATGAGTTAATAGCCAAATTTAAGTTTTTTCAATCACTGAATATTATATCTTTCTATATTATTAAACAAGTTTGGTGCGGAGATTGTGGGTCTTAAGGGATGTATGTATTAATAAAGAAAAATTTCTATTTCAAGCATTGAGTCATTTTCAAGCATCTACAACAAAATAAAAACTTATCACAAACTAATCAAACCCCTCATTTTATTTGTTACTTGTAGTTCATTAATAACAAATAAGACTAATTAAAACCTTCTTACCTATACATTGATCTTAATTCATGGTTATAACCAGAATAGTCATACCTCTACAAATCATTATAAGTACTATTTTATTTCAGTGCTTCCACACTTACTGTCAAATCTGGTTTTTTTTTTTATTGGGGTTTGATTAGTTTGTGATAAGTTTGTATTTTGTTGTAGATGCTTGAAAATGACTCAAATGGGAGTCGAAATATAGCTAAATTGGACAACATGAAATAGAGATTTTTCTTTATTAATACATACATCCCTTAAGACCCACAATCTTCGCACCATAGAATTTATAGGGATCACATTCATTAACAATTTAAACAAGTTTTGTTAAAAAACCTGATCAAGTAGGTATGAAATAGAATGTAGACTCGACTCTTATAGACTATATATTAGTAAAAGGAGGTGTATATATATACCCCGTTAAAAGAGAGAACTGATTTCTTGAGAGGGCTGATATTTCACGATTACTTCTTGCTTGCTGATTACTTTTTAGGGTCCGTAGGCAAAAACAAGGACCCTATATTTTCCGTCGCTTGTCAGCCTGTATGTAACGCACCTACAATCTCTGCAAGTATCCAAACCAAAACTTTGGAAACTTTGGAGTTGTTATATATTATGTAACCCAAACACAGTGAAATTTTAGGGAACCCCATAAAAATCATCCTTCAAAGCTATAAAAAAAAAAAAAATTATAGTAATTCTCTTTCGAAGACCAAAAATTTTAAAACTAAACTAAATCGACTTTTCTTAAACGTAACACTCTAATCTAAATAGATTGAAAAAGACCTTCATTAAAGTGCTCACGGCCCCCTTGTATATCTTAGCATATTTATTTTATTATACACACAAAAAAAAAAAATATATATATATATATATATATATATATATATATATATATATATATATATATATATATATATATATATATATATATATATATTTATTTATTTATTTTAACAGTCGTACAAAATTGCAAATTAGTTAGTACAAACAGCAAATCAGTTTTTTTAAATGAGAAAAAACACGCTAATCGGGTGATAAGGTGAAAAGTTCCTCACAAAAAGATCATTATGAAACGCGCATGCTCAATGAATACAACTACGAAAAGAATCACTTTCTACGCATCTAAACAGAGATAAAATGTTTATATTTAGTATCAGTGGAAGATAAAAAATTTATATACGTACTTATCTAACATCTAACATGTTACAGTTAGGTATAATTTTAGAGCTCTTTTGAGGTAGATTAAGAATATGTTTTTTCCTAAAAAAATGTTTCTTGGTATATTGAAAACAAATATGCCATATATTATAAAAGAGCAAAATACAAATATCTCTGCACGAGTTCTCTATGCGTCGCATGACAAATCATAATCCACATGCCTATAATAATTAGGCAAAGCCAACCTATTTTCATTTAGTTATATTATTAAAGTTTTAATTATTAATTTTCGGCATTTAATTTCATTCCTCTTCTCTAACTTTCATACCCTTACGAGAGAGCGTATACTAATTTTATTATAGGTAGAAAATGCTTTCAAAAACATGAAGAATGTGATTTGTAGATGTAACGAAATTGAAAATAATTTAAAGGGGACTTATATTTGTAATTTAATTAGTCAAATATGCCAGTATTCTCTGAAAACAAGCTATATATATGGTTTCAATATAACCAGAAGAGGAATTTCAATATCAATGGATTGAGTGGGTTTAGTTGGAAGCTAAGCGATGTATTTCAAGTTGTATAACCCTTGCAGACTGAGTTTGTAGACGGTCTGTGAAGTCTAACGCGGCCGAGGGCCAATACTCAACCACTATGTTGCTATGCTGCTATGTTGCTACTGCGGATCTCACGCCTCTCAATTTCCGCTTGTGATTAATGCATTCCCTTCCTCCTTTACTCTCGATGTCAGTTCACTGAAATATAGATATTCGGGTTTCAACAATGGTACCTCGGCATATATATATATATCTGTTTAAGCTACATTTAACGTTTCTTGATTGCATTTGGCATTTATTACCTAATATGGTAATAAATGTTCTACTGTTATATAATTTCCATGTGTTATTGACTTAATACCACCTAAATAATTAAATTTCATTAGACTACGAAAATTAGTTGTAGAATTTTGATATTGTAGCAAGTGAAAATAATTGAATTACAAATCTCTATTTGGAGAATTTAATTTATTCGTAAATATCTCTGAAGTAGGTAGAGTTTCAGTATATATAGTATACCTCGAGGGGCCGATTCTGTATAACTGTTTTGACTCATATCTAAACTTTGACGTACCTATATTAAATAGAGGTATTTATAAAATTGTTGATGCAGCCCAACGCTGTTTGTGGCTGTATAGCGAACTACGCCGTGATAACGAAACAGAGCTTAACTTCTTTAAAAGTTATTAATTTTTTCTTTAACTTTATGTCATACAACGTGATTTATTTAACGTATTTTAATATTTTAATAGGTTATTACGGGACGGGAATCCGGTCACTTAACTTATCTATTAACTCACAGCGAGTAGACGATTAATGTGACCGGATACACAGTCCTGGAATAACCTGATAATGTTTTGATCGGGACAAAAACAGCTATTTCCAATCAAAGTTATTTCTGTCCGAAAACGAAAATGAAAAAAATAAGGCTACGGCCACACCAGAGCTACCTCGCTTGGAGCCTAGCGGCTTGATGAGTCGCCATGTAAAACAGAATGGGCTGTTGGTCTAGCGACTCGCTAGGTAACTCGCCTAGTAACCAAGCGCGCGGTATGGCCGGTCTCGTATGTTCTAGAAGGTTGGTTCACATGGATTACACGCCTAGCGACTCTCCAAGCCACTAGGCTCCCAGCGAGGTAGCTCCGGTGTGGCCGCAGCCTAATGGTGACGATGTGTTCTGATTTTGACTTCGATTTTCGATATAAACACATAACCTCATAGTCCAAAAGATAGCGTGCAAATAAGTGTGTGCGACTAACATCAACTAGAATTTTGTGTACAAGTTAAAAGTTAATCTTGTAGTTCCTTTTAAGAAGAATATGTGGTCTGCTACGTTCGTCTGCGAGACATAGCTTAGCAATAGGCATTTGAAAAAAATAAACCAGTGGAGAGCGGCCATGTCTTGCCAATTATGGTGGACAATGTGATTTTCATGATCCTGAGTTTAAAATTAGTTAGTAGACCGAAAATCGAGTTGATGTTAATTTGTCCCTTGCTATGTGACAACTTTGATTGGATCAACGTGATTTTCGTCTACTAATTAATTTTGTACTCAGGATCATGAAAATCACATTGTCCAAAATAATTAGCGGGACATGGCCGCCCATGTGGATATCAATAACGATATAATTGTAGTAGGTTTATCAAACACAAAATATCAACTTTTTGTAATTTTACAAAATTACAGATTCACGTTAACAAGCTGCGCGCGCATCTTCATAACAAAGTTTGATATAATTACAAAAAAGGGTTTCGAAGATATAAAATTGATCCTTATGTAACAAATTTTTTTTTCTTTGTGTGTCCTAGTTTTTGTTTGGAAATAATATTAAAAAATGCTTAACCACAATCTTAAAATGACAGTGTCAACAAATGGCGGCGTGGTGTGACATTGCAGCTACATCAAAAGTTAATACATACCTTAATTATAACAGTTTTACCGAATATTAGAAACAAAATACTAAATTTGTTTTGTGCTAGAAAAGCGAAAAGTATATTCAGATAAAATTCCCATTTAAGGGTTCCTTTGTATTTTAATGTAGAGTTAAAAAAATGTTTGACCTCTGTCTTATTTTAGTCTGTTAGGTTGCTGTTATGATGTTTGCTTTGAAATATTTAATCATGCATCACTTTTAATTAACTTAATCTTAGTTTAAGTGTATTAAAGTGTATTATTTTCTCGTTCTAATTAATTATGAAAACTTTGGCTATAAACACATAACTTACTTCCTCTAAACACGAATCCTAATGTTTAGGAAAATTACCTGAGGGCCTTGTTATCTGCTTCCACCCCACCTACCATCTGAATCAGTGTGGACTCAAGCTGTATCCTAAGACAGGTTGCTGTAATTTTATCTTGTGGTTGGCTATCTAGTCCAGTCATTTTAAGCAAAAAAGGGGCTGTCTACAAAAATGCGTCATACAAGCAAGAGACTTTGTTCAAATTATCTCTGGGGCATCCTGATTGAAATCCTATAAAGTCCCCGAAAAAAAAAGTTGTGCTCAAGCCGCCATCTTGGAAAATAGCGGCCAAAATTCAATTTTTTGCTTCTACTAGCTTAATTATTAGGTTTAGAAAAAAATGTTCAAGAAAAAAATGGTTTATTATGTAATTATCTATAAATTTGATTCTCATAGTTTTTTCTCTCTGACCAACCGTAGAGGCACAAAATGACCATTAATACAGGCCAAATCAACCCTTAATACAGGTCCTCTATAATAGTAAACAATTATTATTAACTTGTAACCTCACAACTACACCTATAACCTCGTCCAGGCGTGGTAACTCTGCGCTGACAACATGCAATCGCTGGGCACTGAGCGTAAGAAAATTACGCGCGCTGAGATATAAATGGTAATTTTGTGCCTCTACGGTTGGTCAGGGAAAAATAACTATGAGAATCAAATTTATAGATAATTACATAATAAACAATTTTTACTTGAACTTTTTTTTTCTAAACCTAATAATTAAGCTAGTAGAAGCAAAAAATTGAATTTTGGCGGCTTGAGCATTGACGGCCAAGATGGCGGCTTGAGCACAACTTTTTTTTTTCGGGGACTTTATAGGATTTTAATCAGGGTGCCCCAGAGATAATTTGTACATAGTCTCTTGCTTGTATGACACATTTTTTTTCAAAAACCTAAAATGACGTCTAATCCTAGTAATTTTGATTCCCACTTATCTATAACATTCTTTCAGCCATTCTCTTGATTCTGAAAAATGTTTTTGTTTAGAGTGTTATGTACTCGCCAAAGAGTGTCTCATTGGGTTTTTAGTGCTAGTATCTTGATATTCTGATCATAAAAAAAAAAAAAGTTATAATTCCAAAAAAAAAAAAAGTTATAGTTTTCTTTTATTTCTCTTCAACATAACAAGTAATAATATACTCATATTTTATAACGGTTAATGGGCTTTTTACTGTTACCATGTTATTTTCATCACGTTTTATATTTTTGGGACAGTTAAAAGGATCTCATATTTGGCTGGAAGACCATAAAATTTCCCCTACTCGTAATCTCCCTTCTCGGATCCTAAAACACTGCGGAGAAGGATATCCTGTGAAAGATCCCCTCCTGTGCTTTAGGCCTGTAAGTGAATGGAGCTGTTTCCGCTAAGGCAAACAAACTCGTTTTCATATAAGCTTATAAACGTTAGCTAGAGAATCTCAGCCACAATACAGTACTAACAATTCGTTACTTTATCTGCTGCAACTGGATTCATGAGTACAAACAATCCAATCTCTATGTATTGTTTGTAATTTGTGACAAATTAACATATTAAATTACCGAAGAACATAAATACGTTTGCAATATTATATTGTTTTGAATATAAATAATCAAAAGTAAGTATACAGAATGTTTAAAATTATGGAAAGAGTTATTTCCTTCCCACTTTTTATGATAGAGCTTCATTTTTTTTCTACTTACTGCAGATGTTGGTCATTTACTGATTGATTTGAATCAACTAACAAATGGAAAACTTTGGATGAATACAGAAATATGACTATGCGAAATTTTAGTACGATTTGTAGTGGACAGATGATTCCATTTACAGCATTAGTTCATTATTGGACAAATGGATCAGTCGTCACTTTACTTATTTATATCCTTTTATTTCTAGTTGGAGCATAAGCCATCCACGAACTTCCACATCGGATCCTACTCTCTGGCTAACGCTCTTATCTCCTCTCCCGTTCTCTTCTGATTCTTTGCTCCTCTTCCAGGTATGTCTTGGCCTACCTCTGCTTCTTGAGCCTTGTGAATTCCAATCCAGAACTTATCTTGCTGTTACTCCCCTCTCTACTTTCAATAGTGTACCTCGTGTTCTGATTCTTCGCTTCACTTCCAAGTATGTCTTGGATTACCTCTGGTTCCTGATCCTTGTGGATTCTAATCCAGAGCTTATCTTGCTGTTACTCCCCTCTCGACTTTCAATAGTGTACCTCGTGTTCTGATTCTTCGCTTCACTTCCAGGTATGTCTTGGATTACCTCTGGTTCCTGATCCCTGTGGATTCTAATCCAGAGCTTATCTTGCTGTTACTCCCCTCTCGACTTTCAATAGTGTACCTCGTGTTCTGATTCTTCGCTTCACTTCCAGGTATGTCTTGGATTACCTCTGGTTCCTGATCCTTGTGGATTCTAATCCAGAGCTTATCTTGCTGTTACTCCCCTCTCGACTTTCAATGGCGTACCTCGTTGTCGATGGGTGTCTGGTTCGTTCTCCTGCTCAACTCATTTGAAATAGCCTGCGGCCACTATATCTGCAGGGTGTTCTTCAAACTTGTTAACAAAAGTCTGGAGGCTATTTGTAAGTTGCAAAATCGTCTTCCAGGTTTCACAGCCTTAAAGCAGGATCGTTTTAACTTTCGAGTTGAAGATACTTACCCATTACTTGTATTATATACATCGATATTATTAGTAGGAAACATGTATTAGGAAGGAATTGAACCCATATATTTGGGGTTAAAACTGTAAGAATTTTTTACATGGCAATGATCCCCGGTTAATTTCTCTTTTTTTTGTTATTAGCATTATAGACATTGAATTTAATTAAATTACCTGGTCTCAAATCGTTGTCTCACATTCAATTTTTCTGAAAACGTGTGTGGAAGAACAAATCTGTTCTAGTAACAACTTTAGTTATAAATTTTACTTTTATTTTAGCAGCGTAATAATTTTTTTATTTTTGAAAAATGATAAAATATAGAAAAGGAACCATCGAGGGAGATATTTTTACACTTTTTTTTATTTAACTTTAATTGTTTGTGAGGTATTTTGCAATCAATTTTAACCTGCATTCCGACTAGAATGCTGATTCTTTCACAGATTTTATACTTCCAATGACAATACTAGTTATTCATATTTTCGAAACGTATTTTTTTTATTAAATTATATGTATAGATTATCGATCTTAGAATTCTATACCTCAGCTCAATTAACCCTTTACGCAGGTACGCTAATTAATCCCCATGCGATTGTTATAATCAATTTTGTATGAATACTGTGTAAAAAGAGAGAGAAAAAAAGACATTTATTTTTATTAATTTATGCCTTACTTTACAATTGTAGAGTTGCTTATAATTTTTTTAGGCAATTCAAATCCTATATCGCCTATAACCTGTTTGAATAAATAATAAGTAATTAAGTATTTAATAATAATTAATGGTATTTCGATAAAACGTTGAGATCAATTCTAACTTTTTGCTGGGCTAATTTTAAAGAATTTATTTTTAATAGAGATTTATAATAGATTTCTATGTGTAAATAAAAATAATTAATATAAAAATGCCATTTTTCAAAACTGGTCTTATTTTCAACTTTTCTTTTCTGTATTCTTCACCTTAGTTGTATCTATGTGCAAATTTGGGGTAGATTGAATGACGATAAGTCGTTCAAAATTGGGGTAATAGGTGTGCGATGAAACTTAAAAAGCAAATAAATTTGACGCCATGTTTTTTTGTTTTTGTTTTTTTTGTTTCTGTATTCTTCACCATAGTTGTTTCTATGTGCAAAATTTGGGGAAGATTGAATCACGGGAAGTGGTTCAAAATTGGGGAAACGGAAATGTGCGAAGAAACTTACAAAGCAAAGTAATATAAGACTAGTAATCAATGTCTGCAAACTTTTAACCAGTTGTTTTATCGACAAGCTTCCAAAAATTATTGATAGGTTACAAATCTTTTTATTTAGTATAATATCATTGATGAATACAAAATTAGATCATTCAACGATAGTAGAGTCAGACTTAGTGCAGCTACTTTATATAATCATCAGTGCGCACCATATCTTACCTCTCTTAAAATCAAACCAGACGTATTGGTGTTTGTAGTTTAACACTAGAATACTCATCATGAGTCATTTTGACTCACTTACGAACTAAAATTTAATTATCTAAGCCGCAACTAGAGGGAGAGACTCTACCTGTCAGGAATGCTATCACCAAACATCCTGCAAAGGGTTAACATCAGGCCAAAACGCACTTCCTCACTAGGATAGTTTTAGTAAACATCAGTGGGTCAGTTTGACTCATGTTAAGTAATATACGTATTTTTTTTCAGTGAGAGGCTGATAATATCGCCTATAAATTACCAAATATTTAAGTTAAATATAGTTATATTTATTCAAATATACTCCCATTACCTCATTAAAAACTTTTAATCATGATATTTAAAATAATAGTCATAGAAATCGTTGATTTTTCAGTAAGTAAGTCAGAATGACTCATGATGAGGAATAAACGCCTAGTTTGAATGATAAGTATTGTATTAATTAAATTACCAAATATTTAAGTTACTATGGTTGATGGATATTAAGGTGTAATAAATAAAAATAATTATTCCATTATTTATCGAAACGTTTCGGCTCTTCTTAAAGCCATCCTCAGTCTTTATTTCTGGATTCATGAAATCAATTAATTAACAATTAATCTTAATTAACAAGGTATCTAATGCATTGTTTAAAACTTAAAATATCTATTTAGATGATATTATTAAAAATACTTACAAATGGTGTAGCGTTAAGTTGTATAACAATTTTTTTCAAAAAAAACAAGTTCATACAAATTTTTCTCCATAGGAGAATGTCAAAATGGTTTGTCAAAATTTAAAATTAATTTAAAACATTTTACTAAAAAACATTTTACTAAAGACATATATAACTCGCAATAACATACTGAGACACAATAAACCAGATAAATAACATAAATATATATATATATATACTATTTTTAACATAAAACAAAAATGAACCTGCAACTAAACCCACAATACCAAGAGTTATATATGGTATTTAAATGTTAAATTTCACACCGAGAACATTCAAGTCTCTTGAGTTACAATTACAATAGAATAAATACTTAAAAGTTAAAAACTAAAACCAAAATTATTGAAGACAACGATGCTTTAATTAACATTGATTGTTACATTAAGTTACATGAGGATCGCTTTAAGAAGAGCCGAAACGTTTCGATAAATAATGGAATAATTATTTTTATTTATTAAACCTTAATATTCATCAACCATAGTAACAAGTAATCGTAGAAAGGTGTTTTCAACGTGGTTTACAAATATTTAAGTTAAATATAGTTATATTTATTCAATTATACTCCCACTACCTTATTAGCAACTGTTATTCATGATATTTAAAATAACAGTCATAGAAATCTTTGATTTTTCAGTAAGTGAGTCAGATTGACTCATGATGAGGAATAAGCGCCTAGTTTGAAAGACAAGTATTCTAGTGTTAAGGCAGTAGTGGTCCCACTAAGAAATCAATGCAAAAGGCTTACTTAAAAACATATCTCTAGTGCTGCAGGTGTCAGCAAACTACGGCCCGCAATCCAAATCCGGCCCACCATGAATTAATCTCAATTCCCGTTGATATAAGTGCAATAGAGATATCAATATTTCAAAATCCATTTAACTGTATAAAATCGAAGACCTTCCCTCAGACCTTCAATTGGAAGTTATAGATCTGCAAAATGATGAAATGTTAAAAATTATTTATAAAGAAATGGATCTAATCAAATTCTATTAACATCTTTCAGAAGATAATTACGGTAAATTAAAGTCATATGCACGGGGATTAATATTTTTATTTGGAAGTACTTACCGTAGTGAAAAGTCATATTCGAAAATGAAGTATGTAAAATCTCAATACAGATCACTATTAACAGATAAAAATTTGCAAACCATCCTATTAGTAATTTTGTTTATTAATAAATATTTTATTATTATTTCTGTAAGTGTCAGCAAATGTATTTAAATAATTTGTATCTAAAAACAATTGTTAAACCTATTTGAGTTTAAACCTATCTGGCCCGCCGAGCCTAATATATTTAAGATCTGGCCCTTTCCAAACAAGTTTGCCGACCCACGCTCTATAGTGCTAGTGAATGGTCCACGAGTCTAGAAACCTCTTTTTAAAACTACTTTTTGGATTCCTTAAAGGGATAGATCCATTCTTAAAACGTATAAATCCATCAAGACCTCCTTTAAGGTATAAATCCATCAAAATCTTCTTACAAGATCCACCATTAAAGGCACAAATACATCAAACATTTTCTTAAAGTTATAAGTCCACCTTTAAACTTTAAAATCCATAAAACTCAAATGTTCGCGTTTTCAAAATGCATTCTCAATATATATATATATATATATATATATATATATATATATATATATATATATATATATATATATATATTATAACAGCAATGTAATACCGTGTTTGCACACTGCAATTGGCTACGCAATATGTGAGAGACACCTAGGGATGTGCCACGCTAGGGTGACACATAGGAACTGTTCCAACATCAGACATTACGTCATTAAGATGTTGGCTCGGCATTACGGCATTCGTCGGGCCCCTGATGAGTCGGAAGCGACGAAACGATGCAGGACATGGCGTAATGCCGAGCCAACATCTTAATGACGTAATGTCTGATGTTGGAACAGTTCCTATGTGTCACCCTAGCGTGGCACATCCCTAGGTGTCTCTCACATATTGCGTATATATATATATATATATATATATATATATATATATATATATATATATATATATATATATATATATATATATATATACTACAATGTATGGAGGAAATAAACAACTGTTAATATCAGTCGTGTTACTAAATACAGACAGAGTGGTTTTATTTTTGATTGTATTTGAATACAAATGGTGAAGCTCTTTTTGTTTAATTATAGTTTGCGTATTTGGAAATTGTAGACTACCTTGACAAGAAGAACACGTTGAAATAGCGGGCTTGTAAGCAATCTTCTCTACTTGTAAGAAACAGTTCAAACCGCATTCCTTTGAACTTGGAATCCAGCTTATCCCTTTTCCTTCCTTTGAGTTTCCATCTCCAAATGGAGCCTCCGCTCTATTTCATCCTTGGCGTTCTATTTTTTTTTTTTTTTTTTTTTTTTTTCAAGAGCACACTGTGTTACTCTTTAAAAGTTGAATTTTAACTTAAAAAACCATAAAGATTTAGAAGATATCAAGGATTCTTGAAAAATTAATAATAATTATTTGATATATAACAAAATATTTAATGAAAATATTATTGGTTATTATATCTTCATTGAGATATCAGCAGTTATCAAGTTTATTGAGTTTTTTGAAGTATAAAAAGTTA
The DNA here is from genome assembly GCA_951217055.1 of Gerris lacustris. NCBI lineage: Eukaryota > Metazoa > Arthropoda > Insecta > Hemiptera > Gerridae > Gerris > Gerris lacustris. The sequence continues at coordinate 52,589,526 of OX578282.1, forward strand.
TTATATCTTCATTGAGATATCAGCAGTTATCAAGTTTATTGAGTTTTTTGAAGTATAAAAAGTTATTATATCTTCATTAAGATATCAGCAGTTATCAAGTTTATTGAGTTATTTGAAGTATCAAAAGTTATTTTATCAATGAGATATCAGCAGTTATCAAGTTTATTGAGTTATTTGAAGTATCAAAAGTTATTTTATCATTGAAATATCAGCAGTTATCAAGTTTTATTAGTGGTTCAAAGTATCAAAAGTTATTGTATCTTGAATGAGATACTAATAGTTTTCAATTTTATTAGTTGTTTGAAGTATCACAAGTTATTGTATCTTGAATGAGATACTATTAGTTTTTAATATTACTAGTTGTTTAAATTATCACGAGTTATTGTATCTTGAATGAGATACTATTAGTTTTCAATTTTATTAGTTGTTTGAAGTATCACAAGTTATTGTTTCTTCAATGAGATACTATTAGTTTTTAATATTACTAGTTGTTTAAATTATCACGAGTTATTGTATCTTGAATGAGATACTATTAGTTTTCAATTTTATTAGTTGTTTGAAGTATCACAAGTTATTGTTTCTTCAATGAGATACTATTAGTTTTCAATTTTATTAGTTGTTTGAAGTATCACAAGATATTGTTTCTTGAATGAGATACTATTAGTTTTTAATATTACTAGTTGTTTAAATTATCACGATTTATTCTATCTTCAATCTATATATACCAGTAGTCAGTTATGAAGGATTCTGAAAGTCACTAGTTACATTAAACTAAGCTGCCAATTGTAAGTATTTAAAAATACTTATCATAAATGATCATTTAATGATAATTATCTTCGAAAATAAAAATTAATATATCTAATAATTTTTTTTAAATATTAAAGAAATATATACTTAAAATGATAAACAGGCATAATTTATACTGAGTACTACAAACATTCTATAAAAGTTATTTATAATTAATTCACTTATTTAAATTTAATTTGAAATTACATATGTATATGTCGTATGAAGTTTCCCTAATTTTCTCCGAATCTTTACCAAGTCCTAATTGTCACTTTTAAAAAGTAGCGAGTAAAGGACTCTTATGATTTTTTATTTATTTGAGTATAAAAAAAATGTTTTTTTATATGAGTAAGGTCATTAAAAGAAGAGGTAGCGTAGTGTGTTACAACTTCAATTGAAAAGTAGTCAAGTAGCATCGTTGAAAAAATACTTAATTTTACCCTTCTATACCTCAGATGATTAACTTTATTTTAGATTCATTCACTTAAAAATCTGGCGACGCGTTTTAAACATTTCGTTTTTTTTTAATAAAAGACTGAAACTGTCTATGCTCCCTTTTTTTAGTTGAAATAGTACAAATAAACCAAGTGAATGAAACTTTATCGCACAATTATACTTATTTTATGCTTCTCAAAATAAATTAATTGAGAAATAAGGATGATTGATTTGTCAATAGAATAAGAAGACAAAATGTAGAGAATTTAGTGATACGAACATCTGGCACGTAGTAGGTAAGGAGTCACTTGAAGCGTCCCCCTCCCTCTCGATGTGTAGCTTGTATAACGTTGCGAGCGCTGGCTGCTAACGCCTTCTTGTGGCTTAAAAGCGTTAAGCTAACGCTTCGAAATGCCTGTCCAGACTCTTTAGGGGTTTCCCTACCATTTGGTGAGATTGTAAAGTTTGCGTAAGCAAGTATTAAGGCGAGCTGTTGAACGCCGTAAATACCGCGTTGCGCGTGTAATTTTAATTTTTAATGTAATTTTAAATGCATATAGCTTAGTCAGTCTCAATTAGACCACCAACTATAAAAAAAAATCAAGTGAAATATTATAATATAATTTTAATATCAATGTCATGTAAAAATAAAAAATGTTTAATTCCAAATTACAAGGCGCCCTTTACAAATGTTTTATAGTTCTTAATATTTGTTTTTGAACTGTTTTAACTACAAGAAATGCTCTTAAAGACGTATAAAATTACATGGTGCAGCACTCAAATACGATCAAATAAGAGATAAAAGAAATGTTTGTAAAAAGTTATAATCGATCTGATATTTCCATATTTTTTATGTATCTTTTTAACTTTTGTCGGAAAGGAAATATCTTCTTCCTTTAACAGGAAAAGAAACATATGGGGGTAAAACGTAGCATATACAAAAAAAAGGGTTGGTTTGAATCTGTTGGAAAAACTTGTGTTATACCTTCAGTCCAATTCTCATACGAGAAGACACAGGGTAAGAGAACCCCCCTCCCCCCTTCAAAGAGAATTTTGATAAAATGGTAAAGTTTTATTGTGTTGCCTGCAATTTCTGTCCCGAGGAAAAAAAAAAAAACTAGGTTAGCAGTTTTGGCGGATTTGGAGGGAAGAGCATTCTTCAAGTCCACTCTGCCCCCTCCCCTACCTTGGCCTCCCTCCATTTCTTTCTGAAGTAAGGATAGTGGGCAAAGTATTGAGATGTCAGAAGAAAGACCCTTACCATCTCCGAGTCTTGTATAGAAATAAAGAAAAAAGTTTTTATTTCAAGTTAGATCTGAATGGCAAGAGGATTGAAGTGAAATTTGCATTCTTTCCAGTTTTTTTGATCAAGATACAAAATCTTGTAAATTCTAAACTATGCCCCCTTTTATTCTCACTTGTTTTTTGTTTTTTTTAAAAAAGTTCTAACTTTTTTTTTGAGAGTCCGTTTGAACCACCCAAACCCATCTCGTAGTTTTTTTTCTGAAATATCCTCACCTCCTCTTTTCCCCCGGTAAAATTCTGTAACCAAATAACCTTAAAGTTTTCCTCTCATGCTTACCCTTAACTCTTTCTACATCGAAGAATAGAGCCTCTATTCTTAAGTCCGCTTTATTCGTGGACAACCCCCAAAAAAAACAAAAAAAAAAAAACTTATGTTGAAAACCATAAAAATAAATCTTTTAGTACTAGAGGCTTCTGTGTGTATATACTTTTCACATTATTCTTTATAAAAAAGAATCTCGGATAAAAAAAGGGACTTCTTTAATATTACTTTATTTAGATTTTTGTCTTGACTCTTATAACGTTGTATATTGTTAGAGAATGGGGAAAATAGTTTGTTTTTTTTTCTTTTAAAAAAAGACTTTCCCCTAAACAAGTGAATTGTGTAAGATTTATGGAAATGAATAAATAAACCAATGTTGAAAATTTATTGAGATATACTATCTTAATTAAGAGCTTTACTATATTTATAGGTGCATTATCATAAGAGAGCTCTTCTGAACTTTTGAAGTTTAGTTTTTATATTTAAACATATAGCAGTCAAAAAAATACATCAGTACTTGTTAAATTCTAGCACAACTTATGCCTTGGTTAGATGGAGATCAAGTTATGTTAAATATTTGTGTATAAAAAATAATGAAAACAGAAATTAATAAAAGCAGTCAACATATTATATGATGTATTGATGCGGTGGTTACATTCATTCAATAATTATTTTATACAACAATAAAGGTATAAAATAAATTTAAAAGTAAAATAAAAGTTGTAAACATATTCCCATTTAAGTCAGAGATTCTGTGCATACCGGCGTTCCTAAACCATTTCATGATGAAAGTCATTTACAATTTTGTACGACTGCTTAAAGTAATTGAGAATAAAGACTAACCAAAAAAATATACTGCCAATTAGTGTGGCACATAGCTTCCTCGCATCCTATCATGTACTTTATTGTTATATTAACATTAAAATTATTGTTATATTACTTTATTGTTATATTGTTTGTCTACGATTGATACGAAATATAAACATTATATCTCTGTTTAGATGCGTAGAAAGTGATTATTTACGTACTTGTATTCATTGCGCATGCGCGTCTCATAGTTCTGAATAATTCCTCTTCTTTACCACGCTAGCGCGGTAAAGGAGAGGAATTCTTCAGCTTTACGCATGATTAGCAAGTTTGTTTACATTTAACAAAACTAATTTGCTATTCTTTTATTAAAGTAACTGTTTATATCGAGTTTTTAGTGAAAAACACTGAATGAATCAAGTGGCTTTGACGAAAATGTAGAGAATAATACTCCTCCAGAAATAATTAATTCGGCAAAAAGTACAACTCAAGACTAATGCCATCTTTATCAAGAGAAGAGATACGAACTTACATACAGCAAGTTTATTTTTTTCTGTATTTATTATTTAAATCTATCAATCGTAGATAAAGTACGGTACGCAACTCGTGCGAAAACGGCATTTTGCATTGCTCGTGTGGTTTTACTACCCTCGCTGTCGCTCGGTGCAAACTCCACACTCGCATGCAAAATGCTACTTTCCGCACTCGACGCGTAATGTACTATTATTGTGTATAAACTATTTAACAGTTTTAGCGAACTTTAACACTTTATAGCGGTGTCGCTGTTGGTTTTACTAAAACATTGTATTTGAAAAAAATGTTTGTCTCATTGAATAGATAAAGTTAGATATTTTCCCGACCTCAAATTCCAATTTGAAATTTGAAGTTCACGTTTACGCTAGCGTTACTCGTAAACGCTTGGACGGATAACGTTGTCCGACGAACTCGTTCTGGGCATTGGTAAAATGAACATGTCTACCAAATTTCATCAAAATCGGTTGACATTTACTCAAATTATCGTCACACGTTTCATAATTCGCGGACACAGACCGACAGACAGCCGCGACACCAAAAATGTTCCCTGATGTCTGAAACGGATTTCTGTCTTGGAATTTTTAAAATCGGAGACATAAAAGTTTTTCGTTCTCAAAAGTGAACACAATGCTTCCATTACCTACGGTAAGCTCGGAAGTAAAATTGAATTTAAGCCTAATATTCCTTGGTCAAACTAGTTGTGGGAAATGTACCAAACTAATAAAGAATTAAAACTAAACATAATAGTCCTGGTCAAACTAGTTGTGGGAAGTGTACCAAACTAATAAAGAATTAAAACTAAACATAATAGTCCTGGTCAAACTAGTTGTGGGAAGTGTACCAAACTAATGAAGAATTAAAACTAAACATAATAGTCCTGGTCAAACTAGTTGTGGGAAGTGTACCAAACTAATGAAGAATTAAAACTAAACATAATAGTCCTGGTCAAACTAGTTGTGGGAAGTGTACCAAACTAATGGAAAATTAAAACTAAACATAATAGTCCTGGTCAAACTAGTTGTGGGAAGTGTACCAAACTAATGGAAAATTAAAACTAAACATAATAGTCCTGGTCAAACTAGTTGTGGGAAGTGTACCAAACTAATGAAGAATTAAAACTAAACATAATAGTCCTGGTCAAACTAGTTGTGGGAAGTGTACCAAACTAATGGAAAATTAAAACTAAACATAATAGTCCTGGTCAAACTAGTTGTGGGAAATGTACCAAACTAATAAAGAATTAAAACTAAACATAATAGTCCTGGTCAAACTAGTTGTGGGAAGTGTACCAAACTAATAAAGAATTAAAACTAAGTCTAATAGTCCTTGGTCAAACTAGTTGTGGGAAGTGTACCAAACTAATAAAGAATTAAAACTAAGTCTAATAGTCTTTGGTCAAACTAGTTGTGGGAAGTGTACCAAACTAATAAAGAATTAAAACTAAGTCTAATAGTCCTTGGTCAAACTAGTTGTGGGAAGTGTACCAAACTAATAAAGAATTAAAACTAAGTCTAATAGTCTTTGGTCAAACTAGTTGTGGGAAGTGTAACAAACTAATAAAGAATTAAAACTAAGTCTAATAGTCCTTGGTCAAACTAGTTGTGGGAAGTGTAACAAACTAATAAAGAATTAAAACTAAGTCTAATAGTCCTTGGTCAAACTAGTTGTGGGAAGTGTACCAAACTAATAAAGAATTACAACTAAGTCTAATAGTCTTTGGTCAAACTAGTTGTGGGAAGTGTACCAAACTAATAAAGAATTAAAACTAAGTCTAATAGTCCTTGGTCAAACTAGTTGTGGGAAGTGTACCAAACTAATAAAGAATTAAAACTAAGTCTAATAGTCTTTGGTCAAACTAGTTGTGGGAAGTGTAACAAACTAATAAAGAATTAAAACTAAACATAATAGTCCTGGTCATACTAGGAAGAATTGATCTGATACTGATTGACATGGTAAAAATAAGAAAGATTATCGACTAAACCTCTCACTACTAGTGGATCCAAACCAAGTTTATTAGTCCTGGTCAAACTAATAAGGGCTAGAAAAGAGATAAAAATAATTCCTTAAATTCAGATATAGACACACCAATAGAGGCTGAAACTAATAGATTTGGTCAAATAAATAAAGATTTGCATCAACGAAAAATATTTTATCTACGATTGATACGAAATATAAATATTTTATCTCTGTTTATAGATGCTTAGAAAGTGATTCTTTTCGTAGTTGCGCATGCGCATGCGCATTTCATTTTTTTTTTTTTTTTTTGTGAGGAATTCTTTCCTTATCGCACGATTAGCGTGTTCGTTTACATTTAACAAAACTAATTTGCTGTTTGTTAAATTAAAGTAACCGTTTTTTTCTGTATTTATTATTTAAATCCAACAATCGTTGGTAAAGTACGGTACGCAAACTCGTGCGAAAACTGCATTTTGCTTTGCTCGGGTGGCAAAATATTACTTTCCGCACTAGACGCGTAATGTACTATAATAAATACATATTTAACTAAATTTAAATATTATATATTTACGTTTAATTTCTTATTTATTTCTATTTTTGTAGATCGAGGGAAAAACAGATCAAAGTTTGGACTGAACGAGTTAGATTCAAGTGGACTTGCCAAACAAAGAGGTATTGTACTTTCTTTTATTGATTTTTTGTCGCCTTATAATTATTTAAAACATAAAATAATCAACTTTGTTGGCTAATCCTTATAATTTTATTTGTACAAACATGCTTATCAAGCCCTAGCTTGACGAACGTACACACAGACCGACAGACAGACAGACACGAGACCAAAAATGTTCCCTGATGTCATGTGTGTGTGTGTTCCCTGTGTTTTATGTATTACCTATAATACATAAAATGTCTACTCTATTCAAAGATTTATTAGTGCGATACTCTTCAAAGTACGTTACTTACTTACTTTTTTAATCCTGGCCTTTTCTACCTGCGTTGTAAAGGCGTTACAAAAGGACTTCCAGGCAGTACCATCTCTAGAAATTGCTACAGCTCTGGACCATGTTGCGTGTTGGGCACTCAGGTGAGAGTTGATGTTGTCTGCCCAAGTCCTCACGGCCAAATTCCTAGATATCGGGCTTCTGACACTTGTGTGGGGTACCTCTCTTCTTCCATCCTTTGAATGGGGCCAAACCTCTTTAGTTGGCCATGCCTAATCTTGTCCGAGAGAGGTTCGATATTCATGGAGGCTCGGATCGTGGTGGTTCTCTTGAAACTGACATTTTTTTATAAATATGTTTGGGATATCGATAGCTAAACAACAGCGTTTTTTTTGGTCCGATACATCGATGTTTTCAATATCGATGTCCCTATTTTAAAGAACTAAACAATGTTACCGAATAGAAATGACCAGGAATAGGTTAAGAAGATTCATCTTGGTAATTTTCGGTTATCGTATTACATTTAATCCATTTCACAATTACCATATTCTTAATAAAGATGGATAATATGAAGCATTCTATGAGATAACGTTGCTCTACTAATAATCAGTAACCGCGCAGCCATTATCTAATTTACACTATCATCACTGAATTAACCGTGTCGTTTATTTTATAGGTTGGAAAGCTTCTTAGTTCTGTTTTAACAACATTAATTATTTTAAGGTGAATAAAGTGGGTCAGATTGGGAATAATGGGCGCGAGGTTTAAAGGCAGCTCTGTCGGTGGCTGTCGTTACAAATTATTCATTGCCCCTCTACTTGCCTCATGTTGGTTCGGCCCCAACTATAGGGGGATAAGCTGAGGCAAAGCTACCTTGTGCCTCACAACAAGCTCCCCGAGATCGTGTTATACTGAGCAAATTGACTCCTACCCAAACTATTCATATCTTGAATAATGGTCCCCCTCTACTACACACATTGTATCGAGCTCAGCTTATTAATTAATAATTAACTGGCGTACCAATTCTCTCCCGTTCTATTCTTCTTGCTTAAGTTATATTTTCTTCTAAAACTTTTCTTCAAATTTAGAAATTCTACTTATTACGATGATCATAAATCTCTTGTTTTTCCGGTCGAAGGGACGAAGGGTTTGAAGTCGGACGTATTTTTCCAATAATGGAAGCACCTTTAGGGGTGTGGTGCATCATGATGTTAACTGCAAGTTACAACAAGACATAGAGCTTCTAGTTTTATAAATTTATTTGACTAGACGACCCGCTGACATCACCTTCAATGATATTATATTATATTTGCATTTCAAACCTCTTTAATTAATTATCTTAAATGTTTTTATTTTTTTTATTTTAAATACTTAATGCAGGAAGTTGTTTAATTAAAGTTGTTTTCTTTTGTAATGTAATGTTTGTTGGAGTGGGGAATTTGGAGGATTAAGTTAATGTTGAAAGAAGAGAAGTAGTAAAAACGCTGTATAACTTCCGTTAACTCCCCATTTTTTTTATTCGTTTGGATATCTTTAAATAAGAATAGTTATTAATGAAGATTAATGCTACAAATGCTTTCTTTTCCATGGTCTTTTATTAGAGGGAGGTATCTTGTGAAGGAAGTCTGTTTAAACTATGTCGATGCTGGTCTATAGAAAGGTAAAGAACATGGAGTTGTTGGTCCTCCGGGCCGGAACCGCCATGTTTGTTTATCTTTCAAGGCGTGCGGTATGACGAAGTCAGGCGTGTTGACACTAAATCCCCCCTTCCCATCTCTTATAGCCTTTAGTAGAAGAGGAGAGAAAGAGAGGCCTTGCCCTTAAGGCAGATTCTTAGCCTGATCTCCCTCTTGAACACTGTTTACTCTTTGCCACACTTTGAATCCCCGCTCCCCTATCTGACTTTTTTAAGCTTTACCTCCAGTTCTCCGAAAACTGTTTATCGATTGGTCTGCAAACTCTTCTTGTTGACCTCTTGGAGTTTAGAAGTTAACTGAAGTTGCTGAGGGAACATGATGGCTTTGTTTTTAATCTGGGTTTGAACTAAAAGTCAAAAATTGGCAACCATTATTATTATTAAATGAACTCAATATATACCCAACACTACTGAGCGAAGTTTTAAAGTTCTATTCCAGGTTATACTTTTTTTTCGCGTGTTTTAATTAAGAAAATATAGATTAAGAAGCTAGGTAATGAGACATACATCTTGATCACTCAATATTAGTTGCGTCTCCGATTTCAAGACAGAAATGGGTTTTAGACATCAGGGAACATTTGTCTTCCTTGTCGGTCTGTCGCTCAATTCTTGCGAACCAACAACCAACATATTGTAAAAACGAATTGTTTTGTTAACACAAACTTCGTACTTTTACTTCCTTTAACCTTTAATACTTAAAGCAGAGTCTTAACAAATGTTAAATAAAAACTTCAACCTTTTATTATCATAAACTTTATATAATTAAAGAATGAACTTAACACAAGAACTACAAACATAAAAAAATTATCTAGGACAAAAATACAGTAACCTTCCTTGGTTAACACTAACTCTAAATAAATACCCAAATCCTCTAGGTGGACACAAAACCAAATTTTTCAAACCAATTTGGTTGGTAAAACATAATTAGCCCATTGTTGGTCTCTGTTGGTCACTGTTTTACCTTCTGCGCCTATTTGTTCCTCCTTCATTTATTTTCACCTATATCTTCAAAAGTAATCATCTGATTTTTATCTGAAATTTGGATGGTTTGTTAAAAGTAATAATTTCAATCGTCTGTGCTCTTTAAATTTTGCTAAATTATTGATACTTTTAATTCATGTAATCAAAATAATTTTAACATATTTGAAAAAACGGGGGAAGATTAAAATAAATTGACAATCATTGGTTGTAATAGCATAAAATCATTAAATTATACGAAATAGACCGCGAGGAAGCTTTGTGCCTTACTACTTGGGCAGACTATTTTTATTTGTGTCGAAAACATAGTAATTTCTTTTTCGGATCAGAGCATATTCTCCTATTGTTGTTATAATGCATAGTTTATTAATCTCTATTTCCTTTTAGACATTTTGAAGTTTGAAGTACCTTAAAATGATTATGAAAATAGTAAATTTACATTCTTCTAATTAGCCTTTGCTATTTAAATTAGATTCCTTTCTAATTCCCTTCACTGATTTTACTATCAATGAAAGTAATTAAAAAACAAATTTTCAAAAGATTCTTTAGTTTATTAAAAAGAAGAAAATGCGAATATAAATGTAATTAAAAAAAAAAAAATCAATATTGATACAGTATTGTCCTCCTCTATTATCTTAAAAGTAATTAATTCTAATAAAATTAAGTCCTTAGAGCAGTGTAAAGTCTGCAAAGTTGAAACTCGTTATGGAGTGGAATATCTTGGAAGGTCGTATTCCGAATTGAAAATTTGTACTAACGAAGTTGTTGGTCGGCTACCTCCTTCCTGCCTATTTGTCTTTAATAACACTGCTCCTCGATTCCATCTGGCAGTGGGTAGACAAGTATTTTCTCATTGTCTCTTGGTTTTTAATGAAGATTCGATTATTAGCAGGGGGTGAGAGTTGTCTCGAGGATTTTATCGCCTTGGAAAGTCCCCCAAGGCGTCCCTTGAAGCCCAATTCTTTTCTCACTCTTTTCCTCTTAATTTTATAATTCTCAAACTCTTTTTTTTAAACCTCCTTCCCTTATTAAAAACCACTCTTAAGCTTTCCCCTTTCCAACCTCGTTTAAAAACCTTCCCCTTGCCCCTTTTGGTTAACTTAATTAATCAATTACTAAGAATTATAACAATCCCATTGGCTCAGCCTTCCGTCGTTAATTCAAGACCATTGTTTCTCTCCCAACACTGTTTACTCAAAACCACAGCTTTATTAATTCTACTTCTTACCCTCTTCGTCACTAATAATTTAATTATTTTTAATTAATAATTTGTAATTACCTTTTTTTATCCATCTAAAGCTCTGGTATAAAATATATTTTTAACGATGAATCGTTGTTTAATTACAAGTTTTATCTCATTAGGATTGAAATCCGTCTTATAATCTTTTAATCATTGTTCATTATTGATATTGTAATAGAAGTAGCTACCAAGCTAATTGCCGCAAGTTAGTAAATTATCAATTAAAGTACTTAAGCAATTATTTTACTAAAATATGGTGATGAAGATAAAGTTACGTTTATAAATACATACTTGGAAGAAGCAGAAGAATCATAGACAAGAGATGGTGTAAAACCAAGCTTTAAGCACAACCTTGAAATTGTCTACTAGCATATTTTAGAGTTCTCGGTAGGAATTTTATTTTTATTTTTTTTTTTTTTAGATATTGTCAAATAATTATTAGGTTTATTCTAATTAATTAGAAATTCAATTTTTAAGTTTTTGGTAGTTTTCATACTACGGAAAGTTAAATTTTTTAATTTAAATCAAATTATAATTATTATTAACTACGGGAAACAGACAGTGAAAAATACACTCCTGTGCCGGGATCCCGGCACAGGAGTGTATTTTTCACTGTCTGTTTCCCGTAGTTAATAATAATTATAATTTGATCTAATTAATTAGGTTTATTACTTTTTCTTCAGGCAAAAAACTTCGCCGTTTAACAAAATATAAATGTAACACCGTATATTATTATTTAACCTATAGTAATCACTAACCTATTAAGAGGCGCACCATGTATGCATACATGGTGCGATTTGTTGTACAATGAGATTTGAACAACTTCTTCAAAATAAACTAAACAGGTTTCATAAATATTATGAAGTTGTTCTTCAACTCGGTTGTACAACCAGGTTTTACAACCGATTTGAACAACTTCAAAATAAACTAAACATGTTTCATAAACATTATGAAGTTGTTCTTCAACTCATCTCTACTTGGTTTGTACTACAAACTATTGGAGCCTTTACACTCTGGACACAGATCAACCTGCAAAAATACATGAAAAGGTTTTATAGAGGAAATAATTAAATAATGAATACTTATCTAATGCGCTGGCAGTATATTATTAGAATATTGCTCTCGGAAACTAAGACTAATATTTAGTCTCTATTTAGATTGTCCTTGTATACGAATCCATTTTACCTGTTAGAACCTAGGTAGATCAAATTTAAATACATTTAAAATATCCTATTGATTATACTCAACATTATATTTTTCCATTACAATAATAATAATAATTACAATCCGTGGAAAGCTTAGGCCTGCCCAAGAGCTAATCAAACATAGTGGGTGATAATGGGGTTGGCTTGTCGCTTCATCAACTGATATAAACCGAATAATTCGCATTCGCATACATATTCCCACTATTTACTTTAAATATGTTCTAAAAGTACTGCTTTCTTAGTTTCCCACTATTTACTTTAATTATGTTCTAAAAGCACTGCTTTCTTAGGTTCCCACTATTTACTTTAAATATGTTCTAAAAGCACTGCTTTCTTAGGTTCCCACTATTTACTTTAAATATGTTCTAAAAGTACTGCTTTCTTAGGTTGGGTGAATAATTTATCTTTCTTTGTAATACTATCTTTACAATATGTTAAAAAAGAAAAAAAAATAAAACAATTCTTACCTCTCTTTGCCTCAGCCTTATACTTCAGGATTAGTGTATTCTTATCCTGAAGTGGAAAACGTAAAAGCATAGTCTTAATGATAGATATCAAAGGTTTTTAATAAGGGTAACGAGGGATCAGTATCAGTATATATCTGTCAACTTTAAATATATTGAAAATCTTGGGCTCGTATTTACTTAGGTTATTACTAGGAGGCTACACATCCCAATTGGGCTACGAACCAATGGTGTTGGTGTTACGCCCATTGGTTCTTCATCTGATGGATCTTATTCCTTCATTCATCTCTATAGAGATGAATGAATATGTATCTAGGCCCCAATCCCAGGGTACATGGCCCCTGGGCAGAGCATTTTTAAGGCGCTCCTTACTACTTTGGGCGACCGAGGGGATGGAGGGTAGTTTCCGGCGTTCGAAAAAAAAATTGGACAGTCAGCAATTTACGATGGATTCGGATTTTTTGTGCCCTGGTAATTTGCCCACTATACCCCTTAGGAGGATCAGGGGCTGTCTCTATACTATCACTATCGTTTATTGGTTTCCCTTAAGCCCATTTGTTCGTAGTCTTTTCACAGATTCGTCTCTGAGGTCTGGTTCCTCTTATATGCCAACAGTCGAAAACTCTCCTTTCCATTCGATCGGTTGGCATAGGTTTCACATGTCCCTATTGTCTTAATCTCATTAACTTTATCTGTTTTAATAGGACTTCTAGTTGCAATTCTAGTAACTTTTGATTTCTTCTGCTTCTCCACTGTTAAATTCTTAACATATTATACTAGTTCTTATTGGGATATAAAATTCTGTTGGAAGACATAAATTCCCACCTGTCTTAACACCTCTCGATATAATTTGGTTAACCGATGTTATTAATCACTCTCACGAAGAGCTGCTCTCTTAAGAATAAAGCTTTATTTTCTTATACGCGATTCTAGCGATATACGCTCAAGCGATAGTCGTCCAGCGACTATCGCTGAGGACTCCTCTTCTGAGTTTAAATGTTCGTTTTCCTAGCTGAACATACAAACTCTAAATAATTTTGTGCCAGCGACCAACGCTCAGCGATTAAAATCTCAGCGTCTATCGCTGAAGTCGAGTCTAGGAAAACGTACCTTAATCCCTATAATAAATTAGGAATAGTCAGATTAGGTTTTTACGTAATATTGTATTTGATATTCCTGCGTAAGATCGCCCCTTATCTTATTTTAATTATGGGCTTCATTTTCCATCAAAATATTCATCAGTTATTTTATTTTTAAAGGGAACTACGTAAAGGAAGAAGAAACAGAAGATTCTTTAGTAAAATCCTGTTCATTATTAATGAAGAATCCGGATAAAAGAGATGGCTTTGTTTATCTCTAAAATTCACCAAGAATCTCTTTGACTTATAACTCCTTGGCGAACTAATTAAATATAATAAAATATATATTAGAACAGTTGATTAGTTCCCTTTGTATAAAAGAACTATTTATTTAACTAGGTTTTCAAAAACCGCATCTGATTGTAATCTTTTTATGAAGTATTTTTCTTGTTTAAATATCTCTGCAATATTAAGTATGAAGTTAACTCACTAAAAAAACATTTTAAGTCAATTAATTGTTTTCTTTTTCAAATCCTTTTTCTTTAATTTACAATTCAAAAAAAAAAAAAAAAAAAAGGATTGGAGGCGAACCTATGAAGATTATTTTATTTTTATTGAATTTTATTCCTTTCATTTTACTCAATGGAAAAAAAAACTTCTGAACAAATCTCTTTTTTTATTATATAAAGTTTTTAACCCAGCCTTACATAATATTTTAATAAGGGAAGAGTGGAAGATGGCTTTTATATTAGAATTGGCTTTAGACTTTAAGAGTTTGAGCTAAGTTTGATTTCTAATTAGTGCTGTAATTCAAAAAGGATCCAAGTTTCCGAGTACCTCTACCTGCTTCTTATTCTTGGGCTTTTAGATAATACTTTTTTTTTTAATTTTCAAACCTTAAAAGAATATTGTTTTAGTTCTTTCTTGATTATCCTTAAACTCGAAAGAAAGGGAGTTGATTCACATGCATGTGGTAAAGTTTAAGAGGTTATAAATTTGTTTGAATTTACTATGATTGAAAATTTCCTTTGCTAATTCATTAAATTAACTATTGTTAGTTCGTTAAAGCATTTGTTCGGTTTAACGAATCTATAACCTGAATTTAAGCCGTTTAAGCTGGTAGTTTAACCTGACCTGAAGCAGTAGCTACCAGCAACATATTATGTGAGGGATTTTTGTTCATCGGTGTTTTTAATAAAAAGGCATTAATTTCTCCAACTTCAGTTTTAACTTCATTTTTCCAATTTCCAGTTCCTATTTTTAACGTGTGAGAATCGACTCTTAGTGCTTAATGCACTTTGATTTGTTTATTTTCCAATTTGTAATCTAATATAATAATGAAGAAGTCATTTGCATCTTGATTGTCTTGCACTACCGTGTGACGAATCTAAATCATTTAGAAGAGTCAGCGTCAAAGAATGTGTAAATTCAAATGTCTTTATATCATTACTGTGTATAGGCCATGTGACCAATGATGCATAGTTTTATCTGTGGTTAGTTTTATTAACCAGGATGGTTAATAAAATGGTTGTAATACAACCAGGAGGGGAGTCATGGTTACCGACCACATCTTCACAAAAGTGTGAAGATTTCGGTCCCTAACCCGGGTTTGTTCGATGGGCCTTCCTAAGTGGCCTGAGTCTTCGGGTCTAAAAGCCCCCCGGAAAAAAAATAAAAATAAAAAGCACCAATCTCTTTATTGTTTACTCAACTTTAAAGTAGGTACTACTCTACATTTAGGGATAATAATTGCTTGCTAAATTTAAAGCACTACTCCACATTTGCGAAACCGTCATCCCACAAACTGGTAATTTATCATTCTTAATTATTTACTCCTAGACCAGGAGATAGCGTGCAAAAAAAAATGTCTGACTAACATCAAGCTAGAATTTTGTGTACAAGTTAATCTTTAAGTGCCTTTTAAGAATATAAAGTCGACTAAGTTCATCTGCGGGACATAGCTTGGCAATAGGCATTTGAAAAAAAAAAAAAAAAAAAATGATGGAGAGCGGTCATGTCCCGCCAATTATGGTGGACAATGTGATTTTCATGATCCTTGTGAATGTGAATTATTTTGTAGACCGAAAATCAAGTTGATGTTTGTTTCTCCATTTGTATCAACTTTGAAGCACTGCTCTGCATTAGCGACACCTTAATACCATACTAGTAATTGTTAGGTGCAACGTTGCCGTAACATCAAACTCTTAATTGTTAATTCAACTTTAAAGCACTACTCTATATTAAGGGATACTCTAGTCCCAAAATATTAATTGCTTACTAAATTTGAAGAACCTCTCTACATTAGCGATACCGTGTCATCATACTCTTAGCTGCTAACTCAAAGACCAAAAAACAAAAAATGTTTCCCAATTATCCAAGCTTAAATCAATTACATGATATATCGTTTTTAGGTCAGTATTTGTAGTTGATTGTTCAAAAGAAAGGTTATAAAGATTTTTAGTACAAACCTTAAAGGGATATAACTTTAACTTAAGATCGTAACCTCTCTTTGAGGCCCTTTAAATGGAAACTCCGAAAAAGTATTTGAAAGAATTTAATTTATTCGACTTCTTGAAACTGGATGAAATGATTTTTTTATTATTGTCAACTTAAAAATATACCTAATTTTCATCGATTCTCTTCTTCAAGAGACCTGTTCGTTTTCTCTATTACTCTTTCTTATGTTTCATATTCTCAGTGAAAAGCTTGCGCTTTTCATCTCTCTTTTTCATTTCTCCCCCTGGCTTTCTGATTTAGTCTTCAACTAAACCTTAATGCTAGTTGTTTTTTTTTTGCAAAAAAAGATGGAGGAGCCCAAGACAAATTCAGAGAAAGAGTTTTAAGGCGACTAGGACCCAAATGTGTTGGTACAATGCCGTCGAAGGTGGCTGGGAATCTTCATGCATAATACATATAGGGAACGAGTTGGCGTGCATGGCAAGCCGTGCTTTTAATTCCTTGCGCTGTATTTGTAATGAAGCAACTTTATAAACAACTTAGATCCCCAACGAACAAAACTCTACGTAAAGCTTTAAATAATAGCGGCCTCTAGCTTAAGCCCCTTTACTCTATATAGACTATAGAAGAGGCATCGAGAAAAAACATATTCTACACAAAACTTGGATATCAACCCCCACCCAAAAGTCATCTTCTGTTACCTCCGAATTTCATTTATATTTAAATATTTAGTTTTCGATTATAAAGATATGGGTTTTTGGAGTACTAAAACCATTTGTTATTAACAATTAAATAGAATTTATTGCTGAAACTAGACATATTTTTAAGACAGTAAATATATACCTATGACCTGCATGTTATTTCTTTAATATAATCAACAAGCCTATATAGTCATATATCTAACACTTACACCTTTAGGACTATTTGTTCTATGTATTGCAGTGTAAAATTAAAATTTAGTTGTTTTTGTGTGTACAATACTCATGACGCAGTTAGAAATATACTTTGTGAAACAAATAATAAAAATATAATCTGTTATGGTTTAGATTAAAATTCTACTTTTAAATAGTTTATCCTTTGATATTTTTGCAAAGAAAGTATTAATATAGCGCAAAGTTTTAAATTTGAGATTTTTATTTATTTACATGTTTTAAATTCAACATGTGGTTTTTTATAAAATGTCTATCTGACGTCTGTTGTCTATGCATACGCTGACGTCTATTGTCTACGCAAACGCTGACGTCTGTTTCTATGCAGACGCTGACGTCTGTTGACTATGCAGACGTTGATGTCTATTGTCTGTGCAGACACTGGCGTCTGTTGTCTATGCAGACGCTGGCGTCTGTTGTCTATGCAGACGCTGACGTCTGTTGTCTATGGAGACGCTGACTTCTGTTGTCTATGCAGACTTTGACGTCTATTGTCTGTGCAGACGTTGACGTCTATTGTCTATGCAGACGTTGACTTCTGTTGTGTATGCAGACGTTGACGTCTATTGTCTGTGCAGACGTTGACGTCTATTGTCTGTGCAACGTTGACGTCTATTGTCTGTGCAGACGTTGACGTCTATGGTCTATGCAGACGCGTGGATACTAAACAACTGGTCCTCTTTCTATTAAATTTGACGTATATAATCAATAAAATTCATATCCTGAAAAGAAAAGAATCTGGTCTCAAAGTTTAAGGTTGCTGTTTCCCAAAAAAAAACATGGAAATAAATTATTTCTTGAAAGCAGTTTCGTTAATTTTTATTTAAAAAAATGTAATATTAGACCTGAACGTCTCACTTGTATTCTTCATGAAACAAGCGTTTGAAAAGTACTCCCAAGGAATTTATATTAATTTAAATAATTATTATATTATTTAATTAATTATTAGTCTCAATCACATTTATAAGTTTTAAATAATCATTTAGATGTCTAATTAAAAGAACAAAGAAAACAAAATTAATTAAATAAACCCTGATTTTTTAATACACAGATACTTTGTTATTTTGCATTCAGGTTTTATATATATATATATATATATATATATATATATATATATATATATATATATATATATATATATATATATATATATATTAACTTACGAATTTTTTTTATTTATTGGAATAATTTTTAGAAGTTTTATATTTTTAAATAATTAAATATTGCAGCAATTGAAACAAACAAGATCTAAAGTTTTATCTGTTATTTTATAATTTGTATCTTATAAATAGAAACAAAATAAAATAAAAAGAGAATACTTTAGTCAAGTTTATTTTGTTTCTTTACTTTTTATTGCTTACCTTTTTTTCATTCTTGCGTTAATTAAAGTTTATGTCCAGTTAATTTTTCCTTTTTGTTCTTTCTTTTTTTACTTTTGGTTCCGTTTCACTTCTTTTTCTTAATTAAAACGAATTTTCAGACATTGGTTTATATATATATATATATATATATATATATATATATATATATATATATATATATATATATATATATATATATATATATATATATATATATATATATATATATATATATATAATATATATAATATATTATATATATATATATATATATATATATATATATATATATTTATATATATATATATATATATATATATATATATATATATATATATATATATATATATATATATAATACCAATTAAACTCTGTGATTATTATTTTCTGTTGAATCTCTTGAGAGCTAAATTTATAAAAAAAAAAAAAAAAAAAGAGTCTGTCCTTTAAAATAAAATATTTATATTTAATAAATTTTATTCTTATTCTAAAAATAGTCTATATTATCGAATATCAAACTCTTTAAAATGCCTACAAATGTGGCCAAAAGCACCATGAGGGTGCCTAGAAAGGGGTTACCTGGTGCCATTGACAAACATTTTGGGGGTGATTTTGAAATATTTTGGGAGAATTAATCTAATAATCTATATAAATAAATTTCCTCACTACTAATAGTAGGAAAAGTATTGTTTTTTGTATCAATTGACATTAGTTTATGTATGTACCGTAAGTTCATAATCATAAATGAATATTAATATTACAGTATGATAGTGATGGTATGAGGCATGGCAAACGGAAAAACGTAGCTTTTATCCTGGTGCTATAGGCCAACACGAAAATAAAGCTAAGGCCTAGCGATTATTTAACATTTTAAAAATTTAAATACAAAAGTTGTAATTTATTACTGGAGTTCAGATTTTGATAATTTCTTTTATTGCTCTAAGTGATTTTTTTCACGAATTATGATGTTTGGAAGGTACTAGGCCTTTAACTTCAAATTTAAAATGCATATTTTGATCATTAATGCGTGTACCGGCGGAAATACATATTATTGCATTTTTTTAGAGAAATTCCTATAAAGGTGCTTACAAATATTTTGAAAGCACCTTTTGAGGATTAGAGATATTGACTGTCTAAAGAGGAAACAACATTTGTTACCTTTCACTGTTCGGCTTCTTTGGCCATTCCGAAGACGAAGATTGCCCTTAACATCCGCAAATTAACACAAGGATTGGCATTCATCGGAGCCCAATTCGGAAACCTTCCAAATATTATTATCCTGGAGACTCGTTGTATAGAGCTGTCGAATGCTTTAGCTCTCCTCGAGGGGCTTAAGGTGAAGAAAGGTTGGCCATAGGTCCAATTCCTTCCCTGAATTCTTTAACTAATTTTTAAAAAATCTTGTATATCGAACTACTAGGAAATTGAAGAGAAGGACTTCCTACCTTTTCTGGATGTGGTAGTGACGAAGAAGACCAACGGAACTCTAGGACATACCGTCTACAGGAAGCCCATGCACACGGATAGGTACCTCAATGCAGCGTCACGTCACCATCCGACGCAGAAGATAGCTGTCATCCAATCTTTAGTTTCAGGATCAGTGACGAGATCTCATGGAAAGAAGAGAAGCAGTACCTCAAGTCAGCCCTGACAAAAAAGACTTCAAGAAGGAAGGCACACTGCCAACCATTCACCTCGAAGAGATCACCGAGGAACGCACCCCAGTAGAAAATACCGAAGATCACGGGAAGGCTTATCTCCCCTACATCGAAGGAAGAACGATGGATAAGATATGCTGAATTCTCAATTAGCATTGCATCGGTACCACATTCAACGCCCACATAACCATCAGAGGCCTCTTGAAATCGCCGAAAGATCACCTTCATCTCAAAACTTGCGGTGTCTACCAAATCCCTTGCAGTTGCGGCAAAAACTACATCAGACAAACCGTAAGACTGATTTCTACCCGCCAACAAGAACACGTAAGAACAGTGAAAAACACGATCACAGGTTAGCGATAGCTCAGCATACTGAAGAAACCAGCTATCTCATAAAGTTCGAAGACATACGAGTACTCACTTCTGTCAAAAGGTATCACAGTAGGGTGGGTGGTAAGTGAGGCTATTCCGATCGACAAACAACCAGAGAACTTCAACAGAGAGGAAGGATTCAATCTTTCCCGGACCTAGAAACCTCTGGTTAGCACCTGTGCCAAGCAGAAATCAAAAAGCGGCGTCACGGTCACTTCCCGACGTCCCGCTCTACGAAGGCAGCACCTGCCCGATTGCGTCATTCAAGAATTCAAGAAGGATTAACCCGACTCAAGGAACCCCTGGGGAATACAGGTATAATCTGCGTTCCAGAAAGCTAGTATAAATACGCTGTCCTACACTCCACTTGTCAGTAAGTATTGTTTCTGCTTTAAGTAAACATCACGATGCTCTACACCCCTGAAGACGCTTCCATTAGTGAAAGCGAAACGTCGGACTTCAACTTCTGCGTGACGCGGATTTCACCTGAAACCCAAGCTGTTTATTACGAGTCTACGCGTGGAAGAATACGCAAGTTACCCTAGTGTTGCTATATTCCGGATACAAAGCGACAATTTTTGTCGTGCAAGATGCGAGTATTGCAGGTTTGTTACAGCTGAGGAAATTTAAGGGATTCTTTTAAGAATCCTTGAAAATCGAACTACATCTGTGTGTTGCTATGTTCCGGATACAAAGTGACAATTTGTGCTGTACTTGGTTTGAGTAATTGAGGCTTTTAGGAATTTATTTATAGATGCAAGAAAGAAATAGAGTTTACTAAAACTATCACCTGTTTTATGTTATAGAAACTATTCTTTATAATAAATTAAAACTGTCCTAATTTATTTATTGTTTGATCCACTATCTCTGTTACATATATATCACGGGCCGAACGATCTTTTATTGGGTAAAAATGTTCAATATTTTGTTCGTTTAACAGCTTTTTGAACATCAGTGCCAGTGCCTTTCCAGAAAGAATAGAATCAAGTAAAAATGGAACGCTATTATAGCTTTATGACAGAGATGTAAACTTAACTGTGTAAACTTAATTATTCAACTCAAAGATAAAAGTAATTTGATAGTCTTTCAGTCTAATGCATTTTTGAATCACTCCATTTTAATATATCATTATCATTATGTATCTTCATAGCCCAGTACAAATAAGACAGAAAAAGGGCCTAAAGGGGGGAAAAATTAAATACTAAACTTTCTTTACACCATCGTTTAGAAGGTGTTTAGGGAAGCATTTTCCATATTATCATATCGAGTGCCACCGCTTGCTTCCCCCACCACCCCCTATTTTAGACCCAAATTTGGCCTATTCACTGTAACGCCAATATCTCCATAACAAAGAGTGATAACGATGTGCGGTGTTTTTTAAAGTCTTCTATACACTGTCCTCTTTAATTTGATACACATATCAATATGCTTTTTGCAGTAAAAATGTACCAAAAATTAATAAAATTGGTAAAAAATCGACATTTCTTTTTTCCACTCTGAACAATTTTGATAATAACTTTGTTCCACGGGGTCGGCACTAAAAATGTGGTGAAATAAAACGTGTAGCTTATTTTATTACCTATAATTCGATGTATAATTACGACATTTCTTTTTTCAACTCTGACCTATAGGTCACCTATAATAGGTCACCTAGGACCTATATTACCTAGGACCTATAGGACCTAGGAACTATAGGTCTTGGGTAATATAGGACCTTAGACCACAACCATCACCACAACCACAACCTCAACCACAACCACAACCTTAACCACAACCACAACAAATACAAATACCACAACCACAACCACAACCATGACCACAACCACTACCACAACCACAACAAATACAACTACCACAACCACGACCACAACCACGACCACAACCACAACCATAACCACAACAAATACCACAACCACTACCACTACCATAACCACAACCACAACTACAACAAATACCACAACCACAACAAATACCACAACCACAACCATAACCACAAATACAACCACAACCACAACAAATACAAATACCACAACCACTACCACAACCACAAAATATACAAATACCACAACCACAACAAATACAAATACCACAAAACAACCATGACAACAACCACTACCACAACCACAACAAATACAAATACCACAACCACGACCACAACCACAACCACAACAAATACCACAACCAGAACTAATACCACAACCACAACAAATACCACAACCACAACCATAACCACAACAAATACAAATACCACAACCACAACCGCAACAAATACCACAACCACAAAAACCACAACCACAACCACGACCACAACCACAACCATAACTACAACAAATACCACAACCACAACTACAACAAATACCACAACCACAAAAATACAACAACACAACCACAACCACAACAAATACAAATACCACAACCACAACCACAACCATGACCACAACCACAACCACTACCACAACCACAACCACTACTACAACAAATACCACAACCACAAAAATACACCACCACAACCACAACCATCACCACAACCATCACCACAACCACAACCATCACCACAACAAATACCACAACCACAACTACAACAAATACCACAACCACAAAAATACAACACCACAACCACAACAAATACAAATACCACAACCACAACCACAACTACAACAAATACCACAACCACAACTACAACAAATACCACAACCACAACAAATACCACAACCATAACCACAAATACAACCACAACCACAACAAATACAAATACCACTACCACAACCACAACCACAAAAAATACAAATACCACAACCACAACCACAACAAATACAAATACCACGACCACAACCACAACCCTAACCACAACAAATACCACAACCACTACCACAACCACAAAATATACAAATACCACAACCACAACAAATACAAATACCACAAAACAACCACTACCACAACCACGACCACAACCACAACCACAACAAATACCACAACCAGAACTAATACCACAACCACAACAAATACCACAACCACAACCATAACCACAACAAATACAAATACCACAACCACAACCGCAACAAATACCACAACCACAAAAACCACAACCATAACCACAACAAATACCAAAACCACAACTACAACAAATACCACAACCACAACAAATACAAATACCACAACCACAACCATGACCACAACCACAACCACTACCACAACCACAACAAATACAAATACCACAACCACAACTACAACAAATACCACAACCACAAAAATACACCACCACAACCACAACCATCACCACAACCATCACCACAACCACAACCATAACCACAACAAATACCGCAACCACAACTACAACAAATACCAAAACCACAAAAATACAACACCACAACCACAACCACAACAAATACAAATACCACAACCATAACCACAAATACAACCACAACCACAACAAATACTAATACCACAACCACTAACACAACCACAACCACAAAAAATACAAATACCACAACCACAACAAATACAAATACCACAACCACAACCACAACTACAACAAATACCACAACCACAACAAATACCACAACCACAACCATAACCACAAATACAACCACAACCACAACAAATACAAATACCACAACAACTACCACAACCACAAAATATACAAATACCACAACCACAACAAATACAAATACCACAAAACAACCATGACAACAACCACTACCACAACCACAACAAATACAAATACCACAACCACGACCACAACCACAACCACAACAAATACCACAACCAGAACTAATACCACAACCACAACAAATACCACAACCAGAACTAATACCACAACCACAACAAATACCACAACCACAACCATAACCACAACAAATACAAATACCACAACCACAACAAATACAAATACCACAACCACAAAAACCACAACCACGACCACAACCATAACCACAACAAATACCACAACCGCAACTACAACAAATACCACAACCACCAAAATACAACAACACAACCACAACCACAACAAATACAAATACCACAACCACAACCATGACCACAACCACAACCACTACCACAACCACAACCACAACTACAACAAATACCACAACCACAAAAATACACTACCACAACCACAACCATCACCACAACCATCACCACAACCACAACCATCACCACAACAAATACCACAACCACAACTACAACAAATACCACAACCACAAAAATACAACACCACAACCACAACAAATACAAATACCACAACCATGACCACAACCACAACCACTACCACAACCACAACCACAACTACAACAAATACCACAACCACAACCACAACTATAACAAATACCACAACCACAACAAATACCACAACCATAACCACAAATACAACCACAACCACAACAAATACAAATACCACAACCACAACCACAAAAAATACAAATACCACAACCACAACAAATACAAATACCACAACCACGACCACAACCACAACCCTAACCACAACAAATACAAATACCACAACCACTACCACAACCACAAAATATACAAATACCACAACCACAACAAATACAAATACCACAAAACAACCATGACAACAACCACTACCACAACCACGACCACATCCACAACCACAACAAATACCACAACCAGAACTAATACCACAACCACAACAAATACCACAACACAACCATAACCACAACAAATACAAATACCACAACCACAACCGCAACAAATACCACAACCACAAAAACCACAACCACGACCACAACCACAACCATAACCACAACAAATACCACAACCACAACTACAACAAATACCACAACCACAACAAATACAAATACCACAACCACAACCATGACCACAACCACAACCACTACCACAACTACAACAAATACCACAACCACAAAAATACACCACCACAACCACAACCATCACCACAACCATCACCACAACCACAACCATAACCACAACAAATACCGCAACCACAACTACAACAAATACCAAAACCACAAAAATACAACACCACAACCACAACCACATCAAATACAAATACCACAACCATAACCACAAATACAACCACAACCACAACAAATACAAATACCACAACCACTAACACAACCACAACCACAAAAAATACAAATACCACAACCACAACCACAACAAATACAAATACCACAACCACAACCACGACCACAACCACAACAAATACCACAAACACTACCACTACCATAACCACAACCACAACTACAACAAATACCACAACCACAACAAATACCACAACCACAACCACAAATACAACCACAACCACAACAAATACAAATACCACAACCACTACCACAACCAAAAAATATACAAATACCACAACCACAACAAATACAAATACCACAAAACAACCATGACAACAACCACTACCACAACCACAACAAATACAAATACCACAACCACGACCACAACCACAACCACAACAAATACCACAACCAGAACTAATACCACAACCACAACAAATACCACAACCATAACCACAACAAATACAAATACCACAACCACAACCGCAACAAATACCACAACCACAAAAACCACAACCACAACCACAAAAATACAACACCACAACCACAACAAATTCAAATACCACAACCATGACCACAACCACTACCACAACCACAACCACAACTACAACAAATACCACAACCACAGCTATAACAAATACCACAACCACAACAAATACCACAACCATAACCACAAATACAACCACAACAAATACAAATACCACAACCACTACCACAACCACAACCACAAAAAATACAAATACCACAACCACAACCACAACAAATACAAATACCACAACCACGACCACAACCACAACCCTAACCACAACAAATACAAATACCACAACCACTACCACAACCACAAAATATACAAATACCACAACCACAACAAATACAAATACCACAAAACAACCATGACAACAACCACTACAACGACCACATCCACAACCACAACAAATACCACAACCACAACCACAACAAATACAAATACCACAACCACAACCACGACCACAACCACAACAAATACCACAAACACTACCACTACCATAACCACAACCACAACTACAACAAATACCACAACCACAACAAATACCACAACCACAACCACAAATACAACCACAACCACAACAAATACAAATACCACAACCACTACCACAACCAAAAAATATACAAATACCACAACCACAACAAATACAAATACCACAAAACAACCATGACAACAACCACTACCACAACCACAACAAATACAAATACCACAACCACGACCACAACCACAACCACAACAAATACCACAACCAGAACTAATACCACAACCACAACAAATACCACAACCATAACCACAACAAATACAAATACCACAACCACAACCGCAACAAATACCACAACCACAAAAACCACAACCACAACCACAAAAATACAACACCACAACCACAACAAATTCAAATACCACTACCACAACCACAACCACAACTACAACAAATACCACAACCACAACTATAACAAATACCACAACCACAACAAATACCACAACCATAACCACAAATACAACCACAACAAATACAAATACCACAACCACTACCACAACCACAACCACAAAAAATACAAATACCACAACCACAACCACAACAAATACAAATACCACAACCACGACCACAACCACAACCCTAACCACAACAAATACAAATACCACAACCACTACCACAACCACAAAATATACAAATACCACAACCACAACAAATACAAATACCACAAAACAACCATGACAACAACCACTACAACGACCACATCCACAACCACAACAAATACCACAACCAGAACTAATACCACAACCACAACAAATACCACAACCACAACCATAACCACAACAAATACAAATACCACAACCACAACAGATACAAATACCACAACCACAAAAGCCACAACCACAACCACGACCACAACCACAACCATAACCACAACAAATACCACAACCACAACTACAACAAATACCACAACCACAAAAATACAACAACACAACCACAACCACGACAAATACAAATACCACAACCACAACCATGACCACAACCACTACCACAACCACAACCACAACCATCACCACAACCACAACCATCACCACAACAAATACCGCAACCAAAACTACAACAAATACCAAAACCACAAAAATACAACACCACAACCACAACCACAACAAATACAAATTCCACAACCATAACCACAAATACAACCACAACCACAACAAATACTAATACCACAACCACAACCATAACCACAACAAATACAAATACCACAACCACAACAAATACAAATACCACAACCACAACCACGACCACAACCACAACCATAACCACAACAAATACCACAACCACTACCACTACCATAACCACAACCACAACTACAACAAATACCACAACCACAACAAATACCACAACCACAACCATAACCACAAATACAACCACAACCACAACAAATACAAATACCACAACCACTACCACAACCACAAAATATACAAATACCACAACCACAACAAATACAAATACCACAAAACAACCATGACAACAACCACTACCACAACCACAACAAATACAAATACCACAACCACGACCACAACCACAACCACAACAAATACCACAACCAGAACTAATTCCACAACCACAACAAATACCACAACCACAACCATTACCACAACAAATACAAATACCACAACCACAACCGCAACAAATACCACAACCACAAAAACCACAACCACGACCACGACCACAACCATAACCACAACAATTACCACAACCACAACTACAACAAATACCACAACCACCAAAATACAACACAACCACAACCACAACAAATACAAATACCACAACCACAACCATGACCACAACCACTACCACAACCACAACCACAACTACAACAAATACCACAACCACAAAAATACACTACCACAACCACAACCATCACCACAACCATCACCACAACAAATACCACAACCACAACAAATACTAATACCACAACCACTAACACAACCACAACCACAAAAAATACAAATACCACAACCACAACCACAACAAATACAAATACCACAACCACAACCACGACCACAACCACAACCATAACCACAACAAATACCACAACCACTACCACTACCATAACCACAATCACAACTACAACAAATACCACAACCACAACAAATACCACAACCACAACCATAACCACAAATACAACCACAACCACAACAAATACAAATACCACAACCACTACCACAACCACAAAATATACAAATACCACAACCACAACAAATACAAATACCACAAAACAACCATGACAACAACCACTACCACAACAACAACAAATACAAATACCACAACCACGACCACAACCACAACCACAACAAATACCACAACCAGAACTAATTCCACAACCACAACAAATACCACAACCACAACCATAACCACAACAAATACAAATACCACAACCACAACCGCAACAAATACCACAACCACAAAAACCACAACCACGACGACGACCACAACCATAACCACAACAAATACCACAACCACAACTACAACAAATACCACAACCACCAAAATACAACACAACCACAACCACAACAAATACAAATACCACAACCACAACCATGACCACAACCACAACCACTACCACAACCACAACCACAACTACAACAAATACCACAACCACAAAAATACACCACCACAACCACAACCATCACCACAACCATCACCACAACAAATACCACAACCACAACTACAACAAATACCACAACCACAAAAATACAACACCACAACCACAACAAATACAAATACCACAACCATGACCACAACCACTACCACAACCACAACTACAACAAATACCACAACCACAACCACAACTATAACAAATACCACAACCACAACAAATACCACAACCATAACCACAAATACAACCACAACCACAACAAATACAAATACCACAACCACTACCACAACCACAACCACAAAAAATACAAATACCACAACCACAACCACAACAAATACAAATACCACAACCACAACCCTAACCACAACAAATACAAATACCACAACCACAAAATATACAAATACCACAACCACAACAAATACAAATACCACAAAACAACCATGACAACAACCACTACCACAACCACGACCACATCCACAACCACAACAAATACCACAACCAGAACTAATACCACAACCACAACAAATACCACAACCACAACCATAACCACAACAAATACAAATACCACAACCACAACCGCAACAAATACCACAACCACAAAAACCACAACCACGACCACAACCACAACCATAACCACAACAAATACCACAACCACAACTACAACAAATACCACAACCACAACAAATACAAATACCACAACCACAACCATGACCACAACCACAACCACTACCACAACCACAACCACAACAAATACAAATACCACAACCACAACCACAAATACCACAACCACAAAAATACACCACCACAACCACAACCATCACCACAACCATCACCACAACCACAACCATCACCACAACAAATACCGCAACCACAACTACAACAAATACCAAAACCACAAAAATACAACACCACAACCACAACCACAACAAATACAAATACCACAACCATGACCACAACCACAACCACAACCACAACCACAACAAATACCACAACCACAACTACAACAAATACCACAACCACAACAAATACCACAACCATAACCACAAATACAACCACAACAAATACTAATACCACAACCACTACCACAACCACAACCACAAAAAATACAAATACCACAACCACAACCACAACAAATACAAATACCACAACCACAACCACGACCACAACAACGACCACAACCACAACCACAACCCTAACCACAACAAATACCACAACCACAACCATAACCACAACAAATACCACAACAACAACCACAACCACTACCACAACCACAACCACAACAAATACAAATGCCACAACCACAACAAATACCACAACCAGAACTAATACCACAACCACAACAAATACCACAACCACAACCATCACACAACTATCACCACAACTACAAGCAACTACTCTAGCTATTGGCGAGCTGCTTAAGGGCTTCAAGGAGAGTCTTGAATCTCTCTCTACCATCTCGATTTCGACAAAGAAATACGGAAATAGAATTGAATTATGATATAAATCTTGACGGAAAGATATATATTGTAATTTTATCAATCATGTATTGGTATGTAAATCAATTAATACAGCAAATCTAGAGTTTGTTAAATCCTGTAATCAAAATAATTGGAAGCAGGTAGAAATAAAGTCCCCCACTTAAGGGTTAGTTAGGAAAAAAAAATTACAGGACCTAGGACCTATAGGCCCTAGGACTTATAGGGCCTAGGACATATAGGACCTAGGACCTATAGGTCTAAGGTCCTATATTACCTAGGACCTATAGGTCTAAGGTCCTATATTACCTAGGACCTATAGGACCTACGACCTAGGACCTATATGACCTACGACCTAGTACCTAGGACCTATAGGTCCTAGGACCTATAGCTCTAAGGTCCTATATTACCTAGGACCTAGATGACCTTGTACCTAGGACCTAAAGAACCTAGGACCTATAAGACCTAAAGGACCTAGGACCTATATGTCTTATAGGTCTTAGGACCTAGGTCCAATAGGTCCTAGGACCTAGGACCTATAGGACCTACGACCTATAGGACCTACGACCTAGGACCTATTGGACCTACGACCTAGGACCTATAGGACCTAGGACCTATAGGACCTACGACCTAGGACCTATAGGACCTACGACCTAAAGGACCTATAGGACCTATAGGCATTTAGGACCTATAGAACCTATAGGACCTATAGGTCCTAGGACCAAATGGACCTATAGGACCTAATGGACCTAGGACCTATAGGACCTAGGATTTATAGGACCTAGGTCCTATAGGTCTAATTTTTTATATTACCTAGGACCTATGGGACCTACGACCTAGGACCCATAGGTCCTAGGACCAAAGACCTATAGGTCCTTAGGACCTAGGTCTTATAGGTCCTTAGGACCTAGGTCTTATAGGTCCTATAGGACCTATAGACATTTAGGTCCTAGGACCTATTGGTCCTATAGGTCCTAGGACCTATTGGTCCTATAGGTCCTAGGACCTATTGGTCCTATAGGTTCTATAGGTCGTAAATGCCTATAGGTCCTTTAGTTCCTAGGACAGGTCCTAAGACCTATGGGTCCTAGGTCGTAGATCCTATAGGTCCTAGGTCGTAGGTCCTATAGGTCCTAGGTAATATAGAAACTTAGACCTATAGGTCCTAGGTCGTAGGTCATATAGGTCCTAGGTCGTAGGTCCTATAGGTCCTAGGTCGTAGGTCCTATAGGTCCTAGGTCGTAGGTCCTATAGGTCCTAGGTCGTAGGTCCTAGGTCGTAGGTCCTATAGGTCCTAGGTCGTAGGTCCTAGGTCGTAGGTCCTATAGGTCCTAGGTAATATAGGACCTTAGACCTATAGGTCCTAGGACCTATAAGACCTAAGACCTAAAGGACCTATAAGTCCTAGGTCCTTTAGGTCCTATAATACCTTTAGGTCCTGGGTCCTTTAGGTCCTATAGCTCCTAGGACCTAAATGCCTATAGGTCCTAGGTCCATTAGGTCCTATAGGATCTTTAGGTCCTGGGTCCTTTAGGTCCTATAGCTCCTAGGAGCTAAATGCCTATAGGTCCTATAGGTCCTAGGACCTAAATGCCTATAGGTCCTATAGGTCCTAGGACCTAAATGCCTTTAGGTCCTAGGTCCATTAGGTCCTGTAGGTCCTAGGTCCATTAGGTCCTGTAGGTCCTATAGGTCCATTTGTCCTTTAGGTCCTATAGGTTCTTTTGGTCCTCTTGGTCCTATAGGTCTTGGGTAATAGGACCTATAGGTTTTAGGTCCTAAGACCTATGGGTCCAAGGTCCTAGGTCATATAGGACCTAGGTCCTATATGACCTATAGGTCCTATATGACGTATAGGTCCTAGGTAATATAGAAACTTGGACCTATAGGACCTAGGTCGTAGGTCCTATAGGTCCTAGGTAATATAGGAACTTAGACCTATAGGACCTAGGTAATATAAATCCTAGGTCCTTAATGCCTATAGGTCCTATAGGTCCTAGGTCCTATAGGTCCATTAGGTCCTATACGTCTATTACGTCCTAGGACCTATGGGTCTTAGGTCCTAGGACCTATAGGTCCTATACGTCTATTACGTCCTAGGACCTATAGGTCTTAGGTCCTAGGACCTATAGGTTTTAGGTCTTAAGACCTATGAGGTCGCAGGTCCTATAGGTCGTAGGTTCTATAGGTCGTAGGTCCTATAGGTCCTAGGTAATATAGGACCGTAGACCTATAGGTATTGGGTAATAGGACCTATAGGTTTTAGGTCCTAAGACCTATGGGTCCTAGGTCGTAGGTCATATAGGTCCTAGGTCGTACGTCCTATAGGTCCTATAGGTCCTAGGTCCTATATGTCCTAGGTAATATAGAAACAGATTATAGGACCTATAGGTCCTAGGTCCTTTAGGTCCTTTTGGTCCTTTAGGTTCTAGAACCTATAGGTTTTAGGTCCTAAGACCTATGAGGTCGTAGGTCCTTTAGGTTGTAGGTCCTATAGGTCCTAGGTCGTAGGTCATATGGGTCCTAGGTCGTAGGCCCTATAGGTCCTAAGTCGTAGGTCCTATAGGTCCTAGGTAATATAGAAACTTAGACCTATAGCACCTAGGTCCTAGGTCGTAGGTCCTAGGTACTATAGGAACTTAGACCTATAGGACCTAGGTCCTATGATTCCTAGGTCCTATAGGTCCTAGGTCCTAAATGCCTATAGGTCCTAGGACCTAGGACCTATAGGTCTTAGGTCCTAAGACCTATGAAGTCGTAGATCGTAGGTCCTAGGTCCTATAGGTCTAAGTTTCTATATTACCTAGGACCTATAAGACCTACGACCTTTGGTGAAACTTTGAAAATCTTCCTCGTGAGCAGTAAATTATGAGAGCGCTTTGTATCTTTCAGCGGCATTAAAACCAATGTTTTCCTTTAATTATAAAAGGTACGAGGGAGGACAAAAGACAGATTCACCACCCTTTGCTTTGTATTTGGCATGCGCGCACATTATCATAACGCACTGAAAATATTGAGTTTTTTCATTCACTTTTTTCTCTTCCCCCTCTTTCACCCCTTTACTTGATATTTTAAAAACTGTCAGTACGAAAAAGGGGTTGGGAATGAAGGGGTGAAAAGGTTTTATCTTAATAGTACAGAAGATTTCGGTTAAATATTCACAGGCACAAGGAGTTAGGGCCGGGTGTTTGCTTCTTTTTTGTCTCTTCAAGTCATGCATGTCTCCCTCTTCTTGAATTGTTTGTTTTTCTAGAAACAACGCTATATCCATATTACCCCTTAAACGATTCCCAAATCAGTGAGCGAACAAGAATGAAGGAGGGGGCAAGGATATTTTAGTAGATTTTTACATCTCGTTAAAACCCATATTATTTGGGGCTTTATTTCTTGGGTCTCTATTTGGGGCTCGATTTATTTGATCTCTTTTTAGGAGTATCTATGAAGGAATCTTTTTTAGGTGTCTCTTTTAAGGGGTTTGCTTTTAAAGGAACTTCTATTTCTAGGGTCCCTTCTTAGGGGCTCTATATGGCCTCTTTTTTGGGTGACTTGTTAGAGGTTTCTATTTCTTGAGTATCTTCTTAAGGGATATCTTTATCGGAGAATCTTTTTAGGGG
This sequence comes from Gerris lacustris, assembly GCA_951217055.1. Taxonomy (NCBI): domain Eukaryota; kingdom Metazoa; phylum Arthropoda; class Insecta; order Hemiptera; family Gerridae; genus Gerris; species Gerris lacustris. Next base: position 52,623,791 of record OX578282.1, read on the forward strand.
TCCCTTTTAGAGGTATATTTTAAGAGGTCTCTTTTCTTCTTGAATTCCTAATTTTGGGCTCAATTTCTCTTTTTTGAACCATTCTCGACTGAGGGTAAAAAAAATAAACTAGATTGGCTGATAAAGCTCAACAAAATCAGCCATGTTTTACCACATTTTTTTTTGTCCATTTTTTACAATTTTCATCTAAACAATTGAAATTATAAAAAAAATTGCCGAAAATGGGCACAAAGGTGGGCGAAACATGGCTAATTTTGAAGGGCTTGAATAGCAGATTCTGAAACACTATTTATTAATTTGTTTTCGGCCTCGAAACGCCTTTTTTTCTATAAAATAAATCTCTCGATTTTGCGTTATATCAGGCTTCCTGGTACTGAGAGAAAAAACGGGCACTTAATTCACAATCAGCTCTTCAAGCCCGACAAAAATTATTTTTCACAATTTCCATGGGCTAGCCCGTCAAAATTGCCAAAAGTACGAGTAAATTTTATACAATCTTGGACGCCTCGAAGTTGACTCTTTAAGTTCTAAAAAGGACTAGGTTGGAAATGATTTTAAAGGCCAGACCTTTTAGGTTATAATAGAAATAAGGTGAAAAGCTGCGATTTTAAGTAAAGAATCAAAGCGATATTTAACTGTAAATGGTTGAGGAGCTGTCGTAGATTTGTTCTTATTAAAACAGTTACAGATTACAGCTGTAAGTTGATCGTTCTAGCAAATGGCTCTGGTCTGAATCAGAACTTTGTCAGAAGATGATAAAGATAATAGAAGCGGTGAAAGGTTGGAAAGCTGTGAAGAAGAGAGTTGTAGGGCTGTTCTAGGGCTGGGCCAAGGGCTACCCTACTTAGTCTCTCTATTCACGTCTCTTGGTTTTCTCCCTTAACGACTTCCTCACGCTACATCGGTAACTTGGCTTGAATTGAACGATAAAATTTGGCCCTTTTTCCTCCTTTTTTTTTTTTTTTTTTTTTTTTTTTTATCAACAATCAGGATCGGCTTTCGAAAAAAATCCTGCCCTACTGATCTGATATCTGAACCGCGATATAAACAGAATAATACTATAGTAGAATATTTTCTAAATATTTATAAAACATGAAGATACATACGAGTAGTATACTGATAGGCCAGTACAAATAAGCAAAAAAGGGGGGAAAAATTAAATACTAAACTTTCTTTACACCATCGTTTAGAAGGGGTTTAGGGAAGCATTTTCCATATTATCATATCGAGTGCCACCGCTTGCTTCCCCCACCACCCCCTATTGAAGACCCAAATTTGGCCTATTCACTGTAACGCCAATATCTCCGGAACAAAGAGTGATAACGATGTGCGGTGTTTTTTAAAGTCTTCTATACACTGTCCTCTTTAATTTGATACCCATATCAATATGCTTTTCGCAGTCAAAGTGTACCAAAAGTTATAAAATATGGTAAAAAAAATCGACATTTCTTTTTTCTACTCTGAACAATTTTGATAATAACTTTTTTCCACGGGGTCGGCACTAAAAATGTGGTTAAATAAAACGTGTAGATTATTTAATTACCTTTAATTCGATGTACAATATGTCATAGCAACTCTAATGCAAGAGGGGAAAAAAGCGGAAATAGCGGATGCGTGTAGTATGGAAAGCTGCTAATAGTGTTGACTGTGAACTCTATTTAGTCCAGGAAAATAAGGAATAATAGGGTAAATAATTTATAAAGTATTGAAACTTTGCGAAAAAACTCTTTAGGGTGTAGTAGTAAGAAACAGTAAAGTTCCCACCACTTGAGGGCGGGGGGGGGGGGGGGGGGTGGCCCCTCCCTCCTCCATAAAATCTAAAAAAAATATTTTTATAACCTTTTCTCGCAAAACAGTTTATTTTTTTGAAGAGAAATGTTTTTGACAAAAATATTTTCCCATAATTCTGCATAAAAAAGGTCCTATGCATGTTTAAAGTGAGACAAACCGAGATATTGTAGTTGGAAAAAGATAAAAAATTGTAAACCGCATTTCTGCGAACCAACATATCTTAAAAACTACTCTTCCGATTTTAATGAGATTTAAATCGTAGGTCACCATTAGGCAATTGATGGTCCCAAATAAGTTTCAACCTTATTTACACCTATATCTTCAAAAGTACTAAAATTTTAAACTTTGCACATCAACATTCTTTTAACTGTGATACTTTTGTGTGTAATTAAGTTTGTACATAAGTGCCTATATTAATTTGAATATTTTTCCGTTCATGTTAATGTTACTAACTTGTTTTTACTACGCCTACAGCAACTTCTAATTGCTGTAAATTTTATTATTTATCTCTCCGTCATTGTTGTTATCGATGTGTATGGTCCTACTTAAACCACTTTTAAATTTTATTGTGACCTTTAACCGCATGTAGTACAAACTGTGAAGCATGCTATAATTTGATAAAAAAAAAACCTGACACTGACACTGACCACACCACAACCACAACTACAACCTCAACCATAACCACAACCATCACCACAACCAAAACCACAACCATAACAAATACCACAACCACAAAAAATACCACAACCACAACTACTACAAATACCACAACAACAACAAATACCACAACAACAACAAATACCACAACCACAAAAAATACCACAACCTAAACTACAACAAATACCACAACAACAAATACCACAACCACACAACTACAACAAATACCACAACAACAAATACCACAACCACAAAAAATACCACAACAACAACCACAACCACAACCACAACAAATAACACAACCACAACTAATACCACAACCACAAAAATACCACACCACAACCACAACCACAACAAATACCACAACCACAACAAATACCACAACCACAACAAATACCACAACCACAACCACAACAAATACCACAACCACAACAAATACCACAACCACAACAAATACCACAACCATCAGCACAACCACATCACAACCACAACCACAAAAAATACCACAACCACAACAAATACCACACCACAACCACAACAAATACAAATACCACAACCACAACCATAACCACAACAAATACCACAACCACAACCACAACTACAACAAATACCACAACCACAAAAATACACCACCACAACCACAACCATCACCACAACCATCAAATACCACAACCATCACACCACAACCACAACCATCACACAACTATCACCACAGCTACAACAAATACCACAACCACAACTACAACAAATACCACAACCACAAAAATACAACACCACAACCACAACCACCACCTCAACCACAACCATCACACAACTACAACAAATACCACAACAACAACCACATCCACTACCACTACCACAACCACAACCACCACCACAACCATAACAAATACCACAACCAGAAAAAATACCACAACCACAACAAATCCCACAACCTCAACAACAACCACTACCACAACCACAACCACAAAAAAATACAAATACCACAACTACAACAAATACCACAACCACTACCACTACCACAACCACAACAAATACCACAACCAGAACAAATACCACAACCAGAAAAAATACCACAACCACAACAAATCCCACAACCTCAACAACAACCACTACCACAACCACAACCACAAAAAAATACAAATACCACAACTACAACAAATACCACAACCACTACCACTACCACAACCACAACCACCACCACAACCACAACAAATACCACAACCAGAACAAATACCACAACCAGAACAAATACCACAACCACAACAAATACCACAACCTCAACAACAACCACTACCAAAACCACAACAAATACCACAACCACAACCACAACCATAACCAAAACAAATACCACAACCACAACTACAACGAATACCACAACCTTAACAACAACCACTACCACAACCACAACCACAACAAATACAAATACCACAACCACAACCACAACCATAACCACAACCATAACAACAATAAATACCACAACCACAACTACAACAAATACCACAACCACAAAAATACACCACCACAACCATCACCACAACCACAACCATCACACAACTATAACCACAGCTACAACAAATACCACAACCACAACTACAACAAATACCACAACCACAAAAATACAACACCACAACCACAACCATTACCACAACCATCACCACAACAACAACCATCACCACAACCACAACCATCACACAACTATCACCACAGCTACAACAAATACCACAAACACAACTACAACAAATACCACAAACACAAAAATACAACACCACAACCACAACCACAACCATGACCACAATCACAACCACTACCACAACAACAACCACAACCACAACAAATATAAATACCACAACCACAACCACGACCACAACCACAACCATAACCACAACAAATACCACAACCACTACCACAACCACAACCACAACTACAACAAATACCACAACCACAACAAAAACCGCAACAAATACCACAACCACAAAAATACACCACCACAACCACAACCATCACCACAACCATCACCACAACCACAACCATCACCACAACCACAACCATCACCACAACAAATACCACAACCACAACTACAACAAATACCACAACCACAAAAATACAACACCACAACCACAACAAATACCACAACCACAACTACTACAAATACCACAACCACAACCACGATTACAACCACGACCACAACCACAACCATAACCACAACAAATACAAATACCACAACCAAAACCACGATTACAACCACGACCACAACCACAACCATAACCACAACAAATACAAATACCACAACCAAAACCGCAACAAATACCACAACCACAAAAATACACCACCACAACCACAACAATCACTACAACCATCACCACAACCACAACCATCACCACAACACATACCACAACCACAACTACAACAAATACCACAACCACAAAAATACAACACCACAACAACAACCACAACCATGACCATAACCACTACCACTACTACAACCACAACCACAAACAATACAAATACCACAACCACAACCACAACCATAACCACAACAAATACCACAACCACTACCACAACCACAACCACAACTACAACAAATACCACAACCACAACCACAACTACAACAAATACCACAACCACAACAAATACAAATACCACAACCACAACCACAACAAATACAAATACCACAACCACAACCACAACAAATACAAATACCACAAAACAACCATGACCACAACAACTACCACAACCACAACCACAAAAAATACAAATACCACAACCATCACCACAACCACAACCATCACCACAACCACAACCATCACACAACTATCACCACAGCTACAACAAATACCACAAACACAACTACAACAAATACCACAAACACAAAAATACAACACCACAACCACAACCACAACCATGACCACAATCACAACCACTACCACAACCACAACCACAACCACAACAAATACAAATACCACAACCACAACCACGACCACAACCACAACCATAACCACAACAAATACCACAACCACTACCACAACCACAACAAAAACCGCAACAAATACCACAACCACAAAAATACACCACCACAACCACAACCATCACCACAACCATCACCACAACCACAACCATCACCACAACAAATACCACAACCACAACTACAACAAATACCACAACCACAAAAATACAACACCACAACAACAACAAATACCACAACCACAACTACTACAAATACCACAACCACAACCACGATTACAACCACGACCACAACCACAACCATAACCACAACAAATACAAATACCACAACCACAACCACAACCATAACCACAACAAATACCACAACCACTACCACAACCACAACCACAACTACAACAAATACCACAACCACAACCACAAGTACAACAAATACCACAACCACAACAAATACAAATACCACAACCACAACCACAACAAATACAAATACCACAAAACAACCATGACCACAACAACTACCACAACCACAACCACAAAAAATACAAATACCACAACCATCACCACAACCACAACCATCACCACAACCACAACCATCACACAACTATCACCACAGCTACAACAAATACCACAAACACAAAAATACAACACCACAACCACAACCACAAGCATGACCACAATCACAACCACTACCACAACCACAACAAATACAAATACCACAACCACAACCACGACCACAACCACAACCATAACCACAACAAATACCACAACCACTACCACAACCACAACCACATCCACAACTACAACAAATACCACAACCACAACAAAAACCGCAACAAATACCACAACCACAAAAATACACCACCACAACCACAACCATCACCACAACCACAACCATCACCACAACAAATACCACAACCACAACTACAACAAATACCACAACCACAAAAATACAACACCACAACCACAAAAATACAACACCACAACCACAACAAATACCACAACCACAACTACTACAAATACCACAACCACAACCACGACCACAACCATAACCACAACAAATACAAATACCACAACCAAAACCGCAACAAATACCACAACCACAAAAATACACCACCACAACCACAACAATCACCACAACCATCACCACAACCACAACCATCACCACAACACATACCACAACCACAACTACAACAAATACCACAACCACAAAAATACAACACCACAACCACAACCACAACAAATACAAATACCATGACCACAACCACAACCACTACCACTACCACTACCACAACCACAAAAAATACAAATACCACAACCACAACCACAACCAGTGCCAGTACAAGTACCAGTACCAGTGCCAGTACAAGTACCAGTACAAGTACCAGTACAAGTACCAGTACAAGTACCAGTACAAGTACCAGTACAAGTACCAGTACAAGTACCAGTACAAGTACCAGTACAAGGACGTACAAGTACAAGAAAAAGGGGACTAAAAAAGGGGACTAAAAAAGGGGACTAAAATAGGGGACTAAAAAAGGGGACTAAAAAGGGGACTAAAAAGGGGACTAAAAAAGGGGACTAAAAAGGGGGACTAAAAAAAGGGACTAAAAAAGGGGACTAAAAAAGGGGACTAAAAAAGGGGACTAAAAAAGGGGACTAAAAAAGGGGACTAAAAAAGGGGACTAAAAAAGGGGACTAAAAAAGGGGACTAAAAAAGGGGACTAAAGAAGGGGACTAAAGATGGGGACTAAAGATGGGGACTAAAGATGGGGACTAAAAAAGGGGACTTAAAAGGGGACTAAAAAAAGGGGACTAAAAAAGGGGACTAAAAAAAGGGGACAAAGAAGGGGACAAAGAATGGGACAAAGAAGGGGACTAAAGAAGGGGACAAAGAAGGGGACAAAGAAGGGGACTAAAGAAGGGGACAAAGCAGGGACAAAGCAGGGGACAAAGAAGGGGACAAAGAAGGGGACAAAGAAGGGGACAAAGAAGGGGAAAAAGAAGGGGACAAAGAAGGGGACTAAAGAACTGGACTAAGGGGACTAAATGTCAAAAAGAAATACAAAAAAAGTACCTTTTTTTGTACCTTTTTTAGTACCCGTACTTTTTTTTGTACTTTTTTTTGTACTTTTTTTTGTACTTTTTTTGTACTTTTTTTTGTACTTCTTTTGTACTTTTTTTTGTACTTTTTTTGTACTTTTTTTTGTACTTTTTTTGTACTTTTTTTTGTACTTCTTTTGTACTTTTTTTTGTACTTTTTTTGTACTTTTTTTGTACTTTTTTTGTACTTTAGTCCGCTTAGTCCCCTTCTTTAGTCCCCTTCTTTAGTCCCCTTCTTTAGTCCCCTTCTTTAGTCCCCTTCTTTAGTACCCTTCTTTGTCCCCTTCTTTGTCCCCTTCTTTGTCCCCTTCTTTGTCCCCTTCTTTGTCCCCTTCTTTAGTCCCCTTCTTTGTCCCCTTCTTTGTCCCTTCTTTGTCCCCTTCTTTAGTCCCCTTCTTTAGTCCCCTTTTTTAGTCCCCTTCTTTAGTCCCCTTCTTTAGTCCCCTTCTTTAGTCCCCTTCTTTAGTCCCCTTCTTTAGTCCCCTTCTTTAGTCCCCTTCTTTAGTCCCCTTCTTTAGTCCCCTTCTTTAGTCCCCTTCTTTGTCCCCTTCTTTGTCCCCTTCTTTGTCCCCTTCTTTGTCCCCTTCTTTAGTCCCCTTCTTTGTCCCCTTCTTTGTCCCCTTCTTTGTCCCCTTCTTTGTCCCCTTCTTTGTCCCCTTCTTTGTCCCCTTCTTTGTCCCCTTCTTTGTCCCCTTCTTTAGTCCCCTTCTTTGTCCCCTTCTTTGTCCCCTTCTTTGTCCCCTTCTTTTTCCCCTTCTTTGTCCCCTTCTTTGTCCCCTTCTTTGTCCCCTTCTTTAGTCCCCTTCTTTGTCCCCTTCTTTGTCCCCTTCTTTGTCCCCTTCTTTGTCCCCTTCTTTGTCCCCTTCTTTGTCCCCTTCTTTGTCCCCTTCTTTGTCCCCTTCTTTGTCCCATTCTTTGTCCCCTTCTTTGTCCCCTTCTTTGTCCCATTCTTTAGTCCCTTTCTTTGTTCCCTTCTTTGTCCCCTTCTTTGTCCCCTTCTTTAGTCCCCTTCTTTGTCCCCTTCTTTGTCCCCTTCTTTGTCCCCTTCTTTGTCCCCTTCTTTGTCCCCTTCTTTGTCCCCTTCTTTAGTCCCCTTCTTTGTCCCCTTCTTTGTCCCCTTCTTTGTCCCCTTCTTTGTCCCCTTTTTTAGTCCCCTTTTTTAGTCCCCTTTTTTTAGTCCCCTTTTTTTAGTCCCCTTCTTTAGTCCCCTTCTTTAGTCCCCTTCTTTAGTCCCCTTCTTTAGTCCCCTTCTTTGTCCCCTTCTTTGTCCCCTTCTTTGTCCCATTCTTTGTCCCCTTCTTTGTCCCCTTCTTTGTCCCATTCTTTGTCCCCTTCTTTGTCCCCTTCTTTAGTCCCTTTCTTTGTCCCCTTCTTTGTCCCTTTCTTTGTCCCCTTCTTTGTCCCATTCTTTGTCCCCTTCTTTGTCCCCTTCTTTGTCTCCTTCTTTGTCCCCTTCTTTGTCCCCTTCTTTAGTCCCCTTCTTTAGTCCCTTTCTTTGTCTCCTTCTTTGTCCCCTTCTTTGTCCCCTTCTTTAGTCCCCTTCTTTAGTCCCCTTCTTTAGTCCCTTTCTTTGTCCCCTTCTTTGTCCCATTCTTTGTCCCCTTCTTTGTCCCCTTTCTTTGTCCCCTTCTTTGTCCCCTTCTTTGTCCCCTTCTTTGTCCCCTTCTTTAGTCCCTTTCTTTGTCCCCTTCTTTGTCCCATTCTTTGTCCCCTTCTTTGTCCCCTTCTTTGTCCCCTTCTTTGTCCCCTTCTTTGTCCCCTTCTTTGTCCCCTTCTTTGTCCCCTTCTTTAGTACCTTTCTTTGTCCCCTTCTTTGTCCCATTCTTTGTCCCCTTCTTTGTCCCCTTCTTTGTCTCCTTCTTTGTCCCCTTCTTTGTCCCCTTCTTTGTCCCCTTCTTTAGTCCCCTTCTTTAGTCCCTTTCTTTGTCCCCTTCTTTGTCCCATTCTTTGTCCCCTTCTTTGTCCCCTTCTTTGTCCCCTTTCTTTGACCCCTTCTTTGTCCCCTTCTTTGTCCCCTTCTTTGTCCCCTTCTTTGTCCCCTTCTTTGTCCCCTTCTTTGTCCCCTTCTTTGTCCCCTTTTTTTAGTCCCCTTTTTTAGTCCCCTTTTTTTAGTCCCCTTTTTTTAGTCCCCTTTTTTTAGTCCCCTTTTTTAGTCCCCTTTTTTAGTCCCTTTTTTAGTCCACCTTTTAGTCCCCTTTTTAGTCCCCTTTTTTAGTCCCCTTTTTTAGTCCCCTTTTTTAGTCCCCTTTTTTTGTCCCCTTTTTTAGTCCCCTTTTTTAGTCCCTTTTTAGTCCCCTTTTTTAGTCCCTTTTTTAGTCCCCTTTTTTAGTCCCCTTTTTTAGTCCCCTTTTTTAGTCCCCTTTTTAGTCCCCTTTTTAGTCCCCTTTTTTAGTCCCCTTTTTTAGTCCCCTTTTTTAGTCCCCTTTTTTAGTACTTGTACGTACTTGTACTGGTACTTGTACTGGTACTTGTACTGGTACTTGTACTGGTACTTGTACTGGTACTTGTACTGGTACTTGTACTGGCACTGGTACTGGTATTTGTACTGGCACTTGTACTGGCACTGGTTGTGGTTGTGGTTGTGGTATTTGTATTTTTTGTGGTTGTGGTTGTGGTAGTAATAGTGGTTGTGGTTGTGGTCATGGTATTTGTATTTGTTGTGGTTGTGGTTGTGGTGTTGTATTTTTGTGGTTGTGGTATTTGTTGTAGTTGTGGTTGTGGTATGTGTTGTGGTGATGGTTGTGGTTGTGGTGATGGTTGTGGTGATTGTTGTGGTTGTGGTGGTGTATTTTTGTGGTTGTGGTATTTGTTGCGGTTTTGGTTGTGGTATTTGTATTTGTTGTGGTTATGGTTGTGGTCGTGGTTGTGGTTGTGGTATTTGTAGTAGTTGTGGTTGTGGTATTTGTTGTGGTTGTGGTGTTGTATTTTTGTGGTTGTGGTGTTGTATTTTTGTGGTTGTGGTATTTGTTGTAGTTGTGGTTGTGGTATTTGTTGTGGTGATGGTTGTGGTTGTGGTGATGGTTGTGGTTGTGGTGATGGTTGTGGTGATGGTTGTGGTTGTGGTAGTGTATTTTTGTGGTTGTGGTATTTGTTGCGGTTTTTGTTGTGGTTGTGGTATTTGTTGTAGTTGTGGATGTGGTTGTGGTTGTGGTAGTGGTTGTGGTATTTGTTGTGGTTATGGTTGTGGTTGTGGTCGTGGTTGTGGTATTTGTATTTGTTGTGGTTGTGGTTGTGGTTGTGGTAGTGGTTGTGATTGTGGTCATGCTTGTGGTTGTGGTTGTGGTGTTGTATTTTTGTGTTTGTGGTATTTGTTGTAGTTGTGTTTGTGGTATTTGTTGTAGCTGTGGTGATAGTTGTGTGATGGTTGTGGTTGTGGTGATGGTTGTGGTTGTGGTGATGGTTGTGGTATTTGTATTTTTTGTGGTTGTGGTTGTGGTAGTTGTTGTGGTCATGGTTGTTTTGTGGTATTTGTATTTGTTGTGGTTGTGGTGTGGTATTTGTATTTGTTGTGGTTGTGGTATTTGTTGTACTTGTGGTAGTGGTTGTGGTATTGGTTGTGGTTGTGGTATTTGTATTTGTTGTGGTTATGGTTGTGGTTGTGGTCGTGGTTGTAATCGTGGTTGTGGTTGTGGTATTTGTAGTAGTATTGGTTGTGGTTTTTGTTGTGGTTGTGGTGTTGTATTTTTGTGGTTGTGGTATTTGTTGTAGTTGTGGTTGTGGTATTTGTTGTGGTGATGGTTGTGGTTGTGGTGATGGTTGTGGTTGTGGTGGTGCATTTTTGTGGTTGTGGTATTTGTTGCGGTTTTTATTGTGGTTGTGGTATTTGTTGTAGTTGTGGTTGTGGTTGTGGTTGTGGTAGTGGTTGTGGTATTTGTTGTGGTTATGGTTGTGGTTGTGGTATTTGTATTTGTTGTGGTTGTGGTTGTGGTTGTGGTAGTGGTTGTGATTGTGGTCATGGTTGTGGTTGTGGTTGTGGTGTTGTATTTTTGTGTTTGTGGTATTTGTTGTAGTTGTGTTTGTGGTATTTGTTGTAGCTGTGGTGATAGTTGTGTGATGGTTGTGGTTGTGGTGATGGTTGTGGTTGTGGTGATGGTTGTGGTATTTGTATTTTTTGTGGTTGTGGTTGTGGTAGTTGTTGTGGTCATGGTTGTTTTGTGGTATTTGTATTTGTTGTGGTTGTGGTTGTGGTATTTGTATTTGTTGTGGTTGTGGTATTTGTTGTAGTTGTGGTTGTGGTTGTGGTATTTGTTGTAGTTGTGGTTGTGGTTGTGGTATTTGTTGTAGTTGTGGTTGTGGTTGTGGTAGTGGTTGTGGTATTTGTTGTGGTTATGGTTGTGGTTGTGGTTGTGGTATTTGTATTTTTTGTGGTTGTGGTTGTAGTAGTGGTAGTGGTTGTGGTTGTGGTCATGGTTGTGGTTGTGGTTGTGGTATTTGTATTTGTTGTGGTTGTTGTTGTGGTGTTGTATTTTTGTGGTTGTGGTATTTGTTGTAGCTGTGGTTGTGGTATGTGTTGTGGTGATGGTTGTGGTTGTGGTGATGGTTGTAGTGATTGTTGTGGTTGTGGTGGTGTATTTTTGTGGTTGTGGTATTTGTTGCGGTTTTGGTTGTGGTATTTGTATTTGTTGTGGTTGTGGTTGTGGTCGTGGTTGTAATCGTGGTTTTGGTTGTGGTATTTGTATTTGTTGTGGTTATGGTTGTGGTTGTGGTCGTGGTTGTAATCGTGGTTTTGGTTGTGGTATTTGTAGTAGTTGTGGTTGTGGTATTTGTTGTGGTTGTGGTGTTGTATTTTTGTGGTTGTGGTATTTGTTGTAGTTGTGGTTGTGGTATTTGTTGTGGTAATGGTTGTGGTTGTGGTGATGGTTGTGGTGATGGTTGTGGTTGTGGTGGTGTATTTTTGTGGTTGTGGTATTTGTTGCGGTTTTTGTTGTGGTTGTGGTATTTGTTGTAGTTGTGGTTGTGGTTGTGGTAGTGGTTGTGGTATTTGTTGTGGTTATGGTTGTGGTTGTGGTCGTGGTTGTGGTTGTGGTATTTATATTTGTTGTGGTTGTGGTTGTTGTTGTGGTAGTGGTTTTGATTGTGATCATGGTTGTGGTTGTGGTTGTGGTGTTGTATTTTTGTGTTTGTGGTATTTGTTGTAGTTGTGTTTGTGGTATTTGTTGTAGCTGTGGTGATAGTTGTGTGATGGTTGTGGTTGTGGTGATGGTTGTTGTTGTGGTGATGGTTGTGGTGTTGTATTTTTGTGGTTGTGGTGGTGTATATTTGTGGTTGTGGCATTTGTTGTGGTTATGGTTTTGGTTGTGGTATTTGTATTTCTTGTGGTTGTGGTTGTGGTAGTGGTTGTTGTTGAGGTTGTAGTATTTGTTGTGGTTGTGGTATTTGTAGTAGTTGTGGTTGTGGTATTTTTTGTGGTTGTGGTAGTGGTTGTTATTGAGGTTGTGGTATTTGTTGTGGTTGTGGTATTTGTTGTGGTTATGGTTGTGGTTGTTTGTGGTATTTGTTGTAGTTGTGGTATTTTGTAGTAGTTGTGGTTGTGGTATTTTTTGTGGTTGTGGTTGTGGTAGTGGTTGTTATTGAGGTTGTGGTATTTGTTGTGGTTGTGGTATTAGTTGTGGTTGTGGTATTTGTTGTGGTTATGGTTGTGGTTGTGGTTTTGGTATTTGTATTTGTTGTGGTTGTGGTTGTTGATATGGTTGTGGTTGTGGTATTTGTTGTGGTTGTGGTATTTGTTGTAGTTGTGGTTGTGGTTGTGGTATTTGTTGTAATTATGACTGCCGCTATAATTCTTGGCAGTCAGATACCTTGTTGTCCTTTTTTTACTGAGAAAATAAACACTAAATACCATATTTCTTAATAGTCTATAATTCCCGTAAAAAAGCTATGCACAACTAAAACTCAATAATACAATTTGACATCTAGAGTAAATAAACAAAGAACGAAAATAATAAAAGTAAACATTGAAATGAATCCAGTGACATGGCTCCTCCATTGCTTGCAATGTCATCGCTAAGGCTTCTCGGTGGGGATGAACCAATCTTACATCTCTGTTGGTGCCAGTAAGATAAGGTGATGTATAGGCCTATCTAAACTGGTTCTAGAACCTCCTAACTGCAGTTTTACTTTCCTGACCATATTATCCTGGCTAGGATATGTTTCTACGATCTTGGCTAATGGCCAGACATTTCTAGGCATATTATCATCCCTGCACAGGACGATATCTCCTACTTGGAGATCTCTTTTTGGGTGCTGCCACTTCTTCCTCTGCTGAAGTGATTGAAGAAATTCGTTCTTCCAGCGGCACCAAAATTCGTTAGTTAGGTGTTGCACATGACGCCACCTTCTTCTTGTGTAGAGGTCCTCTCTAGTGAAATTGCCTGGTGGGGGTAAGATCGGAGATGATTTTAACGTCAGTAAGTGGTTTGGTGTCAATGGTGGTAAAGAGGTGGAGTCATTGATTGAGTCTACTGTAAGTGGTCAACCATTTATAATACTCTCGCATTCTACGAATAGTGTCCTTAGGCAGTCTTCGTTCAACAGGCCTTGATGCGTCCGAAGCAGGTATTCCAATATTCTCCTCACCGTACCTATTTGTCTTTCGACCACACCATTCATGTGACTTGCCTGAGGGACGTTAAATCTAAACTCACATAGTCCTTCAGCCAAGAATTTTCTGACTACCTGTATGTCAACTTCCTCTAGAGCCTTCTTCAATTCTCGTTTTGCGCCTACAAAGTTGGTTCCCATATCTGAACGTAACAACTTAACTTCCCCTCTACGGCATATAAACCTGCGGAGGGCATTAATAAAGGAATTAGTATCTAGGGAATCTAAGATGTCAATATGAACGGTTCTACATGCGAGACAAGTAAACAAAATGCCGTATCGTTTAACTTGTTTTCTAGCTTGTTTTACATTGAAGGGTCCGAAGACATCGACCGCGCTATTAGTGAAGGGGGGAGCAGGTTCAACTCTATCACTGGGAAGGTCTGCCATTAGTTGGGTTTCAAAGCCCCCTCGTAATTTCCTACAAAGAATGCAACTTTTAATATATCTAGCTACCTCGGAAGACGCTCCTATAACCCAAAACCCTCTACTTCGAAGTTCGTTAATTGACACGCCTCTCCCTTGATGGTAAACTTTTTCATGGCAATATCTAATAATCAATGTAGTAACATGGGATTTTTGGGGCAAAACGATAGGATGCTTTGTATCGTCAGGTAAGAGCGAATGCTTTATCCTACCACCTACTCTTATTAAACCCCTATCATCAAAAAACGGATTTAATGGTTTGAGTTTAGGTTCCTTATCTAACGCTATAAAATTTTCGTGTTGAACAATCCAAATGATTGCCTCCTCTGCACGACGAAGCTCACTCGCCGTAATTGGTTCTTTATGAATATCATGGACGTCCTTGCCTTCTATTTTTAATCTTATACAGTGCATAAATCTCCTAAATATAGCCACGCTTCTTCTAAGCCGTTGCCATGAGCTTACTTTAGTGAAAGTCCTACCTAGGTTACCGCATTCACTAATTTGGATGGCTCGGCAAGCTACATCTTTTCTCACTTCTGGCTTCGCTTGGTATTTCGAAGCTTTCTTTAACTTCGCTACTTATAAACCCATCGGCTTTCCACAAAAATTCAGGTCCTAGAATCCAGCGAGAGTTCTTTAAGTGTTCGACCGATGCTCCTCTAGAGGCTAGATCCGCGACATTTTCTTTTGAACGAGTGTGATGCCATTCGTTTGGGGCTGAGCAATCTCTGATGGTCTGAACGCGGTTAGCAACAAATATGTGGAATCTCTTCTTCTCGTTCTTTATATATCCCAGAACCACTCTACTGTCTGTCCAATAATGGCGCTCAATTGTTCCTAGGTCCAGCTCTCTTTCAATAGCTTCACTTGATTTGGCCATTGAGACTGCTGCTGTTAGTTCTAGCCGGGGTATTGTGATTTCTCTAAGTGGTCTCACTCTAGCTTTCCCAAACAAAAAGCTACAATGCACTTTATGGCTGTCATATAAATACCTAATGTATGAAGCATGCCCGTAACCGAGTGAAGAAGCATCAGAAAAATGGTGGAGCTCGATTTTGTCAATTTTAGAGGCTCCAACTGGTTTTATGCAGCGGGGCATATCCAAGATGTTTTGACTAAGCAGTTTAAGATCACACAACCACCTCTCCCACCTAGATTCCACGTCCGGAGGAATAGGTCCGTCCCATTGGTTCACTGTGTTATTACCAACTGCTATACGACACAGTTCTTGCAATATAAACTTTCCTACTATAGTGAAGGGGGCTAAAAATCCTAAAGGGTCGTATACCGAGCAAACTGTGGATAATATTCCTCTACGGGTTCTAGGCTTCTCACTAACTATTACTCTAAACTGAAATGAATCTGTCTCTACACACCAGGTAACGCCAAGTGCACGCTCCAATGGTGTATCATTAAATATTTCAAATTCTTTAAAGCCGTCTGCTCTATCTTCTTTTGGGATAGATTTGATAACCTCGGCATTGCTTGATAGTAACTTGTGGAAACGAAACCCTCCTTGTGAGCACAAGTTCTGTAAGTCCGTGATCAGCTGCACTGCTTCCTCGACCGTATCCACTGAACCACATCCGTCGTCGACATAAAAATTTCTTTCAATAAACCTGGCTGCTCTCGGGCTTACCCTTCCTCCGAAGTCTTGAGCAGTTTTCCTCAATGCAAAATTGCTACAACCCGGCGATGACGATGCACCGAAGAGATGTACTGTCATGCGAAATTGCTTTGGTCTTTGTTGTATCTCCTCCCTCCCACCATAGGAACCTAAGGAAGTTCCTATCTTTCTCAGGGACGATTACTTGGTGGAACATTCCTTCGATATCACCGACGAAGGCGATACTTCCTACTCTAAATCTCATAAGGACACCTACTAAAGAATTTGTAAGGTCCGGACTTGATATGAGGCAACTATTTAAAGATATTCCTTCAAAAACTGCAGAACAGTCAAAAACTACACGTATTTTGTTTGGTTTTTTAGGGTGGTACACCCCGTGGTGGGGTAGATACCAGATTCTTCCCGGTTCAATATCCTGGTCGGTAGCCTCTTCCGCATGCCCTTTGGCCAACATATCTCCCACAAATTTACTATACTCTTCTTTAAATTTCTCGTTCCTAAATTTGTTCTTTAACTGTCTCAATCTGGCCTCTGCTGCCCTAATATTATTTGGCACCTTTGGGTCATTCGATTTGAAAGGGAGTGGCATCTCGTAATGCTTATCCGGTCTGTGTATTAGCCCCTTCTCTACTTTACTAATAAACTCACGATCATTTACCGACAACCCTAGACCATAGTTGAGACTTTCTAGATTCTTATTTTTATCGAATAGGTTTAAAACTTCCTTTACTGACATTTGAGACGACGAAGCGGGCAGAATTATCTCTTTGCTGTTAATTGCTCTTTTTGGCCCAATAACTCCCCAGCCCAGCTCGGTCCTTACACCATATGGCTCGTGTCCGCACCCGCGCAATACTTCCAGAGGGCACAGTGCTTGAGGACAGTTATTTCCTATTAATACTTGCACTTCGGTATTTTTTGTTAAGGGTAGCAAGATCTTAGATAGTGCCTCTAAATGCTTAAAACCTTTTATAGTACTAGGAGTAGGGATCTCTGAAATATCGCAAGGAATAGACTCTCTTGTATAAGTGGACTCAGGCAAGTCCACCTGACACCTTCCACCAATGTCAGACACTGCCAGACCTGTCAATTTATTTGTAGTAATATAAGATTTTTGATGCATTGTAGTCAAATGCAGCCTAGTTTGAATCCCTGTAATGCCTAGCTCTGCCTGTAAGCTGGAGGCTACAAAACAAGCATTGCTGCCGTCATCTAACATAGCATAGGTAAGTATTTTTCGCTCTGGTCTATCTTTGTAGTACATGTACACCGGTATTACTAAAGACGTGGTGTGTGAAGCGGAAACATTGCTTGACTTAATACTTCTTACATTTGATTTAGCTGAATCTAAGGTATTAGCTTCCGCCATGTTACGATGAAGGCTAGAAGGATGCTTCCTTCCGCAATCTTTGATGTTACAGACTAACCTATTCTTACAGGTCTTAGAAATATGCCCTACTCTTAAACATGAAAAACACAGTCTCTTGCTTTCGATAAAGGATTTTTTATCGCTCCAGGCTAGTTTTCGAAAATCTATACACTCATTTAAGAAATGCCTTCCAGAACAATAAAGGCAGGTCTCTTGTTCTAAACTTTTATTTGACTCCGAAACCTTAAGTTCATATTTTTTAGTTGCTGCCTCTACTGTTGTCTTGCGGCTCCTAACTAACTGATTTTCTATGCCCTTATAACGTGAAGTCCCTACTCTATCTGAACTAAAATACACTGGGTGTGAATAAATTTTTGATAACCCCTGTACATATTCTGCTAAATCTTTTATTGTTTCCCTACCGATTAAATTTGCTACTACTTTTACCCAACCGACTTTAAATTTAGCTGGGAGTCGGGAAACTATTCTCTTTAAACAAAGCCTTGAACTTATTTCTACGAAATCCTCACCTTGTAGGACTTTGCTAGCCGTGGCTAGCATATCTCCAAACTCTAGCAATCCCTTAGAATCGTTTGGACTAATTGGAGGCCCCTCAGTTAATTTCGCTGCCCAAGCTTCTACTATGGCTGACCTATCCCCAAATCTTTTCTCTAACAGTTCCATATACTGTTTGAAGTCTAAACCTATGTTGATTTGATATACCCTTAAAGCCTCCCCTTCTAAAAATTTTGACAAAAAAGCTTGCTTTACTGAATCTGGTAGTATACCGTCTTCTAAATGAATTTTGATTTCCTGCCTAAAAATAGGGAATTTGTCACATGATCCATCAAATCTAATTGGACTAATTGAATTTAACACTTGCATTTTTGACATGAGAAAAGTAGGATCTGCGCTTATAGGTTTATTTATATTTTGAATAGGGTCGTCATTTGGGTTACTATCTATCTTAATTTGAGGGTAACTTTTAGAGGTCGACGCGACGGGCAGTAGAATCTCCCTTGTCATTGGCTTAGGCTCAGGCTCCGATGGTCGTGTACGTTCTGTAGGAGAGTCCTGTTCTACCTGTAGGGAGGGCATCAACGCTTCACCCTTGCTAGCTGTCATTGGTGTTGAAAGTTTTAAGGTAGTTCCTAAAATCGCCTCAAGTTCTCCCTCCGTCAGGGTTTTATTCTGTAAAACTGATCCTATAAATTGATTTTCTTTAAGTTGCTCTTCGAGCTCGACTTGTTTTTTTCTTATTTCGCCGTTACGACGCAAAACCTCTCTTTGAGCTATAATATGTATGCTTGATACCTTAGAAATACTTGAAATTTTGGATTTCTGAGAACTAACTTTAGAATTTACTGCACTGACTTTGGACTTTTCGGAACTGACTTTAGATCTGTGGGAACTATGTGATGTTCTCTTCGATAAAGAGCTACTAGGGAGAGTAATCGGTACTGCAGATAACAATTTTACCTGAGCATCCAGGAAGCTATCTAATTTGTCGAATAAAATTTGACTCTTAAGTACAGACGCATTTTCCTTATCGGTAAGGGTGGTGAGGCGCTCTATGTTATCCCTTAACTCCATCTTTAAAATGGTCAACTCACTCAAAGATGAACTCGCTACAGCTCGGGTTGAGTCATCCTTAATTAATCCAAAAATATTTAAAACCTCCGCTTGCTTTCTATCTAACTTATTCTCTAGCGCACGGAGATTTTTCTCTAGTAAATTAATTTGATACATTTTACCCTTTTCTGTAGGACTTCGTGACCTGGACTCTTTAGGGGCTTCTTCATCTCGCACCTCGGGTACTTCGCCGTCGCACTGCAAAGTCGTCTTTTCTTTCAAGTCTTGATTACTCATGATTTCTTCAATCGATGTCTGTTTCTTCTGTTGAAAGCTCTTTTTACTATGATTCTTTCAACCGATGTCTTCTCTTCTGATTTAACTTTTTTACTATCCAACTGAAGTATTTTCTTCTGATACAGCTTTCTTACTGTTTCTTCAACTGAAGTCTGTTTCTTCAATCATAGCTTTTTTACTATGACTGCCGCTATAATTCTTGGCAGTCAGATACCTTGTTGTCCTTTTTTTACTGAGAAAATAAACACTAAATACCATATTTCTTAATAGTCTATAATTCCCGTAAAAAAGCTATGCACAACTAAAACTCAATAATACAATTTGACATCTAGAGTAAATAAACAAAGAACGAAAATAATAAAAGTAAACATTGAAATGAATCCAGTGACAGTAATTGTGGTAGTGGTAGTGGTTGTGGTATTTGTTGTGGTTGTGGTTGTGGTATTTGTTTGTGGTTGTGGTTGTGGTCATTGTTGTGGTTGTGGTATTTGTATTTGTTGTGGTTGTGGTTGTGGTGTTGTATTTTTGTGGTTGTGGTATTTGTTGTAGTTGTGGTTGTGGTATTTGTTGTAGCTGTGGTTATAGATGTGTGATGGTTGTGGTTGTGGTGATGGTTGTGGTGGTGTATTTTTGTGGTTGTGGTATTTGTTGTAGTTGTGGTTGTGGTATTTATTGTTGTTATGGTTGTGGTTATGGTTGTGGTTGTGGTTGTGGTATTTGTATTTGTTGTGGTTGTGGTTGTGGTAGTGGTTGTTGTTGAGGTTGTGGTATTCGTTGTAGTTGTGGTTGTGGTATTTGTTTTGGTTATGGTTGTGGTTGTGGTTGTGGTATTTGTTGCTGTTGTGGTAGTGGTTGTTGTTGAGGTTGTGGTATTTGTTGTGGTTGTGGTATTTGTTCTGGTTGTGGTATTTGTTCTGGTTGTGGTATTTGTTGTGGTTGTGGTGGTGGTTGTGGTTGTGGTAGTGGTAGTGGTTGTGGTATTTGTTGTAGTTGTGGTATTTGTATTTTTTTGTGGTTGTGGTTGTGGTAGTGGTTGTTGTTGAGGTTGTGGGATTTGTTGTGGTTGTGGTATTTTTTCTGGTTGTGGTATTTGTTATGGTTGTGGTGGTGGTTGTGGTTGTGGTAGTGGTAGTGGATGTGGTTGTTGTTGTGGTATTTGTTGTAGTTGTGTGATGGTTGTGGTTGTGGTGGTGGTTGTGGTTGTGGTGTTGTATTTTTGTGGTTGTGGTATTTGTTGTAGTTGTGGTTGTGGTATTTGTTGTAGCTGTGGTGATAGTTGTGTGATGTTTGTGGTTGTGGTGATGGTTGTGGTGATGGTTGTGGTTGTGGTTGTGGTATTTGTTGGGGTTATGGTTGTGGTTGTGGTATTTGTATTATTTGTGGTTGTGGTGTGGTATTTGTTGTGGTTGTGGTATTTTTTGTGGTTGTGGTTGTGATGTGGTTGTGCTGATGGTTGTGGTATTTGTTGTGGTTGTGGTTGTGGTATTTGTTGTGGTTGTGGTTGTGGTGTGGTATTTTTGTGGTTGTGGTATTAGTTGTGGTTGTGTTATTTGTTGTGGTTGTGGTTGTGGTTGTTGTTGTTGTTGTGGTATTTTTTGTGGTTGTGGTATTTGTTGTTGTGGTATTTGTTGTAGTTGTGTGGTTGTGGTATTTGTTGTTGTGGTATTTGTTGTAGTTTAGGTTGTGGTATTTTTTGTGGTTGTGGTATTTGTTGTTGTTGTGGTATTTGTTGTTGTTGTGGTATTTGTAGTAGTTGTGGTTGTGGTATTTTTTGTGGTTGTGGTATTTGTTATGGTTGTGGTTTTGGTTGTGGTGATGGTTGTGATTGTGGTGATGGTTGTGGTTGTGGTTGTGGTTATGGTTGAGGTTGTAGTTGTGGTTGTGGTGTGGTCAGTGTCAGTGTCAGGTTTTTTTTTTATCAAATTATAGCATGCTTCACAGTTTGTACTACATGCGGTTAAAGGTCACAATAAAATTTAAAAGTGGTTTAAGTAGGACCATACACATCGATAACAACAATGACGGAGAGATAAATAATAAAATTTACAGCAATTAGAAGTTGCTGTAGGCGTAGTAAAAACAAGTTAGTAACATTAACATGAACGGAAAAATATTCAAATTAATATAGGCACTTATGTACAAACTTAATTACACACAAAAGTATCACAGTTAAAAGAATGTTGATGTGCAAAGTTTAAAATTTTAGTACTTTTGAAGATATAGGTGTAAATAAGGTTGAAACTTATTTGGGACCATCAATTGCCTAATGGTGACCTACGATTTAAATCTCATTAAAATCGGAAGAGTAGTTTTTAAGATATGTTGGTTCGCAGAAATGCGGTTTACAATTTTTTATCTTTTTCCAACTACAATATCTCGGTTTGTCTCACTTTAAACATGCATAGGACCTTTTTTATGCAGAATTATGGGAAAATATTTTTGTCAAAAACATTTCTCTTCAAAAAAATAAACTGTTTTGCGAGAAAAGGTTATAAAAATATTTTTTTTAGATTTTATGGAGGAGGGAGGGGCCACCCCCCCCCCCCCCCCCCCCCCCCCCGCCCTCAAGTGGTGGGAACTTTACTGTTTCTTACTACTACACCCTAAAGAGTTTTTTCGCAAAGTTTCAATACTTTATAAATTATTTACCCTATTATTCCTTATTTTCCTGGACTAAATAGAGTTCACAGTCAACACTATTAGCAGCTTTCCATACTACACGCATCCGCTATTTCCGCTTTTTTCCCCTCTTGCATTAGAGTTGCTATGACATATTGTACATCGAATTAAAGGTAATTAAATAATCTACACGTTTTATTTAACCACATTTTTAGTGCCGACCCCGTGGAAAAAAGTTATTATCAAAATTGTTCAGAGTAGAAAAAAGAAATGTCGATTTTTTTACCATATTTTATAACTTTTGGTACACTTTGACTGCGAAAAGCATATTGATATGGGTATCAAATTAAAGAGGACAGTGTATAGAAGACTTTAAAAAACACCGCACATCGTTATCACTCTTTGTTCCGGAGATATTGGCGTTACAGTGAATAGGCCAAATTTGGGTCTTCAATAGGGGGTGGTGGGGGAAGCAAGCGGTGGCACTCGATATGATAATATGGAAAATGCTTCCCTAAACCCCTTCTAAACGATGGTGTAAAGAAAGTTTAGTATTTAATTTTTCCCCCCTTTTTTGCTTATTTGTACTGGCCTATCAGTATACTACTCGTATGTATCTTCATGTTTTATAAATATTTAGAAAATATTCTACTATAGTATTATTCTGTTTATATCGCGGTTCAGATATCAGATCAGTAGGGCAGGATTTTTTTCGAAAGCCGATCCTGATTGTTGATAAAAAAAAAAAAAAAAAAAAAAAAAAAAGGAGGAAAAAGGGCCAAATTTTATCGTTCAATTCAAGCCAAGTTACCGATGTAGCGTGAGGAAGTCGTTAAGGGAGAAAACCAAGAGACGTGAATAGAGAGACTAAGTAGGGTAGCCCTTGGCCCAGCCCTAGAACAGCCCTACAACTCTCTTCTTCACAGCTTTCCAACCTTTCACCGCTTCTATTATCTTTATCATCTTCTGACAAAGTTCTGATTCAGACCAGAGCCATTTGCTAGAACGATCAACTTACAGCTGTAATCTGTAACTGTTTTAATAAGAACAAATCTACGACAGCTCCTCAACCATTTACAGTTAAATATCGCTTTGATTCTTTACTTAAAATCGCAGCTTTTCACCTTATTTCTATTATAACCTAAAAGGTCTGGCCTTTAAAATCATTTCCAACCTAGTCCTTTTTAGAACTTAAAGAGTCAACTTCGAGGCGTCCAAGATTGTATAAAATTTACTCGTACTTTTGGCAATTTTGACGGGCTAGCCCATGGAAATTGTGAAAAATAATTTTTGTCGGGCTTGAAGAGCTGATTGTGAATTAAGTGCCCGTTTTTTCTCTCAGTACCAGGAAGCCTGATATAACGCAAAATCGAGAGATTTATTTTATAGAAAAAAAGGCGTTTCGAGGCCGAAAACAAATTAATAAATAGTGTTTCAGAATCTGCTATTCAAGCCCTTCAAAATTAGCCATGTTTCGCCCACCTTTGTGCCCATTTTCGGCAATTTTTTTTATAATTTCAATTGTTTAGATGAAAATTGTAAAAAATGGACAAAAAAAAATGTGGTAAAACATGGCTGATTTTGTTGAGCTTTATCAGCCAATCTAGTTTATTTTTTTTACCCTCAGTCGAGAATGGTTCAAAAAAGAGAAATTGAGCCCAAAATTAGGAATTCAAGAAGAAAAGAGACCTCTTAAAATATACCTCTAAAAGGGACCCCTAAAAAGATTCTCCGATAAAGATATCCCTTAAGAAGATACTCAAGAAATAGAAACCTCTAACAAGTCACCCAAAAAAGAGGCCATATAGAGTAGGGTGGGTCGAAAAAACACTTTTTCGAGATCGTAACCACCGTACCTCTAAAAACTTGCCATTTCATGAGAAAACCCCAAGGAAAAAATTTGAGCCAAATCGGGCCCCCCCTAGGTCTCCCGCTGGGGGCTCAAAGTTTTGAAAATTTTGAAAAAACACGATTTAAACTCATTTTTTGTGCTTTTTTACTATGTTGGTCATTTTTAATTTTTGTTTAAAGCATCTTTCTGTAATCTACAATTGTTTTTGTATCAGAAAATGCCTTTAGGTGATAAAAAATAAATAATACGATGTAACATAACAAATGACATATATAATAATTAAGGTAAAAAACCCAAAAAGTCAAATTAAACTATTTTCAATTTTAGGTTGCATCTCCTTAGCTTAATTTTGACTTATAATGCCACAAATCAAAAATAATTATCAGAACTTACCACGAGAAGGTATTTCCAATTCGAGCTCCACCTAATAACCCCCCCCCTCACCGATTATGATTGGAAATGTTGAACTTTCAATTATTTGTTTTAAACTACTATAGTAATATATACAATACTAATATTTTACTTATATATTATACAAATTAATACTTAAATTCTAACATTATATACAAACTTATAATTACAAAATTAAAATAATATGTCTGATTAAATTTTTTATAATCTAAACGGAAAAATCTTTTTTACTCTCGAATTTAGGAATTTTTTCCCTATTGTTAATTGTCTGGAGAATAAAGAAATGACGATCCTCTCCTTTATGAATGTCACTGGTAGCTTTTGTAATTAGCTTTGTATTCCATGTTTGCTAGAACCTTCGCTTGCAAGATAATTACGAGGAATGTAAAACTAGTGTTGTAGCGAGAAATGTTGCAGAAAATGTGAACAAAATTTGGTCATAAGCCTCTATTCAATACAGAATCAACTGTGATTAATCGTATATTAAAGTATCATAAAAAATACAAACAGTTGAAGAAATGTGCTTTGAAAAAAAAAATAAAAATAAAATAAAAAAATACATTCAATGTGGTTAATGTTAAAATAAAATAATTCATTGAAGAATCGAAGAAATTATTTTGTATATGTTCCTGCAAATATAAGGATTTTTATCGTTGTAATTGCGGTAAGGAGAAAAGATTGCCTTTAAATGAGCGTGCCTTTTTAACATATCAGAGCACATCATGAAATATGGTCATGGGAACAATTGATGAATGGGCTTCAAATCAATTGAGAAAAAGAGCTTTAAGAAATGAGAGATGTCATAACAGTTAGAGCAAAAGTCGAGGAAAATCTAGATGACACAGGAACACCGCAGCTTCTGAAACTACAGCAACAAGTGCCACTGATTCAGAGTTTGAGGTAAATATCCGGCAAATAAGTAACCAAATGAGAATACCTCTTCCGACTCTGGCAGAGGTCACTGTAAGAACGGGTGTTTCTAACAGAGCAGCTGCGATGATAGCCTCCGCTAACCTTGCTGACGCAGGCATTTTAGATTCTTCACCATCATGTGTTGACACCATCATTGATAGATCACAGTAAAGTTCGCAGAGAGAAGCGTCAAATCTATTGAAATAAAAAAAATCGAAGAAAAAACTAAAATTACTTTGACCGGCCTATACTCGTATTTAGATGGCACGAAGGGCGAAACAGTGAAACTCACAAAGAAATGTACAAAGATCCATAAAACAATTGGGAAAGAGGAAAATGTTGTGCCCCTCCAAAAACCAGAATCTAAATATTTGGACTTGGTAACTCCGTTAAGTGGAACTGCTGAAAGTTTAGTGCCTTCAATCTTTAATTGTTTAAAATAAATAAAAACTATTGAATGTTCAGATTTGTTGGTAATTGGCTGCGATGGAACCAATTTAAATACTGGAATAAGAAGAGGTGCCATATAAGACTTGCAGAATGCAGACTAGGAAGATCTCTTCAGTGGTCAATATGTCAACTTCATAGCAATGAGTTACCACTTCGGCATCTAATACAACTTTTGGATGGCAAGACTTAAGGGCCATATATGTTTTCATGGCCAATAGATATAGATATTGAAGTTAGAAATGATGGATGGAATAAAGTTCTCTCTGCAAGAAACAGGAATTTTGAAAACAAAGAGGCAAAGGTTTTAAGAATTCCTAAAATTAATTTTATGCCTCATACTACGTTAATATGATTGACTGGAGCACTATAAAAGTGACTGACCCACCGCTGACAAGAATCACTTCTACAGATGAGGTCACAGCAGCAGTATTAGACGGTCGAATGCCTCAAGCTAATTTAAATTATCCTAGTCATACTCAGGCGGTTGAGCGCTGTGTAAAGCTGGTTACAAAAGCTTCCAGTGACAATCATAAAGCAGAGGATCGTCATTTCTTATTCTCCAGATATTAAACAATAGGGAAAACATGCCTAAATTCGAGAGTAAAAAAGATTTTTCCGTTAAGATTATAAAAAATTTAATCAGACATATTATTTTAATTTTGTAATTATAAGTTTGTATATAATGTTAAAATTTAAGTATTAATTTGTATAATATATAAGTAAAATATTAGTATAGTATATATTAAAACAAATAATTGAAAGTTCAACATTTAACTTTTCAATCATAATCGGGGAGGGGAAGGGGGGGGGGTATTAGGTGCAGCTCGAATTGCAAATACCTTCTCGTGGTAAGTTCTGATAATTGTATTTGATTTGTAGCATTATAAGTCAAAATTAAGCTAGGAGATGAAACCTAAAATTGAAAAATACATTAATTTGACGTTTTGGGTTTTTTACCTTAATTATTATATATGTCATTTGTTATGTTACATCGTATTATTTATTTTTTATCACATAAAGGCATTTTCTGATACAAAAACAATTGTAGATTACAGAAAGATGCCTTAAACAAAGATTAAAAATGACTAACATAGTAAAAAAGCACAAAAAATGAGTTTAAATCGTGTTTTTTCAAAATTTTCAAAACTTTAAGCCCCCAGCGGGAGACCTAGGGGGGGCCCGATTTGGCTCAAATTTTTTCCTTGGGGTTTTCTCATGAAATGGCAAGTTTTTAGAGGTACGGTGGTTACGATCTCGAAAAAAGTGTTTTTTCGACCCACCCTAATATAGAGCCCCTAAGAAGGGACCCTAGAAATAGAAGTTCCTTTAAAAGCAAACCCCTTAAAAGAGACACCTAAAAAAGATTCCTTCATAGATACTCCTAAAAAGAGATCAAATAAATCGAGCCCCAAATAGAGACCCAAGAAATAAAGCCCCAAATAATATGGGTTTTAACGAGATGTAAAAATCTACTAAAATATCCTTGCCCCCTCCTTCATTCTTGTTCGCTCACTGATTTGGGAATCGTTTAAGGGGTAATATGGATATAGCGTTGTTTCTAGAAAAACAAACAATTCAAGAAGAGGGAGACATGCATGACTTGAAGAGACAAAAAAGAAGCAAACACCCGGCCCTAACTCCTTGTGCCTGTGAATATTTAACCGAAATCTTCTGTACTATTAAGATAAAACCTTTTCACCCCTTCATTCCCAACCCCTTTTTCGTACTGACAGTTTTTAAAATATCAAGTAAAGGGGTGAAAGAGGGGGAAGAGAAAAAAGTGAATGAAAAAACTCAATATTTTCAGTGCGTTATGATAATGTGCGCGCATGCCAAATACAAAGCAAAGGGTGGTGAATCTGTCTTTTGTCCTCCCTCGTACCTTTTATAATTAAAGGAAAACATTGGTTTTAATGCCGCTGAAAGATACAAAGCGCTCTCATAATTTACTGCTCACGAGGAAGATTTTCAAAGTTTCACCAAAATATCCCAAGCAAATTACAAAATAACAAGATTCGTAATAGTTAAAAATGCTTTTCATTTCCACGATATCAACGTATTTCTATATCATTAGATTATATAAATACCTACTTATAACAAGGTTAAATATTATATAATTTCATGTAAAACGTATAAGGTACCAAATAGAGCTAAAGTATTTTAAAACGTTTTAGATTTTTATTAATTGACGCACTTATAGTATATTATGTTAATCTGATTGCAAGTTGTGATTATGTTATAAGCTTTTTTTTATTATTTATATGTTTGTAATTTAAGTATAGTTTTAGTGCAATTGGTTCCGGAGATACCGTCATAACCAATTTCGCATAAAAATGGGGGGCTTAGAAAATGTATGGTCATCCGTCTAGTGATTCCAGAGATATCGTTATGAGTTAGTTAGTAGTATTTATTTAGTATTTGGATTTTGTGTATATAGCCAATTTTATGGCATTCCCGACTCCGGCAAAGAGCATTAGTACGCTCCTTACTGAACCTTTCACACATGTTGTAAATACCTCCCAAGTCCTCAATCCGCATTCTTGATCCCGCAGGCTCTCCGCACCCCCTACTTTTTCTACTTATTAACACCCACCTGTTTCTACTCTCAGTCTACGAATCATTTTCATTGAAAAACAACCGGAGAACTTCAACAGAGAGGATGGTTTCACTCTCTCCTGGACCTGGAAACCTCTAGTTAGCACCTGCGCCAAGCAGAAAGCAAGAAGCGGCGCTGCTGTCACTGCCAGACATATTACATCACCCGCCCGACAAGGGAACACCGACGAAGGCAGCACCTGCCTGATTGCATCATCACCACAAAGAAACACCGACAAAGGCAGCACCTGCGTGATTGCATCATCCTGAAAAAGGATCACCCCGAGTACTGGGACACCCAGGTACAATCTACGGTCTAGAAACCAGTATAAATACACCGTTTGTTGCGATGCGAGTGACAGAACCTGGATTTATAAGTTTTGATGTTTATGTTTACGTTGTCAAGTCGAAAAAGAGTTGAGTTTGATTATAATAATTCGAGTGTATAAATATATAGTTTTTTCAAGATATGTTCTCTAAAGTGTTTGAGTTTTAGTATTGAGTTTTTAGCCTTCTAGGGAACACCGTTCTTCTCTCCAGTCGTCAGTATATCCTGTGCTTGCTTCGAGTCAACACCACGATGCACCACACCCCTGAAGATGCTTCCAGTAGTGGAAGTGAAACGTCGGATTTCAACCCCTTCGTGACGCGGATTTCACCGGAAACCCAAGCTGTTTATCATTGAAAATAGTTGAATGAGTGAAACTATCGTCTGATTGTATTTTTGTGTTCTTATGAAATATGAACACTATTGATTTCACAACAGGATTTTTGTTCCAGGTGGATATTTCTAACTTAATGTAACTCTTGAAAAAACTAACTACCCTATCTACAGTCTTCGCACAACTAGAATCGACGTGTTGACAGCTAGGGAAATTGAGTGACACACAGATTGGCCAACCTCTCTGGGGGAAAAAATAAAGCCACTACGAAGCCTTCTTATACTGTTATCCAGAGGGCCTCTCCCCTCCACTAGAGACATTTATCTTTGCCTAGTTGGCCCGACCTTTTGTCCGGGAAAATCTCAAGCTCTCATTGGCTCGTCCCCCCTTTTGCTAGTTTTTCCCGCGCTGTCAACGCGTCGACTCTAGTTGTGCGAAGACTGTAGGGCTTGTAGTTTTTTTTGACATTTTCATGTCTAGGCTATGGCACATAAACTCGAAAAGCGTTACTAAAGTCGACACCAAAAAGCATTACATGAAAATGTCTTGCAGATTCGTATGCAAGAAGTTTTTTATTTGTTATTTTAGTGCCAAAAAAGGTGTTTTTGATTGTGTGCCCTGTTATCACGAGTACTTTTTTACTTGAAGATAATGGGACTATTAGAGAATTACACCAGAAACATCTCGAGCTACACATTCAATAGATTATATATTTTCACTTAACGCGACAATTCACAACGAGAGAATAATACTTAATGCACAACAAGCATTGGTTTATAATAAAACAAGTGCTGTCAGACCCGGGGAGAAAACCAGGTCCAACAGAAGACCAAACCGAATAAAAAGTATCTAATCTTGTAGTGTCGTCGTCCCCCCCCCCCCCCCCCCAAGTGTAGAAAGTTGAGTGATTTTCATTTTCACATTCTCATATAAAAAGAAAGTATTGAGATGCCGCGAAAATTCGATTTTGACTTAGAATATCTATATATATTTGACTTAGAATTGTATAACTTTAGATTAAGAATATAGCAATGCACAGGAGTTCAAGAGGTAGTTCTATTAGCATTAATTCTTAATAAAACGAAGATTAAAAGAAAAGGCGAAATATGACTTATTTTGTCAGTCTTAAGGGGCTTATAAAAGACCTGTTTTCGAAAAAAAAAAGTATTTTTTAAACAGCCCTACAAATAAAGGGTTGAGGACCGCAGCCAGGGAAGAAATACTGCTTAGGATTCTGCTTTTTACTCAACGTAATAAGACTTGCTTCATTTTGTAATATTTTGGCCATTTTCTTCGTTATTAAAAATTTATTAAAATCAAACTACCTCCTGTGCATTGCTATATTCCTAATCCAAAGTTATACATACAGTGAATAAACACTGATGGGTTCAGTATAGCCATCTAAATTTAAGGGGTTTTATTTAAATTTCGTGAATATAAACTAAGAATGGTGCAATGCTTTATTAAGGATAAGGGGGAGGAGTAATTATTATGTCATTTTCTTTTTCTACGGAATTATAAAAAACAAATTGTGGTCGTCGATTTAAGTCTAAAAACACCTTTTTATTGTTATTGCACTTTCCAGTGGCGTATCCAGTGGCTAGGTCTGGAGGGGGCACATTCTAAGTCAGTTTAGATCGGGGGGGGGGGGGGGGGGGGAATCGTAGTGGTAACAAGAAAAGGGAACAACTTATTCAACAAAGCAGCTGCCCCTCCCCCCCCCCCCAAAAAAAAAAATATCCTCCCACCCAAGTAACAATCACTGTTTTAGGATGTATTCTTTAGGAAATGTTATGCTGAAGCTTACTGCAGTACAATATCTTACTGTAAGTAATAGACGTTGTTTGAAGTTAATTATTGGGGGGGGGGGTCTTCGGCGGGGGGTCCGGGGAATTTTTTTGAAAATATGACCTCTCAAAACAGCGCTTTTATGCATTTCTGAGGTGAAATTGAATATGAGGTAAATGCAAAAATATGTATTAGAAAAAAAAATACGGTGTATTTTTTTTTTTTTTACTCTATTGGGTCTGGGCCCGTCTGGGGGGGGGGGGGGGGGGAGAACGTGCCCCCTGTGCCCCCCCTGGATACGCCACTGGCACTTTCCATTGGCTACAAATCATGGAACTTTTCTTTTTTTGTTTAACCTGAATTATAAAAATATTAATAATTGCCTTCCCCCCTCTCCTCTTTTTGTATCTGGCATCTGGAATACAGGTAGCGTCCGGCACAGTAAAACATACCAACTGGCGCCATACTAACTAATGACTCCCCCCCCCCCCCCCCCCCCCTGCAATCAGGGGCCTTCTCTCTGAAAATTCATTCTTTGTCACCTATATTATAAGTACAAATGTTCAAATTTTAGTGAAGTTATGGTAGTAATATGTTTCATATTTTATTTTATTATGCGATAATTAAAGCTAACTATCAAATTGCTAAGCTAGAATACTTGTCCTTGTTTTCTCAGCATAAAAGTCAAAGGAGAAAAATAATCAAATATGATCGAGAATATTGCATTTTTGGGGTCTGGTGCCGCCTGATTGTCGTGTTGTTATTCTTTTAATCCATATTATTATTTGAAATTCCTACAAGAGCTCCGGCGCCTCACTTATACAGTCGGAGCAACAATTACACCATAAAGAGACTTTAAACTTTTTGTTTTTATGAATATATTGCTGTCTGACACATCACTTACAGATTTTGTAAGAAGTGGAAATTGAGCTATGTATTGTATCGCTGGCACTGCACTGATGAAAAAGCATATTGATTTGAGAAAGTTTTGTTCGAATTGTCGGACCAATTTTTTTTTATAATCAGCCTAGCTGCGCTTCAGTCTTCCTCGTGGCCTCATCCTTCCCTGATTACAGGTGGGGGGGATCCGGCTGCTCTTCTTATCTACCTGATGAGATCATCATTATTAATGTTATGGTAGAAAGACCACCGTTATGGTGGAATAATGCTTATACTCTATTGTGGTGTTGTATGGGTCCTTAGGGATAAAAAATTAAACTCTTCTACGTCATACGATGGCTATATTTCGACTCGACCTTGAGTCATTTTCAAGCATCTAGAAAAATTAATTACAACAGATCAAAATCTATTTCCTTATGAATAGTTTATACAAACAATAATGTTCAATTATATAAGTAATAACGAAAAACAAGTAATTGGGATGTTGTTTTTGTTAATGTGTGGTTTTGTTGTGATTTGATTATTGTTATAAGATTGAAACCAGGAACTGAATTAAGATGATTGTAAGTAAGACATTTGTTAAACATGGTTCACATGAATTTTTTATATAACAAATATATTTTGATTAAGGATGACATTTGTATTTTTAGGTGAGGATTTGGGGTTTTCCTACTTAGGAAGAGTCTGGTTACTTAAAATAATGTACAAACCATTTTTTATTCCTAATATGACGATTTTGCATAGCAAAAGATTATAGTTCACAGCTCAAAATAGGTAAGGATAGTTATTCTCCAATAAACCTTGTTTTCGTTATTACTTATATAATTGAACATTATTGTTTGTATAAACAATAAAATAAAATAAAATAATAAAATAAAATAAATAAAATTGTATAAACTATTCATAAGGAAATAGATTTTGATCTGTTGTAATTAATTTTTCTAGATGCTTGAAAATGACTCAAGGTGGAGTCGAAATATAGCCATCATATGACGTAGAAGAGTTTAATTTTTTATCCCTAAGGACCCATACAACACCACAATAGAGAATATTTTAAGGGATCACCTTCATCTATAACTTAATGCTTATACTTACGTACTTATGCTTTTTGCTTTAGTGTAGGGTGTTCCGACACCATAAGCTTACATTTAGCTACTCCAACCACCGATAGTGGCTAAAATAAATAAAATAATTCCTTATCTCGGTTGTGTTACAGAATTAAAGCAAGGAGTATACGAAGATGAAGATTATGAATCTGCATCAGCACCACACATCAAATCAAGTACTATGATAAGCCTGCTCATGTCAATACCCATCCTGCTTGTCATTGCTCAATAACCTACATTGATTAATGCGCTGCGCCCGGAATCAAGGTATAACTAAAACTACATTCCTCGTTAATGGCAATACTTTCTTATGAACTTAACAATATGAGAAAGTTTTTTTTTAAAAAAAGTCAGTATTAAAAAAAATGGGTTGGAATTTTTTTTTCTGCTTGAAAAAGGAAAAAGATGCATAAAAAAAAGAAAACTTTATATCCGTTTCATAAGGATCTTATTAACTTATAAAATTGAAAATAAATCCTATAAAATTAAGATAGTTTCACACAACGCTCACTTAATTATTTTTTATATAGTTATTTTGTAAGTCAAAATTATAGCTTTTTTTAAAGATAGATTTTTGTTGATTAGATTTACCTATGTACTTCTGTTACTGATCTTAATAAATATGTTTTCATTTAATTTTCCCTGCTGCAGTTGTGTGACACTAGCTTATTGGAAGTTTTAGCAATATGGATGTGCGATATCTGCTGTCACTTTTCTAAATCATCTTATTTCAAACTATGGTAACATTTTTATTTGATTACTTCAAATGTATATGTTTTTGAAAGGAATCCTATTACCTTTATTAACAATTCTCTTGGTTCATTTTCCCATTACTAATGTTACTATTAGTAATACTGATATTAGTTATTATCTTAACAGAAACTGAACTCATATTCAAAAATTAGAGGATTCTTAAAGAATTCAAAGAAGCGTTCGGCCTTCGTAAGGCCATCATCAGTGTCGATATGGAAGAACAAGAGTTAAATCAATAAATGTATATGATATAGACTCACCTTCATCGAATTCTTTAATAATGTAATTCTAGTTCTTCCATAATGGCTACTGATGATGGCTTGCCTGAAAGCTGCTTTGATGAATTAAACATTATTATTTACAGCACATGATGGTTTCTTTGAAACCTTAAAAGAATATTGGTTCTTACTAAGCATATAATGTGGAATCATGGTTTTCCTTATGAGAGCAAAAATAGTAGAACTTCTCTACAAGTATTAAACTTTAGAATGATGCTCTACTAATTGCAATTACACTGTAGAATAGCTGTTCTACTTACGATTAAAAATAGTTCAATTTCTCAGGAAATAGACAGTAGAACTCCTTTTCAATTTCTCTGTAGAATAGTTGTTCTACTTACGATTAAAAACAGTTCAAGTTCTCAGGAAATAGACAGTAGAACTTCTTTACAATTACTCTGTAGAATAGATGTTCTACTTAGATAAAAAATAGTTCAATTTCTCAGGAAATAGACAGCAGAACTTCTTTACAATTACACTGTAGAATAGCTGTTCTACTTACGATTAAAAACAGTTCAATTTCTCAGGAAATAGACAGCAGAACTTCTTTACTATTACACTGTAGAATTGCTGTTCTACTTACGATTAAAAACAGTTCAATTTCTCAGGAAATAGACTGTAGAACTTCTTTACAATTGCGCTGTAGAATAGCTGTTCTACTTACGATTAAAAACAGTTCAATTTCTCAGGAAATAGACAGCAGAACTTCTTTACTATTACACTGTAGAATTGCTGTTCTACTTACGATTAAAAACAGTTCAATTTCTCAGGAAATAGACTGTAGAACTTCTTTACAATTGCGCTGTAGAATAATGTTCTTCTCTTACAATTAAAAAAAAGGTAGAATTTTAGAGATAAAAATACCCAAGTGGTATTGCTTTGGCCTAAAAACTACACAATCTATTTCAATCTAAGAGGTGAGACTCAATTTTCTAATTACATGCAAAAGTGGCTGAACTTTGCATCATATAATGCTTTTAATCCTTGTTAATAAAAGCTTCACAAATAGCGCACGAAAAAAAGATAAAATAATGGACACTAAACTGAGTGCTTATTCTTTAAATTCAACCTACCTATAATTTTTAGATTGGACAACATTTATATGTGCAGAGGAACCAATATATGAATTATGCCATTGCTGAAAGAAACAGAAAATTGTTACTGTGATAAAAGGAATTAATAGTTGCTTTATTATTACGAAATAAAGCAGACTTAAAATTGATGACACAAATCTCCTATTTTAACTATTATACATTTTATTTTTATTTGTACCGTAGGCTTTTATCATTTCTTTTTTTTTATCACTGAAGGACAATACTCTAGAGATTAGGTTGCAAAATAAAAAGTTTGAATCTTAGGGATGATTTATTTATAACATCAGAAAACTTAAATATGACCAACTCTTAAATAAAATAAACCCCTGTCAATATTTGAAATAATATATTTTTAGAAAAGAAGGCAGCAGAAAATAAAAAAAATAAAAATAGCTAATAATTCCTAATAAAAACAAAAACAAAACATGATCCTTGTGTGGACCCTAAAACTGAACATTCCGTGTACATTTTAATAAATATAATAATAATAAAAATTGTAAATAATGCGTAAAAAAATAGAAAAAATAACTATTCGTATAGTTTAATTTTATTTGGCTCACTACTGATTTTTTTTTTTTTTTTTTTTAAATCTTCTATATTTATTAATATTCTGTTGTTTGTAGTAATGAATTGGTTCAGTGGTATGTCTTTTATCTGAAGAGTTTGTGTGTCCAAAGTGTTTTTTTTTGTTTTTTTCTAATGGATGTGGAACAATTTTATGCTCTTGACCACAAATTACGTTCTTGCCCCAAAAATACTCCACGTGTTAAATACCCCTTCAGCACTTTTTCTTAGAGTAGCTAAAGAGGTTTTAGCACTTGGACTAAAACTAAAGTCTTAATGTCCCTTCAGCACTTTTTCTTAGAGTAGCTAAAGAGGTTTGCACCTGGACTTAAGTGTTGACACCCTTTCAGCACTTGTTCTTAAAGTGGCTAAAGATGTTTTAGCACTTGAACTAAAGTGTTATAAAAAGGAATTGTCTCATTAACATTTCATACCTTAAAGAAGTCAAAACTATTATATATAATTGTTAGATCTAAAAATAAAATAACTAATTTTATTCTAAATTTGTATAAAGAAAGATTAATTTTGTAGTGAGTCATATATATTTTATAATTTTTTACGTTTACCTTAAAATTATAAGAAAAAAGTGAAGTGATTTATTATTATAATTTAGTTTAATTGATAATGTCATTAATTATTTGTGAATCTATTCTTTTAGTGCAGTTTTTTATTATACTATATGGCTGTAATATACCTATTACTATTAAAAAAAAAATACCTGTAATTTTTGTTATTATAATAATATGCAATATTTTTAACTCAATTAATCCCTTTTTTGAGAAAACAATTGTAAGTCTGGATTTTTTTTTAAATTTTAGGGATTTGGTTTAATTCTAAAAACATAACTTTATTTTTTACTTTAAAAAAAAATAAGTCACTTTAAAAGCTCAGTATTTAGTAAAATATAAGTTTATTTATTTAAACATTTTATTATTTATGTTGTAAAAACATGACAACATTTTTTTATTGTCTTTTTCATTACTCTTATAACTGCTCTAAATATCAGTGGCATAACTAGGGGGTGTGCAAAGGGGTACAGCTGTCCCTGGGCCCAGCATTTTAAGGGCGCCAAAGAGAATACGGCGACCTTCGATAAAGGTGAGTGTAGGCGCTTGGCACTACAAACTCTAGCTACGCCTCTGCTTAATATGGTTACAAAATTTGAGCTAAGGTTTTGAAAATAAGAACTGCTATTTTGATATCCTAAATTTGAGCTAAGATTATGGAAATAATTGCTATTTATAATATCCAAATGCTCCTTATATTGTGTGAAGTTTGAAACTAATATTATACCTCTGTTTATATTTTAAAGCTAAATTGGGAAAACCTAAATTTAAACGTTTTTTTTTTTTTAATATTAATATTGTTACTTTTATAATCTTTCTCATTAAAGTCCATTTAAATTTTGTTCCAAGGGGCATAAAGAGTTTTCTAGAATAAAATTATATCTTGTTTTTAGAAAAATATGTATAAGTTTATTTACTTTTAGTCTTTATTGCAATAATTCTAATATATTATATATAAATAAGGAGCAAAATTCAAGCAAATGGCAGCAATAAGTGCTTATTTCTACCTTTATAATACAGTATTATCATTTTACAGTGCTGATTACATTAGCTAGCCATTGGTGCCACTTTAAACCTCAATTAGGAGGTTCTTTTATTTGAAGATTTTTTCCTTTGAACATTGTTTGAAAAAATATATGTATAATATATAGAACAAAAATTAAAATTACATAAAAGAGAAAAAGTTAATTATAGTTTAAGATCCAGAGATGATATTTTTTTTCCTTCATCCTTTGTCCTTTTCTTGACACTTAAAGGTCACATGGATGGATATGTTGTTCAACTAAGTCCTTCAATACGCCTATACACTCACCATCTATGGCCTGTTGAGTTTATAAATAAGTTTGTCAAACCTGAAACTTGGAAGACCACTTGAAACGTGTTGTACAACACTTTACTTGTAACTTAACT
Organism: Gerris lacustris; assembly: GCA_951217055.1. Lineage (NCBI taxonomy): Eukaryota > Metazoa > Arthropoda > Insecta > Hemiptera > Gerridae > Gerris > Gerris lacustris. The sequence continues at coordinate 52,661,154 of OX578282.1, forward strand.
TGCACTTAGCACTAATGGGTTTGAAATAAAAGGGCCCCCTAAGGTTGAAATGTGTTGTAAAACACGATTCAACTGTCTTCCAAGTTTCAGGTTTGACAAACTTCATCATAAGTGACTTTTATTTAAGTTACTTATGATTAAAATGTTGGCTCTGAAAAATATTCAGTTATCAGTGATTTTTTTTTTGTGGCATCTGATGGTTGGCTTAATAAGTTCTTTAATAACTTAAATATTAGATCAATTTATGTATGTAATATATGATTTTTCTCTCCTACTTATAATTCCCTGTCTATTATTATGATTATTGTTTAGGCACATTGAAAATAAACTAATAATTGTTCATATGTAAGCTTTGTAAATACCAATAAAAAATAACTGTGTACAAGTCCTAATTATTATTAATAATAAAAAATAATTGTTTAAATGAAATATTTTCAGCCGGTTAATTAATTTTTTGTCAAGAGGCAAAACAAAACAACAAATTAATCTTTATTTTATGTACAGCTATGGTTTTTTTTTAAAAAAAAATTAATTACTTAAAATTTTAAGAGAAATAAAATAAGGAATACAACTAGTCGATTTTAGGTAAGTCGTCTATTTTTGTACTAAAATCTAAATAATTCTAAGTAGATTAAAAATTAAGATTAATTTTATATAAAAAAATTAATTTAATAAGACTTTAAAGCAAGAAGAAATTGCAATAAAATAATAAATGCAAATTTGATTTCCAATGTTTTTGAATAATTATGTTTATTATTTTTTGTATTAACTTGTGTATTATTTTGATTTTGATACATTTGATTTCTGTTCAGCTTCTTTTTGTAATTAAATTAAATAAAATTATGGTGGTGTATTTATTTTTTAATTATTATTCTTTAAATTACCTTACATGGACTATGTTTGTTGTTAATGATATTCACGGCTTCCATTAGCTGCTTCATACATTCCTACAAAATCGGTTTTGGTCTAGAATACAGGATAGTAAAGGAGATGGATCATATTTTGCTGATTTCTACATGCACGAAAACACTAAAATCCTATACTTACTTTTTAACAAATATTCAAAAATTATAGGATTCTCAAAGAATTCAAAGAAGCGTTCGGCCTTCATAAGTCACTAAAATCCTATACTAACTTTCAGTACATTAGGTCATCCGAAAGTTGGTCCATAATAATTCACTCCAGGATGTGAACTACTACTGTTGGATTGCTGTATTAATGTTGGATCTTAAAACTTTTTATAATATTTTCAGATTAGCAATGTAATACCGTGTTTGCACACTGCAATCACTTATTATATAACTATGTATGACAATAAGAGGTAGAATCAACTATAACATTTGGTAAGATAGATATTAATGTACAGAATAAATTATACTTGTTCAAAACCCAATCTTGCTCCTGCTTATTTTGTTGAGCTCTTATGGCTACCTATGTTCCTGTTATATATTTTTGAGAAATAATATATTAAGTTACTAGACGAAGAAGTGAGTTTTTTCTTTACCGCGACAATTATTTTTTCTGCGACAATTATTTTTTCTGCGACAATTATATTAACTGTCTCGCTTTGTTCGTCAGTAAATATTGCCAAGGTAAAGAAAAAGCACTCCACAGTCGTGTAGCATATGCTATTTTTTTCCGAGGTATCAGACAATGAAAAACTAACTTCTTTCAAATCTAAAAACAGAGCATACCATATGAAAAAAAAATTATTTTGATATCAAACAAAAAACAAGTTAAAAAAGAAACCTAAAAGAGGTTCCACTATAAAAGAAGATAAAACGCATTGACATCTAGTGGATTTTAATCGTACTAAGAAGCATGTTTACTTGGATTCCAGCGCTAAAAACGGCACTTTTGATAACTACCCCTAGGATGTAAAAATAGTACATTACGCGTCAAGTGCGGAAAGTAGCATTTTGTATGCGAGTGTGGAGTTTGCACCCGAGCAACAGCGAGGGTAGTAAAACCACACGAGCAATGCAAAATGCCTTTTCGCTAGAGTTGCGTACCGTACTTTATCTACGATTGTTAGATTTAAATAATGAATACAGAAAAAAATAAACTTGCTGTATGTAAGTTCGTATCTCTCTCTCTTGATAAAGATGGCATTAATTCTTGAGTTGTATTTATTGCCGAATTAATTATTTCTGGAGGAGTATTATTCTCCACATTTTCGTCAAAGTCACTTGATTCACTCATTGTTTTTCACTAAAAACTCGATATAAACCGTTACTTTAATAAAAAAAAACAAAAAAAAACAGCAAATTAGTTTTGTTAAATGTAAACAAACTTGCTAATCGTGCGTAAAGCTGAAGAATTCCTCTTCTTTACCGCGCTAGTGTGGTAAAGAAGAGGAATTGTTCAGAACTATGAGACGCGCATGCGCAATGAATACAAGTACGTAAATAATCACTTTCTACGCATCTAAACAAAGATATAATGTTTATATTTCGTATCAATCGTAGATAAAAGTTTTTTCAATACAGTTTAGGAGTGATGAAAAGATTTTTTAAGTCCACATAATGAAAAAATGGATTTTAGCTATGTTTTTTAGGCTCTAAAGTTACAATTTCACAGCCTACCACGGAAAATAGTATATTATGTTACTAGGCTGTGAAATGAGTTTTTTCTTTACCGCGGCAATTACTGCGGTAAAGAAAAAACACTTCACAGTCGCGTAGCATATGCTATTTTTTCCGAAGTAGCAGACAATGAAAAAACATTGAATATTAATCACTAATCAATATATAATAATAACAAATATTAGTACACACTTAAGACTTAAAAAAAGAAACCTTAAAAAGAGGTTACACTATAAGAAAAGATAAATAAAACGCATTGACATCTAGCGGATTTTTATCGTACTAGAAGCATTTCTACAAAGACTGCAGCGGTAATATTGGAAGTTTTGACAACTACCCGCCGGACATAAAAAATCTTTTAGTTCCTAGGATGTAAAAGATTTTTTCTTTACAGCTAGGAGTAATGAAAAGATTTTTTAAGTCCACGTAATGAAAAAATGGATTTTAGCTATGTCTTTTAGGCTCTAAAGTTACTATTTCACAGCCTACCACGGAAAAAATATATTTTTTAAACATTAGAGACAAATTTAAAAAAAGTATTTGTGTTTTTGGAATACACGATGGTAAAGGATGTAGGTATGTATAGAGGTCTAAATTAAACTGGCTATAGGTATTGCCCCAGCTGAGCTCCTATGACTTCTACTATTCCTGTTAAAGAGTTAAAAAGAGAGTGTTAAGAGTAATTCAGGATAACTGAGGAGGTAGTTAATACCACCTACTCCATTCAGACTGGTACGTCCATATTGTGAGTACTACTATGGCTTTCCCTTTAACTCAGAATCTTGGAAAATTGGTGCTACTGTCTCTTATAATCCTAAAATAGTTTCATTATAAAAAAAACAACTCTAGAGTTAAAGAGGACTAAAACTCTAAGGGAGTTAGTAGATTGTAGGAGGCGATAAGAGCTAGATTGTAAGAGGCTATATAGGTGTTAAGATAAAGTGTTTAAAGCTTCCACTGAGATACCCTTGTAAATTTGGCATTTATATGGATATATAGTAAACACATTATACTTTTTAATTCTGACAGCTTGGGAAAATCGAGAAAAAAAAGGGAGGAGAGTGAATGAGAGCTTGAGATTTTGGCAGGTAATAGGTCATTGCCCGACCTATTACCCACCAAAATCTCAAGCTCTCATACACTCTCCTCCAATTTTTTTCTCGATTTTCCTAAGCTGTCAGAGTTAAAAAGTATAATGTGTTTACTATAGGTAATTTGATTCTTCTTCAACTACCTTTGATTTAATGGACAAAGGTAGCATTAAAAACAATTATTTTTCACATTGCAAAAATTATTTTTGTTTTATTACAAAATTTAAATTTAAAGCTATACATTTTTTAAATAGTGGTACAAGAGAAAAAAGAAAGAAAGAAAGGCATAATAATAAACAATTTTTTTTTTAAAAAAGTGTAAATAAAACTTTTATTATACTGCTTTATTATTTTATGATCAGGTTATTCAATTTAAAAAATAAAATATATACATAAAAAAAATGTTACTTTGTCTTATTAACATTTGTTTAATATGAAATAATTCAAGGCATAATGTATAAATTAAACATGAAATTTCAAATAAAACCGTTACAGGTGGGGGTCACCTTTTTGTGTTTTTTGAAACTATGAATCTTTGGAAAATTCCAAAAAATACATCTAAAATATAAGCCGCATTCATTGACAGCTACTTAATATAAAAAAAGCCTATATGAAAGCTGTAGCCGAGTGTATTATAAAATTAAGTTTACTTAATATGATTGCACATTTACAAAAAAAAAAAGAATATATTGAAAAACCAACAACTTGTAGAGTAGCCTAATGTCCTTTGGTCATAGGGATGGGCTAAACTATTAAATCTGAGTAATAGGTGACATCGTTCCAGCTCCGACCTGGTAATAGGTACCAATACCTATTATTTTATTAATAGGTCACAAAGTAACTGTCACTGAAAGGAAGATCTGCTACCTGCTACATTCCTCTAAGGATCCCTGACCAGATCTGGTATTAGGTATTAATACCTATTATTTTATTAATAGGTCACAAAGTCACTGTCCCTGAAAGAAATTTCTGATACCTGCAATTATTTTTTAAGATAAATCTTTCATCGCCATCGCCAGATTTTACTTGAGCTAGTTTCATTATTACACATTATCATTTTGTTATAACATATTTTAGATAAAAAGTTTACTTTCTGATGGAGGAGACGGTGTAGAGCGGAATGTCAAGGGCACAGTAGTACAGTGACGTCATCACGAGGTAAGAAGTTAAGTGATCCTAGCGGACAAATGTAATACTACTTTTAGTTCCTTAGTGAGTTGGACATAATTGTAAATTGCGATTTAAGCTAATTCAATACACGTGCTTCTCTCAAAAACAGTTTAAATATAGCAATATGCAGGAGGTAGTTCGATTTTCACAAATCCTAAATAGCACCTTAAATTTTATCGGTTATATTAAGCCCGCAATTCACGTGCATCTAAAAAACAGTTTTGTATCCGAGATATAGCAAGATTAAGGAAGTATTTAGATTTTCACGAATTATAAAAAAAAAAGCCCCTTACATTCCATCGGTTATATTAAACTCGCAATAAACGTGCATTACTCAAAAACAATTTGTATCCGGAATATAGCAAGGTGCAGGAGGTAGTTTGATTTTCACAAATTTTTGTCTTCTAATACATGTATTGCTGATTTAATATAGTCAAGGAAATTTGAGGTATTTTTTTAAGAATTCATGAAAATCAAACTCCTCCTGCATCTTGCTATATTCCAGATACAAAATGGTTTTGAGAGATGCACGTGTATTGCGGGTTTAATATAACGGAGAGAAATTATGGGCTTTTTTTTACTTTAAGAATAAGTAAAAATCGAACTACCTCCTGTATCTTGCTGTATTCCGGATACAAAATGGTTTTGAGAGATACACGTTTATTGCGGGTTTAATATAACCGAGGGAATTTAAGGGGCTTTTTTTTTCCTTTAAGAATTCGTTAAAATCGAACTACCTCCTGCATCTTGCAATGTTCCGGATACAAACTGTTTTTGAGAGAAGCATGTGTGTTGCGGGTTTAATATAACCGAGGGAATTTAAGGGGCTTTTTTTTCTTTAATAATTCGGGAAAACAGAACTACCTCCTGTGCTCTTCCACATACTTGATACAAAGTGACAATTTATAATTGGAGTATTTAAAATATTTAAAATCATATGTACAACCAATTTCAACATTTAGGGCAAGAAAAAAAATTTAAAAAATAAAAATAAAATAAATCTTAATATAGTCTTAAAGAGTAAACATTTAGCTTTAATTTGATACCAATATGCTGATGATACCATAAAAAACACGGGAGTTCTTAAGATTTTAGTGAAATAAGTTGTAACCCCGGAACACCAAATTCGAAGAAAAATCAAAATTTTAAAAAAATTCTTGTGAAATCTTAAAAAAATATTTTAGGCTTCTTCCATTGAGTTTTTTGCTAGAAAAAAAAAATCAGAAAAATCCATGACATTGACGCAGGAGGCCAAGGTGATTTGGCATGGAATGACCCACAAATTAAATTTTATTTTCTGCCGAAGTTAAGGTGAGTGGTATTATTTTTATATAAGAATTGGGAACGTCTATGGAGTTTATCTCTAAGAAATAAATTATTTTAGTTTGCAACTTATTGTTTGTTCTGATGATGACCTTATAAAGTCAGAAAGCTCCTTTGTTAAATAAACAAGTATAAATTTATGTTAATCCTTTTATTCTTATGTTGACAACAACAAAAATAATATATATGTTGCAGAAATTATTAAAATGCAGCTTCTTTACCCCTGTTTAACATTTAACAGGGCTTCAAAATAAGAGAATAGTCCAATAAACAATACTTGAATATTTTTTAGATATAAATTATTCAATAGTTAATAAAATAGACCATTAATGGACATGACATTTAAGATAAACAAAGGCGTTATTAAACCAGGTTTTTTTTTAAAAGAGACATTATTAAACCAGGTTTTTTTCTAACTCATTGTTCTTTCATAAAAACTATACAAATTATGTTTTAAAATTTTCTCTGGTCAAAGATATTACCTCATATTGTTTTAGTATACAACATTTAAATAATTCTTATGGAAAACAGACTAAAACTTCATTCATAAAAAGCCATAATAAAGAATCAAAATTTGTATTACAATTACATCCATTCTTCTGCAAATAATTTTTATGAACCAAAAGGTATTTAAGAATGGAAATTTATCAATAAAGATAAGGTGACTCAATATTAATTATTAATTTAATAAATAGAGGAGGTTTCCCTACCTTGAAAATTTGCCCCTACCACAGTTCCAGTGAGAGAGGAAATTTTTTCTGAGATACTAACTTGCCAGAATGGCGCGTGGCAACTCTATTTTAGCAATATTTCCATCTTCAGCTATAATATCCGTTTTATCAGCGATAGGTGATTATTGCTAAGGGTCCACAATCAGTGAACCTCCCAAAATTATGATATTTAGTCCCAAACCCATACAATATAATGTAAACATTTCTGTTAAGTGATTCAAGGTATTCCCATTTTTAGTTCAAAATCCTTAATAATTCTAATGCTTTATTTGCATCTTCAAAAGTAATAGAAATTGTTTTTGCAAATTGAACTAGAAATTTTTAGACAAACTTTATTTTAGCTATCTCTTTTCCTTAGTTTACCATTAAACATATGTAACAAAGTCGAGATCATTATCTTAAAATTGTTTACTATAAGAAATTTCAAATTCTCCAATTTACACCTTTTGTGCAGCTTAAAGGTGCATTCATATTATTTTATTAAAATGTCTTTTGGTCATAAGGTTAATTGATTTATGGATTAAAAAATATAGCTGAACAATTTTTACAACTATGGACAAGCTAACTGTGTAAAGTGATGTTGTTTAGAGGCTTTAAAGGAGATATTTTGTTCAGGCAATTAACTCCAGGGAGGCTATGAACAAGTATACTTGTTATTGTTCTCATTATTTAATAGTTATTTACGCACCAAGGGAGTAAAGTAAGTGATTGCACCCTGAGCAATGAAGTTGGTTCCTGAGGCGAAGCCGAGGGAACCATAACGTTCACTCCCAAGGCGGAGCCGAGGGAGTTAATTATCGTGAGGGTGCAAGTGATTTTTACTCCCGAGGTTCGTACAAGATTTTACCTCCAGAAGGGAGAAAAAATATGGAAAAATTTTAATTTTAAATTATTTTATTCAACAAAAAATCATATTTTTATATTTATTTAATAAAACGAAAAAAATGGTTAGATATAATATTAACAATTTTCTAAATAAATTTAATCACGTTAAAATTAAATTATAGATAGTTATTATTTGAATTTCAATGCTAAAATTAAATGGGAGAATCAGATGGAGGCTGAGTGAGGTATTGACAACTGATGTATTTACATATGGATTAGTTTATCTACATTTAGAAATTATGATTTCACTTTTAACTTGTTTGTTTGTTTTACTGATGAATCACTATGGCAACCGTTGTGGAGGTTACATGACATGTGTGAAGATGACATTATAGATTTAGACATTAAACAAAAGTTAGTAAATGAAATGTGTATTAGCACCAACCTTATTTACTTGTGCTTTATCTAGGGCAACACTCCCTGTTTAACCCGACTGGGTGCAATGAGTAACTTCCCTCCCTATAAATTAGGGAGGAAAGTTCACTTCTTCTCCCTGCTGGAGGTATAATACTTTCTATTTTCAATGAGTAACACGCACTAAAAACACCCCATAGAAAAGGCCATCACCACACAGCTTATAAATAGCATTGTTGTTGAAGCCATAGCACATTATAAAAAAATATGTGTGAGGCTCTCACCCACTAGAAGTGAAACTTAAGTTCTAGAATACATTGCTCTCTTTCATTTTTTGACGAATTTATTATTTCAGGATTAAGAAATGGTTATGGGAAATTTAATTGAAAAAAATAATATTGCTACGCTAAGGCAACCACATTTATTCCAATAAAAATAAATGTTTGTTTTGATTTGCTGGTCTTTAAATAGATATAATACAATTAATCTGAAAAAAAAAATGTTACACTTGGACGAGTCTCGAATCGCAAACTTCCGCCGCCAAAGAAGTTTCACTTCAAAAGTTTAATAAATAAATAATTATATTCAGAAAGACTAAATATTTACAAAATGTTGGACATTTTAATTCAATGAAGTTGTGAAGCTCTTACGGATCTTACCATATAAGTGTCAGTAATAATATAAATACATCATACATTGCAATAATATAATTATAACAAATGGGAAAATAAAATATAAATGTATATGCTAAATAATTTAGAAACAAAAAATACTTAACTATAAAAATAAAGATAGATAAATTTGAAAAATAATAAATAAATATAAAGAAACAACGATAGCTTTTTTAAAAAATAAGTTTTAATCTAATTTTATCAACCTTAAAATAAAATTTATAAAGGAGAAGAAATATACACACTTTTGGAAAAATTAATATACATCACATGGCTTTAAATAAAATTAAAAAATAAAAGAATGAAAGAACATCAAAATACAATACACGTTTTGAGAAAGAAAAACAACAATTAACTAAATCCTACCAAAAAAAAAGAAGATAATTAAAAATTAAAAAAATACTTTGAATCACAAACAAAATACTTTTATAGTAAATAAACTAATAACTAAAAAAAATAACATAAAACATTTTTTATTAAGTTTCTTTCACAGGTCACATAAATAAAATCTAAGTTAACACAAAAAATATTGGAGTATCAACAAGCAAATATTTCATATTTTAATATTAGATATTGGTATAAAATATGAATAGATTTGTATTTTGTAGGTCTAGAGCAAATATGATTTTTTCCGATATGATGTGTCTTTTTGAAATGTGATTAATTAAAGATACTAAAGCTAGAAATTATTGCTTAATAGGTTTATTTCTAGTAGGACTTGATGGTTTGAGTCAATGTATTATCATGTACCCTAGTTTTAACAGCTGAAAATTAATAAAAAGAGCAATAATAGAAAAATTTTAATTGTTCAAGAAAGCATCAGATTTTAGTAAGATTCCTAATATGTTGCAAACAAAAAGGGTAAACAAATTGATCAGTTTATATTAACATAACAAATATTTTAATTAATACACTATAGATAATGTACTAATGGCCAACAGAAGTGGATAATTCATTAAAAATATAAAACAATTACAGAATAGAAAAAAAAAAATTCTATATAATAAACATTTGCTATTAGTTTGATAATTTGTCATCTTAGAGCTCCAATGAGTAATAAGTAAGCAGTTCTAATCCCTTAAAGAAACAAAACTAATAGAGGTTCTGGTGTTGTTAACATTATTCTCCTTTAATTATATGACTTCAGCAGCTGGAAGAAAACACTAGGGGCTCGCTGTAATGAATACTACATCCCAAGGTCTACAAATACTATATCCCAAGGTCTACAAATACTATATCCCAAGGTCTACAAATACTATATCCCAAGGTTGGACATTAATAGTAGTTTGGAGCTAAATGAGAGACATGAGAGAAGGAAAGGATTCCTACAGCGAGAACCCAACTTTCCATCAACTGCTTACTCCTCAAAAGGTTGCAATCAAAGTCAAAAGGTTAATAGGATAGAAGAAACAAATAAGGTATTTTTTCACAAATGTTTTAAAATTTTAATCTGTGAAACAATAAATTATTTTCCTTAACACACAATCTCACTTACTTTGTGTTTTTGATAATACTTTTCTGTTTATATTTTTCATAAAAGAATGTTTCATATTTTATGTAAATACTAAGGTAAGAAGTATTATATTAGAAAATTATTTTATTTCAATTGACAACTGTCTTAGATTTAATACAAGACAGTAAGAAATGCATAAAACACAAACTATATGTTAAGCGTATCTCACTAAAAGAGGAATTGAAACCATGATATATATTGTCAGTGTTTTTTGTTGTTAGTTTTTTTTGTGTTTCTTTTATATTATTATGAAACAATACTTTATACAATCTTTGATCAGAAGTAAATCAATATCGCTGTTAAATTATATTAAAGCAACCTTTAATAGAGAAAAAGTATTATAGCATAGAGTAATAAGGAAAAAAAAGAATGCGGAGTGATAAACTTTATTAACAAAAGCTTAATTCAGTCAAACATAATAGTCTTAAGACACAGGACCACTTCTATTCTAGAGTGGTCTTTATCTGGGATGGAATGGTTGAATACCATAATTTCAAACCCCCACTGATGCTCTCAAGGTACCTACAATGCTTCATATTTCATCAAAATCTATGCTATAAAAACAGTCAAAGATATCCAGAGATAAGAGCAGCCAAATTAAAGTGTAAAACACTTCTTCAAAGCTTTGAATACCAATAATAGGACTTATGTTAAAGAATAATCTTGGGTACTCTTATAGAAAAGGGGCCCCATTTTTTAATTTTTTATACAGAAGAGATTATATCCCTTAGTCTAACTACCTATTAACCCTTAAACGCTAACCTTATTTTTTCGGTGCTTGACGCTAACCTATGCATTTTTTATGTTATCGTCATTTTCTTGACGATAACTACACGCAGTAGTTATCTTGAATCTAAGTTAAGCAAACATTTTTATTTTTATTTATTATTTATATTTGTTTGGTGTTTATTTATTACTTATGTGTTTATCGTGTTCATTTATTAATTTATTACATTTTTATTAATCATTTTTAATATTTTTTATTATTTTTATTTTATTTTGTTATAATTATTTTTTTTATTATTTATTTATTTTTATTGATTATGTGTTTATTTATTATTTTTTGTGTTAATTTATTATTTTTTATGTTTATTTACTACTTTTTGTGTTTATTTATTATATTTATTAGTAGAAATTTATATCTCTTTAAGACTAACTATACGTAATATTTACGTGTCTTAATGAAAAATAATTGTCAATCCTCACTAACACGTCGGGTGTGACTGAAGTGAGTATGTACTACAACGGGAAGGTCTAGACGAAGCACTGCTAAAGAGTGGAGTTTACAGTTTTTCTGTGATTCACATTTAACTAAAACCATAAGTAATTTTTACGTACAGTTAGCGTTTAAGGGTTAAAACAAAGGGATATTTAATTCAGTCCAATATGCTTTGGGACAAAGGAATATCACACTTCTATGTAAAAAAAAAGAAAGGTGTGTATTCGGTTTTAAGAAAACATATTAGATTAAAAAAAAGTGGGGGCCCTTTTCTATAAAAGTGCCTAATCTTGATCAATATAATGTCAAACAACAATGAATAATAATTAGGACAAATGAATTTGGTACTTGTCAGTTAGGAGCCCTCCCTAAAAAATAGAGGTGGTTAGAGATCACCTCTAACTTTTAGGAAGGGCTCCTAATTAACAAGTACCATGAATTTTTAACCACTTTAATTAATAATCATCGATGAACTGATGCAACAATCTCTCGTCAATAGCTAGGAACCACTTTGAACATTTCAGAAGCAAAATTAATCTTACACACATTCATATTAATAACATTTAGAAGTTATCAATAAGACTAACCACTCTAATTAGTTAGAGTGGTTAACACTGGTCTCGACTTTTGATAAAACCGATCAAACTTTCTCTTTCGAGTTCAAATAACATTTAATTCTGGTAAATCAAAAAATGTTGATAGCATATAAACTATATTACACATTTATTAATTGTTACATACATTGATTTTAATTATATATTTTTATGTCTTGCACAATTTAATCTTTTAAAATGATTTGTATAAAAGTAGTGAAATGGCATTAATTTAATTTGAGCATTTTGACTATTATTATGCTCCGTTATCCCTATAAGAAATGACTCAAGTTAGCATTTGGTGTTTTAAAAGACAGTGCATTAATAAATGCACTGTCTTTTAAAATACAAATATATTTCAATTTGTTTTTTTTTGTCCTACACAAATATAAGATGTAATGCAAAAATAATTAGAAGTAAATAAGTAATCTGTACACAGTGATCAAAATAAGATAAAATTCATAAATGTTAATGAGATAGATTTTATAAAGAATACCACATCTACAATGATATCCTGGTAAAATACAGTATCAGTAACATATTATTTGTAAACCTTAATTAAACTAAAGACAGTTTTTTTTTTATAAACAATCAATTGTATTAGCAGCTTTTACTTCAAGAGGTTTTACCAAAAAAAGTGACCCTTTAATATAAAAATAAAATACAATTATACTCATTAAAAAAAAAAATTCAATCTACAATTACAAAATTATAAATAATAGTATATTATGTTACTAGGCTGTCAAGTGAGTTTTTTCTTTACCTCGGCAATTACATTTCCTGTCGAGCGAAGCGAAACAGTAAATATTGCCAAGGTAAAGAAAAAACACTTCACAGTCATGTAGCATATGCTATTTTTTCCGTGGTAGCAGACAATAAAAAAACATTAAATATTAATCAATAATCAATATAATAATAACAAATATTAGTACATACTTAAGACTTAAAAAAAGAAACCTTAAAAAGAGGTTATACTATAAGAAAATATAAATAAAACGCATTGACATCTAGCGGATTTTAATCGTACTAGAAGCATTTCTACAATGATTGCAGTGCTAAAACGGAAAGTTTTGATAACTACCAGCACGAAAGAAAAAATATTTTATGTCCTAGGACGTATAACATTGTTTCTTTACAGCTAGGAGTAATGAAAAGATTTTTTAAGTCAACTTAATGAAAAAAATGGATTTTAGCTATGTTTTTAGGCTCTAAAGTTACTATTTCACAGCCTACCACGGAAAAAATAATGTATGATTGTATAATAATTACGCCAAGAGGATATCTATAAAAATCTTATAAATTTTTCAAGTATTAAAAAAATGCAAGCATTAAATTTTGTATATATTTCAAGAAACAATTTTTTTTTTTAGAAAAAACAAACAAACATTATAATCTGCTAATACATGAAGTTTTTTTTTTGGCGAAATCATGGAAAATAAAAAAAATAATTTATATAAATTTGCCACGGGCTTCAAATATGATTGTGGAGTTGAGTAGATATTAATTTTTGGATGATGATTAAGGTATCATAAGAGAATCTGAGAAAAGAAGTTAATATTCGCAGAATAAAAAATACTATCTCTTTACTAATAACAATATATTATTTAACAAAGCAAGCTTTTCAACTAAATTTGACCATTATCAGTACTTGAGAAAACTGGATGAAGAAGATGAAAGAGTTATAGCAGAACGTGAGACATAGTTAAATATTTAAATAATCATTATACCGTATTGCTTCGAATATAAGACGCACTTTTTTCCGTTTTTGCTTCTCCAAAAATCAGGGTGCGTCTTATATTCGAGGAGCGTTTATATATGATGCATTACATTTTTTCCAAGATCTTTGGTTCGAAAATCGGGATGCGTCTTATATCGAAGCAATACGGTAATTCAAATATTAACTGTACTCTTAGGAGAAAGATTGTTAATTCTATCTTGTAAACTTTTTTTTTATTTTACACAATATTAAATTTGAAATTATCTGGTAATACTGCTTGTCAGAAATAATTGCAGTCTCTTGTCTGTTATGGAAGTAGGGAACGAAAGGTCTTACTTTTAAGAGATTATGTTTGTTATTGAAGTGTCTAAGTTAGTTTAAACTTCTGTCAACAGGTTGTTAGACAGGCTTCAAAGTTCGTATAATAGTGAGGGTATGTCAAGTTTATAGATGTTTTATTTAGTTAAACCCTTTGGTGTTGTCATAAGTTCATGACCACACCAAAGTTGAAGGGATATTCATTCGCTCAACTTGTGGTTGAATAAACCATATTTTAGAGTTTTCTCTTTCTCATTATAGGGTGGAGGTATCACCTACTTTACACACCAACTTGATACGAAAAGTGGTAAATATCACTGGTTAGGTAACTCTGAGGTCTAAATCATGTATGTCACTGTGTATATTGTGGTTTTAGGAGTGTGCAAACCTCATTAATACGTCCTCACACAATGATATAACTCTTCCTTCTTTCTTTTTCATTTCTGAGACATTGATAATGAACTTTTTTAATTTAAAGATGGCTAAGTCAAATAAAGTTATAAGTAAGTAAAGGGTGTTCATATTCTAAAGCTTGTAAGCTTGTGGTCTGTTGAATCCTTAAAGGGAAAAGTCGAGCCATATCAAGTCTAGTATGTCTAATCATGACTCGAGGTATGGCACAATTCGAGTCAAGCTCAACCAAGTCACAGGCGGTGGAAACCAAACTTAAAAGGAGCACAAAAAAAGTTTTTAATTCTATTATAACTATAGACTAAAAGTGGATTCTACCTTTTTTAAAAAAATATATATAAATAAATAGAATCCTTCCACAATCGCAAACCAAAATGTAGCTTTGCCTAAATACATAATAGAAATAGGTACCATGATTCCACACATGAAAAAAACCAAATATATACAAGAATTACAAGCAGTTAAGGACACTTTTAAAAATAATATTTTAAAATCAAATATAACTTGGTTGGAGAAAATAAAGGTAGTTATTATTGTTAAAAAGAAAAATACAACACAAAAAAAGTTATCTCTAATTTACATAAAAATAATCTACTATCACTTCAATAATTTTTTTTATTATTTACTTTTTATTTCTCGTAATAACTATTTATTTATTTTAATAATCTCTTTCATCCATTCTATAATCATAAACTA
Organism: Gerris lacustris; assembly: GCA_951217055.1. NCBI lineage: Eukaryota > Metazoa > Arthropoda > Insecta > Hemiptera > Gerridae > Gerris > Gerris lacustris. The sequence continues at coordinate 52,676,431 of OX578282.1, forward strand.
TAGTAACAATTTTATATGTTATACACAAATATTTAGATACCAAATTAATCTAATTTGATTAACTAAGAAAAAAAAATGTATGCATTCACAAATTATTATTAAAATAATTTTTTTTTTTTTTCTTCAAGCAGGGAAGAAAGCAAAATTATAACACTGAAAAAAAAAAAATTGTTTTAAATTTTTTTTAATTTTTAAAAAAAAATTATTTAAAAAAAAAAAAAATAGAAGAAAAAACTCAATCAAGCATGTATCAATAGTTATATTATTACTTTGCATTCTTATTATAAGTTATATTTTACACATTTTTATTATCATATTATACATAAAATATTGAAGGTCACATTAAGATAAAAAAAAAAAAAAAAAAAAAAAAAAAAAAAAAAACAAGTATTTCTTTTAAATAAATTGAACATCTAAAGTGCCAACTTTTATTATAATTTAATCATTTTTATTTTCTTATTTCTTTTTTTTTTTACATATTGATTAATTGAATCGAGATTCCAGGTAATTTACATTAAATAAAACCTTAAATAGAGAAATTTTATTTTATCACACTTAATAATAATAATACAAATTGGCTTTATACATCTAATTTTAATTATTAGAGATTAATTTTTTTCATTCTCCTTATTACAACAACCTGATCTAAAATTAAAAGAAAAAAAGAAATCAATTTTTAATCACTATTATTTAATTTTTCATGTGTTTTCCATAATATATATAAAATTAAAGTTGTGTATGTGATAATGTTTTTTTATATTGTAAATAAATGGTAAACATAGAATATAAGTAGGATAAAAGAGAAGAAAGATTCGAAAATATTGTTTTGGCAGGTCTCAGGGCTTGAAAATTAACCGAAAATTCAAGGATAGGTAATATTTGAATGAGTTAGTAAAGATTTTTGACAATGAGGAACTATTTTTTATTAAGACCGAAGTCTAGGGGTCGGCAACCTATTTGCCAATAAGGGCACAATGCCAGAATAGAAAATCACCATGGGCGCACAGGCCGGAGGTTGAAAAGCAAAAAAGAAGTTGACACTCAAAAAACTTAACACCTTATTATTGGTTTACCTTAGAGGGTTAGTTTTCGATGTCAACAAGTTAAAGAGAGCAAAAAAAAGTGTGCGGGCATTTGAAGTACACCAATGGCACTCCCTTCCGTAGTCTATTTTCTATTGATAAAATGGTTTTTAACAAACAATGTTTTGGGATTAGAGTTCTACCATCATTAGGTTTAGCACCTATAGTGGAAAATCAGGCACTTTTTTACTTTACACCCACCTTGGTTCTAAACAATAGTCTGCCCTACAAAAGTCTCAAAGGTTTGTGTGTTGTCTGCCTTAGACATCTTGGGGCAGTTTTATCTTTAATATCCCTTTATCTTAATAGTTGATAAGAGATCACAATTATTTACACAAGTGTGATATTCCTTTGTCCCAAGGTACATTGGAATAAATATCCCTTCGTCTTAATAGTAATTTGGACTAAGGAATATATGCTACTCTGTATGTTCCTTTGTCTAAATAACTATTAACTGAAAGGTATATCGGGGGGTGCTAAAGTAAAAAAGTACCGAAAATCCATAATTGTAGTTCTTCCTGAGAAAGGTAATTTAGGTTGGCTGCGCCAAGGCACTACTTAGCTTGTATTGTGTATGCCTAAAGTAAGAATCATTGTTAATATTGCCTGGAATAAAATCTGAAAATGGTGGGATTAAATTGTATAACTCTAAATATCCAACAAAACTAACCGCTCTAAGATAAAACCTAAACATTTGGGTTGCTTGCTCAGAAAGCAGGCGCTTCAACAGAACACAAAAAAACCACAATGGCCAATTTTTAATACAGATATTGATGATCAGCTATTCATGTTGGTCATCCTCTCATGATTACCAACTAAAGTAACCATTAGTTACATACTGAGCTCTTTTAATGACAGTTAACTGATCAATTTAGCTCTATAGAGTTTTATTTACAACACAACAGTGTATTGGAATCCATACACAACATTATTTTTTTAAATATATTTTGGATAAACAAAAATACATTGATGTTACTGATTGAATAAACTAAACTCAAAAAAATATAATTAATTGTTGTTAATTATTATGACTTATATCTTCTTGTCCACTTATTCTGTCAGAACTATAAACCTAATATCCAATATACATATATACAAGACAAAATTAGAAATTAAGATGAAAACTAAAATAAGAATAAAAACACAGACAGGATAAGAATGTGAAAGAAAATTAATATACAATTATCAAACAAGACAAAATAAATCTTAGTACAAATAATGAGCATCGCTATAAATTAAACACTACAAAAACTATACACACACACAAAGTAATATAAAAATAAAGAAAAGATAACTGGTAATAATAGTACTTTAAACTAAATAAAGAATAATATACAATAAAGAATATTAGTAATAATAATAATAGTAAAAAGAAATTAAAATATAAATATCAAAGTATAATATTTGTAAACATTAAGAAAATAAAGTTTTTCTCAGAAAACAACACTTCAGCACTTCTCTAAAACGTAAGTTTTCTTGTATTTAAGGATCTTTAAAGTGCAGCATACATTAATAATCATATTTAATATTTTTAAAAAAATTATAAATCACCATTAAAAATAGTAATTTGGTACAAGAAGATATAAGAGGTTAAAGTTACAAAGTGCGATGACACCTTTTTACGTAAATTTTTATTTTTTAAAAAAATTCTAACTTCTTGTACATTATACATGAACACTATGTATAAGATATTTATAAGAGTATTCTGGATGCTTTACACTTATTTGTGTAAAAAAAAAAATATAATTAAAAAAGACTATATTAAAATTATATCCAGTACAAGCGTTAATCAGTGAAGTTGGTCTTACATTCTGAATTTTAATTTTGAAATAAAAGTTTATGTAAATCACTTAGATTTTTATTCTCAAAATAATCAACAGAATTAAAACCATATTCTATGTAACATTTTTCAGCTGTTTATACACCATCTTGTCTAATGTATCATGATACATAAGTCTATTCCACTTGAACATCTATTCTACTGTTATAACGATAATTTTTAGTGATCTTAGTTCATACAATATTACAATAACCATTTTTGAGAACATTTACTACTAAACAATTGTATAAATGAGATAAGGATTATTGTACTAACAACTAATATTATAAGTGTGTTGGAGTGATGGGATTCTTTAATTACGGTCTTCTAAAAGGTCTTAATAAAATTAATCTAAATTCAGATTTATTTTAACTTATTTAACACCCAGTCTATTATATTGTTAAACCACAATTGCTATTGTTTAAAATAAGACTGGTTTTGATCACGTTAATTGGTCATGATCAGAGAACTAATTCATTTAATCAAATATTTTGATCAGCTAAAGTAGTCTAAACTGTTCTACATTAAATTTTAACTTAATAGTTACTATATCTTATTAAGTTACTTTATCAGTTATCTTTTTAACAAATCTAGATCTTTCTACAGAAGACTGCCTCCTGGATTTTGTGAATCCTGACAGTTCAAACCTTTTACAGGGAGGGTATGATGAGAGTTGGCTCATGATGTGAGTCATTTGCAACTGATTCTCATCATGAGCAACTCCCTTGAGCATGATACTTGTAATGGGTTAAAAATGTCAACCCTTTACGTCAAACTGATTTCAAACCATTTACAGGGAGGTTATGGTTTATATATTTGGATAAAAAATAATTTTTGGATTATATGTCTAATATAATACGAACATATGATCATTTCCTGGGAGATAACCTGGAAAATGACAATGGTAATGTTCAAAGAATTTATTTCCGATTAAAGCCTTTGGTCAAAAGTGAATCATATATTGTACAGGGTTACTATGTGCGATTGATTCCCTTGCAGCCAAGCAAATGCATTTTTTGTTCAGATGTATACTTTTTCAGGAGACTACTCAAAGATAAAATTAAATTAAACTAGTGCAAACTAAGCACTGATATATATTATAAGGAAATCTTATGTAAAATATAGTATAATAGTATTGAAAATGTTTATATATAAATTGGGAATATGTGTGTATATAGATATGGATATGTACTCATACTAATCCATATCTATATGTACATTTATATTTCCAAAGGTGAAAACTGAGTCGTGCTCAAGCTTAGGCTAATGCGGCCAGAAAGCAAATCTAGTTCTAAGGCTCAAATTCGCTGTAAAATTATATATTATACACTGTATTTTTATTTTAAATAAATAATCTTAAACTTTAATTCTTTGAACATTACCACTGTCATTTTCCAGGTAATCTCCCAGGAAATGATCTGATGTTTGTATTATATTGAACATGTAATCCAAAAATTCATTTTTTTTTTACAGTTTTCCAAGTGGCAATTTGTTAAAACGTTTTCACTTTTTTTTAATGAGATGTTACAAAAAAAAAAAATAAATGAATATAAAATTGTAGGTCAAATATATGAACCGTACCCTCCCAGTAAAAGGTTGAAATTTTTAACCCATTATAAGTATCATGCTCAAGGGAGTTGCTCATGATGAGAATCAGTTGCAAATGACTCACATCATGAGCCAACTCTCATCATACCCACCCGGTAAAAGGTTTGAACTGTCAGGATTCACAAACTCCAGGAGGCAGTCTTCTGTAGAAGATCTAGATTTGTTAAAAAGATAACTGATAAAGTAACTTAATAAGATATAGTAACTATTAAGTTAAAATTTAATGTAGAACAGTTTAGACTACTTTAGCTGATCAAAATATTTGATTAAACGAATTAGTTCTCTAATCGTGACCAATTAACGTGATCAAAACCAGTCTTATTTTGAACAATAGCAATTGTGGTTTAACAATATAATGGACTGGGTGTTAAATAAGTTAAAATAAATCTGAATTTAGATTAATTTTATTAAGACCTTTTAGAAGACCGTAATTAAAGAATCCCATCACTCCAATACACTTATAATATTAGTTGTTAGTACAATAATCCTTATCTCATTTATACAATTGTTTAGTAGTAAATGTTCTTGAGACTAAGGCACATTATCTTTGCACTGCCTAAGTGAGATTAAATCCTTTTGTCTAAATATAAATTATTAAAATAAATTGACATTATCACTAAAATCCACAGCTCACTGTAAGCAAGTAGAGTACACAATCTTAATAAACTTCAGATAGTAAATTAAAAATACCAAAAATGTTAAAACATAGTTAAATTTTACTAAGAACATTAAATAAACAATAATTTAAGGGGAAATCAAGAATAAAAAAAAACAATTAGTGGAAAAAAATAAATGAGAAGCATCCAGATTACCTTTAAGTTCTTCTACATACTAGCTGATATCTAAGTAGTTTTATTTTATGTTTCAACCAGTTGTCAAATACTTATAACAACAAAAAAATACCTATAGCAAATTATTGTGTAACATGTTCAGTAATAAGTATAGTTTATGATTGTATGTGTGTAGGAAGGTGTTGTTAAGGATGAATTATGAAGTTCCTAATCTTTTAATTAGGTGAAGATGGTTCATCGTCATCTTGGTGAGATCCACCACCAGTAGCTTCAACCCATCTAAAAAATCAAATAAATCAATCAACAAAAACAACTATTGATATAAAACAAATTAAGATTATGTTAATACTTTAAGACTGAAAGTTTGATTTTTCTATATTATTATAGAAGCTTTTTTTTCTCAAAAACACAAGTCCAGTGAGTAAAAAATAGTAGGGTATATACTAAACGTGTTAAGATAAGAGTAAATAAACTGTAGACTAAAAATAGGAGAGGATTTCATGATTTGTTTATTAACACGTCTACTTACAAGTTACTAAACACTACTTGCTGCTTTTTTAAAAACCCTTCATGATACAGTTGCTTCCCTAGCAACGTTGTTTCACTTGTGCTTAATAGATATGAGTAATAGAGTTCAGATATGAGTGGCCACACAACAATCTTTCTAAAACCCCCAACAATAAATGTAATAGTACATTTTGCATGCGACAGCGAGATTCACACGAGCAAAGCAAAATGCATTTATCGTTTAATGATAAATACATAAACAAAAAATTAATAAACTTCCTGTATGTGAGTTTGTATATCTCTTTTGATTAAGATGACATTAATTCATTAGTTGTATTTTGTGCCGAATTAATTATTTCGGAAGGAGTATTATTCTCCTCATTTTCATCATAATCACTTGTTTTTCACTAAAAACTCGATATAAACAGTTACTTTAATTAAAAAACAGCAAATTAGTTTTGTTAAATGTAAACAAACTCTCTAATCGTGCATTAAGGTGAAGAATTCTTCTTTTTTACCGCACTAGGGCGGAAAAAGAGGAATTATGAATACAAGTACGTAAAGAATCACTTTCTAGGCATCTAAACAGAGATGCAATGTTTATATTTCGTATCAATCGTAGATACATTTTTTTTTTCATATAATAAACTCACTCGTCTTTAATAATTGTTTAATTCAGTAAAACATTTTTAATTCAGTAATACATTTTAACTAACCTCACTGAAAAATTTGTATAATTAAAAGAATGTTAAGTTTAAAGCTAATTGTAAAAAATTAGATTCCAAAAACTGACCTTAAACTCCTCAATTGCTTTATAAGAAAAAAACCATGTGAAATTTGATTGGAGAAGGGGTTAAATTTATTGCTATTTATTTGTTTATAATTGCTCTTTCTTTTACGGCCTGGTCAACACATCATCAGATTATTTCAGGACGGATGATTGCAGCCACTTTACTCATCTACTCAATGTAATCATAAGAGCGAAACATGTTTTATCTCTCCGGGATTTTAACTCACTAGATATGTCGGTGTTTTGACCTTGTGTGACAGACGAAGGTGTATGTATGCAAATCTAGTGATTTGCAAGCATAGCCTAGTGGCTATGCTTGTCCCCATTTATTACTACTGAGGTAACAATTTAATTCCATAATCTACTAAGTTGCTATTCACTAAATAATTAATAATTATAATTCTGTAAGGAGCATAGAGACATGGGGGCCACATAGTAATACCAAATATTGTTTTTGAGCGTAAGGGTAGGGTTATATTACTTTCTTATTAATAAAAATGAAAACATTAACGTATTCATTCCATGATAAATTCATACTGTCTTTTAACCCTCGGGAACGCGCGGTCCTGTGAGGCCTAGTAGTAATAGTAGTAGTAGTCTAGTACTTTCTACTAGAACGGGTAGGACGAACCACTTGTTCGAACCTTGCAATTAGGCCATCACTTAGGCCCTTTTTACGCCCCGCGGTAGAGAGTTCCAGCCACTTCACACATCATACCTCTGTACATAGTACCGCCGAAGCGAGTATGATGTGATCAATAGTGAGCCATATAAATCAGAGCGTCACGGCGAGGAATCGAACCCCGTCTCGTTCCACTCATGATTCAGTGATGGCCGAGCAGACATGGTTTAACCCACACGGCCACGCTTGCTCTCTCCTGTGAGGCCTAAATTTGAGATATAACTGTGAAATTTAGATAGAAATGGGAGCGATTGGAAGCTAGAGATTTTTCTAGCTACATTTCTTGCTTTTATTTAGAGAATAAGCCACTGTTTGACATCGTACGAGATTATACTTCAATTCTGTGCCCATATTGACCTGACAGGGGACCCGCGCCACTTTCACTTAAATTTTAGTAATACGCTAATTTTAATTAAATTTATACATATAATACAAAAGAAATTAATATGGCACCTGAATTTAAAAATAAAATAATAAAAATATACAGAAAAAATTAAAAATTTGAAAATTATAACTGAGACTGACTAATTTTGTGCTTACAAACTATGAGACTAAACAACAGTATTTTATAAATTAAAAAAATAATAAAACAATAAAACCAATTTAAATATGTTTTATAATATTGTGCTGAAATGATTTCAAGTTTATATTTATTGTACCTGTTGTGTGGGCATATAAAACAGATTAAGTCCTATCAGGGGTCAGTGCCTCCTCGTGTCTGTATTAGACTGCAGAGGGTTAATTCATAATTTAAATGAAATACCCTACACCTCCATGAAGGGTGGCTTCAACACTAATTGGGTGAGTACATAGCACCTCAAAATTGAGTAGTGAAGCCACCTATCCTAGGGTTAATATTAATAGATAAAATCTATTATCCATAATAGATCCTTTTTTTATACATATATAATTAACTCGTCTAATAATATACCATATCCAAAGGTTATTCTGGATAAGATAGCTTGCTAGTAGATAAGTAATTAATAAATTAAATCCACAGATAGTTGATTCTATTTTCTAATTGATAAATCAATTTGATAAATAATTGAATTTATTTTACCGATAGTAAAAAATTATATTTTAAAGATAAAAGTTCAATTTATAATTTTTTTTTTTTTTTTTTATTGTATCAAAACATTAACCCAGGGATTAAGAATTACTACTAGTGAACATATGAGTTCTACTGACATAAATATATTTTGTGAGCTCAACAGCATGGTTACATTCACACGTAAATGATTTAATTTAGATTAATTATATAATAAATTAAAAAAACAGGTAGAATACATTTAGATCATGTTGTATTTGTCCTCTTTGTAGAAGATAATGTATCAATTTTATTACTGTTGTCTGGTTGTCTCCAATATTTTTTCATATATTCTTTAATATAGTCTGTAAAATTTCTGTTAACCCTTTCCCTCACCTCGGTCATTACAGAGGACAGTCATTTTCGAAAGCTCTAAATAGCTGTGGACGATTGGAAGGGGGCATATGACACTATGCCCTTATAATATGATTAGTTATGATTGCTACCACAAGATTGTAGCACTATCCAATTAAACATGTAGGTTTTATAAAATAACAACCAGACTCAAATCTACTGTCACAAAGCCTGTTGCTGTGCTAAGTTTTTTTTTTTTTTTAGTTGCTACATATGAAAGTTTTAAACTTTGATGATTTTTTTATTAGCAAATAAGAGTTCAAGCTAAAAGATTATATAAAACTTTTCCCAAAATTTGTATGAGTTTAGAAGTTACCAGCCATTGAATTTGTGTCCTTCACAGAGGACTAATTGAGTTATAGGAAAATGCAAGAAGAAAAAAAAAGTCGTTTCAAGAGATTTATAAAATTTAATGAAGGTGTTTCATCTGATTTGTCAGATTTATAATAAGATGGTGATGAATTTTTACCGGAATATTCGATAAATATTTTGTCTGGGATAAAACCGACAAAAAAAGAGGTCGCCCCTCTGATGGTTCCTCCGGAGAACCAAATTATACCGCTTGAGGAGTCTGGTACGACAATGACCATTTACCAATATATGGGGATGTAAATGATGCAGGCAGATATAAAAAATATTGGCTGCAAATCAAAAACTTACATGAAATGCAGCAAATTTAATGTTTATGTGTACATTGCGAGAAACAGAAATTGTTTCGCTAGCTTTCATAGTAATTTTTTTTTTTTTTTTTTTTTTTTTTTTTTTTTTTTTTTTTATACACATACATATATTTATTTTATGAATTTATAACTTTTTGATTTGAATCCGCCATTTTTGGTGCATTAAATATAAGTTTTAAATTTTTTTTTTTCTTTTGTCTTGATCCTCTAAATATATTTGTCCTCTGCAGAGGACAGTTAAATTCTGGGCCCCTGGGAGCCACAGACAAATGTGAGAGACATGAAAAATCATTAAAAAAAAAATACAAATAGCAAAAATATTGGGAGAAAAAAAATTCAATAATTTTTCATAATTCGTGAGTGAAAGGGTTAAAGAGTCAGGTGTGAGTATTAATTTATTAATGTTGCTGCATAATGTCTGTATGTTTTTGTCCAGAGTTGTTTAAGTCGGTGACAATCTTTTAGAAGATGTACAAAGGAATCCTTCTTATAGAGTCTACACTTAAGAATTTTTTTGCCCCAAATAAATAAGCAGCTGTGAGTGTGACTTGTGACCAATTTTAAGTTTACATAGTACAGTTTCTTTGTATCTATTCTTCCAGTATGAAGATTCCCAGTCAGCTACTTGTAGTTTTACCTTAATTTGTTACAAGTTAAAAATCATATTAGAAGTTGATTTACATACAAGTGACACATACAATACAGTCTAGGATGCAAAGATGGGTCCATTGTAAATACTGCTAGTTAGTGTGTGAGTCCCATGCAGTCCATGCATATAAAGCCCATAATTAACCTTTACTTGAGGAAGTAACCAGCCTTGCAAGTAGTAATGGGATATATTATTACAACAGTCATCGGCTCATTAGCCACACCAAACTCGCCACACCAAACTCACCACACCAATTTTAACCAATAGTTTTTCTTCAATGCACAAGAGGGGTCACTAACAGAGAATAGTAAGATTGGACAGTAAGAGGGGTTTGTAAGAAGCAAAGACAGTCAGACCTAAAAAGTCTACCAGAAACTGTCAGTAAATGGACATCAATTATCTAATTTGGAGAAAAGGGTACCTAAGGGTTTTTATTTTAATTCAATAACTTGTAACTTCAAAAATATATTTTAAATAATTAATATAAAAATGCCATTTTTCAAAACTGGTCTTATTTTCAACTTTTTTTTTTTTTTTTTTTTTGTTTTGATTTCTATATTCTTCACCTTAGTTGTATCTATGTGCAAAATTTGGGGAAGATTTAATGACGGTAAGTGGTTCAAAATTGAGGTAATAGGTGTGCGATGAAACTTAAAAAGCAAATAAATTTGACACCATTTTTTTTTTTTTTTTGGTTTCTGTATTCTTTACCATAGTTGTTTCTATGTGCAAAATTTGGGGAAGATTGAACCACGGGAAGTGGTTCAAAATTGGGGAAACGGAAATGTGCGATGAAACTTACAAAGCAAAGTAATATAAGACCAGTAAAAACAACATTCGCATGAGCATTGGGTTTGTTATTAGCAGGTAATTGAACTACAAGGCTAGGACGCACACTGGGGGCAAAAAAGTCTGCAGACTGTTTTGCCCCCAGAGTGCGCCGAGCCCATCAGTTTGCTATAAGGTATCGCGAGCCAATTCTTACATTAATGGGCTTCACATGGCATACTCGTATCTTCAACCTTTCAGTCTAACTTTTAATTATTTTACACTTAAGAAATAATCCATATTGAATTATATTAAAGGAATTTGTTACATTAGTTTTGAATATTTGTTTTAACTGTTTATTATATTAAAAATGTTCAATTTGATCGAATTTTAGATAGACTATAATAATCTGTAATAATCTCTTCACAGACAATATTAAAAATATTACCTCATAATGTAATCACTGAAATGTAAAAACAAAATTATTCATTCATAAGCCTAGACAAATATTGAACGACGAAATGAGTGCTGGATTTAATAAAATAATATTTACTAAGTTTTTTACTTGACATCCAAAGCAAATAAAATGATTGTGCGTGAAGTCTCACGTAAAAAAGGGTTTCGTTGGTATCGACATGAATAATCTGCCATATTGGATTCCAATATGGCTTTAGCATCTGAATACCTACTTCTACCATTTTGTCATACATGTTTAGAAAAATGATACCCCGAGAGTAAATCGAAAAATCAATTTTAGCTCTAAATTTTGGGGCACTACCCCCTTAAGAACTCTGAAAAACGTGAAAAAAAATTATTTCTCCAATATTATTATTCTAACCATTATTTTCAATGTCATTTTGCTTCAAAAACAGACAAAACCTTGTTTTTGTTTCAAAAGCGGACAACTCCACTTTTTAACTCCATTTAGCAGCTAAAATATCAAAGAAATTCACGTTTTCAGTACTTCTAACTAGTTTTGAGTCTATTAAGAATCTACAGGAAAAAAATCATTGCTCTAGCACCTGTAGAATTTGAGCTACAGTTTTTCGGCTCTCCTGTAAAATTTTGAAATGTGCTCTTGTCCGTCTGTGATACTAAGCTCCTCATATGTTTGTAATAATTTACATTTGATACCCTACTCTTTTTTTTAAATTATCCAAAATTTTGGATTCTCAGTTAATCAGATAAAATTGCTATTCTAATTTTTTTCTATGGCCCAGCAGACTACAGATTTTTTAGTAACAGCAGATATATAGTATTAGGAGGAAGGGGGGGGGGGGGGTACGAAAATGTTGATTTGTTTTGACAAAATGGCATGAAAAAATTAACCTCTTTCCACAAGTGTTAAATCTCTTCATTTAACACCCCACTCAAAATTTTTTGACATGAATTATCCCCCATTTTGGATTTGAACAGCTCATAATTCAAAACCATCTTTAAAACTGCTAAGTTTCATGTTTGGTCTCTTATTATTAAACATTTATTGGAACCATGCAGAGTGACAGACAGACAAAGGAACGAAACTGTACCAGTTACTTTTTTTGGTTTTACCAACGAAACCCTCAAAAGATACACAATAAATAAGGTAAGAAATAAATAATAAATATTTTTCAACACAACAAGCTTGTTTAAATAAAGATAAAAGAATATAAGAGGTTGAAATGAAATTAGTACATATCTGTTTCTGTGTTTTTATGTGTTAACAGTTTAAATTTATGAGTGAACACATTTTTCCTAACTTCACACTCATCTAAATTTTATAACTCTATAATTATATAAAAATCAATTTCTCAATAATCCTGAATAAGTATAAAGCCTTAATGTTTTATGCATTGACAGTAGGTAGGTATTTCATTTAAAATTGGATTTAAACGGTTACTTCAATTGACAACAATTATTGAATTTCTCTATTACAAAAATATAGCATAACTTAAATTCCTCCTTAATAGGTTCATTAAAGAAATATTTCAGTCGAAAAGGTAAAACGGAATCAAACCAAATTCAGCAAACCCACAAGATCCAATTTATGGATCCATTCTTTAGTTTAGAGCCCCACATGGTGAACACATTCTGCTATAATCTTGTCTAAACTTCAAATTTGTTTGTAGAAGGTAGAAAAACTGGTACTTCTTTAGATTGTCACTCCCCTATGTCTATTTTAGAATATAAATGACTGACTAAATAACTATTAAGACAAAGGGATGTTTAGTCCAATGTACTTTGGGACAAAGGAATATCACACGTCTGTTTTTATGAGGGGAGTAACAGTCTAAAGAAGAACATTCCCTACACCTTCTTTAGATTGTTACTCCCCTTAGTTTTTTTTTATAAAGGGTGTAACAATCTAAAGAAGTGCCGAAAAATTTAATTCAATTTATTAATGATAAATCTAATATATGCGAGAGTTCACGAAATAAGGTAATCATATTAAAAGTTTTTCAAATTCTACTTCTCCTCTTTCTGCAGTAGCTATATATTTTAAAATATATACGTGAACATACTAAAATAACTTAACTAAACCCAATAATGATCCTTTACATAGAAGTTATTTAGAATATTAAGGTACTCCATATAAAATAAAAATAATCTGTCTTTTTCCTTATACTGTAATAATAAGTCTTTGGTAGAATGGCACTTTTTTTTCGTAAATGTTTCCTTATCAATTAACTCCATATAAAAAAATTGAAAATATATATTTGTAAAATAGAAATGTTAATGTTGACCGAGTACTAATCTTGGAGAATGATCTCACAACTTGGAAAAAGTTTCGAACTCTAAGGCTGAATCCCTAGGGGCAGAGCTAGTCCATATCATCCATAGATTTGCTGCAGCAATAAACTTAAAATTTATAATGCATGTCATAATATGATTCTTATTTTATATTTTTTTAATACTTCTTGTAATGGATTAATGTGGTTGTGTTTTTCATATATATTATTAAATTAAAAAAAACAAAAAAACTATGAGAAATTTGAGAATAATGGTAATCCATGCCTAGAGAGTTCATATAACTGAATAAAAATGAAAGAAGAAGGAAGATAGACGATATCAAAAATTGTCATGAAGCAAAATGCATCATGACATATAATAGTCTGCCAATTAGTGTGGCACATAGCTTCCTATCATCCTATTATTGGAGTTATGGTCATATGAGATTTGAATCTGTTTCGATTCCCCATTAGTCACATTAATATCAAATTTACACAGATGGTTGAAATTAATATGGGACCATCTATGGGCTAGTTTAGACATACAGTAGAGTCTCGCTAATTCGGGTTTGACGGACCGGACCCTGTCCGGATTACCAAAGTCCGGATTAAACGGAATCAGTTTTAAAATGTCTATAATATGAGTTTTAGTTGGGTAAAAATGTTTAAATCGAGATTTTTATCGTAAAAGAATACTTCTATTAGTCTCAAAGACTGTTCTGTCACCAGTCCGAATATCAAATAAATTAAATTAAAATGACAATCTATTACGCAGGTGCAGGTGTAGAAGAGACTTCTAGGGAAACAAGCTATGTTTCGAAATAAAATTAGGGCAACGCCTAATTATTTCACAAAAAGTTAAGACATTGTACACTGGCGGCTTGGCGAAATTTCACGGGACTCCGTTGAACCGCCGCTACGTGTTTCTTAAAATCCTCTCCTCATCTCATATATATTTTTATTTTCTGGAATACTCTACCTTTATATCTTCCGCACTACATTTCTATGGAACCGAAGCAGATTTATCAATGTTTTTACTTATTCATAATTATTCTAAATCTGTTTATTTTTTACAGAAATACCGGGTATTCCTCTTGTCGAAAGTTGGAATGTACACCTGTAAAGTATACTAGGAACAATTTTATAAATGTGGTAATAGGCAATAAAAGCAGAAACCCCGATAATCTCAACAATTCATAAATCTGAATAACCCTAGCTCCGAATTGTACATAGTTTTTGGCCAGTCCGGATTATACGGATGTCTGGACTAGCGGGGTCCGGATTAGCGAGACTCTACTGTACCATCCAAATTTCTTCTAAATCTGATGAGTTCCTTATAAAGATATAGATGTTAATGATAAAAAAAATTGTGCACATGCAGAAGAGAAAGCAATGAGGGCAGAAGGATAAAATTTCTATGGGACCAACGGAGTACTAATTATGACGTACCCTCCAGATTTCATAAAAATCGGAGGAGTTGTTATGAAGATGTGGTGGTTTGCAAAAATGTTGAATAACAGACAGATGCGAGACCGAAAATGTTCCTTGATATCTAAAACACATTTTGAATAATTTCAGTCTAGGAAATTTTGAATTTGGAGACAATAAAAAAATTTTGCTCTTTAGAATGACCACAATGCTTCCGTTCCTTTCAGTAAGCTCGGAAGTGCATTGATGAATTGGTTAAAATAATTATCTGGAATATCAGGAGTTTGTGGTTAATTTTTTTAGGATCGGACTATATCCCTTCTTCTTACTCATTTGAAAATTTATAAAAATAAATAGAAAGTAGGTATGAAACTAAAAATGGATTTTATTGCTGCTATTTTAGGAAGGTAACAAAACAAAATGCATTGTTTATCCAAATTCTACAACAGAATGAACGATTTGAAATTTAGTTAAATAGGAAGAAAGGATCGAATCAACTAAAATGTACTCACTTTTGATTTGATCCATAGCTGTTATGTTGAAATATGGCCGCCATATTAGGTAAAAACAAAAACAGAACAAAAACAAACTCTCGTAAGAGATTATCTTTTTCAGATATCACTATTTAAAAAAAAAAAAAAAAAGAATCGGGAACATAAGGGATGGAGTTTTAATTTTCAAAGTTACAAAAATATACTTATCTAACTGTATTAATGTGCACATATTAAACAAATTTAATTTCATGTGATGAAACGTTGAATAAAGAAAATGTTACTGACCTATCTAAAGATTCGTCTTCGGTGTCTATTCTTGGCCTTTTCTCCTCTTCTTCGTTCCCCGAGTCACCAGAATTATCTGAGTCGGATTCTCTTTTGATGGCGGTTTCACTCTTTCTTCTCTGGTCCCACTTCTGCCTTGCTCTAAAATGTCTTGGCTTGTAGTCTGTGTTCTTCCCATCTCTCACACACTTGGGACACTCCCATGAATTTGGCAGATCTTCGTTTATAAGGCCTTTGTGCTCTGAAACCTGAAGGCAAAAAAGGATTTTAAATTAATTATTATAGTCAAATCATTATCCTACTTTCTGAAGAACCAAGCTTAAAGAGGGTCAGCTAGGATTAATATTTGTAACAAGTAAGGCGAGCTTCATAAGTACGCGAGGCGATAATCAACGGTTTCTGTACGATTAAGTTAAAATTATAAGTGTAAAATTTTAATAGTTGCATATTCTATTTCTACACTTCAAGACCCTTAAATTGATGTATAACATGTCATGGTCACTAAAAACTTTTCTTTAGTCACCCGCCATATTGGCCACCATCTTTAAAATATTAAGTATAAAATTTAAATTATTGCATATTCTTTTTCTAAACTTTAAGACCTTTAAATTTATGTATAACATTAACATGTCATGGTGACTATAAAATACTTTATTTAGTCACCCGCCATATTAGTCGCCATCTTGAAAATATTAAGTTTAACATTTTAATAGTTGTATATTCTTTTTCTACACTTCAAGACCTTTAAATTGATGTATAACATGTCATGGTGACTAAAAAACATATTTTTAGTCGCCCGCCATATTGGCCGCCATCTTGAAAATATTAAGTGTGAAAACTCCAAAATGAGTCCAGTTGTCTGAAATGCCGAGATGCACCTGTGTGCCGAATTTCATGTTCCTAGCTATAGTAGTTTATGAATTGAAACAAGCGACGGACAGACAGACAGACAGAGCCGTTATATAAGGTTTCTTTTTTTTACTTCGTACAGAAACCTAACAAGCAAAAGAATGGTGGTGGTAATCAAAAATCAGTGGTATTTATATTGGCTTCAATTCCCAATTCTGGAATGGGACCACACGCTCAGTGTACCCCATATAAAATGGGTAACAGCTCAGCAGTAGCAACTAACTGGAAGAAACAACTAACTGGAAGTACAACTAACTGGAAGTAGCAACTAACTGGAAGTAACAACTAACAGGAAGTAGCAACTAACTGGAAGAAACAACTAACTGGAAGTACAACTAACTGGAAGTACAACTAACTGGAAGTAACAACAAACTGGATGTAGCAACTAACTGGTTGCCTATGTCAATAGTATGGCTTATAAAGCTGATGGAGCATCCATTACAAACATAGTTCTGTAAGCCCTTTGGCAGGCCTAGGCCATGGAGTTAGTTAGTTAATTTACATTGTATGCAGTGGCGTAGCCAGGGGGGAGGTCCGGGGGGTCTGGACCCCCCCCCCGAAGTCAAATAAATTGAACCCCTATTTATCGTAATATTTTTTTTTACTTTTTCTTTTTTTTATACGTGCATTTACTAATTCATTTCAATTTGTGCAACTACATTCAAAAAATGAAGTTGAACGCTATTTTTTTATTTTTGCTTTTTATTTGAGTAGAAATAATCATTATTTAAAATCGAAGACGATCGCGGTTTATATTTTATATTACAACAAAAAGTTATCTTATCTAATCTGTTTTTAGCTATAGCTATACTAGATAAGATAAGGAAGTCTGTGGCAAACTTAACTAGTCAAGTCATACTTCCATCTCTATCGATTGTTTTACCTATATATAATACTCACTTCTCTTTCTTTAACCTCATCACACCTCACACCTTCTTTTTATTTACTTTCTAACTCTTTTCATGTCTTGCTAGTTTTACCCCACTTTATACCTAGCTGTTATCTTTTCCACCCTTCCCTTAATTTTTTAATTTTTATCTCCTAATAAAATAAAAATATAAAGCTCGAATCTGTGTTCACTCCTGATATAGCTCTCATGCGAGGTTGTTGTATATTGTAAATGTTATTGTGTGATTTAAAGTAGATAATTTACAATCTTAAATTGTATAGTGTGTACGCGTAGGCCATAGTTGCAGTTGTTGTGATTATTGTAGTGTTTGTTGAGTTTGTTTTTGCTTCTTATTGTTATTGCTATGAAGAGGCAGACAATAGATCATTTTTTTAAGCGAAAATTTGCTAAGACTGATCTAGGTTGTGTTGTTGGTGAATCGCCTGCACCTGCAACTACAGAGGAAAATGTTCCTGGCTGCTCTCGCTCTTCAAGTCAAATGGATGCATTGGAAGTAAGCTTAAGCAATACTTATTTAGATATAGGCACAATTTCAGATGCCCTTTTTTCAAATGTAAAGGTTTTAAATCCAGGGCAATTATCTGAGTTAAAACATAAAATCATTAACAATTTGTTTGTTCCTGACGATTCATTTGTTTTTCCCACGACTGACTTCAAACAGAAAAAGCTTAGATTTCAAAATAGTTGGCTAAATAAATGGTCTTGGCTGGCTTACTCTAAGAGCAAAGATGGGGCATATTGTAAGTATTGTGTGTCGTTTGGCAAAGAGTTTGTAGGAAAAGGATCTAATCAGAAAATTGGCACCCTAGTTGCATTACCATTTAAAAAATGGAAAGATGCGATAGAAAAATTTAACAACCATAAAAACTCAGAGTATCATAAGTTTTCTTGTGCTGCAGCAGAAAACTTCTTGAAGGTTGTGAAAGGAGAAAAAGAAGACGTTTTGACATTGCTTGATTCTCAACGAAGAAAAGAACGGGAACAAAACAGGGCCGCCCTTAAACCTATAATAGACACTGTAATTTTTTGTGGAGAAAATGAAATTCCTCTAAGAGGTCATAGGGACAGTGGTCCTGTTAAAATTGACAAACCTATAAATAAGGAAGGAAAATTTCGTGCTCTCCTTAGATTTAAAGCATGCACAGATGAGAAATTAAAGTCTCATCTATTAGAAAGTGCTCGCAACGCATCCTATATCAGCCCAGATATACAGAATGAGATTATAAAGATTTGTGGAGACCTGATTCAAAAACAGCTCGTAACATCAATAAATAACACCGAGTGTTTTTCGATCTTAGGGGATGAAACTTTAGACATTTCTGGTAAAGAGCAATTTTCCCTATGCATTAGATATTTAACTAACGATCCTCAACCTCTTATGAAAGAAGATTTTGTGTGTTTTAAATGTATAAATGATTTGTCAGCAGAAAATATTTCCAACGTAATTTTAGAAATTTGCAACAGGTTAGGATTGAATATGGAGAAAATGATCGGTCAAGGCTATGATGGATGTGCAACTTTTAGTGGGCACATTAGTGGTGTACACAAACGGATTCAGGAACTGTATCCAAAGGCTATTTATGTTCATTGTGCCGCTCATAGATTAAACCTGGTCCTGAGTGACTCAATGAACATACCTTCCATAAGAAACTGCTTGGGTGTACTTGGAGAGGTAACAAATCTTTTTAGGAACAACGCCCTTGCCAATGATTTGTTGAAAAATAAAATATCAAGTCTTCTACCTGAATCCAAGAAAACACGTCTTATAGGTTTATGCCAAACCAGATTTGTTGAACGTCAAGTTGCAATTACTGACTTTGTTGAACTTTTCCCTGCCATCGTGGAAAGTTTAGAAGAACTATCTTCAAGTGAACGAGCTGTGTCTACTACTGCTTCGACTCTTCTTACTTCTGTAGAAAAGGGAAGTTTTATCGTGGGACTATTTATTTGTGAATTTGTGTTTAATATCACCCTCCCACTAGCTAAGTATCTTCAAAAGCCAGATATTGAGTTATCTTCAGCTGTTAAGTATGCAGATGATATTGTATCCCTTCTTAAAAAAATTCGAAAGCCCCAAGAAGAAGGACCTGGTAATTACATTGAGCAATTTACTTCCTTATATAAGAAAGCAGAAAAAATAATGGAAGATATTTTCAGTTCAAAAATCAAAGTCCCCCGTCAAGCGAGTAAACAAACCAAGAGAGATAACGTACCTTACAATAACCATGAAGAGTATTATCGTAGATCAATGTTTTTACCCTGTCTAGACACTTTAATCCAAGGACTTGATGACAGATTCGGTAAAAATAGAAGTGTTTTGGAAGCTTTTGATATTTTACTTCCCAAAAACACTAATCAAGCTCAGGTTAAGAAGCTTAAATCCCTTAAAATTTTTTATGAGGCCAAAGTATCAGAAGCAGCGATTGAAACTGAGTACATCTTGTGGTGTCATAAATGGGAAAACACTGTAAAAGAGAAAAGACCTCAAAGGATTATGTCAATTCTAGATGAGTGTGATGTGAACTTTTATGGAAACATCAGTTATCTGTTGAAAGTTTTAGCTACATTACCGGTTTCAACTTGTGAGGTGGAACGGTCATTTTCATCTCTAAAAAGAATAAAAAATTACCTTAGAAACTCCATGGAAAATGAACGGCTCAACGGCCTTGCCCTGATGTCAATACATTATCCAGTACCGTTCACGGCAGATCAAGTCCTTGATGAAATGGCGAAAAATCCGAAAAGAAAACTCCTCTTATAAAGAAAATTCAAGAATTTATTTTTGTGTTAAATTAACAATTAACGAAGATATCATATGTTTGTGTTTTACTAATATTATGCCTATGATGTGCAATTAAAACTGATTAGCTCTAAGCATATATCTATTTTTATGCTTCCTGTATATTCCATACCCCCTAACTACCCGGTAATGTGGGACCCCCTCCGAAACAAAATCCTGGCTACGCCACTGATTGTATGTTTACACAAGAACCAATAAATGGCATTCATTCTCCATTCAACTTAGGTAAATCTGTTGGTACTTATTAATTTATTTTTACATAATGTGCGAGTGTTTTAATATAGTGTTTAATATTGAGTTAACCTACTTCCATTGATATGTCAGCATGTATGGACGACAAAAGTTAATGATCCGTTTGAAAAAATGCAAATAATTTTTATTTTAATCCTAAAAGAAATACAAACCTGTTTTTCAACACAGTCGGGATGAATGATTTCATAGCAGACAGAGCACTCCATAAGAGTAGACGGTGTTTCTTTTGCATTCTTATGAACAGGAAGTACAAGAGGTAGACCCCATCCATCTAAACCACAAACAGAACAGCTTGCAGTAACAGGCAGCATTGGCTGAAGACATTGTCGCATTATGCATGTCTGCTTAGCACGACCTGGACCACCGAACTTCACCATATCCTGTAAATAAAAATAAAAATCATTATTTGTTATAAAAAAAACAGACAGTAGTTTTACACATAATTCAAATTAAGATACTAAATAAAAATGTCATACAAATAAAATAAATTCAAATTAAAAACCTCAAGTCCTCAATTTATCTTTCTACATAATCCCCAACAGTCCTCACTGCCATCGGAAGTAGAATGTCATGATTTATTTTCATTTATTAAAAAATATTTTTTCCGTGGTAGGCTGTGAAATAGTAACTTTAGAGCCTAAAAATCATAGCTAAAATCCATTTTTTCATTACCTGGACTTAAAAAATCTTTTCATTACTCCTAGCTGTAAAGAAAATTTTTTTTACGTCCTAGGACGTAAAAAATGTTTTCTTTCGTGCTGGTAGTTATCAAAACTTCCGTTTTAGCGCTGCAATCTTTGTTGCTAGTAACATAATATACTATTCATTACTCCCAGCTGTATTGAAAAAATGTTTACCTCCTAGGAGGTAAACATTTTTTTTTTACTACAGGTAGTTATCAAAACTGCCGTTTTTAGCACTGCAATCTTTGTAGAAATGTTCTTAGTACGATTAAAATCCACTAGATGTCAATCCGTTTTATTTATCTTCTTTTATAGTGTAACCTCTTTAAGGTTTCTTTTTTTTTCAAAATCTTAAGGATGTATGTACTAATATTTGTTATAATTATACAGTAGAACCTCGATAAAAAGTTTCTAAAGGGGATTAGAGAAACAGTCTTGTTATCGAGGTGCTCTTTTTGTTGAGGGTCGTGTTATCAAGGTTAGTTTGGCTATCAGTCGTGTTATCAAGGTTAATGGGCGGGGATTTCAAGTCTAGACTTGTTCAAGGTCGACCCATTCCTGTATAGAGACGCGTTATAGAGGTTGACTTCTCAACCACTTGTTCTAGAGGTTCTGAGTTACGTTGGAAAAAATCCGTGTTATAGAGGTTGTTTGGATAATAATAGTCGTGTTATAGAGGTTAATTTAACATTATGTGTTATGGCAATCTCAAGGGGATTTGAAAATTGCACTTGTAATTGAGGTTCTCGTGTTATTGAGGGTCGTGTAAGCGAGGTTCTACTGTGTTGATTAATATTTGTTGTTTTTTCATTGTCTGCTACCTCGGAAAAAATAGCATATGCTACACGACTGTGAAGTGTTTTTTCTTTACCATGGCAATATTTACTGTCTCGCTTTGCTCGACAGTAAATATAATTGCCGCGGTAAAGGAAAAACTCACTTCACAGCTTAGTAACATAATATACTATTTTTGTATTCACACAAGTAAATCAGGGGGATTACCTTCAGCGAAAAAGACACAGTTTACACTAACATCAATATTTCATACAAAAATTATGTTCTCGAGTCAAGTTCAAACAACAAAATGATAAAAATGATAATATTTCTTTTTTAACTCATTAACTTGAGAAAACTAGCTTTAACATACATCTATTTTCTCACAGGTAACTTCCACGTAATAAAGTTTTAGTTTAGTATCAGATACAACTAAAAAGAGTAGGGGGAAAGTTTTTAAGTTCTATTAGAATTCTACAAAAGAAGTTATGGAAATTTACCCACTTTGATAAAAGAATAGTCGTTCTCCCCACCTATTGCAAGCTTCAATATAGGAAAAGGTATATTAAGTGCTCGGGAGCTTGGATATAGTAAAATCAAAATCCATAAAATATAAATGATAGAAATTAAGTATTTGTTCCAAGGACAGTGTTATTATTATTTCTTATTCACCTCATTCACTTTTCATAACATTAAAAATACTTTTTTCAAAAAGGTGTGCGACAAAGTTATTATTATTATTACAACACTCAGCATCTAAAGAATCAAAGTAATTTCAACTTTATAAATAATATTTTACCTGACAGAAGGCACATTCTCCACAATCGCTCTGCTGGCAGGCTGCACATTTCTTACATCTGGTTCTTCGTCTCCTTGGTCCTGCCTTTACTTTGCCCTTACTACTTGTACCGACCTAAAGGTATAATAAAAAATAATTATAATAATTAGTTGAATAAGTATTAAAAAGTTACACCTATCTTCTAATAAAGGTGAGTTAAACCATTTGGTAGTTTTATTTGAAACGATCGTCATATTTTGTCCGGAGTGGATCATATCCGTTCAAATTTTAGCAGTGGAGTTACTTTAGAGCCCTTTCTAACCATATGCAACTGACTCATAGTTCAACTTGTCTCCATCTCTCCTACTGTGACATCCCCTTAGGCCCCTGGAGCTTCAATGGTCTGCAAAAGCATTTTTGGGGACCTTTCACCAGTCCTGGTGGCACGGCGCAGCCAACCGATTCACATCCTCAGCTATGGGTGACCACCAGTCTGGTGACCACTCTCCTCTTCCGATTAGTTTACCAAGCTAATTAGTTTCTTGCATTTAAACCCAGCTTTCTTTTCTATCTTGTCACTCGGTTTGGTGCCAAATCCCATGGTGATGCGATGCTGGTGGCCCCAAATGAAGGGGACCTTCTGGTGGTGCTGCCAGATACCATGGTGGGCCAGCATGATGGTCTTAGGATTGAAACACAGTTTTGTCGGTACTCTTATAGAAAAGGGCCCCCCCTTTTTGTATAGGAAATATATAGAAGAGTTTATATCCCTTAATCTCAATACCTATTAAGTCAAAGGGATATTCAGTCCAATATGCATTGGGACAAAGGAATATCACACTTTCATGTAAAAAATAAGTATGTATTCGGTTGTCAGAAAGTATATTAGATTAAAAAAAGGACCTATTAATACAAAGGGATATTCAGTCCAATATGCATTGGGACAAAGGAATATCACACTTTTATATAAACTAAAGTGTTTATTGGGTTGTCCGAATGTATATTAGATTAAAAAAAAGTGGGGGGCCCTTTTCTATAAAAGTGCCGTTTTGTCTTTATAAGGCTACTATGGGGACGGTATTTTACTTCTATACCTCAAAGGGTAATTAGGAGTTCCTAGTAGCTCATTGCAAACATCTAAGCTTTAAAAATTGGAGGTTACAGGTTCAATTCTGGCAAGTGGCCCCATCAAGAAATAAATGGGTAACTACTTAAAAGAAGTGGCATGCATCTAGTTATGGAAGTCATTAATATGATTAATGAAGCTGATCCATTAAGCCCTCCTCAGGCAGCTCCACCATATTATTATGGGTAATTTCTTAAAAAATTATGGGTAGGAAAAACTAAGATCACTGAGTTAGAGAATAGTATTCAAAAAGTTTCCAAAGCTCTTAATTGCTCAGAGCTGCCAAAATCTGAAAATTTAATACTTGATAATTCATTATTAAGCAATATGCCGGTAAGGTGTACTATCAGGAAAATTTAAAAGATTGCTTCAAAATACAACTAAATTATGTTGAAAAATTTATTACCTTAGAAATAATCCTCTGTTTAACTTTTGGACCAGGGTAGTTAAGACCCTTAGCTAAAAGTGCTTTTCTCTCTCCGTATTTGAAAGTAGGATTTGACAGTACAGGATATCCTGTAATAGCATACTCAGGTAAGTCATGTCGATGATCCTGTACTAAAGTTCTAACATCTTTGATAAGGCTGACTGGATCAACAATGAGATCAGGTATGGCTTTCTTATGAGTAGGTAGAGAATGGAGGTATGTTACTATAGCTTTGATACCGTGAAGTTCTTGAGGAGTAAGATGTAATCTTCTAGTAGGTGGTTCTCCTTCGTATGCACCCTCACGCAAATGACATCTGCCAAGAAGTACTTCTACGTACCTCACTAGAACATACCTGCAATAAGAATAAAGAGTGTGAGAAGGAACAAGCATTTCGTTGAAAAGTTAAAACATTATATTTTCAATTAAATTATGAACAATTTGAGTAGGTATATTGTAAGTAAAGCTAACATAAAACGATTTCAAATTAAAAAAATATATATATAATGACAGGACATTACCCCATTTTAATTCCTTTGATTGGAGTCTAATAAAAGTATATAATAAGAATAAACAAGCAATCAAATATAATCAAAACATGGATTAAAATAGACAGATAATGATATAAAGGTTACGTTGTCAAGTAAAAAAAAAAAAATTAACTTAATTTTTATTAAACTCCATTCAAACAAAAGATAGATAATTCTAAAAATATTCTTTTCCAGATGCTAGCATATCTATAGTCATACCACACCCATTCTACTTTACTTTCTATTAAAACCTTTTTTTTTTCTTTTAAAAACAGGTTTATACCATACTTAGAAAATGATGGATTCTTTGAAATTTCCACAATAAATAAATTGCAACAAATTAACCCAAAGAGTAAATTGACACAAATGATGTAATAATGTTTATAACTTATTTATTAATTGAGGGTAGTTTCAAATAAGTAATAGGATATTTACCACAACATTTCGGTGAAGAATGGATATCTAAATTTCTGGGGTACGTGTGTAGTCTCCTCGACTTCAGCTATTCTAATTTGTTTATCAATACTATATGAGTGAAGGAAATTTCCTCCAAATACGAGGGAATCCCGAGGCGTGTAAACAGCATGAATCCAGCCCGTAGGAATAAAGAAGGTGTTACCTTCGTTCAATGTTATCCTACTGCATTTCTCCACTGTGTCACCGAAGAATATATCTCCTTGTTTTCCAGACAGAACCCACTGTTCGAATAGTTTTACGTTGTGCTCCGTAGGCGGTATAAGCCAGAATACTTTGTTACCTCTAAGTATGTGATACCATACTGACGTACCTCCAAAATCGATATGAAAGTCTGTGTAACAACCTTTGACTGACATGAGACAATATTTCTGGACTTTAGGGTACATCATGTCGTCTATCAGGTTGGTAGATTCGGTTTGTGCTTCTTTAAGGTGCCTAGGCCAGACACAGTCGACCCAGTCTAATTGTCGGACGATAGAAGGTGTCTGTATATAGTTCTCTAATTTGGTATGACTGAATTCTAGGGAGATAACATTAAGGAGCTTGTCTTTGTTTGGGTCTTCGTAATATCTCTGCCAGTCCTTCATAGACATCTCGAAGTTCTTCTGAGTGTTGACGTCCATAACGTCTAGGAGCCTTCTCGAGCCTACACAGGTCCTGACATCGTTGACAGTGAAATTAGGGCTAGGTACATGCAGACCCAGACCGGCCTTTTCTTTGAACAGTAGCGGTGAGTTGAAACCGTGCCTTTGAAAATAGCCGACTGTCAACTCTGACCCTTGCATTTCTCTAACGTAAGTCGTTTGGTTGTAATTATCACTTTCCAATTTCTCTTGTATATTAAAACTTCTCCTACCTTCCAAATCTTCGTCTCCGATAGCCCAGTCGTCATTGTATAGTTTTTTGTCTTTCCGGTCTCTGAGCGTACGTTTCAAAGGAGGATTGGTGTTAGTTTTAGCCATTTTAAATCCGAATTAGTTATTTCAGTCACAATTCCAAAAACATCATCTCCTAAAATAAAGGAAGTCGGGATCAATTTAATCTCACTTCACTGAAAGGAGTCTGTTGAGGGCCATAAAAACAATTTACCACTGTAATCGAAAAAATCCCACTGCTTTTTCAGACGCGAATATAATTAGACATTAGATAACTAATCCACAGCTCACTCGAAAGATTAGACGACAAATATTATCTGAGATAACCGAAACAAAGTCGATAAAATATTAAAAGCACGAAATTAAAACTACTAAAAATGAAAAACACAAGCAGCCATTTTTGAGTCTGGCTCTGTCACATACTGCAGCCGACGATAATTGAATCAAGAAAGCAAGCCTCCAGAATGCAGAGCTATCTTTAGAAAAAAAATTGACCTTGAAAAGTGCTCTAAGAAAATAGGTGCAATTTGTAGAATATTTTGCGATCTCCTTCGGGAGTAGAATGTTAATGATTTTACAGTAGAAAAACTTCTAATTTATCCACATTCAAAGTACAATTAATACAAATTATAGTAACTACAGAAATCTCTGGCGGCTTATAATAACAGCTGACTTTAGAGGCAACACTGATTTGAAAAAATTCTGTCAGAGATTCAGAGTAGTTTTATTTTTATTTGGAATGATAATGAAATGGTTTTGAATCTATTTTTCTTTTGACATTTTTAATTTTGCAATAGTGATACTTCTTATTTAATTGTTTATATAATATCATAAAATATGATTCCTTGGAGTACATTGCGAATGTCTTCGAGCCGTGTGGCTTCTGTGCTTAAATCTAAATTTGGTGAGCATTCATACTCATGTGCATTTGATTGAAGATTTATGTTTTATCTCTAATTGTGTTTTATAAATCGCTATCCTTAATTTTTAGGGAATGATGTCGGTAAAAGGTTCATGGGCCACAAGATGGAAATTACACCTTCAAGGTGGCAATGGCGAAAAATGAAAGATCTTTTGCACTACTACACTTTAGTAGGCGCTATTCCTGCTGGAGCTCTAATATTTTATACAAATGTATTCATCGGTCCTGCTACCCTATCTGAAGTACCGGAAGGTTATACGCCCAAACACTGGGAATATCATAAGGTTTGTTAAATAGCCCCAATTTTATATTTCTTGACAATTCAAGTTTGAAAATAAATTCAACCCACTAAATATTTATTTATTTAATTGAGCTACAGCATAATGAACTGGAAACATTAGGTATAGCCAACTGTCCATTCGAGAAAACAGTTAATTCTGAAAGCATGGAAAAATTGTTTCAAAAAATTAGGAGGGTACCAACAAGAGCTCGAAATTTTGACTTGTAGAAGGCTGGGCCAACTAGGCAAACAATAATGTCACTGGCGGGGGAGCCCTCAGAATTACCACCTGGTGGCTTTATTTTTGCCCTCCCAATAGTTTGCCCAATCTATCACAATTTTGGGCAATTATCTCTGCTGTCACAATTATCTCTCATCTTGGACGGAATGAAGATAAATGTACCTTCTTAATAATTATTCTTTATATTTGCTCTAAGAAGCAAATTTAATGAAAATTCTCTTTCTATTGTCTGGGTAAGAAGAATGTAGCTTTGAACATTTGATTTTAAACGTTATAGAGTTAAGTAAAATCCGTTAAAAAAAAAAAAAAAAATGTATTTTTAATTGAAGAATACACAAAATTTTAGGATTCCTACATCTTTCAATATTGTATAGGTGGGTATATTGACTATAAACACAAAAAGAAGACATGCCTTATTTAATACTCCATTTGCTGTTAGACAGTATATTTCTTATGGTTTTTTTAGCTAGTGTACTTAAGTGGCCTTTCTAGAGAAAGAATGATGAGGCCCTAGGGCTATGTTCTTCTTAGGAATTAGCAGTTTTATACTTATACTAGCCTTCACCCTGTGCTCCGCACGGGGCTCATGCCAGATATTAGTGGCTATTGGCTATGTTTCCTATTATCATGTAGGCCTAGCAATTAAATGAAATGCCTAAATAGTTTTGTTTCCAAGCCTTCTAGGAATAAAATCAGAACTATATTATTCATCATTCATTCCGTTACCAAGAATTTAATACTCTCCAAATCGTAGCCAGTTTTGCGCCTATAAAGAGTTAGAAACTTTTTAATCAACTCTGTTAATAATTTTATTGAGCATGTAGCAAATATGCGTTTACTTACCTACTATTTATATATAATTTTTATTTTTTACAGCATCCTATCACAAGATTTTTAGCAAGGTATTGCTTCCCTAGTCCTCAGCAAGAATATGAGAAATATTTACATAACTTATATGAGGAAGACGAAAAAATGAAGATGAGGTTGGTTTTTTATTTATTTATTTGTATTTTTTTTTTTTTTTTTTTTTATTTATTATTCACTGACAAACCTCAAATTTATATTGTTCCCACAACCTTTGGTAGTCAATTTTTTTATAATTAGATTCTCCCCTTCTCTTCCAATTTTATTTTGTAATATATGCTACAAATAACAAACAGGCTGATTTTAATCTAACTTACTTAATTATTAGTATTTGAGAAAATTATTATAGTTAATTATTAGTAGGGTGTAGTACTAGTACTAGAAGGTTAGGATTAACCACTTGTTCAATCCTAGCAATTAGGCCTTATTGAGGCTCTTTTTACTTGCCTCGGGGATTGTGTAAGAGAGTTCCAGCCACAACACATCATATACCTCTGGTCAATGTACCGCAAGTATTAGTGAACTGTTTATCAGAGGACTCCTGTGCCGTTAATTCATTGATGATCAAGCAGACGTAGCAAGTTTCTAAAGCCACACTTGCTCCCTAACTTACTTAATTAAATATGAGCACATATGTAAATGTATATTATCAATAAAAAGTCAATTAATCAATAATAGTAATGTTTGTCTGTATAACAATTTAAAAATAACGTTATACTTACTCTTAATTCTTCGGTATGTTTAAATAAATTAGTTCAATCCAGGATTTAAGTTATATTCTTTGTTTTGCTGTTTAATCTTCTTTTGTGTAGATGATTAAAAACTATCTTAAATTATCTTTTTTTTAACAAACTAGCGGTTTCTTGGTCTGTATAGGGTTCAGATTTGACCAAATAATAAACCAGATGGAGGCAGACAATTATTTTATAGTTGGTAAAGCCAGTTGTCTTTTTTGTTGCTAGCAGCTACATCTCTAAGCTTGTAGATAGTGGAATTTTACTGTACTGCCTCTACTGAATCACTTCCTCTACTACCTAAGAGAATTATGCCCCTTTTTATAAGATTTGATTAATTAAAGGAAACTTTCATGCATATGCAAATACAGAAAACATATTGATATTCTCAATGTATTAAATGAAAACAGTTGTCGGCACTGCAGTTTTCCACACCACAATCTATTCATTCTAATAGCATAGTATAAAAGCTAAAGATTTTTTTTTTTAGTCAAAAAACCAACAGTTAATATATGTTTCAAAAATTCTGCAGAAACAATTTTAAACAAACTTTTAGGTGATGCTTTTTTTTTAGCTGAAAAAGCTCTAAAACAATAGGCCCAAAATTCACCATTTTGAACCTAATTTTCTAAAATTTTCCGGGGGAGGCCCCCCGGACCTTCCTCTGGGCTAAGGTCATGTATGACAGAAGAGAAATTAGTAGGACTGGCAACTATTTTAACTGAACTGAACAGGATTTAGCAAGTTATTTACATTGCAAGTGATTTAATAATAAGTTTGGGATAAATTGTGCTTTATTTGTTTTGTTCTTATATTTCCTAAAAGTGAGTGGCTGATTGGCGTTGGCTTAGAATGATTGGGGGGGGGGGGGGGCGCCTTATAATAGTTTTGTCTAGGGCGCCTAAACCTCTTGCACCGGCCCTGGGTTCTACTCAAATCTTTTCTGCTGGACTAATTGTTGGGATTTTGTTATTATTCCTTAACTATTTTCCAGCTCAAAATTTATCAACTTATAATTTAGATTATTCTATGAAGAATATTTTCATTTGTACAATATGGAAATTGCAACCTACATTCTTTTTAAAAGCAAAAGAAAATTTGGAAATTCTTTATTTTCTTCCACAGTGTTTTATTTTTGATTAAAGAAATTTTGAAATGAAAGTGAACTAGTAAGTTTTCTACATAAATAAATTCACTCATAGGAGCTTCCTTTCAAATAAAATTGAAAGTTTTGTGTTTTGGGTTATTACAACAAATGTTATCAATATCTTTTTGTTTGTTTTTTTTTTCTTCGCCGGATGTGGAGTAATTTTGTTTATGTCCTTCCTGGTAGCTCAATATTTCTTCTTTTTATGAATACTTACTTTAAATGAAATTTATATGATTGTTTCAGAGCCCTTGAGCTGAAAGTTCGTCAAAAAATGGCAGAAAGAAGTGATTACCAAGCTTACTATTACAGGCCTATTTCCGGCAAGCAACACCGTATTGTCAAGAAAGATGCTGAGGATTATGCTGAAGCTGTTGGTCTCGATACTAAATGAAAATATTGCCTTTCTCGTGTAATGTAGAAAAATGAATTGTATATATCTATAAATGTATGGCAAATGTACCATTATTAGAAAATAAAAAAAAGTTTATTATGTATAATTTGTTTTTGTTTTTTATCTAGAAAACCATATTTAGTCTTTTATCTTGCTAATCCCAAGCTGCAGCTCTCACTTGATTTTTTTTTTTTTTTTATATAAAGGAAGGATAGGAATTTAATCAACAGGTGGGCCACGATATGAGTATTGAAGAAGAGGCATTATGTTTATTAATGGGTTTTCCAGAAAAAGTCATTCTTTATATTATAAAAAAAAATAAATAAATAAATAAGCTCCGCTTGATCTTTAACCTCTAAAAATTGTAATTTTTTTTTTTTTGTAAAAACTTTAAAAATGATCCAAGATTAAACTACCTTTATTGTTGGCGGTATCGAAAAATATTGTTTAAAATGAGGTTCATTAGCTTTTCCTATCGCTCTTAGAAACTTATATGTATATCTTTCTTTATGAGTATGAGTAAAAAAATGAGTATGAAACTGATGAACTCGACATTATTACTATTATATGTTTTCTTTCAACAACACAATTATTGATATTAACTTAATGTTAATTAACTGCTATAACTGTGTTTTTAATTAGAAATTAATAGTTGTCCAAAGAGCTGGATTTTTTCTGGAGTAAAAAATACATTTTTTTCTCAAATAATGTTATATAAATAAAAATCATACGTATATAGTTCTTATAAGATGGTTTTTAACCATATGAATTGTCATGATCCTAATTAAACTTTTTTACAAACTTGATCTCGTTTCACCTGTAGTTATGTTGTAAATAAGGCTGATTCTTAGGGATTTCTCAAACAGACCTTTCTTCATGGACAATGGGTACTCTAAAAATTCTTCTGACAATGTTACACTTAAAAAACTTACGAATTTAGATTAATGAAGCTGGCTAGGAACCAGGAGCTCAGGAGTGTGGTAGAGGAATTTCTCTATATAGAATGTGAAAAAAGGCTCCTACCTCCCATCCTTATTTGAACTATCACTCAATTTTTTTAGGGTTTTGTAGATACTTCTCAAAACCCTTATGCCGAGGGTGATGTGTATGGCTGTCAATCGCTCTTTGGTTCATAGGTCCGTTTAAGCTTAACAAATTTGAAACACTGGCCCAACCACAGGCGCAATTGGCAAAAATGTGGTAAAAACCAAAATTTATATTTTTGAGTGGGGGTATCAAATGAAAGCTGCTGAATAGTAGGTTACAAATATATTATATGCTTTTTTAAATTTTGCATTCTTCATTGGTTATATAAGTCAAAATATACCCCAAAAAATCCCCCCAGCCACTATATAACGGCTGGTCCTAAAATTACAAAATAATTAATGCTAGTACCTTATTGTGGGGCAATGAAAATTCCGGGAGTGCATTCTTAATTTTTAAAAATTGCCAATTTTGTGCGTGTAAATGAAAAGTGCACCCAAAATTAATTTTTTTTTTTAATTTTGAGAGGGATCTCAAATGAAAGCTGCTGAAGTGTAGGATACAAATATATACATGCTTTTTTAAATTTTGCATTATTTATTGGTTTTATAAGTCAAAAAATCCCCCCTCCGCCTTCATTTCAGTGACCACGATAGTACTATTGCAGAGGGTACAGTAACACACATTTCTGAGATGAGTGTTGATATTTGTTTTAAATACGTAAATATGCATTCCAAATAGAATATTTAGATGGTAGTAAACAATAAAATGTGAAGTATAAACAATATATGAAGCAAGCTGTCACAATTGTTTCCTTCTAGATCTGTTTTCAAGTGATAATAGGGGAAATAGTACCTGTGAGTGCCGCAAGAGTACTCTGATGCCTGATAGGACTCTAAACTATCACGTCAGATGAGATAGTGTGATCATTAATAGTTCTATTGTAACAGAATCTATCATGTTGTCAACATGGTGATAGTTGATGCAATGGTTACAATCATGACATTAACTATCGCTGTGTGATCGGGGCTTTATAATAATACTGAAGTATCATCTCAAGCTTGGCCAAATCATCATGTAGGCCCTATTTATTTATAAGGTAGAAACGGTATCTAACCAGCTTGTAAGCCATTTTTTTTTGCTATTGTACCAGAATACCTAATCCATGGACATATAACGGATTTACCTCTCATATCAATTTTATGAGAGGTAGTAGTAGTAGTAAGGTCCTATTACAAGTACTAGACGGGAAGGATGAACCACTTGTTTGAACCTAGTAATTAGGCCATTTTACTAGCCCCGTGGTATAGAGTTCCAGCCACTTCACCTCGTACCTCTGTACATTGTACCCCCAAAGCAAGTATGATGTGATCATTAGTGAGCTATATAAATCAGAGCATCACGATGAGGGATCGAACCCACGACTTCGTGCCACCCTTGATTCAGTGATGGCTGAGAAGACATGGTAAATGGTGAATAGATTTTATAATTTCTACATAAAGGTAATTCTAAAGTGCATTGGCTAGCAGTATAGATGGCATATTTTTCATTTCCTATATAGCTCGAGATTACTCTCTCATTATTTGGTACTAGTTGGATGCAACTAGTGACTCGCTGCATTCAAAAGTGTTAGTGCTTGCAAAAAAAAAAAAAAAAAAAAAAAAAAAAAAAAAAAAAATATTGTACATACTCTACATCATTTCCTATTCTTCAAGACCTTAAAAATTATGTATAACACGTAACGCTGTCTAAAACCTCATTATTTAGTAGTCAGCCATAATTAGCCACAATTTGGAAAATGAGTAGTTTAAAGACAGATCATCAGTTTAAGTTAACATTTAAGAACTTTTCAATATTGACATTTGGGTTTGACAACACCAAATTTCCATTATTAAAAGAATAATTATTTGTCTATTCTTTATGAAATGTTAATAAGAATAAAGAAATAATTTAGACTAAAACCATTATTACCACATGAAATTTAACATTTCTAATTCAATTAGCAAAAATGGTGTAACTCAATTTATATATTTTTTTTTTCTTTTACTTATACCACTATGCCTTTAAACCACTCAAATATTAAGTGTGAAATTTCCAAAAAAAAAAAATAATAATAATAAATAAAGTTGTCACAAATACTCAGATCCACCTATATACCAAATTTCGTTCAAATCGGTCAATTTATACGGCTGTTATTGTTAGACAAACAAACAAAAAACTTTTAAAGTCTTTGAAATAGTAGATGATTTTTCTGCTACTAGTGAGAATTAACCTAGGACAATCTCACTTTGATAGAGAAGAGGTGTAAAAGGGAATTACTGAAACCAGATATTTATTTTAATTAAATTTACAAAACAGAACACCAACCCTAATAAAGGATAACAAAATGACCAGTGGCTTTTTTCTTTGTACAGTTGGATTCACTAAATCTGTTACTAGATCCCTCTTGGATTTTTCCCTCTTAAATCTCTTCTTTTATATTTAATTGCTAAAAACAAAGCCCATTAAAAAATTAAGTTAAATCTAAAAGCTAAATCTAGATCTTCCTTTAAAGATAATTTTAATCCCAACCTTTAAAACCCATAGGAGAGCATTTTATTAGCAAAAAGATAATGATTAACTTGGATTGAGTATAATCCCTTGAAATGGCTTTGAAATAGGGATTCACACTATCTTAGCCTTGATTTCCCCCTTGAAAATCTAGATATATTAGAATATAAAATAAGTAATTAAACTAAAGCAGGAGCTTACCTCAGACAGTTAGTCTAACAAAGTCAATTAACTTTAACCGCCATTGTTCCATTTTTGGGAAATGTATTTCAACATTTAAAAAAATAATTACCTATTTTTTTGGGCCACTTGATTAGTGTTATTGTTTACATATGCTGTTATCTTGTTATATCTAAAGAATATAAAAGAACAGTAAAAAAATAGTTGCCGTGTATCTATTATCCATCAGATGTTTGTGGCCAGGTTATGTCATTTTACCATCTAGTTCAGCTATTCTCAAAGGGGTCCATGTGGACCCACTGGGGGTCTATGGGACTTCATGGGGGGTCTATGATCACCAAGGGATCTATTGGGGGTCTATGGATGTCTCTTTAGTAAAAAATAAATTTATAAATAAAAAATAAAAATAAATGAATAAATAAATAAATAAAATGAACATAATAATATTATTAATAATAAATAAAATAATATTTATAAATGAATATTAAGGTATTCGTATTGTAATAAAAATAATAAGTAAATATAAACTAGATTTGGGGAGGAAGTGAGCATGAGTAATGAAAAAGTATGTTTTGATAACTTATAAAATATGTCCAATGTTTTGATATGAGAGTTTAATCCCGAAATTAAAACCCCCCACCATCACCTACCCCTTCAACCGGCAAAAACATGTTACTAGCTTGTTTTTAAATGTAATCTGAGTGTTATTCACTGTAAAATTTTTATTTTTGAACAGTAACTTATGTCAACCCTCGAGTGGTCGCACTCATGTTCATTACACAATTGGTCGCGGGGGAGCGCGGCGCTCCCCTGCTAAGAATATATTATTTTATTTGTTTTATCGTGTTTTTACTGAACTATAAAGCTATATTATAATTAAAAATAATGTGAATAAGGTATATCGTCAATATTTTGCCAAAACAACGAATCGGAAAATGTTCATACTTCTAAATTTTCACCCTCAACATCGGAAAATAGAGCATTTTTCCACACGTCATATACATTTCAGATTAGTATATTTGTGGTTTTGGTAAATTACCCACAATATTTATACATATTTATGCTGTTTTCAGTATTTAAAACACACAAGTTTCACACACATACACACAATTAGATGTGTATATATATATTCCTTAGGTAGAGGGTCTATGAAAAAAATAAAATTCCTACAGGGGGTCTATGGAAGAAAAAGTTCGAGAACCCCTGATCTAGTTCAAAAGATAAGTCATCTAGATCAAATAATTTTTTACAATAACCTTGGTTTCATGTGAAAGTTTTCTAAAGTAAGCTAACCACTTTGCTACACTGATTCCTTATTTAATTAAATAAATATTTAGATAACTTCTATTTATTTCTCTAAATCACAAATTATTTAATAAACATTTTCCCAAACTGGATTCATCATGTTTGCTATCGTCAAACTGAGTTTGTACTCAACTACATGATTTATATTCAACCACATGATTTTTACTCAAACACTTGATTTGTACTCAAACACATGGTTTGTACTCAACCACATGATTTGTACTCAACCACATGGTTTGTAACTCAACCACATAGTTTGTACTCAACTACATGGTTTATACTCAACCACATGATTTGTACTCAAACACATGGTTTTTACTCAACCACATAGTTTGTACTCAACTACATGGTTTGTAACTCAACCACATAGTTTGTACTCAACTACATGGTTTATACTCAACCACATAGTTTTTACTCAACTACATGGTTTATACTCAACCACATAGTTTGTACTCAACCACATGGTTTGTAACTCAACCACATAGTTTGTACTCAACTACATGGTTTATACTCAACCACATGATTTGTACTCAACCACATGGTTTGTACTCAACCACATAGTTTTTACTCAACTACATGGTTTATACTCAACCACATAGTTTGTACTCAACCACATGGTTTGTAACTCAACCACAGAGTTTGTACTCAACTACATGGTTTATACTCAACCACATGATTTGTACTCAACCACATGGTTTGTACTCAACCACATAGTTTTTACTCAAACACTGGCGATAGCAGACATGCTAAAACTGGTTAGGTAAAAGGTGTATTAAATACTTTGTGATGTATACAAATAACCAGAAGTTATCGAAATGTATTTTATTTATTTAATTAAATATGCGTAACTATCATCAAATTTTGGGTCAAACCTACGAATTACACTGAAACCCCTTAATCGTAATCCGCTACTCTTGGTTTGTTTAAAGTTTAAGAGTTGATTTGATAATTCCTTGATATTTTTACCTTGAAATATCTGATTGTAGTTGGATATCCATTTTTCTAGTTATTTGAATAACCGAATCAACCTTGGACCAAATTAGTCCGTGCAATCGTTTGAAAAAAAGTTTGACTGAACTTTTAAACATCAAATATCATTATCAAGGGAGTTGCTACTAACTCTATTATTATGGGCAACTCCATTAAGAATGATCTTTGTAATAGTTTAAATATTGTTTTTAATACAGTCTTAAGCACTTTTTTCTAGAGCTATAGGAGAATGGCAGAAAGCAACACCATAGAATAAAACTAACAAAAAAAAGAAGAAGGAAGAACTTTCTTCCTTAACCCTTCGAGACACGGGCTGGCGCATGGAGTGCGCCACAAGTAAAAAAGTTTCTGCAAATCAAAGATTCACGATGCGAGAATAATAAAACCTCAATTTACCCTACCACTAGAGACCCCTAAAACAGAAGAAACAGTCTGATTTGATTATTGCTTCGTTCTCCATTGTTTAGCCGTGTTTATTTGGCTTGGTGTACTGTTTTCGCCGCCCGTGCCACCATATCCGGTATAGAAAAATTATGCCATCCGATCAATATTTTTCGGTTTTGCATAAGTTGTCGGATTAGGATGATGGTTGTGAGGAGTTATCTTAGGACATTGACAACTAATAATAATAAATAGGGTTGATAATTAAGGTTGAAAGCCCGATACTAAGTCAGAACGCTGAAGGAGTAATTACTGATTTTTTTTATAGTCATTTTTATTTTTATAATTAAAGATATCATTGAAAAATAAATATGTAATACATGAATTGACTTTTTAGTTCAACATTTCCAAAACGCAATCTAGATAATCTGGATTTAACCAATTTATGGTTTGAAAAATGCATTGGCGCATAAAGTGCGCCGCCCGTGCCTCTTTGCTTAACCACTATAGCCGTGCCACGAAGGGTTAAGAATGGTCCATAAAATGGTTTCAACTTATTGAGATTGACACAGTTTCAAGCAAGTATCTTCTAAATGTCTGAATTTACTGGTTAATGGCAGAAGGCAACACCACGGGATAAAACAAAAAAATATTTGAAAAGGAACTTATAACTTAAAAGAACTTAACAAAAAAAAAAACTTGAAAGGAACTTAACTACTTATAATACATTCGCAGACCACTTTTGAAATATTTCATAATTAAAAAGTAATTGAAAAAAGGCTCAGGTATTCTTCCATCAAAACTTAATAAGGATTTAATATTCATAATAGGAATATATTATTAATAAAAAATTAACCGAAGAAACACCTTTTTATTGGTGTAGGTTTTATTTTTTTTAACAACTTACCAGAAATGAAAAAAAATATATATAAATTATAAAGTCAAACAAAAAGTTATTACATCCTTTACAATAATGGCATAATTATTAATTTTTAATATATTCACAATAACTGATTGATTTTTTTTACCCAGAATTATGCTTTAAATGAAATAGCCATTTAATTAAAAACTATATATTTTTTTTTAATTAAATATTTTTCTCCTATTGCACAAATCCAAGCACCAAGTAACAACTAAGTTTACTGCTAACCTACACCAGTTTTTTTCTCTTATTTTTAAATATTTTTTTTTTTTTTTAATTTTATTGACAGGTTTAGACAAAAAGCTTTTTTTTGCAAAAGTTATGCGATTATATTAACAAAATTAAATCACAAAAAGGTCAGTTTTTTTTTTATTATAATCCTGATTATTATTTTTTTTTTTTTGTTAATAAACATTCTTTTTTTTTCTTAAAAAAAGGTAAAACAAAATTCAACCAATTTTTTTGTTATTTAATTTATAATTTTAATTTAAAAAAAAAAAAAAAATCAAATCATTAATAATAAAAAATAAAGCTCTAAATATTAGAAAATAATTATTAAAATAAAGTAACATCTTTTAGAATTTATTTTTTAATTTATTTTTTGAATGAACCTAAAGAACGCCTTTGATTATAATTCAAAGACACAAGAAAGGTCAATTAATAACTATTTTTGTTACCTTTTTTTTTTCAATAGATTACTACTTATTAAATTGCTAACAGTTTTGTCTATAATGTCTAAAAATTACCACATTCACGTTGTCCCGATTACTGTACAACATGATAAAGAAAAAAAGCCTATTCGAAACAAAATAAAATAATTAAAAATATTTAAAAGAAAAAATTAAATTGATCCAGAATTTTTTTAAAACTTTATTCTCAAAAATTGTTAATAGTGAAATAATAATTTTAAAATTTAAAAAATAAAATAAGAAATAAAAATTAAATTGGAATGTATACAATGTTTTACATTTTTTTTCATTTTTATATCTTTTACATATATATTTTTATTTTATTTTATTATATATATATATTTTTTATAATTTTTTAACCTTTTTTTATTTATTGTTTGAAATTATTATTATTATATTTTTAACGATCAATTAAAAAAAGGTTAACGCATTTTTTAATTTTTTTTTCTCCTTACATTGCCTACAATCAAGCTACAGTGATATGCATAAAAATATATTGGGTCTTAGACTAAGTTATTTCAGGGTGGTATAAAAACAATAAGCTGGCACAAGTAACAAACCAAAAAATTAAAAAAAGGGGAAAAAGAATAGGTATACAAGGTGTACATATAGTTTCCAACACAAGCTGATTTAAACTAACACACAAATTCTCACTTTTCCTGTGTCTTTGTAGTTTTTTAAAGGCTTTCAAGACAGAAAGCTCAATTAGATGCAGCTATTGTAGAAAGTGTAAGATGTTAGGAATAAGTGACTATTTATTTTCAAATAAATTATTTACACATGTTCACTTCACCAAAATCTGTAGATATAACTGACGAAATGACAAAGATAAACTCACTTTTCTTTTATAGCTTTCATGATATAAAGTATACTTGACTCAAAACACTTTCCTGTAGATAATTTACACAAAAGTCTCAATCTACAAAATAGCTTACAAACCAACTTACATATCCTCATTTTTTTTATTTCCTATTGGAAAGAAAAGATGGTGAATTAAATTCAGCTAGAAAGAATATTTAATTGTAAGAACTCTCTTTAATTCTTGAGCTATAAAAGGTCTAGCTTTAATAAGAGGAAATTGAATGTAAACTTTAATAAACAATTTAATCAAAATTATCTCACTTTCCTAGTGGAAATCCCAGATTTACCCAATGGGCAGACCTCAGGTTTTAGAGAGGCGCCAAAAATCTCTTGTGAGAAGGGAATAAAGGACTGACTCTTTGGAGCATCGAAAACTACCCCCCTCGGTCAAAAAAAATATTAGGGGCGCCTATAAGATCTATGCCCAGGGCACAAGGTACCATAAATAGGGGCCCGACTAGTGGCATTCTTAGCTTTAATTAGTGAAAACATGTTTGATATTATGAACACGTCTTTTGTTGAATCATTTTACTTAAAATAAAATATAGCTTTCATACAGGAAAAGGAATGTATAATTTTTTACATTCTTTAAAACTTTTTCAAATTTTCCCTGTGGATGTCTCAGATTAGATAAAGTGTTTGTCTTTAAGTAAAGCTGAAATTAGTTTAATCTACAAACAATTCTTAACAGTAAACATTCAACATACCTTCTGTCATTTTTTAGTTTCTCCAATTTCTTTTAGAAATATATAATATATTTTAATCTTTCAGGAATTGAATTTAGTATAATAGATACCAGCTGGTAAAAGACAGCTTGTCAACTAGAACGAATAAATCTTTAAGCTTTCTTCCAACGTTTAATCCAACAACATCATTTATTTTCTTCTTATCAATCCCCACAATTCATACTTTTCTAAAATCCTCTGGAAATTATGACTTCAGGCCATTATCCTGACATAACATAACTGTTAAAAATTACCAAGAAAGATAAATCGGAAATCATATGAACACCTAATATACAAATAAATATAAATTATATATTAATTCACATTTATCTTATCTTTAAGTACATTCACATTATTATATATATCATTTTTTTTTTTTTTAGTTTTTATTATTTTATTTTCCTGTGCAAACATAAAAAAAAAATAAAAAAATACAATAAAAAAACACCGAATATACTAAATGAAAAGCCATTTCATTTTTGCCTACATGCGTACAAGTGCTTAAATATTTTTTAATTACATTTTTTTTTTTAGTATTGTATTCCTTTTAAATATTTTTTTGTTTATTGTCGCCTTCTAATATATTTTAATTTTTTTTGTGATTTACGTGCGGACTGAAAAATATACAATGTTTTATACATATATATGCATTTCTTCTTTTTCTTTTTAGAAAAAAAAAACAGAAAATAAAAATAAATTATACATATATATGTATAAGTATAGCAGATAGACAAAAAAGAAAATGGTTAAGAAATTAGTTTTTTTATTTTTTATTTTTATTATGTAAAAAATAAATTTAAACTAAAAAAAAAAGTTGGTATGAAAAGGGAGTTCTAAACAATAACCTAAAAATTTATACTTTTTTACCTATAATTATGTCACAACAGTAAAATACCAGTGTTAAAAATTTACATGTATTAGGCATAGATTTAAACGTACATTGTTTCATGCGACTTTACACTTGTACAAATATCTTTTTTTCTTTATATATATATATTTATATAATTTATATATTTATATTGTTTGCATAAAAAATATAACACTAGGTTATTTTTAGATGGGGGCAGTAAAAATAAATGTACACAATATCTTTTTTTATTTTATTTTATATTTTGTTTTTTCTTATATTTTTTTTTATTTATTCATTTATGTTATCTCTCGTGTGCTTGTCCTCACAATTTCAAAAATATTATCCTATATATATTTATTATTATTATTGTTTAAATAGTTTAAAAAAAAAAAAAATATATATCGTAACAAATTACGAGAAATTCATAAAATACAAATAAAAGAAAGTTAAAATGTAAAAAATTAAAATTAAAAAATGGCACTTACAATATAGCCCATAAAATAGCTCCTTAATATAATTAATTAAAAACGGTGGAAATTAATTTAAAAATATGTTGTTTTTTTTATGTTTTTATACAAACTTATTTAAATTCGGGACAAGGCTGTTATCAGAATTATCTTTCATCAAATTATTTCTTGGATACATATTAATAAAAGACAATTTATAACCTCTCTTTTTATTTAATAAAAAAATAAAAAATGAAATCAAACTGGACTCAATATATAAAAAATTTACAATTTTTTTGTTATTATTATTATTTTCTTTTCTTTTTTTTTATATGTTATGGATGGACAATTTTTTTAAGTACATAGACCCTGCTTCCACCTGGGCATTGCCGAGTCTGGGGGGCTAAGACGAGAGGGGAAAACCGAAGGTAATTCCACATCATGCCTCGTCTTAGTATTTATTTTTTTATTTCTTTTATTTACAAGGGGGGGGGGGGAGAAGGAGATGGAAAGGTGGGAGGAAGGAGAAAAATTGGTGGGGTAATACGGGGAATAGGTGAGGAAAGGATGAAGGTGACGCATATCTAAACAAAACTCAACAAGGAATTATAACGTTAAAAATTACAAGTGATTAAAAAAATTAAATAGAAAATATAAATTTCTTTGTTTTAGAGGGAAGAACCTTTACAATAAAATAATAAAGAAGTAGGTGACAAGAAGGTGGGGGATTTTTGTTTTTAAAAAAATGAGGTGAAAATAGTGTGGTTTACGAGTGATTAAGATTTTTTTTCTTTTTCAAGTGTATTTGAAGCAGATGTTATTATTTTGTATTTCTTCTCGTAAGGGTGAAGATATCATATTCTCCTCATTGAATTTTATTTTTGATTCTTGTTTGTTTTTATAGTGAAGTGTGCTGTTGGGGAGGTAGGGAAAGGTGGTCTAAATAGTCTAGATGTTGAGGGTGGAATTATCCCATTCAAGGTCCCTCAGTTTACCTACAGTTATGGCATCATCGTCTGATGATTCCATATCATCGTCATCTACACACGATGAATTATCATCAGATGAATCGTCGTCCTCACCTCGGTTCTCTCGTCTACCACTCAAACCTCCGCATTCTTCCACTGCCTGTAATATTAAACATTTTTTTTTTTCTTGATTAGTAAAATATTAACTAAACAAATCATTATATTTATTATTATTTTTGTTATTAAGATTACTGATAGAAGGGTTAAGTTATCTCTTATGTATGTACACATACTATTTACCAGGTGATGTTATCTCTTTGTATGTACACATACAATTCACCAGGTGATGTTATATCTTTGTATAATCACATACAATTCACCAGAGGTGAAGTTATCTCTTTGTATATACACATACAATTCACCAGGTGATGTTATCTCTTTGTATGTACACATACAATTCACCAAGTGATGTTATCTCTTTGTATGTACACATACAATTCACCAGGAATGAACTGAAATGCTTTCTAGTTTTCTAATTCAATCAAGCCTCATGCTTTTCTATCATTCATCAGTGCTCTACTAATTAAATCATTGATTAAGTTTTTATAATAAAAAAATCTCAGTAGTAATTATTTATAGACAATAAACAGATATTAAAATCCTATAATCTTTAATTTAGATATACATATATAAAAAGTGTTCACAAAGTGATTCTTTAAATTTTGTTTTTCATTTTTTTAGACTCAGGGGACCTTAAAACGTGTAAATCCATCAAAATAAATTTTTGCGCCATCATAATACTTTCTCTCTATATAAAAAGTATATGAAAAAGTAAAAATTAAATATTGTCTCAGGTGAGAAATAACAAACTTAACCCCATGTCATTGCGGCATACATTATTTATCTATTAACTTAGAACCTAAAGGGTTAAGTGTGTGAATTGTGAGTCGCGTTTCTGAACACAAATCTCATCTCTTAAGTAGTGATAATAATCCTAGATAATTGTAAATCATACCTGAATAGGATTAACTGTGATGGTCAAAGCTGAATCATCCCACGCCATTTCAGCATCGGCATGCTCCTGATCAGCACTGGCACGTGCCTGTGCAGCTCGAATGCGAACAATTCCAAGACCGACCATTACGCAGAGGAATCCAACACATACAACCATGATGATAGTGACAGCGTGTGAAGATGCTGTTGCAGCAACGTGATCAGAAACACTGTGATCAGAACTATACCGCTGGATAAGTGCATGTGCAACTGGGGCACCATGATCT
The DNA here is from genome assembly GCA_951217055.1 of Gerris lacustris. Taxonomy (NCBI): domain Eukaryota; kingdom Metazoa; phylum Arthropoda; class Insecta; order Hemiptera; family Gerridae; genus Gerris; species Gerris lacustris. The sequence continues at coordinate 52,720,417 of OX578282.1, forward strand.
TCAGCTATGTGAGACTCTTTAGAAAGACTGGCAGCACTGCTTGCAGCAACCCTGGGGTGTATTACTGTCAGCTGAAAAATTAATAAATAAGAAATTCTAAGATTAAGTGGTAACATAAAAATAAAATGATAATTAGATTAAATATTTTTAAGAGCAACAAATATGAATATTTGTCAATTTTAATTTAGAATTAATTTCAAAATGAAAAAGGATAAATATCTAGAGTAAATTTATTTATTTTCAATTATAAATTTCATAAGCTTATCATATATTATGCTAGTTTAGTTTATTTATAATAATATACAATAATTATTTGTACATTTGTAAAAGGTGACAGGTTTTTGTAATTTCACACTTTATCCTTAACTTTTTATTATTTATAAATCAGAAATGAGACCAATAATGTTCCCTGATGTCTGAAATGGTTTCGTAGTCAGGAAGTGTGTCAAATTTAAGTTACCCTGACAAACATGTGAAGTTAATTAAATGCACTGTCTTGGTGGTAATTTTAGGCCAATTTTTAGAATTTTTGTTAGTTTTTAATAATTTTTCTATCATGCAATACTGTAATTCTTACTAGGCCTTATATAGTATAATTGTTGAAGCAACATACAGTTTCTATAGAAAGGCAGTATTCAATAATAAATATAATAAGAAAAAAATTCAATATCCACAGACTTACAAAGTAGTTATGTAAATCCCAAAATGTATTTTTTTAAAAGCAATATGTAAAAGGACTTACAGTTTGTACATATTCGTTGCTGAGGAATCTTCCATTCATTTCAGAACAAATCAATTTGAAAACCCTGTTGAGATAATAGGCCGGCTTTCTATTAGTGTACTGGATTTGTCTCAAAACCTGAAAATACAATTAAAATATTAGACAAGGTAACTAGAGAGTATCAGTGTCATTCATCAGACTATTACAGCAAGTTTACTGCACATGATAATTAACACCTCTCTAGCAAGGTATTTTTCAACCTTTTGCTGGATTTAGAATCTGTTTTCATCTTAAGAATAAGAATGCTACAAGTTCAATATTATTCAGTTTAAAATATAAACAACCATACAAAATTACCTTCTGGTAGTTGTAAACGAGAGTTGATCCAGTAAGGGTAGCTCCGTCCTTACTAAGTTTTGCTGTTATACCAAACTGTGTGATCATATTGTGTGGAACTGTGAGAGTTTCGTGATCAGGGTTCAGGGCTGGGTATACAGTTACCACACAAGAATCAAGATGCTTCTCAATTGAATTTGTTGTATCACCTAAAACACAAAAATAGGCGATAAGATTAAAATAAAATGCAATTGATGCCTTGTACTGCGAAATACGAGGGCTATCCAGAAAGTAACAGACGTTTTGAAATAAGAAATAATCAAAGTGAAAAAAAAACAACTTTACTATATACATTTTAAAGGTACACTCTTAGGCTATTTTTCGACGAAATCGCCGTTCAAATTGAGGCATTTATCATAACGTGGCACAAGTTTTTCTATACCCTCTCTGTAGAAATCTGCCGCCTGCGATTTCAACCACTCGTTTACACTGTCATGCAGTTCAGCATCAGTGTCAAAACATTGCATAGCGAGCCAATTTTTCATAGCTGGGAATAGGTGGTAGTCACACGGCGCCAAATCTGGGCTGTAGGGTGGATGTGCGAAAACCTCCCATCCAAAACCATCCAAGAGCTCTCGGGTACATTTGGCTGTGTGTGGACGAGCGTTGTCGTGGAAAAACAGATCTTTGGCGCTAAGTTTACCCCGACGCTTGATTTGTATCGCGCATCTTAATTTTTTTAGTGTTTCGCAATACCTCTCTGAGTTGATTGTTTGGCCACATTCAAGAAAATCAACAAGAAGCACTCCCTGAGCGTCCTAAAACACAGTAGCCATAACTTTCGCACTTTCTGATCGCACTTCACAATCGGCGGGGTTTTTAAAAGGCAGCGCTCATTTTAACACTCTACTACAGACAAAGTACAAAACGCACGACACTCAAACTACCACTGCTGGATGCGTACTGAGTGTAGGAATGCACTGACGCTAAGATGGCGGCTCTAGCCCTGCCCACTTCCACGTTAGGCCAAAATGTCAGCTACTTTCTGGATTGCCTACGTATATAATATTTTAAAGATTACAACTTCACTGAATAAATGTATTTGACATTTTATTAAAATTAATTCAATGATTTTTTGAAGATTATGATGTATCGTGATACAATATGATACTAATAAAGTAACACTCACCATCTTTCCATGGTTTTCCAGGTGGTGTTACGGCTATATGCATGTCTGTAAACACCCTGACACCCTGTCGGAAGTCGTGGTAATCGGATGCAGTGTTGGGTGTTCCATTAATATTCAAACTTGGCTGTTGAGGAGGGATTACCATAACATAGCTTTCTACATTGGGTACCTTTACTGTCCTTCCATGCTCACACCTAAATAAAATACCAAAATTACCATATTAGCTAATGTTGTAAAAGTTAATAATATTAAAAAATTAAAAATTTTTAAATAAAAAACTTGATAAAACACACAACTAATTTTATTTTATAATTCAATTAGTCCATTGAAAACTTTACACTATTTCATGTTAAAAGAGTTCATAAAAATAATAAATATAACTTAAAACATACGTGATAACTGTTGAGAGATGAAGATTTCTTCTTCCTGGTGTGGGGAATTGTCTTGAATTAGTGTAACCAATTTTCCTAATGAGAACTTCCAAATTAGTCTTATTGTCTCCTTCAATAGACAATTCAGTCAGATCTGTAACAATAAAAATATAATGTAAGTAAAAGTTGCTAACTTATAAATTATATAAAAAAAAAGTCATTAATTTTCTTGAAAAATACACAATTTAAAATTTGATGAATCCAACATGAAACAAAATGTTTCATTGTTTTTCTTCTTTTGTTTACTAAATAAAAAGGAAAATAATTGCCTGAAAAATAAATTTGCTTCTAAACTGAAATGGGAAGATATGTCAATGAAATGCGGTATGATTGTTACAGAAATAGTAGCTAGTAGTAAAATAGGGAGACAAACCACTTGTTTGAACCTAGCAATTAAGCCATTATATTTGGCCCCTTGTTCACTAACCCCATATGGAATTGAGCCACATCACACACAAATATACAGCCGAAGCGAATCAATAGTGAACTATGCCAATCAAAATGTCTCGGAATGGGATCGTGACCTCAACCTTGATTCATAGATGGACGAGCATTTTGGATAGTAGGTCGAGTAAACTAGGCAAACAAAAATATCACTGGATAACTTTAAGATAACCGCCTAGTGGTTTTATTTTTTCCCGTCACATAGGTTGGCCAATCTGAGCTGTCAGATTTACTAAGTATAATGGTGTGAGTATAATTCATTTAGGTATTTATTGCCAACAAATAAAATGTTAATTTGATATCTATAGACAAATAAAAATTTACAAGACCGGGTCTTGTAAATTTGTCTATAGATGTTGTGAATTAAAATATAGATTCAACGCAATTCTTTGTTTAGGTATTTGTGGATCTACACTATAACCTTTTTATAACCTTTCTTTTTAATACACTTTCAGTTTTTCATAAAATGTCACCTCGTGTGTAGTTCCCCATTGGATCTCCCTTAAAACCATTAATAATTCCAGCAATAGATAAAACTTAAATACCTATAGTTACAGTTTAATATATAGTCACTTGGGATGTCTGGGAAGGTTATAAGGAATGGCGTGGAATGATAGATTTCAGGTGTAAGAGGGTTTAAGAGGAATAAAACTGGTAGATAAAAAGATCTGTTCGGAGAACAAGCAAGGTTGTGCACCTTGACGAAAACAAATATTATACTAAGTCATTGAGTAGGATGACTAAACAAAGAAGAATAAATGTACCACTGTTAGTGAGAAGTTCCATGCCAGGTTCTAAGAGTTCCATTGGAGGGACCTCTAAACTTTCCTTACACTTGTGAAGACAAGATAATACCGATGGTTTTTCTTCCTTATTTAGAAGAACAGATAAACCAGCCAGGTAACCCTTCAAGAAATGCTTCATCTTCTTCTCTGAACCTGAACAAATAAATATGATTAAAATTAGCTAAATGCTTGCACACGGTAATTCTATACTATAAATATGTCCGTAAGTAAAATTACAAGATAAATAATATACAAAAAACAAAATCAGTGATTATGTGTGGAAGAAAAATTGGAGTAGCCTCAATTGCCAAGTAATAACATTAAATTTTCAGGCAGTCTTATAAAATATTAATAATAATACAACATTCTTATGGCATATCCTAATGAGAATAAATTCAAAACAGAATATTAATGAAGGAAAATAAAACAACTTTAAACTAAATTATACTATTAAGAAAATTGTCAGTGATTAAAATTATTAAATTAGTCAAGAACATTTTTAGCTTGAAAATTACTAAATAAAATTAAAAATGTGGAATAAACATAGCTTAAATTTAACCTTAATGAACCTAAACCTAAATAAAAAATATTAAGATAAAATTTAAGCACATAATTAGTGAACTCAATATCTACAACTAATATTTGCAGTAGGATCCAAATATTCACATTTTTAAAGTATTGGGTTTGATAATGTAAGTGAATACTAATGAAATTTAATGGAAGGGACAGCATTCGGGGAAGAGTTCAGATAGAATAATACCTTTAACTGCCCTCCTGCTATAAAAATGAACTACTAATTGGTTTCTTTAAATGGGAGAAAAAAAATGTATATTTGAAAAGAAAGTTAAGGGTCTAACAAGGGCTAATGAGGGTGGTCAAAAGACAGGGAGAGCTGAGTAGAAGGGAGATTGTTAAAAAGTATAGGTATAAGTCTGAGATAATGAAAAAGAACTTGACTATAAACAGGATTCAAAGATACCAAGTCTAGAAATGAAGGGGTTATTTCAGGAGAGGCATAATGTTTTATATTATTATTGATATTAACTCCATTTGCACACTTCTCTACTAGATATACAGACTCTTGTTATTCTGAACTGGGTGCCTGACAGTGGGTAGAATCAGCTGGCAGGCAAATGTTAGAGAGGCAAGGAGTTCACCTACGACTTTAGAGCAATCTGAAGTAAAAATATAATAAGGTGATCTAGCCAGTACAAATGATTTTTTAAAATATATATCCCCAAGAGCACCAATTAAAAGCAAACATAACACTGTACACTAAGCCACAATTGTTTTAGTCAATAGAATGCTTTTGAGAAGTTCAAATAAGGTTAAATAATTGCAAACATCCAATCCAATCTCAACCCAAGAATATCTAATCAAATCTGTGGGTGTAGGTCCAATTAGTTTGCCATAACAATTTGTAAAAATAGTTAGCATAGTACAGAATTCACTCTTACTAAGTCAACACACACACTGAAGATATGTCGAAACGTGTTTATGAGTTTTAATTAAAAAAAATGTTGGTGACAATATTATTGTGTTACTTTCTACCGACCTCTCTAGTCTTAATTATGTCCACTTAAATTACAATTAGAGGATATCTCATTTATGTAATTTTATTTAGCAAATAAACATTCACAATAGTACGATAAATAAAAATTAAAAAATATATATACCTTGCCAGCAAGCTCCGACAATCAAAGTTGTATTGATATCCTTGGTAGGGTGAAGAGGCCAATCATCAATGATTTCAGGGTTTTTCTTCTCAGGTTTAAACAATTGTCCATCAACATACAGTTGAACTTCAGGGAATTTAACCGATACGGCATAGTGATGCCAATCATCATCACAAACCTGTAAATTTACCAAAACAAATATTTATTATTAACACTTTTCAAAATCAAAAGACTAAGAGATTAAATGGACCTTCTCTTTTCCTTTGGACCTTCTCTCACTGAATGAAACAAGATCATCAGCTTAAACTCAATTCTAATGTAATTTGTCTCCTCTTTAGGGAAGGAGAGAGTTAAAGAATCACGATAAAGATTCAACTTCCAATCATTTGATCTGTGTTTTCAACATATTTTATTTTGAGTTCTAGAAGTTAAGTTTTAATATTCACTAATCCAAATACCAATAACCAGTTATAATGAACTGTGAACATCCATTTTTTTGAAACTTCAGACAAAAAGACAAGGTTAAAAAAAAGGTTCCGGACAATTTTTAAATAGTAGTCACTCTGTTTCTTTCTGCTTCACTGTCTTCAATCCCTGAGTGTCATGAATCCTAAGAATGAGTAAATCATCTCCCTACTTGCTAGGAATGTTATCGTCTGCAAATGGACAATAGTTAGTAATTACTCCAATAGTAACACATTTTGTTATTTGTACTAGAAGATCAGCAAGTCTGAGAGGTTAAATGCAATCACAGTCCAAACACTAATACACTTAGTTCAATTCCCAAACAAGTGTGTTTCACGCTTATCTTAATAAATATATGTCTTCCCTTTAAGGATCAGGCAAAAAAATTAAAATGTACAGTGGATTAGTGATTTCCCCGGTTTACCACCTGACCATCTCTACTTGTGTGTTTTGGATGACATGTCTCCAGTTTTTTTTATTTTGGCTCATAGAAGCAATTTCTTAGGGCGGATTTTTGTCAAAATACTTATTATACTACCAGTTTTGATTTAATATTGAGTTTTTATAATAAATAATGAGCGCTCTCAAGTTATTTGCAGATTTTTAGCTTGAGTTGTGAAAATGTAATAAATTATGTTGTCTTAGAGGTTTGGTGGTTAATTCGGTTAACCACCTCTTTAAGGTGGTAAAGGATGTAAACCACCAAACCTTACAGGCAATATAATTTTTGTCAAGGTCATCAGAATTACACATCCCTAAGGCATGAAACATTACACATGAATTACACATCCCTAAACCAAGAAAAAAAGGAAGATTTCTTTATGAATTGGATTATCATCTATTTACATCAATACTGTGGCTCTGTACAAAAAATTCATAACAGAATGGTGAATTCTTTTGGTTATCATGTAGGTTTTTATATCACCATTGAGAAGAGTTACTCAGGCTTAAGAGAGGATGCTAAAGGCTTTCTAGAGCAGTGGTTCTTAACCGGGGGGTCCCGGCCCCCCAGGGGGCCTCGAAAGGTAGTTAGGTACTAGGTATATTATATTTGGAGATTTTAAGGGGGCCGTGGTTACCAAAAGGTTAAGAACCACTGTTCTAGAGGATATCTTCCAAGGAAGATTTTACTTAATAAGTGTTCATATAAAATTTAATCAACATACCTGAGGTATTTTCCACCTCCACTCAGCTGGTCTAAATATATTGAGATCACCTTCTGAGTAGTCTCTCCTAAGCAGTAGAATAAGACGGCAGTTTCTGACAAACCAGGCATAGTGATGACGATTCATTTCTGTAAGACATAGAAATAAAAACATTGCATTATTTAGTTACTTAAAACAAGACAGTTAAATTAAACAAGACAATAGTAATTAAAACTAAAACAACTAGGATAAAATATTAATTAAATCTGTACCTCAAAGGTAAATTATTGTACGCCACATTTTAGCAATTTTAATAGGCATATTATTGTAAGTGTACATACAACAATTTCTACCTTTCTTTAAAAGTTACCTATTTATAAATTAATTCTAAATTGATTATCTCTATACTTATCACAATTATCTGCCAGGGTAATGCAGCATATAGGTACCACAAACTACCTTTTTTGAAAAATTGGACTTATAATAATATAACTCTCAGTTACAGATATAACAATGTAATTAGTTTGTGACTGCTTAGGGAAAATAACTATATGATACTTCTTTAGAGGTTTTATAAATCAACACTTCATCTACTTTATATCATTTTTACCAAAAGGGAAATAAGGTTTCTTCATATCATGACATTAAAATTGACAATTTAATTTTTAATTATTTCATTTTTTAAATTAGACATTAAATGGTCCATTTGCTCATTTAGTAATGAATGTGATTCTAAACACTGCAAATTTAAGTTTAACAGTTTAATAAAATTAAGTTAACAAAGGCTACTTAATTTTATAATAAAACAAATTAAAAAAAAACTGACTAGCAATGTTAACTTTAGTGAATACATGACAATAACAATGCTGTCTATAATTAACACAACAAAGTACAAACAACACAGCTTTAAGTTTATCAAGTAAAAATAAAATAAAATAAAAATTCACCACAGACGTCTAGTTATAAAAAGAAACAAAATTATACCAGAAAAAAGGAATTGCTGCCCTCAGAGACTCTCTAAAGGACAACTGCCCTTTGGGACACAAATCCTCGACTTTACAAGTAAATTAGTATGTTTTCTCAGAGTACGACCATCTCTATTAAAATAAAAAAAATCCTTCTTCTAACTTCTTACTCTCATCTTAGTCAAATAAGGTTTGTTTAAAAAAAGGAGTAAATAAAAAAAAGACACTTAAAATTATTTTCAAGCTCAAATATAAAAGGCAAACAGAAATAAAAGAAGTTTTTTTATTCCAAGAATATAATTATTATTACAACTAAAAACAAAGTTATATAATACCCCATTTCTATTTAGTTTTACCACCTTTTTTGTCTTAATAATTAATGGTTGAAGTTTTACGTGGTTTAAAACAATAAACATAAAAGAATATTCACATGCCACAAAGTAAAGGCAGTACTATGAGGTAACACAAATTGATTGAGTATTTTTAAATTTCATAAGTGGGCAACAAACTGAAAGACTTTTTTAAATCATTTCTACTTCATAAACTTAGTACGGTACTTCTTTAGATTGTTACTACCCTATGTTCTTTTAGAATATAAGTGGACATAATTATTTATACAATCCTTAAAACTAACTATTAAGACTAAATAATTATTAAGACAAAGGGATGTTTAGCCCAATGAACTTTGGGACAAAGACAAAGAACCAGAAGGACCATTCTAAAGAAGAACATTACGTACACCTTCTTGATTGTTACTCCCCTCTGTTTCTTATAAGGGGAGTAAAAGTCTAAAGAAGTACTTTAGGGTACATATAGAAAGTATGTTATAGTGCAAAAATTTGATTTTGGAGATTTTTTTTTAAAAAATTGCAAATTGTAGCCTATGAAATCATGTGGAGCCAGCCTAAACTGCTGGTCCAATTTCAATGATAATTCACATTCAGAAATTAATTTTAGCTCTAAATTTGGGAATGTTGCCTCCTAAAACTCTGAAAATTGTGGGGGAAAAAAAAATTACTAAAAAGTGGTATTTGTATTGAAATTTCAAGTGATGGAATTATCTCACTACAAATATTTTTTAACTCACCCTGAAATATACATCCTGCAGGGTAAAAGTTTGTTAAAGATATTTTGGTCTAATTTTTGTAATTATTGTTTATTGGCAAAAGGATTGTTTGATACTAACACGATGATCTTATTTTTTTTTTAAAGATATATTTTTCAAACAACAAATTTTCTTAAACCCTTTCATTGGTGTTGTTAATAAACAACAAATAACTATCAAAGTTTTACTTCTAACAAAAAATTAATTTCAGAACTGGCACATTTTATGAAAATATAAAATAAAATTCAAAGAGATAAACAAAATTCGATATTACATTTGCTACAACTAACAGTATTAAGGGTAAGATTAAACTCACTCAAATCTTGCTCATAATTTAGAAAACAAGCTCAAATAAGAATGATTACAAATTACATAATAATAAACTTAAGTAGATTAAATCTCCAAAGAGAAAAATAATATATATAATATATTTCTCACAATTTACAAGGTAAACAGCAGAAGGGGGGGGGGGGTAGAAGAAAACTTTATTTTCTCCATTTTATTTAGCAACTTGTATTAAAAAGGATGGGCGTTCACAAAATGGTTGAGCTGGGGATTCATGCGAGTCCCTATTCTATGCATAAATTTTCAACAAATCCTCCCCTTTTTCAACCTTCTCATCCCCTTTCACCATCCCAAACCCTATGATCTAATTAACTTTGCCCACAATAAAATCTCTGTCCTCACAAACCTCATGTGCTTCCCTTCTGCTTTTTTTTTTCGAGCAATAAAAACTTTATGACGGTACGATATTTCACTGTATGCAGATCATAGCTTTTACATGAAGCGGCAATAGAGTATTTTGTTTGAAATAAACTTTAAATACGAGAACCATAAGACAAAAATATTTAATTGCAAAAAAAAAAAAATAAACTTTCTATTTTACAACCCTCTCTTTTTTAAACTGCTTAACAAATTTTCTCTCTAAAAAAATATATATATATTTTTAGATTATTTATATCATCTAGATGAGAATACAACGCTCACAGCTTAGAATTAATTTTATGTGTTTTTTATTAAGAGAAATATTTTCACATATATTCTCCTTACACTTGGTTTAATAATAACAAATAAGAATTATTACAAATTAAAATACGTAGATAGACAGATGGATTTCCAAATCATACCTACAAACACATTTCATTAATTTTATCTGCTGGTAAATTGTACAAAGCCGAGGCGAAACACATTACATATTGTATTATATATTTACAAGCCGAATTTTATAATTAGAAAAAAAGTAAAATTAAATTAATTAATTCAGATATCTATTTAGATAAGTTATAATATCTATTTGAAGACCAACAAATTAAAACAAACATTTATTTTTATCGGAATAAATGTGGTTGCCTTAGCTTAGCAATAACAAATCATTTTGAGGTGAGTCGTCACTGTTGTCAGGACATACTCAATTATATAAATTACTTATTTATTTTTGTTTTGAGCAGTGCTAAAGAAATTAAATATCTACAAATATATTCAAAAGTAATAATTTCACAATTATAACAATACTATTAAACTAAAAGATAAATAAGAAGTAACTTTAAAAGACAATTGATTTATAGTGAATAAAGAGGCAACTTATTTACAGTGGAAGAAACTCAAAGTAGGCTAATTCGGATTGTACATGCCCCAGAAATTTTTTTCGAGTTGGACCCCTACCTGGTTTATATACAGGAGGGTTATTTTTCTTCAGGAAATGAGCGGAGCACCACTTTGCTCATTTCAAGGGTACACAAAATTAAGGTACACAAAATCACACATAACTAATGCCCTCATCAATGAATATTGAAATGGAAGATTGAATCTGATTCTGGTGTAATCATCACTCAGAAAAAAGGATGGCCTTGTGTACCAAGTCTTAAAAACAAAGCGAAATAACTTTCGATATACTTAATAATGTAATAAAATTTAGATATAAACGCTTACTATGATCATCAGCAGAACAGAGAATGTGTTCCTTGACATGTTTATCCTGTTCAGGGTGGTGTTTGTGCTTTAGCCAGGTTGAAATAGTAAATGTCTGTGCAAGATGTTCCAAAACAGCTGGGTCAATGGTGACAGCTGAGCTGGTTCCGTCAAATTCAAAGATTTGATCTGATTCCCTTCCATTGTCCTGTGTGTGTCCGACAAGCAGAGCTATGCTATCGCTGCTTGCACCTAAACAATAATACATATGCAAATCAAATAACATATAAATAAATATAAGAGAAAAATAAAACTCATTTTATTAAGTAAAAAATGTTTTATTAAGTAAAATCTGTCAGAATAAATATTGTCAAAGCTTATACGGATTATTGGGAAACCATTTTTTTTTTTTTTAATAAAAAGCTTTATTTTGCTTTCTAAAACTTCTGTGAGATTCAATAAGTTTGACAGTGGAAACAACACCAAATATACTTCACTTAAAAGCCCACAGATTATAATTCCAAGTGTCAAAAAGAAATATTGGTGAAGGGTAAACAACTGGCCTGAATACTCCAAATTTAATTTATTTAATATTTTTCAGCAGAGTATTATTTTTCAGTCAAAAAATCTTGATCTTTAACAAACTTAAATAAAACTTGACACAATCAATAATAAATAATGTAACATAATAGTTCTACTTTACATAACTGAGTGTGATATGATTGAAATTTCAGGTCTTTTTGTTTTACGTTTTACCACAAATGAGCAAAATGACACATGCACTTTAAATTTATAGAATTCAAATCATAGCACCAATAAATTGTAATAAAACAAAAATACAAATTCATTCTGAAAGGAGGTCAATATTTGTTGAAATCAAAGAGAGTTTCACATTGAATCTCATATTTCGAAGGTCAATTTCTCCGAATGTTTAAAAATTGAGGATTTTATAACAGCCCACTGATAAAATAAGTAAATTTTATCATAGTTGGGTTCTGTCATATAAGAAGCTAAAGGAACCCTGAAGATCTGTTTACACAAGTAAAGTTTAACCAATAAGTTCCATTTTTCATTTTCCAAAATCTTTTTCTAATGGTTCTGTAAGCAAGCAACAAAAACTTCCTTTCATTCAGAAAGTTAAATAAAAAATCCCAACAAATCTGGTTATTTTCCAAATTGTCAATCAGTGGGACAAACAAAAATTTGGGAGCAGATCAAAAAGGATGTTTAGTCAGCTTATAACAAAGTGAGTCCTGATATTACCTCAAGAAACTATAAAACTAATGTATACAACATGCAGGTATGCATGACATTGTAACACACATACCACATATTTTCCTCTGGTTTTCAACTGAATATGTGTCTCTATCGCATCCCTTATCTATGTGCTTGGTTGCAAGACTGAGTTTAGCCTGGACTGATTTAACTTGGCATGGAACATCACAAAGTTTAAGCTGTGAAGATGGGAACAAGTCTTCTCTTCCAGTTCCAGGAGCGTAGTCCACACGTTCTGCAATTCCTGCAACAATGAAAATTAAGACATTTGTTAGTTTTGAATTTGATGATGAATAATGAAATTTAAATATAATTAAGGATTATGGTAGAGAGTTTTAATGATGAGGTTTTAACGATGGTCTTTGAATGCATGGTAATATATAAAACTGTACATTGTTTCCTAAGTATGATCTAAATCTATAAGAGAACATCTAATTGATTTTATTTATAAAACGGGATATCAAAAAGAAGCTAAATAAAAATATAGGAAAAAAATTGAAAGCAACGTTCAGACAACCCAAACTCCCTCCCCCCGGGGCCCTCTTGTTCTACTTTAAAGTGGGAACCCTGAAGGGTTTCTTTTCTTCCCCTCGGAGGGTTAAAAACCCTAAGATAAAGACAATGTAGGCAAGTCTATTGAAACAACTTGGGTTGCATCCCAAATAATCAACAAGATATTAGGTTAATGCAATATGGATGATTCTTCTACTTCACATATCTATTCGATATGATCAGTATGAACATTATGTACATGAACATCAGTATGAAACATTTCTGACCTCTTTGAGATTAATACCATCACGAGATAAATTAATATGTTAATCTTTAATTTTGTTAACACATGTGATAATCTTGGTTTTAGGAGAGATGGTAATAAGAGAGATTAAGGGTCAGTTGTTTATGTACCTAGTACACTTGCTCTAATACAATCCAAAGGAGAGAGGACATTTTATTATGTGATGCTACTTGTGAAAGCCTGGCAACACTGTTTTAGGAACCTTTACCAGCTGTCCTCAGTGTTATCAGTGATTGTTATCAGCGAGTTATGAGTTGTGACTTTTGATAGCGCAGTAAAATCAAAATATTGGGTTGGGGAGCTAATGAGAGGTGAGGATTTTTAATTCTAGAAGGTCGGGCCAACCAGGCAAACAAAAATGTCACTGGTTCCACCCCTCCTACAGGCCTAGTGGCTTTATTTTTTTTCTCATTTAGGTTGGCCAATCTGAGTGTCAAAAGTTATAACTCTTAACGGGCATACTGTAAGTGTCCAAGGTAAGGGAACCTCCACTTATACTAACAACTTGCAATCCCCGCTAGATGAATGGAGGATTAACAGAACCCGAATAATATTTTTTTTTGTTAAAACATCTAGCAGCAAAAATAAGTTTTTAATATCATAACAGAATTATTAATTTATTACACAGCACATGTTTCTTATATCATTACTTGCAAATACAAAACCAATAAAGTTAAACTGAAAATTAAATTCTCAACTTGATAAAACTGCATTCAAGTCAAATTCACTTTTTAAAGTAAAAGTATTTTGAAAAACAAAGTTTGAATAACTAAAATACACATTTAACATTTAACATTTAACAAGCAAGCAAACGGCAAACATTAAGAAATTGTTTGTAGAAGTGCCTTTTATGAAATTAATTTAAACTAAAACTTTTGGCTTTAGAATAAAATACTAAACAAAAGTTGACTTTTATTTTTGTTTTTAATGTGTTTCCTTCTCGTTTAAAAAAAAAAAAAAAAGAAGGAAGTGTAGAAACTTTAACCCTTAAACAAAAAAATTCTTATAAGTTTTCTAAAATATAAATTCACTTTACTAGGTACTTGTGAATTTTTTTTATTGTAATAAAAGAAAAACTGTTGTGTTTTAAAACATTTTTTTTTTTTTTGAAATGACAACTAACTACTTTTTGTAAAATTAATTAAATAAGGTAAAATTTAATTTACTTATAAGAGCTATATTATAATAAAGATACTAATAAAGTGAATAAAATAATAAGGAATAGCTTAAAAATAATTTCCTTATTTTGACTGAGGTTTTGTGGAATAAACTCAAGGAACATAATATACAATAATTGTCTAACCACAATATAAATACAAATAATAGTCTATGTATAATTTTATAACCTCAATATAAATATAAATAATAGTCTATGTATAATTTTAAAACCACAATGTAAATACAAATAATAGTCTATGTATAATTTTATAACCACAATCACAATATAAATACAAATAATAGTCTATGTATAATTGTCATTGAAAATAGTTAAGAGTGTTTTATTCAAGTGTGTATTAATTCTCTTACTTATTGCGATGAAAACTCAAAAGAAAGAGCAACATTTGTTAGTTTATTATCTACAATGGGAAAAAATATTAATTACAGAAAGATTTAGACCACTACAATTAGCTCAGTCAATAAAGGCCAAAAACAGGCTGTACCCGCAACTAATTAGGGGAAATCTGGATTTTTCCCTAATGATAGACCATGATAAGAGGTACATTCTCTCAAAAGTCCCCACTTCTCCCCCTTGTGCTTCCCCCTACCCCTCTTAATGTTCAAAATTTTCTTATTTTTCACCTTTTACGCAAAACTGTTTATTTTTTGAAGAGAAGTGCTATTAACAAAAATATTTCTCACATAATTCTGCACAAAAAAGGTCCTATGCATGTTTGAAGTGAGACATTCCGTTTTCGAGATATTGTTGATAAAAATTCCAATTTTTCATTTTTTCGAACCAAGATGTGCGCATGTGCAAGATAAAATAATATGCACAGAAGGTTGAAATTTATATAGGATCAACAATAGGCTAAGTATGACCTACCATCCAAATTTCATTCAAATCAGAAGTGTTGTTTTTAGGTATCTTGATTTGCAAGAATAAAAAATTGGATTTTTAATCAATAATATCTCGAAAACAGTATGTCTCACTTCAAACATGCATAGGACCTTTTTTGTGCAGAATTATGTGAGAAATATTTTTGTTAATAACACTTCTCTTCAAAAAGTAAACAGTTTTGCGTAAAAAGTGAAAAATAAGTAAATTTTGAACTTTAAGATGGGGTAGGGGGGGAAGCACAAGGGGGAGAAGTGGGGACTTTTGAGAGAATGTACCTCTTATCATGGTCTATCATCAGGAAAAAATCCAGATTTCCCCTAATTAGTTGCGGGTACAGCCTGTTTTTGGCCTTTATTGACTGAGCTAATTGTAGTGGTCTAAATCTTTCTGTAATTAATATTTTTTCCCATTGTAGATAATAAACTAACAAATGTTGCTCCTGCTTTTGAGTTTTCATCACAATAAGTAAGAGAATTAATACACACTTGAATAACACTCTTAACTATTTTCAATGACAATTATACATAGACTATTATTTGTATTTATATTGTGATTGTGGTTATAAAATTATACATAGACTATTATTTGTATTTACATTGTGATTTTAAAATTATACATAGACTATTATTTGTATTTATATTGTGATTGTGGTTATAAAATTATACATAGACTATTATTTGTATTTACATTGTGGTTTTAAAATTATACATAGACTATTATTTGTACATATTTATATTGTGGTTAGAAAATTAGGTATTATGTTCTTTGAGTTTATTCCACAAAACCTCAGTCAAAATAAGGAAATTAGTTTTAAGCTATTTTTTTTTTTTTTTTTTTTTTTTTTTTAAGCTATTCCTTATTATTTTATTCACTTTATTAGTATCTTTATTATAATATAGCTCTTATAAGTAAATTAAATTTTACCTTACTTAATTAGTTGACAAAAAGTAGTTAGTTCTGTCATTTCAAAAAAAAAAAAAAAAAATGTTTTAAAACACTTAACAGTTTTTCTTTTATTACAATAAAAAAAAATGCACAAGTACCTAGTAAAGTGAATTTATATAAGGTAAAAACCTTTATTAACTGGGCTAAATGACCTTTTCAACATCAACTCAAAGAGTTAAATTTGCAATATTTAAGAGATAATCAAGAATGTATAAAGCAGTACATGAGTTCTTTGAGATGACAAGCTGGTAGATGTGTTCCAATACTTTAAGAGATGCTACAAGACCAACCAATCATAGAAATGATTAACTCTAATTAGCAAAAGGTGATGCTTTGTTTAAAATTGGACAGCAATACCAAGACATTTATGCAATTAACAAATGACAGGCTAAATGGCTAGTTAGAGCTAAAATGGCTGAAATGCAACACAGTAAAAAAGAGAAAAAGTTATTGTAGTTTTTAAAATAGTTTCTGGGGATTTGACTAAATACTAAATCTGTTATTTGATTTTTATCCACTAGAAGTAGGATGGGATAAATAATATAGAGTAATGGTTCTGAGATGTATTTTTGTGAGTGTTATCTACAAAACTGGATTTTTCATGACAGTTGATTTTTAAATCGACCAAATTTTTAGGGTTTTGACCTGTCAAAACCGTTTTTGAGAGAAAATCTTGTTTTTTTTTTTTTTTTTTTTTTTTAAGACGAGTGGGGGATAGAAGCATCACAAATTTTGAGCTATTTTTTCCCCCCTTTAGCCCAGTGTGGCCTTACTGAATATTTATAATATGTACCAATGTATAAATCAATGTCATGTTTCTTTGTCAAAATGTCAGAAAAACATTTTTTTTTTTAATTAAAACAGGAGAATCCTTAAAAAAATTGCAATTTCTTTTTTTTATTCATAAAAATGTCTCTTTTAATAAACCGAGTTTATGAGAAAGTTAATTAAAATTGGCCACATATGTGCTTTCAGCATAAAAAAGTGTCTGTAGGCAATATAACAAATAGGACGAGTTCGGTCACCAGCATTATCAGCCCAGCATATCAAGATAGTGGTCATTTAAAAGTTTGATTTAGCTATAACTTTTGAACCATTTATTATAATAACGTAAAACAAACACCTTTATGTGTACCTATATGTGTACCTATATGTGTACCTATATGTGTACCTATATGTGTACCTACATGTGTACAGTGTACCTATATGTGTACCTATATGTGTACCTGTATGTGGTATGTGTACCTATATGTGTACCTATATGTGTACCTATATGTGTAAAAGTAATGAACCTACTCAGAAGAGTCTAGCCCAATATATCCCTACGATAATAAATATTTAAGATTTTTTTTTTGGGGGGGGGGGGACATTTTTTTCTAATAAAATATACGTCATATGAAAAATTCTTTGAATTTTTTTTTGTATTTTTATAAAGAATAACTATGACTTTTTTTTTTTATCAGATTACTCTATTGGATTGGTTAAAAAAATAGAGGGGTGACAGAAATAATAATATTTTTAAGACATGTGGGGCAAAGATGAATTGGTACAAAACAAAACCAAGAATATATTTTTACTCAGGGGGTCCTCCTTTTCTAATTAACACCCCTCACGAAGAAATTCCTTTTTAAAAAAAATTGCCTTCCTTAAACATTGAACAAAAAAATTGAACTCCTTAAACTTCAATCCCTAATTTTTGAGGGATGATGTTTTTGGGGATTCCTTATAATTTTCCTGTGATTAGGTTATTGAACATAACATAACTGTTTGTTTCAAATGATTGTGTAGGGTACTTTTCCAGATTAGGTACGTTATGGACATACAGACAGACAAGTGCAGGAATGTGTAAGGGTCCTCGTTTTTGCCTACGGACCCTAAAAAAAGTTACAAAATAAATATATAAACAAAGTGTGAAAGATAATTAAAGAAAATAAAATAAATTAAAGAGTTAATTTGACATAATGGTTTGGGATAGTAAAATAAAAATGAATAATAAAGAAAAAAATCCTTATTTCATTTATTTTTCGTACCGTTTTAAAAGAAATTAAAGGTATTCCCTCCACAAAATGCCATTCAAAAGGTAGAAAAGAAAGATAATGACAGCCTGAATAATTTATCATTATTTTAAATTAGAGAGGGAATTTTCCCAACTTTAGAAAGTCTATTTCTTTACAACTAGTTGAGAGAGATTTAAAGGTATTGTATTAGATGTTTATTTAGTTAATGGTTACACCATTTCTTAACAATCAAATAAACAGTTAAAATGTTAAACTTTCTCAAACAAATTATCTTAATTTGTAAAAAGAATAAAAACATTTTAGTAGACGTAATCAGATGTAAACATAATATATTCAATTACTTTTTAGTGTCGTATTAAATTAAATAATAACTTAGTAGTGTATTAAAATATAAATATTTCCCTCAATAAATATTTTTTGTTCGTCAATATGAATATTTTTCTATGGTCTGATGGGTACTTATATAAATAAAAAAAAACTTTTACATTTTCATTATTTTAAAACACATTTTTTCGATATTTCAACCCCTCCTTACGTCATAATCGAGCTTGTCATAAATTCCAGAATTACATCAACATTTTATTAGGGTAAACAAAAAGAAACAATCAGTCGTATCTATAACTTTGTAAATGCAGTTGTTTTATCAATAAATAGGCTGATAGTCCAGGAGATAGCGTGCAAAAAAATGTCTGACTAACATCAAGCTAGAATTTTGTATACAAGTCAATCTTTTAGTGCCTTTTAAGAATATGTGGTCGGCTAAGTTCGTCTGCGGGACATAGCTTGGCAATAGGCGTTTGAAATAAACAAACCGGTGGAGAGCGGCCATGTCTCACCAGTTATGGTGGACAATGTGATTTTCATGATCCTGAGTACAGAATTAGTCAGTGGACCAAAAATCAAGTCGATGTTATTTTCACACTTGATAGGTTAATTATTCAAATATTACAGAAAATCAACGTGGTCACCTGTCAAGGAACAACACAGCAACAACTTGATTTTCAGTCAACTAACTAATTCTGTACTCAGGATCACGAAAATCACATTGTCCACCATAATTGGTGAGACATGGCCGCTCTCCACCGGTTTGTTTTTTTCAAACGCCTATTGCCAAGCTATGTCCCGCAGACGAACTTAGCCGACCACATATTCTTAAAAGGCGCTAAAAGATTGACTTGTATACAAAATTCTAGCTTGATGTTAGTCAGACACTTTTTTTGCACGCTATCTCCTGGACTATGATTCACTTGTGGAATAATTATTTAATATAAAAATCCAGTAATCCGACATGGCATAGTCACATATGTGTTGGATTAGAGAGACTCTACTGTACAGATTAGTTCAATACAGAATGTTCAGTCTCTTTGCTTTTCAAACAGGAGAAATTAGTTTTATTCAAATATATCGGAAGTTCAGTTTCATATGCCCAATAAGAGGACTTTTTCAAAGAGCATTCACTCAATTATTATTAAGGTGCCAATGATTTTCTTCCTTGCTAACCGAAGCTAATGAAAGCTATGTGATCACGCTGAAGAATGTTAATTTTTTATACATTTGAACTCAAAAATTCCAAGACATAAATCTGTTTCAGACATTGTGTCTATCTGTCAATCTCTCCAATTACTTCTTCGACTATTCGTTCGATTGTAACAAAATTTAAATGGTAAATTTGGATTTGGTCAAATTTAACTCATTGTTGGACCCATATAAGTATTAACCTTCTGCGCCCATTAGTTTGTCTTCCACATGCGTACAATCATACATTTATTAACACCTATTAAAAGTACTCATCTGATTTTTAATAAATTTGGAAGGTATGTCGAACAAAGCCTACACTTAGTCGTAAATGTCAAATTATCTGCCCTCTTTAAATTTTGCTTAATTCATACTTTTATTCATGTGAAAAAAAAATCAAAACAATTTTGTCAGATTAAATATAAAAGAAGAGAAAAAAATTAAATAAATAAGACAATTATGAATAAAACTTCACTAATTTACTTGACAGGACACGAGGAAGGATGCCACACAAATTGGCAGACTATTTTTAAACTAAGTCTGTTTAATTATCAAAAACAAAAAAGGATAACCTTTTAATTGAATCATCTTACTGAAAAATGAACCAGGTATTTATTAATTATTATTAAATTTTATTAAAAAAAAACAAAAAAACATTAAAATCGTTGTTCAATTTTGATTGTCAAAATTGAACGTAAATTTTTATAGCCCAAATAAGCCTTAGGTGGGAGCAAAATACAGTACAGGAGATAGAAAAGTGTTTTAATTGCCACAGATAATTAATGCATATTTAGATTAGTTTTTTTAATTTAGAAGATTAAATAATTTTAGAAAGATTAATCTAAAAAGGATTTTTAGAATATTGTGTCAGTAGATTAAATTCACTTAGTTTTAGTTATTTCCTTAAAGCATTACCATAAATTAACTTCTGCTTGAAATATAATTTTCTAAAAAACAAATAATATATTGAGAAGTGGACTAAGATGAAAAATTCATAATAGATACGTTTATCGTGTGCTAAACTCACGGCAGTTACTTTTATTAATCTGGTATATTGAACTGAATTGGTGTTATTACAGAGAAGCAAGGTAGGAAGGAAAGGGAAAGGTGGTGAATTGTCTATACAGTCAATCAATTCCAATTAGCCAACACACATCCTATCAAGTGTGCACCACCACCCTAGGAGGGATACGAGAACCCGTAGGCCAGGGTGTTTGGCCCGCTTTGTACTTCCCTTGATTCAAACCTAACTCAATTTACCAACAATACCCAGTCAAAATTTAATTATAAACTTAGAGAGTTTCTATTTATAAGAGGGGGAAAAAAAACTCTTTCATTACACCGATGAGTTTTTAGGCAAGCCAAAATAATAATGAATGAAAAGTTTCCAGGGCAGAGGTTTTTCAAATAACACTATACTTGAGTGTAAAACTAAGTCAAAACCGAAAATGTATTTCCAGAGAAATATTTAAAATAAACTCTTGATGAGACAAATATTCAGTGAGTTTAATGTGTGAAAGAAATTCAAATTAAGAGTACGTAAAATAACCTTAATAACATTTTTACACATCCTTAATTAAGTAACAGAATTTTAGCCTTTCAAAAGGATATCTTTTAAATAGAAGAGGATTTTTACAAATCTCAACATTTAAAACATTAACAAATATCCACAAAACTTCTTTAAATTTTTTTTTTAAAGCTAAGAAAAGACTATATATAAGTAAATATACACTTTAATTTAAATTTTATTCTACAATGGAATTTTAAATTAATCAAGAACAAAGTCATATTGACATCAAAGTGTCTTCAAACTCTACAAACTAGAAGTGGTTAGTCGTAACTTTTATTTAATTAGACATAATGAGAATAAAAGTTTCTTTTCTTTCTAATTTATTTATTAACTCTACAGAAATTTCTCTTTTTAGAGATGGTGCTCAACATATTCTTTTATATATTACTTCTGATGTCACTGAAGGTAACGGAAACTATGTGATCGTTCTGAAGAAACAATTTTTTTTTATGTCCCTGATGTCAAACATTCCAAGACAGAAAGCCGTTTCAGACATCAGGGAACTCATTTTGACACCTGTCTGTCTGTCGCTCAATTTTTGCAAACCAACATATCTCATTAAAAGCTACTTGTCCGATTGTAATGAAATTTAGATGGTCCCATATAAGTTTCAACCTTCTGTACCCGTTTCTTTTCCACATACGCACAAACATACATTTATTTACACCTATATCTTCAAAAGAACTCATCTAATTTAGGGAAATTTGGATAATTTGTCAAAAGTAGCTCGCTGACAGCCCCAGATTAATTTCGATTGCCTGTGCACATTAAATACTGCTAAATTGATACTTTTATATATGAAATAAAACAGAACAATTTTGAAAGTATTTTTTTTTTTAAAAAAAAAGGGGGAAAAATTAAATAAATTAGACAATATTGGGTTGTCAAAGCATAACATCAATAAAATATGTGATAGGATGCGAGGAAGCTATGTGCCACACTAATTGGCTCTCTAAACTAATAAATAGTTATTTTATATTTATACTTTATAAAATAAATAAGCATAAAATATGACAGATTAGGACTTCAAACTGCTCTAAAAAGTTAGATCACTGTCTGAGAGCCTTATAATACCCTAATCATTTTGAAATGAAAGGTTTGGCCAGTTTTTACAATCAAACAATATTTATATAAAGGCTTACTTAATCTCATAGTTATGTATAGTTGGCTTGCTAATCATTTATGTTTACCAACCGCAAAAAGTCGGTAGATAAAAGAAACTTAAATTATTATTTTATACTGTTTAGAGAAGTTATTAAAATTTTAATCTGTAATTTAAAAAAGAAAAATCCTTCATTATCTTTTATTTAAGGGTTGGGTCATAAAAGGGTAAAAATGTGCTGAGGATTATTTCATGGAATTGGCTGTATTTTGTCCCTTAAGTACATTTGATTAGAGGCATGATAATGTCCCTATTTCCACTAGAGACAAAATATAGCCAATTTAATGAAATAATCCTCAGTGTTTGTTTACCCTTTCATAACCCCCCTTAAGAGCTACAATAACAGAGAACCACAAATTAATAAGTTTTTTTTTTTAAACTATAAAGGTCAAGGCAAATAACTAGTTATTTGTTACAGAGAAAAATAATAAAAATATACAAAACAAAATGTTGTGCCTCTCTTCCTAGTTAAACTAGGCACTAGTAGGCTCAAAAAAGATTGGCTCAAATGATTGAAAATATTTTTTCTTTGTAAATTACTATTAGCCAACAAAGATGTAATTATTTAAGCATAACCAGAGTTATATGATATTTAATTGTAGAAAAGCACCACTATTTTTAAACAAAATAGCAACTAGTCTCTATTCCATCTAAACACTTGAAGTTTAGCTCGACAATTTAGTACCTATAATTATTTTCTACGTCAAGCAGAACAGAAGATACGTAGAAGCAAAAAAAAATTGGTCTGAGACAACTCAGACAAACTTTCTCATATATGAGTTTGTAATTACTTAGCCCATTGTTTTTGGACTCAGTGGACCTCAAAACGTGTAAATCCATCAAAATTGAGTTTTCACGCCATCACAATACTTTCTCTTTATATGAGAAAGTAAAAAAAAAACAAGATTCAAGTGAAAAGCATACTTTTTGAAGCTGTTTATAAATAATATTGATGAAGATGGTTGGCATGACATCATGTATTTTTCAATTTAGCAAAATACTGATTTCTAATCCATGAACTTGAAAAAATCACAAAAAATTTCAAGATAAAAAGAACTTTTATATGCTACGTTTTTAAATTTTCTGTTGAATCGTATGTAATGTTGATAATACAATTGTTAGTTATTGTTATATAATGTTAGTGAAAAAAAAAATAGTTCCGAATTTATTTACTTCACCTTCACATAAATAATAACAACCATCTAGAGAGCTGATCTTAAACCTATAAAAGGACAAATCTTTGTACAACGGACCTCCCCAACACCAAATCTAAAGCGTGCCATCGATATATTTGAAATAATATAATCGATATTTCCTGTTTTGCTGTCATTCAATGTTTATCTATCACAAAATTGAGACCCGTCAAAATGAAGATTGCGTAAATATGGGACATGGCAAAACAAATAAAATAACTTGCGGATTTTTTTCGAACAAACTTTCCGTAGAGCAAAATTTGCTGAAAACCAATTAAATTCTGCTGAAAGATGGCTAAAAGTATTAAAATAATGCATTGTCATCGTGTTCTGAGCTATGCTGAAAGTTTCAAATGTCTAGCTATTCGGGAAGTTAGTTAGAAATCGATTGCCTGATTTGTACCGGACAAACAAACACAAACAAACAAGAAAGCAAGCTAATAAAAACGTAGTAAAATAAATATAAAGATAGAATGTCTCAAGTGATTTAATCCTATTTAAAATATAGACACAATAAAACTATGTTTTAAACAACAGCAAAAATAATTTTAAAAATAAGAAGAGTATGTTGTAATGAAATTGCGCTCTATGCTTTAAATTTCATTTAATATAATACATGAGACATAGACACCACTTGAGAACAAGTGGTTGGCAACCTCTTGACATGGATACCTACCTATCTATCTATCTAGGATCTCTCAAGTTCCTTTAGTCAATATTCCCTGACATCAACTCAATTTTTCTTAAGAGAAACTTAATATAAAAATTGACAATGTCATGGAGTCTCAAATATAGCGACAGTTTAGATATTAAGACAGAATAGAAGGATTGTAATCTAGGTGTGTGTATAAAATAATTAATATATATGCCTTAAAAAAGAGAGTAGTAATTTATTTTTTAGACTTTTTTGCAGGTGTTCTCCATTTTATGGAAAAAATATTGAATAATGGATAAGTTTTTGGACGTTGAATCAACATATCAACATTTCAATGTTTTTCCATGTAGTAGAAAAAAATCAGTAAACGTTTGTTTAATTGATATAGTTATAGTAGGTGGATCTTAAGGTGTGAAATTGTGAAATGTTAATCCAAATTTGATTACCATTTGGTCTGCTAGGAGCTCTGGCATCATTTTATATAAAATTTTAGAACTTATATAGGCTATAGGCGAAATATAGTACTACAATGAATACAAGTGAAAACCAATCTACCTCCTATAATATTCTAACTTCCCAGCACAATATATAAGAGCAACACATTTTGCTGTCGTTTGTTGAAACTTCAGCCTGCCTATCGTCAAAATATTGTACTATAAATGAAAACCTATCGACCTTCTGTTAAATCCTAACTTCCTGGCAGATTGTTTTTTGTGTCGGAAATTTCTTCTGTAAATTCCCCCAGAGCTAAAGCATATTCATGTTAAAACTAGCTTGAGCTACCCTTAGCTTTACTATAAGGTAAATTAAATAACCTATTTAAACAGGCTATTCTTTAAAGATTTTAGATTAAGCAGTTTTAAAAAAGAAGATTTTAAAATAACATTTAAGATTGTGAGAGGAGAAAATTTAGGTTCGACACAAGCAAAACTAAACTTGAGTTTTTATTTTTTTTTAAAAATAAAGCAACTCTTTGAAACTCTTATATTTTCACCCTGTTATTTACATCATTTTGAAGTGTAGAGTTAAAGGGGAGTGATACATCAATTTGAAAGTCTCAAGCTTATAATTAGATTAAATAAAGATAATAAGTATGCAATTAAATTTAACTGTTTAAAAGTAGGATTGAGTTGTAAGTATTACATAACAGTACAAATTATTAGCTAGATTATATCAATTTTAAGGCCAAATAACTACCCACTAAAAGAGGTAGATGATCGAAGTCTCACATAAGATTAAGAATAAAGACATCTTCAAAGAGAAAGGCAGTGTAGGAGTTAAAAGAGACATTTAAATCTGAATCAGATTTAATTGTATCAGAATTTTAATCTTTCTATTTCACGTGTCTACCTGTTTCACCGAACACAGAAGAACCACACAGAAGATAACCAATAGTGGTTAAAAGCCTACAACTAACAAACTAACTCTGTGGTGCAACCAGCTTACAACTATAGGGATTATTGTAAAAACTTCATCAGATGTAAATAATTTCAAGATAAAAAGAACTTTTTATAAACTAAGTTTTTAAATTTTCTGTTGAATCGTATGTAATGTTGATAATATAATTGTTATTGTTATATAATATATAATGTTAGTAAAAAAAAAATAGTTCCAAATTTATTTACTTCACATAAATGACAACCATCCAGAGAGCTGATCTTAAACCTATAAAAGGATAAATCTTTGTACAACGGATCTCCCCAACATCAAATCTAAAGCGTGCCATCGATATATTTGAAATAATATAATCGACATTTCCTGTTTTGCTGTCATTCAATGGTTATCTATCACAAATTTGAGACCCGCCAAAATGAAGATTGCGTAAATATGGGATATGACAAAACAAATAAAATAACTTGCGGATTTTTTCCAAACTAACTTTCCGAACAGAAAAATGTGCTGAAAACTAATTAAATTCTGCTGAAAGATGGCTAAAAGTATTAAAATAATGCATTGTCATCGTGTTCTGAGCTATGCTAAAAGTTTCAAATGTCTAGCTATTCGGGAAGTTAGTTAGAAATCGATTGCCAGATTTGAACCGGACAAACAAACAAACAAACAAGAAAACAAGCTAATAAAAACGTAGTAAAAAAAACCTTATAATTGACAAACACAACCAGTTAAGCTAGGCCCACACTGTTTTGTCTCCAGTGTGCGCCTAGCCTTAGTCCTTTCACTTCACAGGAGTAGCTCTATATGACGATACTGGAGAATAACCGAGTGGGGGGAGGGGGGGGGGGGGGGCTTGATTCAGGACTTACACCGGATCTGCGGTCCCAAGTTAAAAGTTCATTTAGTACAATCAACTTACTTTTGACAGAGAGCTCTATCTTTATTCTTTGTCAAAGTGGCTCCATTGGTCACATCCTAATAATCTCAAAGGATGTAGAAAGGCCAAAACACACATTATGTAGGGTACAGAATTAGTTCTTTGCACCATTTAAATTTTTGTTTAATTTTAAAAATACAACAAAAATTTAAAAATATGAAGGTAGCAAAAAGTTGGAGTAAAATGTATGTTAAATAAACAGAGATCTTTATAGCAACATTAAATAAACATAAAGTTGTTTTAAGGATTTTTTTTTGGTGCAAAAACAGAACAGATTTTAATTTTTCATGGTTTTACTTTTTATCATGAGTTAATCCATGTAAATATTATTCTAAACTTGCATCAAGCTTCAATCCTAGCTCTACCTTTGCCTAATTATTTGTGCATTCAGTTCGCTAATGCGATTTGAGGTAAACCTTATCTGAGAATTAGCAGTTGTGTTCTTATAGAGGCTTTACACGCTAAAACATTTTACTTATTATTATTGCAAGGAGATAAGATGTTACTTTAAAGCAGGTAGAAGGAAGGTAGCATACTAAGAACTTGAGTCATTAATGACTTATTAAACATTTCTGTTTCGAACTAATTTTTTTTTTAGGATTAATTAATTTTTAATCAGTGCTTAACACCATCTATTTTTTTTTTACATAAAATTGTGTTTTTTCTTTAAAAAAATTTTTTACTTGCTCATTTAATTCATATTTACTACATACCAAGTATTGTATTAGAGCAAAATTTAGATTTTGAGAGTTTTAATGTCTCCAAATCCAAAGCAGCAATTTCAGCTGTGCAGAAGGTTGTACAGTGAAATTCTCAGGTTTACCTGTTCAGAAGAGCCTAAACCGTTAGATTAATTTTAATTAAATTAGGCATTAAAGCAAAATATGGTGCTGTATTTAAAAAAAAAAAAACTGTTTGGTTTTTTCTTCTCAAGAACGTTTCGGACAAATTTAATTTATAAAAAAATTAAAGGTAGTCCATCTGAATTCTAGTTAAACCATTTAAGTCACTACCCAGGAAAAATTCAAATTCTTATGAAGGAGACTATAGTAAATCACAATGTTTAAGAGAAAATGTGTTGAGAGCTCGAAGAATCAAGTTCTTAACCCGAAGACATAGATCATATAGATCGGGGTCTAATGAGCAAACCAGGCTTCATCTTGTTCAATATCGGACGGGAGGAAATTGACTGCTTCACACATAAAATTAATAAGCTTTTCAGTGTGAAACATGTCTTTCTTCCCTTGGATTCCAACCATCGCCAGGTATAGGAAAGAGTTTTACAAGTAAACTATCCACTCAGCTGCTCCAATCTCTTGCCTGAGTCCTGAATTATTTTGTGGAATGATTAAGGGCAAATAAAGCATTGATGCTAAATCTAACAATAAAAAGTGATACAATTTAAAAATGAGCATTTTTTAATAAGACGTTTGAATAACCATTAATATGCTGAAAAAAAAAAACAAAAAAAAACTGTTGGTTGTCTATTAAAAAAATTACTTTTTTCCGTGGTAGGCTGTGAAATAGTAACTTTAGAGCCTAAAAAACATAGCTATAATCCATTTTTTCATTACGTGGACTTAAAAAATCTTTTCATTACTCCTAGCTGTAAAGAAAAAATCTTTTACGTCCTAGGAACTAAAAGATTTTTATTTTCCGGCGGGTAGTTGTCAAAACTTCCGTTAGTAGTGCTGCAGTCTTTGTAGAAATGCTTCTAGTACGATAAAAATCCGCTAGATGTCAATGCGTTTTATTTATCTTTTCTTATAGTGTAACCTCTTTTTAAGGTTTCTTTTTTTAAGTCTTAAGTATGTACTAATATTTGTTATTATTATATATTGATTAGTGATTAAATTTAATGTTTTTTTATTGTCTGTTAAGCAATATTTACTGTCTCGCTTCGCTCGACAGTAAATGTAATTGCCGCGGTAAAGAAAAAACTCACTTTACAGCCTAGTAACATAATATACTATTATTTACTAAATAAATATTTTCCAGGAGAAATTATTTCTTTTTTGTCATGAGGTATAATTCAAATCCATTATTTTATTACCTTTTCTAACCCTTCCTATTTCAAACTTAAGAGTATAATTTTGATTGAAATTTCTCACCTTTCCAACCGAGTTTACAGATGCGATTCACTTTAATCGTAACCATTACGGGTTGAGACTGCTTCATGCCACAATCGTATGCTACGACAGAAAGAATGTGGTTGTGGCTCCTTTCATAATCCAGGGGTTCTGTATTACGAATAGTACCTGTAATCACAAATAATAAATGTTATTGTAATGCTAATTGTTTCAATAAGAATGTGTAGTAAAATTGAGTTTTCTCAACAACAATTGATATTCTACAAAGTTAATCATTCAAAATAATTAACTGTGAAATGATAATGCTTAATCTTAAAACGCAGAATCAAAATTAAGGGGGTATGTGCAATTAATGGAATGAGGTATACAGAATTATGTATTTTTTTTTTTAGATTAACACTATGTGGAACAAATAAAATATTCGTTACTTCTACATTAACACCAAAACATTTGATAGTTTTACAATAAAATTACAATGTGTACACTTTGAGTTTGATTCAATCTAATTTCCGGCACTTCTTTAGATTGTTTCCCCTTATAAAAAAACTGAGGGTTACTCTGAGGGTTACTAGGTACTGTACTAGGTAACTGAGGGTTAATCCCCTTGTAAAAAAACTGAGGGGAGTAACAATCTAAAGAAGGTATACGGAATATTCTTCTTTATACTGTTACTCCCCTTATAAAAACAGAACTATGATATTCCTTTGTCCCAAAGTACATTGGACTAAACATCCCTTTGTCTTAATAGTTATTAAGTCAAAGTCATTTATATTCTAAAACAACATAGGGGGAGTAACAATCTAAAGAAGTACCTATTTTCCTATGTACTAATATAATATTTATATCAAAATATACTAGAATCCTTTGGGAAGCATATACATAAATAAAAATAGAATTAAAGAAGTAAGGACTACATTTTGGTGTTAGTGTGTTTATTTTACTCTGTCTGTCTCCCTTCTTTAATTCTAATTTGGTCAAAATAAATGCTTATTGTGTCCTTTCTTTAATTGATCAAAATAAATGCTTATTGTCTCCTTTCTTTAATTCTAATTTGATCAAAATTACATACTTATAATCCTCCTTGTTTAAGTCTATATTTACTGTAAAAGCTAATAGAAAAAAAAATTACCTTCACTATCAATACTGAATGGCTGATCTGCAGTGAGTATCTCATATTTGCAGATATCTCCATATTTAGGTGTACAATCTCTATCAGTAGCTTCAAGCCTGAGTATTTCACTGTATAACCTTCCTTCGTCAACTTGAGTTACATAGCTTGCTTCGAGGAACGCAGGAGGATACTCATTGATATCCACTACCGTGATGTGAACAGTCACACTGCAACAAATAAAATAAAAGAACTTTGGTTAAAGAAATGAACTATAAGGTCATATAAAGAAGCATGTGCAATTGATGGAATGAGGTATGCAGGATTAGAATTTATTTGGATGAAAAATTTCTGAAAACATATAGAAAATTTCTGTACCTCAGAAGAAGATTATGATGTCATATTCTAGCAATTTTAAACAAGAGCTATTTTCTATTCAATAAAAACACAACATTTTTGCTGCCCTTCTTCAAAATATACATCATTTTTAGTTGATTAACTCTTTATTTACTAACAAAAACAAATGAATAGTAATGCTTTACTACAATAATTGTGGATATAGGTATATTATCTGCCAGCATAATGCTGTACATACCATAAACTAAATTTAGGACTTTTGAGGTAAATTTATTATTCTTCTTCAGCTAAGTGGACCATTTTCAAAATATGGATTGTTAAGAAATTCAGAATGATTTATTTATGTGGGAAGATTTAAATGTGGATTTGGCACGTCATATATTTCGGTTGTAATTTGATACATGTCACATGTCCCATAATTAAAAGGCCTACAGAATTAAAATTGCTAACCAGTAGGGATGATGTCTATTTGTTGTAACTTTCTTTAACGTTTTTTAGACGAAGGAATATAATCTCTCCTGTTTATAGAAATGCTCATATTTGATAAACATCCTCTGTTCTGCAGATTAACCCACTTTTTTATACACATTCTCATTCTTTCCTACATATTTTCTTATTTTTCCCTATCCTCAGGGCCGTTTTAGACGTTCGCTGCGCCCTGGGCACCCGGTCACGATGCGCCCCCCCCCTCCCTAAAAATTCTCCTTATTTACAATATATTTATACAAATAATATGTTTAATATAATAATATAATATTGCTATTAAATCTTTTTTGCACTTATACAAAAAAAATAATATATATATAAGCGAAATAATTAACATTGGAGTAAAAAGATAATAATTTTTTAAATACTAATTAATTGACTAAATAATTAATGTATAATAATTATTTATAAATTAAATTAATTATTAAATTTTGTAGTACTTTTCTTGGTAACGAATATTGGGTTATTGCGGATTGCGGAACTCAATTTAATACACTATAAATCCAAACTAATTTCTAAATAACATAAATAAATATTAATAATAATACTTCATAATATATATCAATGATAATACAAAAATAATCAGATGAGCAAATGTTAGGTATTCGGTGAACACCGCGTGTGTGGATCCACCATTATACGATTGCCTTTTATCTTGCATTTGCTCTGGAAAAATCGTCGATTAAATCGGTATAGTTACTTTCTAGCGTTACTTCGGATAAGAACAGCAATATAGTAGTATACTTTGCGTGCATAATAACAGAACTGTAAACTGTTCAGCTTGTCATTACGCATTGTAGACCTATTCACTGATTGAATTATGCTAAGAGCTGAAAAGCTCCTCTCCGCCGATATAAGCCTACATATCCAGGGTCGCAGAGAAGATTTCTGGGCCCCTGGGCAAGTTAGCATCCGGGCCTCTTTAAACAAATAACGGGGGTCCTCCCCCGGAGAATTTTTTAAAATTTAAGTGCAAAAAGATGAGTTTTAAGGATTCCTGAGGGCAAGTTTGTCCTTACAGGAAAAGATGTTTGGAGGGGAATTAGTTATATTGTTAGCTGGTACGTTTAATTAAAAACCCCTCTTTTACACTTTGTATAATATATATATATATATAATAAAACATAATATGAATTATTTGATAAAATAGCGAGATTAAGAGAAATCAAATCAAAATAATTAAGTACAAACACATTTTATTTTACAAAAATTGGATTATAAGTGAAAATTTAAGAGTTATTAATATCAGTTTGTTAATATGATTTGTCGGCCAGTATCTTCTGAAAATTAACATTGACCATATTGAATAAGATGAAATTATCTCAAAAATTTAAGTAACTAAATGAAACAGAAGAATTCAAACTTCCGTACTCATGACACATTAGGAATAATTTTAAGTTCATCACAATCAGTGGTGTAGCTATAGGGCATTGGGGGCCCCTCGCCAAAATAAATTGATGAGCAAAAAAAAACACATTTGCGTTCAGAACTGAATGTGGCTCCCTGACAATGGTATATAGAAGTATAATTCCAAGTTAGATTTTATTATGCTCTAAGGGGGCCCCTATCTACATTGGTACAAAGATAGAATTTTCATATGTGCTTTTGGATTTGGCCCCCCTGGGACAGGGGGCCCCGCCCGCAATTCTTGCCCATAGTTACGTCACTGATCACAATATCCTTCTTACTTTTTGGTTGTAAAAAAACCATGGCCGCCCTCGGTCCCCGGCCCCCTGGAGACCCCCCTCCCTGTCTGCGGTCCTGTATATATCCATTGTTCAAAGTTTAGCAGTGCCCCCCCCCCCTCTAACCTTTTGAGTTGCGCCCCAAACCTCTTGCGCCCCTGGGCACGTGCCCATCGTGCCCCCATAGTTAAATCGGCCCTGCCTATCCTGAAATCCTTCTGAAAACGATTCTCATTTTTCAAATCTTTTGTACCTAGCCTCTACAACTATCAATCTAATTATTATTATTATTATTATTTTTTTTTTTTTTTATTTTTTTTTTTTAATTACTTTGAAGTCAGTAAACATGCTTCTTTGTTTCATGTAGTCTTATTTATTTCTTAAAGTGCAGCCAGGTGAGGCAGTTATTGAAATATTACTACATTAGCAGTTAGATTAAACATATTTAAGACATACCAAAGATCTTACTATGAAAGAGCCAATTAAGTGATTCATAAATGGACAGTTTTTCATTAAACATGTTTCTTAGATTCATTCAGCCTTATTTCTTTCATAAATTGCATTCAGATGGGATGGTTAATGTAGTGTTATTTATGCAGTAATGTTTAAGCAGAGCTTAGATACATGCTTATTGTTTCCTTCTTTAATTCTGATTTGATCAAAACAAATATATGCTTATTGTATCCCTTCTTTAATTCTAATTTGATCAAAATAAATGCTTATTGTGTCCCTTCTTTAATTCTAATTTGGTCAAAATTAACTTTGAAAGACCAATTATATAAATACACAGTATAAAACAAATAAAATGCAGAATTGAAAATCTCTTTAATATTATTTATCCTACACTTATTTCTTCTGGTTATTTACTTTCATGAGTATAATATAAAGCAATCTAACAAATTAACAAGAACAAATGTGGGAAAATTAGGAGGCACCTAAAACCTAGTTATATTGACCAGAGACAGGAAGAGAAATGGAGAGGCTTAATTGCTACTGTTTGTGGTGTCTCACTTAAGCAGTTAGTATTTCATGGGGGTTGAGATACCTATACCACCTACCCCAGGAGTATCCAATCAAATCAAAACCACTAATCTCATCACTCAGACATTGAACTATTTTGCATAAGACATTGCAGGATACAAGGTAAATCTGTTAGCACAAATAAATCCTTACATTACAAATTTAAATAATTATTAAGAGGAATTATTCCGGACAATAAACTCTCTTTTGAAATCCTCGATGTGTGACACCGACTCATCATTACAGAGAGGTAGTTTAACAACCAAACAGCATCTTCACACAGAATATTTGTATTAAACAAATGACCGGTTTCGGTTGTTCTTCAGATGATCTGATAATGGTTATTGTAGGACTTCAAAAATGCAAGTGATTAAGTTTTAAGTTAAGTTGTTTTTTTTTAGTTTTCTTTTTAAGTTTTGCGTTTTAAAGTTATAAACAAGGGATATTATTTTTATTTTTATAGACTGCATAGAACTCTCTCTCTCTCTCTCTCTCTCTTCGAAAAAATGTTTTACACCCGTTATCATTAGACAAACAAATTTGTGTCCCCGAAATGAAGAACTCACTTCGCTCAATTACATAATTTAATTAAAAATGCTCTGCCAATTAGTGTGGCACACTTCCTCGCGTCTCTTTTGTATCCATTAATGATTTTATACTAAAATTTAAATGGTATAAAATTTTTGATTTTATACTATTAAAACCTATTATTGTCAAATTTAATCAATTTCCCCCCGCTTTTTAAACTGTCGAAATTGTTTTGATTTTTTAAATTAATTAAAGTATCAATTTAGCCACATTTAAGTAGCGAAGACGGTTGAAATTAATCTGGGGCCATCTTGCAGGATACTTTCGACAAACCACACAAATTTCATAAAAAATCAGATAAGTATTTTGGATGATATAGGTGAAAATAAATGTCCAAAGAGAGCTTGGCCAGCCAAAGACCATATTAGACCATCAGTGAAAAGGATATTGAAGGAAAACATAGACGGAAAAAGGTGGAGTGGCAGACTAAAAAGTAGATGAAAAGATGAGGTGGAAAAGGACCTGATAATCCTAGGAGCCCGAGGTTGGTGACAGATGACACAAGACAAGAAAAATGGAAGGAATTAATTCTAGAGACCAAGGGGGCCCTCCGGCCTGTACCGCATGAAGTAGTAAATAAAATTACAATAATAAAATCTCAGCCAAAACAACAGAAATGTCCAATATATTTAAAATTTATGTTATGCAGATATTATGGTAAATACCATTTGTGTGTCGAATTTCGTTTAAATTGATTAATTTTTATACCAGTTATCGTTTGACAAACAAACTTGTTGTCTCTGAAATGAAGAACTCACTACCTATATCTATCAAATGATGAATAACTATCCGAGTTTAAGTTAAGTTAATAACTAGTATTCTATATAATATGGTATTTTATTATGATAAAAAAAAACACAATCAGGAGCCAGTGGCATGTAAACCCCGGTTCTCTTGAGGTATAAAGGCATAATAGATTCACGGACGATAAGACTTTTTAAGGATAAAACAAAAATTGGTAATTTGAAGAATTTTTAGTGAAATGAAATAGTTGCAGAGTAATGTGCGATGATCTGATAGATTTTTAGTAGTAGATAGATTTTCTAGTAATAACTTATTTCAATTTCAACAAACTATAAAGTTACTCGACACGTAAAAGAACGATTAAGGAACTCAAGTGATTAAATAAATACAGTTAAATTATATAACTTGCTGGGATAGCCACTAGGTTTGGTCTACCCTAAAAGAGCTTATAGTTTACAGGGTTTCAACTTAAACGTACCCAAGCGAAACGCAATGAGATAGCTCACGGCTTTATTCTAACCAATGATGCTGAATAAAGTGATTTGCTCGGTCGACTGAGTTACGAGAGCCTTGGGGCTAATGAATCTCGTTTCAGACGTTACTCCAAGCTCTACTTCGAGGAGACAGAGTGAAAAATCTCAGGGGATTTCAACAGGAATTTTCAATTGACAATTCTCCACGGGATTGAGAGAAACTGCAAAACTATACTACATATATTTTATTATAATAGATCACTTATTAATGGTTTGTTTAACAAATACCAAGAATGTATTAGAATTGACAGATACGGATGTGAATAAAACTTTAAGAGGTTAATTAAGACAAATCAATATTTACTTAAAAAATGTTAAAATTGATATTGTTTTTTTTAGGGTCCGTAGGCAAAACCAAGGACCCTTATATTTCCCTGCGTGTGTCTGTCCGTCCATCCTTTCGCCTGCTCTCACGGCTACACCTTTCGTCCAATCACTTTGAAATTTGGCATGTATGTGTCTTGTACCTACCCACATATTTTAAAAATATACCGACTTAAAAAAAAATATTTTTCAAAAATATTAGGGTAAAAAAACTTAAAGGTTATTTTTTTTTTTTTTTTCGACACCGTGAGGGGTATCATATGAAAGGGTACGTCAAGCTGATTACAAAAATATATAATTCTTTGGTTATAACTTTGATAGGGCGAGCATAGGCAAGTTTGAAGTGGGTGTAAAACGTGTCCCCCCCCCCCTCTATCTCGCTTATGTGAAGTGCAAAAAATCTGAAAAAATTCCTGAACATTTTTCGACCAAAAGTAAAGATACCACTTTTTGGAAATTTCTAAAAAAATATTATTTTATTTTTTATTGACAAAATACGTTTTTTTTTTACTATGGTCTTTTCAATGTATTTATATGGTTGTAGTCCGGTTCAGTGGCAAAAAAATACTTTATCAGAAGTTGGTTTATGTGTTTTGAGAGTATCAGACCCATAGGATAGTTCAAAGTAAGCTTTTTAGCATTTTAAAAAACACCATCAATAGGGTACCTACTACTTAAACTATTCAGTGTGGTGGCCTACGGACCCTCGCTGTGTGCTGACTAGCACACACTTGACCTGTATATTCTTCTTTGAAATTTTCAATTATTAAAGAATGAAAGGTTTAATAACTCTAAGCTGTTTACAACATTTTTCTTTTAAACTTACAATGAATATAACTGAAATAGCAGAATAAAACAGTAAAGGCCATTTTACACTATGTGCTATTTGTTATGACTTCCTTTATGATTTTGTCACCAGCCAATTTAAAACTGTCTACAGTCTACACGATATGATTTTCTATAAGATTAGTCATACAGAAAATTATATCGTCAAAGGAATAGGGAATCATCCTATTTTTGTTATGATTTTTCGTGCGGTTTATCAAAATATAGTAGGTTTTTTTAAGGCAACTTTTACAAAGTAAAGGCTATACTTCACTTGTTTGTTTTGTTTTCAATGTTTTTTTTTTGTTTCCTTTGAAATAAATTGTTTTTACCGCCAAATCATATGAGTCAAGTCAAA
Source organism: Gerris lacustris (assembly GCA_951217055.1). Lineage (NCBI taxonomy): Eukaryota > Metazoa > Arthropoda > Insecta > Hemiptera > Gerridae > Gerris > Gerris lacustris. The sequence goes on from OX578282.1 coordinate 52,757,222, forward strand.
AAGTGTAAACATAAAAGAAAAGAATCATACGATTTATGTGTATGATTTAGTCAAACATGTTTTGTTTTCAAAGTTTTTATTTGTTTCCTTTAAAAAATAAAAGTTAGTTACTGCCAAATCATAGGAGTCAAGTCAAAAAGTGTAAATATAAAAGAAAAAACCATATGATTTTCAATATGAGTTTTGGGTATGATTTAGTCACACGAAAAAGTCAAAATAATAAGAAAATAATAAGACAAAATCACTTAGTGTAAAGTGCCCTTAAGTTATGTCGGCATTTTACTAAATAAATTGTGGATAAATATTCCATACATTATGAACGAGATCAGTAAATAACTTTTTTGACTATACTAAAAAACAAAAAAATCACAAACAAGGTGAAAATTAATGCTAACAGGATTACAATTTACCCATAGTCACTCATGCTCATGAGTATAGTTTTAAGAAAAACATATTATATATATGTTCTAAAAACGGATTCTGTACAATACAGACAAAAGAAATAATTAATATTGAAAACATAATACATACTTCTAAACTTTTAGTTAAAAAAAAAAAGAAAAAAAAAAGAAGGCTTGGTAACTTATTAAAAGTAAAAATATATTTGTAATCATCTGTTTTGTGTTTGTTTCTTTTTTTCTCTTTCTCTTCTCCATTCGGAAGCTCTATATCACTCCATGACAGATGGATCTACCTAACATCTATCAATCAGAGTCAGAAGTCAAGAATTTAAAACAAGTCTACCCTCAGCAGGAATCGAACGAAGGAGAGTTCTCTTTAAATCTAGATTATAGTAAGACATAGCTAGATTTCAAAGTTTTAAATATCTTCTTCAAATCACCATTTTTGAATTCCTTAAAAATGTCTTATCTCCCCTAAAAATGTAAGCCTTCATGTCTTAAGAATGTCAATATTATATTTTCTTTTTGTGTTATGTTCTATGTTCTAGCCTTTTTTCTCTTCTCACGGTCCTTCATAATTGTATTAAATTAGTAATTAAAAATTTACCATAAAAAAATGCATTACTGGGCGGAGAATCGAACCCGATCTCCCAACCTTTTCAATTATAGCTATTTTCTCAGGAACAAAATTTTACCGGGAAAACGAATAATATGATTAGATTTGTATTTAAGTAGACTATTTTTTATATTTTTTTAATCCAAATCGTTGGAATAATTTTCAAAAGTTTTTGGGAGGTAGGGCCCCCAAAATTTAGAGCTAAAATTTAATTTTCTATTTCACCACGGGGTACGATTTTTCTGAACCTGTATGCCGAATTTAATCGAAACCAGTCCAGTAGTTTGGGCTCTATTGCACAGACGAAAGACTGTCAATTTAATACAGACAGACATTTTTTAAAAAGCCACTCTTTTGAATTCAGGGAACCTTAAAACGTGTAATTCCATCAAAATTAAATTTTCGCGCCATAACAATATTCTCTCTCTATTATAAACTTCGTATATGATAAAATAAAAATTAGAAGTAATAAAAAACTACCGAATGATTCCACTATGGCCGATAATTCTTTATAATACACTTAAAAACCATATCTTACCAGCACATGTGTTATCTAATATCGGGATATCAATCAGCTTGTATGAATATAAAACTACATGACTTTGGTTTATCATTTTTAATTTGAAATAGTAAAAGTTTCTTTTTTCGAAAAGTTAATTCAAGAGACAATGATACCTCTTTATCTAGGTACACCTATATCTGAAATATTTAGGTACATTTTATTTTTAAAATACCTCCTAATCTAAAATGGATTTAATAGAGGCAAAAGAAATGGAAATATAAATTTATAATCATAAAAAATGGTTTTATAAAAAACATAAATGATATAGTGAGATATCAATACCAGAATACAAAGGTACTTAATAAAAGAGAGGATAACACAAGACAAAAGAATTTCCTAAGCTAAAAGTTAATCAAGATTTTCATTTTCAGAAAAAAGGAAAAATTTATAGGTTTTAAAATACCCACAGATTAAAATTTCCAAAACCTATATCCCCGAAAAATTGCTGTGCTATTTAAAGGGGGTGGGGGAGGAATATACCGTAGAAAAACCATAACAGCTTAGTAATAAGGAGAGAGCACCGGATGATGGCTCAGGAGAGGAAAAGGGTGGGAGGTAGCATCTCTATAAATTAAACGTGCTTATTTTTGCGGAGGGCTTTTATTGAAGCTGTAGGAAATTTATTTGGTCCCGAGAGCTAGCAGAGTGGTGCTTCCACAATCGCAAAGCAATAAATAACGATACATTCGACGTAGATTTCAAATAAAAAATCGATACCTTTGTTTTTACCTTTTATTTGTTGTTTATTCCCGAGAATTTTCCGTTTCTTTCTTTTATTTTTTTAGCACACATATATGGACGGATACAAGAGATCGAAGAAGAGACAATAGAATGGAGGGGAGGGGAAAAAATGAGCTGAATGTGCCAATCCTTTTTATTTCCCTAAAAAGGACCTTCTCACAAACAAAATTCCCCATTACAATCACCCAAAAAAACTAAATATGAACGCCCATTTTCTAAAAAACCTATATCGTAAACAAAAAGAACCCGGATTTGGAAGAAGGTGAAAAACGTTAATAGTTTTTCATTCTTTTATTTAAAGAGATTAAGGATAACAATGACAAAAAATAATGAAGAATAGTACGTTTTATAAGCATTAACACTTTTAAAAGGGGGTTTAGAATATATTGATGTTTTGAAAAATAAACTCACCACCTCCTCTTTCAATATTTACGGATGAAATTAAATTTTAATTTTCATAAGCTTTTTTTAGAAATAAAAAGAACCTCCTCATCAAATGTTATTTTAACACATGGAGAGAGAAATCAGTAAAACTATATGCATAGAGTACATAACGTTTATGTAATCAGACAAATACTTTAAATCGTCATGTGTTTTGCAGCTGTTTATATTCAAATTATAACATTTTGCTTCCGAGTTGACCCTAAGGTATTGAAAGCATTTATGGTCATTTTGAAGAAAGACTACTACTATCAACACGCATGAGTTGAACAATGTTGGCACAACTCTTCAATTTCAAAATAATAGATAAATTATTAAACCCCATAATAAAGTGCCTCCTTCAATGCTTGACACAGTTAATTATATAAAATTATAGACATGAAAAAGATATACCTATATTACATCCATATGTGACACACAAATTATATAATTTTCTAAGAATTGCAATGTAAAAACATTCACTTTTTTAATATCAATGCTATTTTTTAAAGAAAGTCAAAGAAAGAGTTCAGTGTTGAGTAACTCTTTCTTCAAAGAAAAATAATTTAAAAACTACCTTAACTTTACTCTACGGAAACTATGTAACCTAATAAAACCACATTCGTGATTTTATCTAAAATAATCTATTATTGGCTGACCAAAATATATCATAACTATGTCTTATTTGGTAAGTTCCTAGTTTAAGATTTTAGCTGTAGTTTATTTAATTTAAAATCCTTCCTGAACACTTCAAACAGGTAGTCATATCTCCCAGATTCTAAACCCATATTTCAGAGCTTGCGGGCTCCATTACAGTGATATCTTGACAGACCCTCATCCACCCCACTTTTTGTACTTATTAACACCTCATTAAGCCATCACTCAGTCTGTGCATAATTATTGAAAATATTCGAAAGAATCAATCGCTAATCGTCTGATTGTAATTTGTATTTATATTGTGGTTTGCAATGTTAAAACATTCACTTAAACGAAAATGTAAAAAGCTAGACTGTTCAAACTGTACGGAATCCAAATGTAGAATCCATTTAGTTTCTCAGCTTATATTGGAATAAATCACCAAAGTATTTCATTTACGTGTGTATTGATTTATCACTAGGCATCGCGTGGCTCTATCATTGAAGCGCGCGTATAGTAATAAATATGTATTGAATATTGAAAAAAAAGATATTGTGAATCATGATGAGTTGATAGATAATGGGTCTGGTAGTAGTGCAGCGGCTAGTGGTAAGGGAACCACCCCGCATTCTTACTATTCCTCTAACCACACATCTCTATTTCAATATTTATAATTTGTATCTCTTTGCTACAAACAAACTACTGCATGTATCAAATTGAAATTTTGCATGCCTGTTTCAATTGTGCATCAGATGGTGTCTATGAAGTTTTATTAAAATCGTTACGTTAGAACGTAAGATATCGGTAAAAAGGTTGTTTTCTCTATTATAAACGTTTAGGCCCGCTTTAATAGTTTTAGCGATCTTTATTAATTCATAGCGGTGTCGCTGTTGGTTTTACTAAAAAATGTTATTTGAAAAAATGTTCGTCTCATCGAATAGATGATGATAGAATCTTTTCCCGTCCTGAAATTCCAATTTAATTTTTGAACCTCTCGTTTACGCGAGCGTTGCGCGCGAACTCTTGGACGGATCACGCTGTCCAACGAACTTAGCCTGAGTATTAGTAAAAGGATCATGTATACCAAATTTCAACTAAATCGGTCAACTTTTACTCAAGTTATCGTCACACGCGTGAACGTTACTGACAGACAGACAGACAGACACGGAGCATATTTCGTTGAATGTAGGAAGCTCGCTACGCTCGCTTCAATAAATAATGTTTGATTACCTTAAAATATCGGTCAATATAACTTACTTTTTTAAATAGGTTTGATTAGAAATGTTTAGAGTACCTCAGCAACGAATATAGAAACAGTTTATAGAATTCAGAAATTGGGTTTAGGAAGGGGACCAACAGAAAACAGAGTATTGATTGCAATTTACAAGTAGTGACTCACAGTCACTTTTATTTTTGTCCGAACATAACCTTGTTATTGAATTCTTTAACTCTTAGAATTCAACAAAAGACCGTGAAAAGTATTGTCTGAGAGAATATTGAAACCCAGCATAAGGTGATAATTTTAAACTGTCTCATCAATGATTATTCGATGTAAATTTATTTTACATTTAAAATTGGTTAAATAAAAGGAGCAGCTTCGACAAATTTATAATATTGCAAATGGCATTCAATAAATTTAAGTGACGATAAAAAGGGCCCCATTATTTTTCATTCTTATTGGAAACATACTTTTTTATAACAAAGACATTTTAAACGACAAGTAAAACTCAAGTGAGTTTTTATTACAGTTTAAGTTACATATTTATTCGAACCCTTTTTCTATACTCCTCAAGACGAAATTTATCATTGCGGAATATAACAAAAAAAAAGGACATAATAAAAAGTAGTATTAGACATATTTTTAAGTATGGAATACACAAGAAAAGGAGAGAACAAATGGATATTGAGCATTTGCTGGTTCCTAGAAGGAGCCTCAAAAAATAAAAAAAATATTCTTAAAGAAAAAAAAGGTTGGAATACTTGTAGGATAAGAATAGAACAAAGAAAGTAATATTAGAAAGGGACGTGAAGGTATAGCTATGGGGTCCTTCCCTTCCAACTATACTATAGCCTTGGAGAATTACGTATTCCTACATCGTCTTCCACGCCATTATTCTCCGAGAACAGAAACCATCTCCTCTTCTACTCCCCACACCCTATCTCTCATGGTAAGATCTTGCCTCTGGGTTTGCTGGTAAGGATATGTTGGACATCCTGTTTGTGTTAGCCTTGTTATCCCCTAGCGGGTTTACCTTCGTGTTAACTCTTATAAATTGTTTTCGTGGAGTAGAACAAACTATTTTCTTTTTAATATGTCTTTTTATGTTACGACTCAAAAGGTCGAAGTGGGAAAAAGAGATATAAAACAAGTATAATTTGAAAATAAGGAAACACGTATGAGGAAGAAAATGCAATGGATGCAGCTGGTTTTTAACAAGGAACATTTTTTTATATTATAAATTTCAATAATGAAAAATGGGGAGCCACAAATTGCCAAATTTACAGTTTAAAATTGTTTTGCAACTAAGTATAAAGTGTTAGAAAAAACTGTATGGAATCCAAATGTAGAATCTATTTAGTTTCTCAAACATAAATTTTGATTTTTTAATAAAAAAATGGAGACATCTAAAAATCATAATGATTTTTACTGGTCTTATATTACTTTGCTTTGTAAGTTTCATCGCACATTTCCGTTTCCCCAATTTTGAACCACTTCCCGTGATTCAATCTTCCCCAAATTTTGCACATAGATACAACTAAGGTGAAGAATACAGAAACAAAAAAAAAAAAAATGGCGTCAAATTTATTAGCTTTTTAAGTTTCATCGCACACCTATTACCCCAATTTTGAAGAACCACTTATCGTCATTCAATCTTCCCCAAATTTTGCACATAGATACAACTAAGGTAAAGAATACAGAAAAAAAAAAAAGTTGAAAATAAGACCAGTTTTGAAAAATTGAATTTTTATATTAATTATTTTGACAGGTAACTTTTGATTAGATAATTTTCTCTACTCTTATCACAGCTTCGCTTTAATCGTCCATTAATGTTAAGCAAATGCATTATTGAAAATCTTTAGAATGGAGTACACTAAGCACTTAAGCGTACATAAATTTAAGGTTATATTGAACATTTTGATCAATATCTTAAATTGAACGTTGAGTCCTCCTTATAGGACCCTCGCTCCATGTGTTTTACTCTTATTAATTTTACAAATTCTGAATTTATGTAAAAGAGAAACCATCAGGGATTGATTAACTAAATGGTCACTGATGTTCAAACTCCGAGAGAAAAAGCTTTGATTTCAACGAAACATTTCCTTCCACTAACTCCGACTTTCATTTTCAACCAATTCTACAAATGGATCAACTAGTCAACTAAACAATCTGCAAACTCCAAATAATATTAGTATTTTTCGTTTCTACTAATAAACTTTTGGAAATAACCTTTTTCTTTACTTTACTCACAATTTACTTGTCTAATAACTGGAGAAACAAAGTTTAAGAGAAAATAAGGGTACCTACATATCTCTGTTCCACAGGATGAATTTTTACCAAGCACTTGAAAGAAATTGCATTCGTTCACGTCATATACCTTAGCCTTACAAGTAAAATAGTTTTTCCTTTAATAGAACTTCATATTTTCTCATTAAATCACCTGGAAAATAAACCCACTCCTTACGGTAAAATTTCACACATTTCTGTGTTCTTTTGGTTGAGTAAAAAAATAAATTTGGAAATAAGTAGCTTATCACTACCACACCGTTAAGCAACCAACCAATTTCTCTTTTATTGATTCTTTAAATAAAAATCCCTTTACTGGTTAACCAACAATAGCTTCCATTAAAATCCACGTAATAAATGTTCTATTGTATCATAATAAAGTTCTTATCTTTAATAGCAATTGCTTAGCTCTGTAAAAATTCCTTTTTTTATGGGCGGATGGAAAAAAAAACAATCACCATCTAAGTTAAATGGTAAAGTTAAATACGTCTTGAAATTGATGCAAACAATTTACTGGCGTTATCTTTATTACTTCCCGGATATATTAACAATATGATCTGGCCTCAAGCCAGCATCGAATATTACATCTCAACTATGAACCTTAGATACTCCCAAATGACCACCAATTGAACGATAAAAAGTAGTAGACCATAACGGAAATGAATAAGTCAATAACTTTTTTTTTTTTACTACTGATAATTGAAAAAATAGAGTGCGTCTATAAAATTCAATACATCGTAGATATTTCCAAATGTTTTAGATAATTCAATTTTAAACTTTCGAGGTCAATATGAAGCACAAATACGGATGCACATTCTATACATTGAAGAATAATTACTTTATACATAAAAGAAATAATTTCTTAAGTCAACAAAGTATAAATTTTATTGAAATATATAGAGATTAAAAAAAGAACCTCTGTCCTATGATGAACATTAGTGCTAAAATACCACAGATGTATGCCTTTGTTAACAAATTATATAATTAAGCTCAGTATACAGTACCTACGGAAGTGAGAGTCATATAGGACAAGTAAAACAAAACATTATTCAGTCATTGTGCTCTTTCATATTTTTTTTTTTAAGTATAAATAACGTGAATTTATAAATACAGTACTAACACAATACCATTTCATTGTATCATGGATAAAAGTCGGATTTATGGTGGAAAAAGTGGGCTTATGCTAAGGCAAACGGAGATCCCACTTGTCTCATCAGGGGACCTTTTCATTGTCATTCTTTTTAGGGGGGGGGGGGGGGGGCATAAAGCCTTCCTACCATTCCCCCTTTCCCCCTAAAACTCCTGAACTCCTCTACATCCTCAAACCGCAACCAAATGAGTACAACAAAAGGCACCAAGCTTTTTTTATAACAAAAAAAAAAGAAAAAAAAAATATTTTACGAAACTCAGGGGGGTTGAAAAACTTCTACTAAAAACCAGGGATTAAAAAAAAAAATTACAATAGCTTTCTTTTTTTTATATTTCTTTTCTCTTGAAACAAGTCGCCTTGATTTGGAGTAAAAAAGAATCCACGTTTTTACTCTACTGTCATGAAAGTTCAACTTTTTTTTCCCCTCATACAAGAGTAGGATATTTCTTTCCCCCATTTTTACTCTTTCCTCTTTCCGTATGAACTATTTTCAATTCAAAAAAAAAGTTATGTTACAATGGTAAAAAAAAAAGTGAGAACCTCTTCTAAGTTAGAAGCCTGTTCTCCGGAAGATTTCTTTTTGACGTTCTAGTTATAAGCAAGAATGACATAAGAGGAGAAAAAAAAGAAATTATAACAATGCCCTTCATTCTTTTTTTTGGGGGGGGGGGGGGGGTCCGCTTAAGAGTAAAAGGTCAAAGATGGAAGAGAAAAAAGAGGTGTGTGGAAGAGGAAAAACATAATACGTAAGAAAAAGATTATGAAAATACGTAAGGGACACTCTTAAAACCAAAAACAAAATAGGGAACAAATATTCTTAGAGTTTCATATTCTCAGAAGGTCAAGGTTTTAGAAGCTTTAAGAAGAAAAACTGAATGCATGAGAATGAAAAATGAAAGATTTATTTGAAGCACCTTCTACCCCTCCCTTTTTTGCTTTGTTCTTTGGGAAATTATTTTCATTTTTTTTTTTCTTTACTTTTCCTTTGTTAAAAGATTAAGATTAAATAAAAAGAGGTGTAATGTTTAATAAGTAAGACAAAAGAAAAAGAAGATTTAAATGAGCCCCTTCAATAATTTTACGCTTTGTAGCAGTGATGAAGAAAGTAATATTAATTCCAAAAAAGTGTTCATTATTTATATTTCGTTCCTAAATATTTTTAAATTAAAAATTAAAATAAAATTTTAGGAGAAAAAATAAATAGGATTAAATCAAAATATAGTCCTTTTAAAGCTGCATCATATTCAAGATAAATTTATTTATTTATTAAAATCATTTTTTAAAAGAAGATTCACTTTTTCTTTCAATATTCTAATATAATATTTCAATATTATAATATACACACACATATATATATATATATATATATATATATATATATATATATATATATATATATATATATATATATACATATATATTATGTTTTGTACAAAAATTAGTTAGTATAATTTTTTGTTTTTGATTTTTGTAGATCTTTACAGTTTTTTAATCACATATTAGTCCTTCTGTTAAAATGTTTATTGTCCTGTAAAGAAAAGACTATTTAGATAGTGGAATTAGTCTTTTTTGTATTTGTCATTAATTCTCTATAACCGATTAGCATTAATTATTTGTCATTGTAAAGTGATAAAATTATACTATTACATATTGTGATTAATAGTTATTTATGCACCTAGGGAGTAAAGTAAGCCATTATTCCCTGAGCGAAAAAGTTGGTTCTTGAGGCGAAGCCGAAGAAACCATGGTCCCTATAAATCCAGAGGCGAAGCCGAGGGAATAACTCTAATTAGCTCCCGAGGCGCAGCCGAGGGATATAATTATCGCGAGGGGAATAAGGAATAATGGCACTTTACTCACGAGGTACATACAATATTTTATCTCCAGTAGGAAGAAAATACACATTTTCGTCCATTGCACAGTTTTTATTTATTATTTTAATAAATAACAATAATTATTAGCACTTTTAATAGCAGATAATATAAGATATTCAATATTAAAATCAAATAAGAATTGAAATTAAACTCAAATAGAAGGTTATTTAGATGCAGGTTATAAACAATGAATCAATGATAAATATGGTCAAAAAAGCGCAGTGCCGCCATCCTGATTTCAACAACTTCATTACATTTGCCATTCATTTTCTACTATTTATAAAATAATTAAGTTGCAATCTTTACTTTTTTGCCCTACTTTACTTTTTCGCCCTACTTTTACTTTTTCTCCCTACTTTTTGAGTTAGGGATGAAAAGACCTGTTATAGTCCCTCTAAACTAATTCAAAATCATAAATTTTTTTCCCTACTGGAGATAAAATAATTATTAGGACTGATATAATAATTCAAATTAGAATTAATGTAGGAAAAACCTAAAAGGAAGTCACAGCTTTGTGCAAAAAAGGGTTCGATGGCGCTGCTTTGTTACGGTTCTTTTCTACTCTCAAATGAGTGAGAGGACATAAACTAAAGTAAATCACATTAATTAAATAATAGCTATAATTAAGAAGCGCAGTTAAAGGCGGTAGATATTAACTATGAACTCTGTGCCTGTTCACTACTACTTAAATCATTAAATGTATAACTGCACGTAAATTCTCTCCTCGCTAAGATTAAATAATAAGAAAAAATTGAGTCTCAAATATAATACCAGAATACAAGCCCCAACTACCCAATAAGCCGATAATATGGTTTATACGCTGATGGAGCGATACACCAACCCCGTTATATATATATATATATCTATATCTATATATATATATATATATATATATATATATATATATATATAGATATATATATATATATATATATATATATATATATATATATATATATATATATATATATATATATATATATATATATATATATATAGGCAGGTCTAATCCCTTTTGTCCCACATCGGAGTTATAGAGTGACACAATAGGTTTGTTCCAACCACACTTCAAACTGGTTTGGAACTGTCCGACGCATGCGCATTGGACCACATTTGAACGTTTTTTGCGTTTGATGCACATACGTCGTACAGTTTGAAACTAGTTTGAGGTGTGGTTGGAACAAACCTATTATATTATTATTGTTTTTAAACGAGCCCCAACCCGATCATAGAACCACATTTTGTAAAACGAGAAAAATATAATAACTATAATGATAGTCGAATAATAACAACTGAACCAACACTCAGAATAGTTTGGATTTGTTATAGATAAAAAACAATATAAGAAAATGAAAGAGGAGATGACGATTGTGCATGTGAAATAGGAAATTAAGTTGTATCTTTCATTGTAGCTTTTTTTTCAAAAATAATTAAAAGCTACTTAACACCTTGATATCACGGAGTTACGGGATGTATTGTTAAAAATAGGAACAATGAAGTACAGAAATATCTTCGGTACTTCCAATTGAAGAACTTATAAAGGTGCTTGTTTTATTTCTTTAATTTCGTATTGATGGAAGAGACTTATTCAATCAGCAGTTGTTAGGTGAAGAAACTCCCCTTTTGTCTTTAAGATGGAAGAAGTTGTTTTCTTCTTTTGGGGGGTTCTCTGGACTTATCAAGCTAAGGAGAGGTTAGGTATACTCAGCCCGCCCTCCCACCAAGTTCGCAGGAAGAGCTTTTTGTGTCGGAAGAACTTCTCCTTTTGTACTTTAAGCTCTTAGACTTTGCCAAGAGTAAGAAAACTCAGAAGCAAAACCAACCTCTGATTTCCCCTTCCTATTAAAGATTTCTTGTGAAAAAAAAAACACAAAAACACCAGGTATTATCGAAACTAAAACCAAAGAGCTTTAAGGGAACTAAATCTTTTAAAAACAAAAAGAAAATTCAATTTTTTAGAAAAGTAAAGAAAGAGGAAAATTGTGTTTAGACAATGTGATAAGGACCATAATAAAGATTCATATCACATAATATAAAAACAAAAGGTTAAGTGAGGATAAAAGGTTGGATTTTTAGGCGGCTTTCACACTACCCACTAGCCAATAAGCAGATAATACGGTTTATACAGAAGATAAGCCAACCCAGTGCCATGTATAGTTGTATAAGTCATGCGTACAAGCGACTGATAAAACATTAGTCATTCAGGTTACACTACGATGTCTGATGACGAAAATAAGTCAGAACAACTTCATTAGCTATTGTCTTACATTCAACAAAATATGCAACCCTGTCTGTTTTTCTGTCAGTAATACGACAACTAGAGTAAAAGTTGACTAATTTAGTTGAAATTTGATAAAAATGTTAAAAACTATACATTCTTTTTTCAAATAAATATTTTTAGCATAACCGGTAGCAACGCCGCTATGAAGTGATTTCAAAGAGAGAAAACGACGTTTTGACCAATGTCTTACGTTTTTAACGAAACAATTTTAATAAAACATCGTATACACCGTCTAAAATACAATTGAAACATTCATGTGAATTTTGAACTTGATACAAGCAGCAGTTTTTGTGTATTGGATTGATACATTTTATAGTAGTTAAAGAGGAGATGTCAGGTACGTGTGAGTTGGTGGAATAGTTCCTTGAAGGGTTGGGACATCGATGTCGATGTATCGAAAACATCGATGTATCGGACCAAAAACCATCGATGTTGACCTTTCGATGTATCGGACGACAGCAATATTTTCTTCAAGAATCATCGGAATCTTTTTTTACAGGAGGAGATTTGAAAGCAATCGGCTTTGTTTTGCCGACATATTTGGGAAGATGGGAAGAATCAACCTTTTCTTGCCGCAGATAGGGTTGAGAGCTTTTTTTGCTCGTCAAGTTGGGTTGGGAGGTCGATGTACTAGCAAAACTCTCACCTGAAACCAAGATCATTGGTTCAAATCTCAGGGAGGTTACATATTTCACACTTATCCACCATTCAGGCGGGTCATAAGCCAACCCGGCTTCGTCTTGTCAATACAGGACAGGAGGGAATCTTCAAATTCACTCATCCACTTGATATTTTCATCAGTGTGAAATATGTAACTTCCCTTGGATTAGAACCAAAGACCTTGGTTTCAGGTGAGAGTTTTGTAAGTGCGCTAAACATTCGGCTAAACCGATCTCCGATTGTCGAGACATTGAATCTTTAACGCTTTCGAGAGTTCCACCCAACGTGATTTAAGTACTTTACTACGCCAGACTATATTAAAGTTTAAACTACTTACGCAAAAGACTTGGAAACATACTATCCGACTTTTATACGCATTCTCCAATCTAAAATATAGTATGACAAGACTCAACTCTTCAGTTTTAATAAAGAGTTGAAAGATGCAAAACTTGATGATAGAAGGGTAATATTATAAAATGATAATTTATGGTTTGAGACTATAAACAAGTGTTATTAAAACAATAATCTAATTATCTCCATTAATAGATACAGGAAACAACCAGTTAATTTTAAGATAATGTTTACACTAATAAATCTGACTAATTTAATTAGCCATCAAAAGTTAAAACTAATGAACAACGATGAAAGAGGAAGTTAACTTTTAGTAAAAGTTACTTTTTGCGCACTTCCAAAGTTGAGTGCACATTTCGTTTTATATCTTCAAATTATAAAACAAAGTTTACTTCATACATGACTTTTGTATCTCTCTAATACAACTAACTAAACTCCAAACCATTAGGAAAGTTAGTAGTTTGTAACAGATGCTTCTCTCCCCCCTAAAAATCTGTCTTTAATTGAATAACTATATTTCAGGGAACTTGAATTTCTCACGACATATATGAATTTCTCCCTCCCATACTAAAGTAATGATTGATTTTACTTATTTCTTTTTTTAAAAAAAAGCTAATAGTTTAGTAAAGTTATAAATTATATAGTTAATATATTTTCACCGATATATTATTTTCAACGATAAAATTTAAACAACATTGAATAATATATCACAGTTATTTTTTCTTTTCTTCGGTACAAACAAAGACCCAAAATAGCAAACACTTAAATAAAAACCTAAGATAAATCACTAAGTTAGTTACATCTCCCGCAATTTTTGTAAATTAGTGTATTTATTTGTAGAGGGAAAAGTGGCTCTAAACCGGTCTGGATTAAGTAAGAACAATTTGTATTTACTCTTATCCACCCGGATGAGAGTAAAAACAAATAGTTTTTACTTAATCCAGACCGGTTTAGAGCCACTTTTCCCACTAAAAATAAATCCAAATAATACAAATAAATCCTGAATAGCCACCCGGCTATTCAGGATTTTGATAGTTTTACCATGAAGCAGGGTAGTTGCCAAGGGTGGAGGCACTAAACAGTACGACTTACAGTCCACTTAAAAAGTAGCCCAAATGCAGCTCTATCCCATATTAAATAGCAATAAAATATCAAGTAAAACCAAACTGCGCATCTTCCAAAGCAATATCAAAATTACAGATTTAAAAACTTTGAAAGAATCGAAAGTAACTAAACAAAACTCACTTTCGTCAATTTTTGTTAACATGAATTTTAAATATATACAATATATACATATATTTATTAATAAAAGTGATCATAAACCATGAACCGTAGAAGAGAGGAAGAACCAAGATGGCCATTAACGTAAGGAATGGAATTGGATTGGTCAAACAGTGAGGAAGATTTATAAAGCTATTGAAAAGAAGGCTTTGGAGTGGAACCCTCAGCCGTGGCAAGATAAAGAGAGGAAGACCTGAGCAGAAGTAGCGAAGATCTACCAACAGATTAAGAAAAATAATTTGAAACGAACAAAAAAAAAGGTCGGCTGCGAAAAGGACTAGATGGAGGTGCTTTGTTGATGCCCTGCATTCTACGAGGGGATAAAGGGTACTCCTATATGAACAATTACAGTCTTTTGCACTACAAAATGGGCAATTGACTAACTTATAAACATAGAATGTAACATAAAATACTAATTAAACTACACTGAATAAGCAATTTACATTTTCTGATGAAGGTATACATTAGAAGGATGAGAAGTCAGAAACATCAATACCACTACTACAAAGAGTTATGACTGGTATTTTTGAAAGCATCAAAAAAACCAAAACAGTTCAGATGATTTTAATTAAAATCAAATGTTGTAATTCTCAACAACCCAGATGATTCAGTGAATGAGGAAACTTTTAACTGTACTAAATGAAACTCAAAGAATTAATTTAAAGGTATTCGGTGAGATTTTATAAACCTTTTTATATTGAAAAAAACTCAAATAATAAAATTGAATTCATTTCAAAAAACCACCCTCTTCTCCCACTTATTCTTCTTTGTATACAATAAGGGTATTCATATGGTTAACGAGTTATATGCTAACGAATTAAATGTTAAAAATTAAAGTTTGTGAGGGACCTTGACCAGAAGACAAGTTATATGTTACATTTTAAGCAGGTAGCACTTTTAGTGGCTTAAGCATGCACAATTTGACATTTTTTAGATTAGATTACCCTAATATTTTTTGGGAGAATTTGTTATTTTAGGGAGAATTTATTACTTCTCCCTAATTATCTCAGAGATTACCAACCTAATCACAATCATAACACATAACAATCACCTAAAACCTTCCCAACCTCAACCATGGAGGAAGAAATATTATTTGCCTACCTCCATGATCGCAACCCGATTTAACGTTAGTCAAACTTGATTTAACTCACTCGAAGCCGAGTTAAATGTTAAAGGGATATAACTAGTTATTTGTTAAAAATAAAGGATCATTTAACCAACTTAGCTGATACCACAGTTAAGCAGTTAAATTACAGCCTCGTTCACAACGTGGCGCTAATGTCGCGACATTCAATACCGTGAAACTGCTTGACACTCGCCGTCATAACACTAAATGTCATGAGCTGTTCACACGCCCTTTCCTCACTGTTGTGTCAGTTCTCCAAAGTAGCAAAACCAGAACAAAGCTATATATTAATTTATGTAATGTAAATAATCAAATTTTACGTATTAATAAGGTAGGGTTTTAAGTGAATAATAATAATAAGGTTATTCTACGTATCCAACCGGCAGTGCCGAGACAAATTTTTTGATGCTTGAGATTATAGACGCTACGGCATTGTAGTGCCATGACATCTACTGTTCAAACGACGACACCACGTGACACTAATGCCGCAGCATTGAATGTCACGAGATTAGTGCCGCCGTGTGAAAGAGACTTAAAGATCGTTAATACCCCTATTATATATTATGTATTAAATATCATATAATGTGACAACAATGTACTGGTCAATTTTGCTCTTTTACATTTATTTACTTAAAACCGACCATACACGTTGCTGTTTATCTAACAGGTAAACCGTGTGTTCTAGCATAAATGTGCAGGTATATCATAGTCATAACATATCATCTACGAAAAGGACCAATTTAGACTAATCTAAGTTAAGAATAGATCATCTAGTTGGCAAGAGAATAGATTGGTCATGAATAGATCTAATAGACTAAGTCGTTAGTGAACTACCAATGACCATTTACCATGTAATATCAATTACCATATAATATTAATTACCATGCAATATTAATTACTATGTAATATCAAGTAATTAAATGACCAATTAATGTTGTCAAAACCGGACTAGCTTGGCAAATATGGTTGGTCAATAAATTTAACAATTAATTCTTAGATTATTCTCTCGGTAACGAGGAACGGACATTGACAAAGCAGTACCAAGTACTGACTGAGACCATACATAATTCAATCGATATAATACTAGCTTACTAACTGATACAATGGTTAGTGCAAAAAGACGAGTAGGACCCACTGGAAACATAACTAGATAGGTACCTATCATACAAACGGAAGTACAATGCAGCTAGTAAAAAATGTAAGAGCAAAAACCACAAAAAAAATCCGTAAAAATGACTAACTTTAATACTACAAAGTATAATGACTGGCTGAATGGAAGCTTAAGCATAAGCTACAGCAACACAAATAAATAAACAATAGTTATTTATGCACCTAGGGAGTAAAGTAAGCCATTATTCCCTGAGCGAATAAGTTGGTTCTTGCGGCGAAGCCGAATTAACCATTTGGTCCCTAAATCCCGAGGTGAAGCAGAGGGAATTAGATTTTTACTTCCCGGGGCGCAGCCGAGGGATATAATTATCGCGAGAGGAATTATAGCACTTTACACCCGAGGTACATACAATATTTTATCTCCAGTAGGGTGAAAATACACATTTTCATCCATTGCACAGTTTAATTTATTATTTTAATAAATAACAACAATTGTAGCACTTTTAACAGCAGATATAAGAAATTCAATAATAAAAGCAAATAAGAATTGCAGTTAAACTCAAATAGAAGGTTATTTAGATGCAGGTTTAAAAACAATGATAAACAAGGTCGAAAAAGCAGTGCTGCCAACCTGATTTCTAAATAACCTTACTACATTAGCCATTCTTTCTCTACTATTTATAAAATAATTAAATTGGCAATCCTTCTTTTTCTCCCTATTTTACTTTTTCGCCCTACTTTTACTTTTTCTCCCTACTTTTTGAGTTCACGGAAGAAAAGACTTACTTTTGTCCCTCTGAACTAATCTAAAATCAAAACTTTTTCTCTCTACTGGAGATAAAATAAACTTTTGTTCATCATAATATTTTTTCTCATAGATTTAGAATATAAGCCCTCACCCAAGCAAAACATCAAATAATATAGTAAACTATATTATTTTATTATAACATTGTTCGGTTTCTTCTCGCAAATTTTCAAGAAACAAATATAAAAAGTAGTTTCTTTCTTTTTAACAATTTTAACAATGCTTCTTGAAATGTTTAAGTTATGTTTAAAAAAAAGAAAAAAGTTTTGCTCTTTTCAGTAAGAAAAACAAACAAGACGTTTTCTTCAAGAACCTCTACTGCGTTGAGGGTCTTTCCTTCTATATTATATTTTTCTCCTTTTTTCCAGTTCCAACTTAAAAGTTTTGAGGAAAAACTCCCTTACTTATATTTTCTTACTGACGTCACATTTTATTTTTCTTTTCCACAGTTATAATCGCACACTGAAACTTAGTATCGTAAAGAGAAATATATATATACAATGAGAGAGGAGAGGGAAGTATAAAGAAGTGAAACTTCCTTATAAATGAGGCCAGGAGGGAGGTTGCTAGGACGGAATAGATTAAACAAGGAGTCATACTAACAGACTTTAAGGCACCTAACATAGGAGAGGAAAGAAGTTTAGAAAACAATAAAAAAAACGGGGGCAAAATAAACAGGAAAATGCGGTGAGGAAAACGGAAAGCACGTTTCGTAAAAAAATATAAAGAAAAAGTAGTAACAAACAACAGTAATACAAACTAAACTTATTTAAAAGAAGTACAGTATAATTATCTTTATTTATAGAGTCAAGGATTAAAATTATAATTCTACATTTATAAGAAGTATAAAGATTTATTATTTAGTTGAGGAACTAATACTAAGCATCTAGAATGCAAATTTAAAGCCAAATACCCAGAGAGCCAACGTCGTAACATAGGACCTTTCTAAAGACTTCTGGAAAGACCAGCAGCTAACGTTGAATTTTTAAAAGCAACTGAGCAGGACTAGTTCTAGTCTGTTCACATTGAATCGGACTGGCAAACGTTGGCATATGTCATGTATTCTATCCCACGCCCCATGCCATTACAATAGATGGCCAGTACCTCCTGACTAGGCCTAAGCTCGGGAACGCCACCCGGTCATTATGGATACACATATTAAAAATGGTACTGTAAAGGTCGGCGTCGAATAGCTGAACAATCACGGACAGATGTTAGCCATAGTAAAGTGTTCTTTAGTCTGCAGAATAAGGTATAAAGATTGAGTCTTACTTTAGAAAATCGAATAAAAAAAAATTTAAAAAAAAGCATTACGATCGTGTTTAAACTATAGCAGAAATGCAGAAAAATTGTTGTAATTCCTTATCTCCTAAGTAAAAGGCGATAAGACAAAGATTGCACGAGGTAAGGTACAAAAATAATCTATAACTAACTAACTTGAAGGCAGGGAAAACTTGATTCATGCATAATAGCTGTATAATTTATACATGGAATTGCTGATGAGTTCTAAGGAACATGAAATGAACAACACAGATTTTTATTTTTCTTGTTGACTAACACATTGATAAGCTGAGAATCTTCTAGGCTGCACTGCTCGCGATGTAAAATACAAGGTTCTTGGTAAAGGTTAAAATAATTTTACATTTAAGTGGATTTAACGACTTTAAGTCCCATTAAGAGGTAGAAATAAATTAAAAGTTTTAACAGCAATAAAGTATCATGAAGGTAATTAACATAATGGCTTAACGAAGATCTTTATCGGTAAGGACATAAAAAATAATGTCATTGGTTACATGAGATTTTGATCTGATTCGATTCCCAGTGGAGTCACATTTATTGTTAAACAATATTAAATTTGCGCAGAAGTATAATATTAATATGGGACCATCTATGGGCTACTTTCGATAAACCATTCAAATTTCTTCCAATCGGATGAGTACTATTAAATAGAGAAGGAAGCAATCGGCGCATAATTACGAAATTGATATGGGAACAAGAACGTGGCTATAATTATAACCTACCGCATCCAAATGCCATTTAAATCGATCGAGTAATTTTTATGATATGTTGGTTCGCAAAAATGTTAAACGACAGACGGATAGGGAAAACATTTTTCCTGATGACTGAAACGGATTTCTGTCTAAAAAAAATTTGAATTCGGAGACTAACAGTTTAGTTCAAAATTAGCAAATAGGCCTTTTTGATGCCCTTTTTACTAGCCACGTGGTACAGAGTTCCAGCCAGCCCCTTCACACATCATACCTCGGTCCTCGGTACAATGTACCGCCAAAGCAAGTATAGTGTAAGCCATGTAAATCTCATTAGTGAGTAATGCAAATCAAAGGACCGAGGCGCAGGATCATACTTATGCGACCTCGTGCTTTCCTGGATTCATTGATGGCCTAGCAGACGAGCTAAATGTCTAAAGCCGGACGGCCACGCTGGCTTCCTTTTGCCGACGGTAACCGAAGCATTGTGACCGTTCTGAAGATGTCTCCGAATTCAAGAGCTAATGGAGCTAAATCCGTTTTCAGACATTGGGGAACATTTTGGGTCTCGTGTCTGTCTGTCGGTGTGTAATAAAGTAATAAAAATAACACAAAATAATTGATTGTAAAAGAATAATATCCTTAAAGTACGCAAAAGGGCATGAGGAAGCTATGCGCCACACTAATTGGAAGACTATTTTATATTTTCTCTCTAAAATTAAAGATTAATGATATGAAAATCCCAAAAGTTTAATAGAACACAGGAAATAATTATCTTCTTTAAAAAATAAAAAATAATAACATTTTATTTATGCTTGAAAAAATAATAATAAACTAATCTTGCGCCGTTTATAAAATGAATAAGGGTGAAGTAGAAAAATAGAATCGTTTTAAAAGAATCAGAAAAGAATTAATACAGCGAAAGAACAGTTAGAATAAAAGGATCAGTAAGCAGAAAAAGTAGCAGCTGTTGTCGCCAAGTATGGCTCATTTAAAAAGTGAAGGCAAAAAAGACATTACTTAACAGAGTAAATTCATATATTAAAACTGTATAGCGGATGAGCTTAAAGCTTAATTCTAGAGTCTGTCTGTTATTTAGTTTCCCAGACGTAAATTATAGGCGTAAGAAAGTAAACTGTCTTAAGATTAATAATGAAAAGATGCAGCTGGGGGTAGGTGTAAGATAAATTGATATGGTTTTGTAATAGAAAATTTGCTCATCTTGTAAAACTATGCCAGTTTAAACGAAAGAAATTAATTATTCCGGTTTCAGACGAGGGAAAAGAAGAGATAGAAGTAAATGGTGGCCGATGTTATGCTTCATAGTTGGGAAAACATTATGAAGGAAGTTCATTGTTGGAAGTAAAAGTACTGTTATTTAATAAGTTTTTGGTTGCTAAAATGGCTGTTAAGCCAAAACAGTTCAAACACAGCTGCTTGCAAATATAAAGAAGATTTTGTTAGTTTAAGTTAGGTATTGACCGTAAAGATAATTTAGGTTTAGAATAACTATTGAGGTAGAAAAAGATAAAATGGCAAAAGTCAAACAAGGTTAAGTTATTATAGGTTTAAAATAACTATGTAGGTAGAAAAATCAAGATAAAATGGCAACAGTCAAACAAAGTTAAGTTATTATGTAGGTTTAAAATAACTAGTGAGGTAGAAAAAGAAAGATAAAATGGCAACAGTCAAACAAGAGCAAGTTATTATGTAGGTTTAAAATAACTAGTGAGGTAGAAAAAGAAAGATAAAATGGCAACAGTCAAACAAGAGCAAGTTATTATGTAGGTTTAAAATAACTAGTGAGGTAGAAAAAGAAAGATAAAATGGCAACAGTCAAACAAGAGCAAGTTATTATGTAGGTTTAAAATAACTAGTGAGGTAGAAAAAGAAAGATAAAATGGCAACAGTCAAACAAAAGCAAGTTATTATGTAGGTTTAAAATAACTAGTGAGGTAGAAAAAGAAAGATAAAATGGCAACAGTCAAACAAGAGCAAGTTATTATGTAGGTTTAAAATAACTAGTGAGGTAGAAAACGCAAGATAAAATGGTAACAGTCAAACAAGAGCAAGTTATTATGTAGGTTTAAAATAACTAGTGAGGTAGAAAACGCAAGATAAAATGGTAACAGTCAAACAAGAGCAAGTTATTATGTAGGTTTAAAATAACTAGTGAGGTAGAAAAAGAAAGATAAAATGGCAACAGTCAAACAAGAGCAAGTTATTATGTAGGTTTAAAATAACTAGTGAGGTAGAAAAAGAAAGATAAAATGGCAACAGTCAAACAAGAGCAAGTTATTATGTAGGTTTAAAATAACTAGTGAGGTAGAAAAAGAAAGATAAAATGGCAACAGTCAAACAAAAGCAAGTTATTATGTAGGTTTAAAATAACTAGTGAGGTAGAAAAAGAAAGATAAAATGGCAACAGTCAAACAAGAGCAAGTTATTATGTAGGTTTAAAATAACTAGTGAGGTAGAAAACGCAAGATAAAATGGTAACAGTCAAACAAGAGCAAGTTATTATGTAGGTTTAAAATAACTAGTGAGGTAGAAAAAGAAAGATAAAATGGCAACAGTCAAACAAGAGCAAGTTATTATGTAGGTTTAAAATAACTAGTGAGGTAGAAAAAGAAAGATAAAATGGCAACAGTCACACAAGAGCAAGTTATTATGTAGGTTTAAAATAACTAGTGAGGTAGAAAAAGAAAGATAAAATGGCAACAGTCAAACAAAAGCAAGTTATTATGTAGGTTTAAAATAACTAGTGAGGTAGAAAAAGAAAGATAAAATGGCAACAGTCAAACAAAAGCAAGTTATTATGTAGGTTTAAAATAACTAGTGAGGTAGAAAAAGAAAGATAAAATGGCAACAGTCAAACAAAAGCAAGTTATTATGTAGGTTTAAAATAACTAGTGACGTAGAAAAAGAAAGATAAAATGGCAACAGTCAAACAAGAGCAAGTTATTATGTAGGTTTAAAATAACTAGTGAGGTAGAAAAAGAAAGATAAAATGGCAACAGTCAAACAAGAGCAAGTTATTATGTAGGTTTAAAATAACTAGTGAGGTAGAAAAAGAAAGATAAAATGGCAACAGTCAAACAAAAGCAAGTTATTATGTAGGTTTAAAATAACTAGTGAGGTAGAAAAAGAAAGATAAAATGGCAAAAGTCAAACAAGGTTAAGTTATTATAGGTTTAAAATAACTAGTGAGGTAGAAAAAGAAAGATAAAATGGCAACAGTCAAACAAAAGCAAGTTATTATGTAGGTTTAAAATAACTAGTGAGGTAGAAAAAGAAAGATAAAATGGCAAAAGTCAAACAAGGTTAAGTTATTATAGGTTTAAAATAACTATGTAGGTAGAAAAATCAAGATAAAATGGCAACAGTCAAACAAAGTTAAGTTATTATGTAGGTTTAAAATAACTAGTGAGGTAGAAAAAGAAAGATAAAATGGCAAAAGTCAAACAAGGTTAAGTTATTATAGGTTTAAAATAACTATTGAGGTAGAAAAAGAAAGATAAAATGGCAAAAGTCAAACAAGGTTAAGTTATTATAGGTTTAAAATAACTATGTAGGTAGAAAAATCAAGATAAAATGGCAACAGTCAAACAAAGTTAAGTTATTATGTAGGTTTAAAATAACTAGTGAGGTAGAAAAAGAAAGATAAAATGGCAACAGTCAAACAAGAGCAAGTTATTATGTAGGTTTAAAATAACTAGTGAGGTAGAAAAAGAAAGATAAAATGGCAACAGTCAAACAAGAGCAAGTTATTATGTAGGTTTAAAATAACTAGTGAGGTAGAAAAAGAAAGATAAAATGGCAACAGTCAAACAAAAGCAAGTTATTATGTAGGTTTAAAATAACTAGTGAGGTAGAAAAAGAAAGATAAAATGGCAACAGTCAAACAAAAGCAAGTTATTATGTAGGTTTAAAATAACTAGTGAGGTAGAAAAAGAAAGATAAAATGGCAAAAGTCAAACAAGGTTAAGTTATTATAGGTTTAAAATAACTATGTAGGTAGAAAAATCAAGATAAAATGGCAACAGTCAAACAAAGTTAAGTTATTATGTAGGTTTAAAATAACTAGTGAGGTAGAAAAAGAAAGATAAAATGGCAAAAGTCAAACAAGGTTAAGTTATTATAGGTTTAAAATAACTATTGAGGTAGAAAAAGAAAGATAAAATGGCAAAAGTCAAACAAGGTTAAGTTATTATAGGTTTAAAATAACTATGTAGGTAGAAAAATCAAGATAAAATGGCAACAGTCAAACAAAGTTAAGTTATTATGTAGGTTTAAAATAACTAGTGAGGTAGAAAAAGAAAGATAAAATGGCAACAGTCAAACAAGAGCAAGTTATTATGTAGGTTTAAAATAACTAGTGAGGTAGAAAAAGAAAGATAAAATGGCAACAGTCAAACAAGAGCAAGTTATTATGTAGGTTTAAAATAACTAGTGAGGTAGAAAAAGAAAGATAAAATGGCAACAGTCAAACAAAAGCAAGTTATTATGTAGGTTTAAAATAACTAGTGAGGTAGAAAAAGAAAGATAAAATGGCAACAGTCAAACAAGAGCAAGTTATTATGTAGGTTTAAAATAACTAGTGAGGTAGAAAAAGAAAGATAAAATGGCAACAGTCAAACAAGAGCAAGTTATTATGTAGGTTTAAAATAACTAGTGAGGTAGAAAAAGAAAGATAAAATGGCAACAGTCAAACAAAAGCAAGTTATTATGTAGGTTTAAAATAACTAGTGAGGTAGAAAAAGAAAGATAAAATGGCAACAGTCAAACAAAAGCAAGTTATTATGTAGGTTTAAAATAACTAGTGAGGTAGAAAAAGAAAGATAAAATGGCAACAGTCAAACAAAAGCAAGTTATTATGTAGGTTTAAAATAACTAGTGAGGTAGAAAAAGAAAGATAAAATGGCAACAGTCAAACAAGAGCAAGTTATTATGTAGGTTTAAAATAACTAGTGAGGTAGAAAAAGAAAGATAACATGGCAACAGTCAAACAAAAGCAAGTTATTATGTAGGTTTAAAATAACTAGTGAGGTAGAAAAAGAAAGATAAAATGGCAACAGTCACACAAGAGCAAGTTATTATGTAGGTTTAAAATAACTAGTGAGGTAGAAAAAGAAAGATAAAATGGCAACAGTCAAACAAAAGCAAGTTATTATGTAGGTTTAAAATAACTAGTGAGGTAGAAAAAGAAAGATAAAATGGCAACAGTCAAACAAGGTTAAATTATTACTTTTAAGAACTGTTCACATTTAAGGTGATTTCAGTCTTCCATTTATCTTCCGACAATAACTGAAGTATTAAGGTCGCGATATATTTAAGGCTCTTAATTCAAAAATTGTCTTAAAATTTTATGAAACATTTGTGTTCTTGTGTCTGTAGGTCTGTCTATCATTCTATATTTTTCCGAACCAACATATCTTTTAAAACTAATCCACTGATTTAAATAAAAACGGGTATTTTGCAAATTAAAATGTATCCTCGATAATTGTATGTCCCTCCATCCCTATCTCTGGGATTCGAACCTCTAACTAAATTACGTCGGTGTTGGCACAATGGTTTTAGAGACAAGTAGGGGTTAAGCTTTTGTCTATACCGAAATTCAAGCATAAATTTACATCTTCTAGGTAGATTGGATACATTTAACAAACTTATTCATTAGCAACAAGTTTTTTTTTTTTACCTTTAATTCAATTTCTTTTCTTTTGCCACCATTTAAATGTATTTCTCTCTCCAATTCTATTTCTAGATTCATTGATAATGCCAATAACGTAAGCTAGTGGGCGAAAAACCCCAAAAAAGAAAAACGCAAACAAAAAAAAAAAATTAATTAAAATAGGTAAAACTTAATAGAATTCGCATCTTTAACAAATTTTCAAAAATGGGGAAACCGTACTCTCTTTAACATTCAGTTCACATCTTCCATAACTTCTCTCTCCTGGTTTTTATTAAAAGAAAGAAAAAAAAGTTAAAATATATGTATGTGTATATATATATATATATATATATATATATATATAAACTTTTTTTTAATTTTTTTTAATTCCAGATAAAGGAAAAAAAATGGAATTAATTATTTTTCAGTACCACCTTCAACTGTTAATAAAGGTAAAATTTAACTTTTTGAAAAAAAAAAAGAAGTATATTTTCCACGATATGCTATCCTCTTTAACCCTTTGCCTTAGGGTTGGGAAATTCAAAAGTGGAGCTTTGTCGAAACATTGTGGGAGGGGAAACCCTGTCAGAGTAGAGAAATGGAAAGAATAAGGGGGCCTTTTAGCAAGGCATAATCTAATCCTTCCATTTTTAACTTAATAAAGAAAAGTTAAAGTCCAAGGCAAAATATCCACGGCCCTCAACTCAACCCAAATGGCAATATCGAATTATCAGACCTACGTATTCTACTTCTCTTTTCTTTTCTTTTTTTTTTTTTAATTTGCACCCTGCATTTTATTTATCGAACTTAAAATGAGAAGGGAAAAGAAAAGTTAGAATTAAAAACAATAAATTGTGTTTTGCACTTGTAGACTTTTTTTACTTTCTAATACACTAAGAGTTGAGTTCTTTTTAACCCTTTTAATATGTGAAATTAGATAAAAACAAAAATGAATTCAAAGAATCTGTCTCTCAAACTTTCAAACTTTTCTTTAGATGACCATCAACTTGTCTGAATGAAAGAACCATGTTTATATAAAACATAAAACTTTACTAACGTAAACAAAACAGGTGATAACAGGATGATAAGAGATTGACGAAGTGATTCGTGATTAAGAATTGAAGTGATTCTATCACTTCTCTCTCGTTGTTTTTAATTCTTTACCTGTGATATCCTCTTTTTTAAAACGCAATAATGTTACCTATTGTTATTTATTTATTTAATTTTTGATGTTATTGTTTTAAATGTTATGTTATCCTGTTTACGACGATTCAGTGGAATTACCCATTAGACGTCGGAACTGTTGAGTTCCAACATACTTTTAACTTATTGTACATAAAAATGACTTCACTGACTCAAGTGTAAACCTGTTTTCGACACCAATATTGTAGTTAACAACAAATATATTATTGTTTTTAGGCTTGAAAATGGCCGGCTAAGCCGAAACGTTGCCATAATCATAGAGTTGTAGTCGCTTTCTTACTACCCTAAATTGGATCCACAGTTTTAAAATAATTATTGAGAATGACCCAAGGAGGGGTCGAAATATAGCAAAAGAGAGCTTTTTATTTCCTTAATAGACCCAACTACTGCAGAATTGAATGCTACAAAGAACAATCTCTAATTTACGATAAAAAGGACTTTTTATATACTACGTTTTTAAAATAAAAAAATTATTTTTAATTAAATATAAAATTTTCTGTCATAAATCATAAATACGAAACCCGTCAAAATGAAGATCGTAAATATGGGACAAGTCAAAACAAATAAAATAACTTGCGGATTTTTTCCGAACTAACTTTCCATACAGCAAAATTTGCTGAAAACAAATTATATTCTGCTGAAATGTGGCTAAAAGTATTAAAATAATGCATTGTCATCGTGTTCTGAGCTATTCTAAAAGTTTCAAATGCCTAGCTACTCGGAAAGTTAGTTAAAAGTCGATTGCAAGATTTTTACTAGACAAACAAACAAACAAACAAGACAGCAAGCTAATAAAAAAATAGTATATAAAGATAATTAAGGGTACCCTACAGCCAACTTACATGAAAGAAAAATACTTAAATGAATAAAAAAGAGACCGCGCATTATATCAGGAACCAACGATTAACAAAGTAAAGGCGGGAATAATAAAAATGTTTCTCTACGTAAATTCAAACTTTTTATTAGCCAAAGGAGCTTTCATCAGCCTTCATAAGGTCCTTTGTCAGTGCCGAAATGCGGATGAAATAGAGTTGCATTATAGTAACAGTAGACTCTCCTACTCCTGCTACTAATGTCTATTTCTTCCGCGTTTCACCACTGATGATGGTTGAAAGCTGCTTTGACTAATAAAAAGTTTGAATTTACGTGGACAGACAGTTTTATTATTCCTTAAGATCACCTCCATAGACGCTCCCTTATCTAACACAAAGTAAAGTTAAGTTCATAGCATGCGTTTTTTACGCGCTTCAGAATAATCTATAGGCTGTTATAACATGACGCGAGAAATGGTTCCAAAACAACTTTCTCGCGTTGAAGCTAACCTGAATGAATGAATGAAACCTTCCCATCCTTTTCCCTCTTGTAATATTACATATTTTTGATTTCATTCTCCGAGTCATCCTTTAACATATTAAATATTAAATAAGCACTTGATTTTAATTTTCAAACCATCATTGTAGAAAGTTAATATTATATTTTAATAATATATTTGGTCTTGTTAGTAACTTTAATGGAACACTGCGCAAGTACATTAGGAAGGAAAGGAGGGGAAAAACACTAAGTGACGTCTGCATGGCATCGTGAATGGCTTCAAACGATTTTAAGCCTTCACAACCAATTATTGTCAAATTTATAATATAATTTTACTCTGTTTTTTAATTCTGTCAAAATTGTTTTGATTTTTCACATGAATTAAAGTATGAATTTAGCAAATTTAAAGAACGCAGACAGATGAAATAATCTAGGGCAATCTGCAGGCTACTTTCAACACACCAACCAAATTTTATAAAAATCAGATGAGTACTTTTGAAGATAGAGGTATAAATAATTGTAGGTTTGTGCGTAGGTGGAAGACAAACAAAAGCAGAAGGTTGAAACTAAAATTGGACCAAAAATGGACTAATTATGACCTACCATCCAAATTTCATTAAAATATGGCGAGTAGTCTTTAAGGTATGTTGGTTCGCAAGAATTTAGCGACAGGCAGACACGGAACCAAGAATGTTCTTACATGTCTGAAACGGATTTCTGTCTTGGGCCGACTATTTAATTCACTTCATCTTTTCATTGCAATTTTGGTGGTTGTATTTTTGAATGAATTAGTTTTATTTTCTATTTTAACTTTGGCAATAAACACAAAAAGGGGTTTTTATAGTTTGTATTTTGACTTTAACCTTCAGACATATTAAAATAAAAATAAATGTTTTATATCAAAATAAAAATCTTTGTTATAAGCTGTTCAAGTTTCATTATTACATCGTGTTAGAGGAGTTTTGGGGTCGAGAGAGGTTTTAACATTATCGTAACTATTGTATCCTTAGTAAGAGGGAGGTTGGAGGTTGTAGGATGGAATGAAGAGCACAAGAGGCTCCTCAAAAGTCTTTTCTACTCGGTAGGAACTTGGGTTAGGATGCGCTCACCCTTCCTACTTAATGAACGGCAGAATGCCCAGGTACTCGTAACTTTTAACCCTTACTGGAATTTGCCCCAACATGAATGGATACGAAAACCCCTTTCCTGAGTGTAAAATTTACAAGTTTTCCCCCGGCTATTAAGAAGGGTTTAAGGGAAGGAAAATTTGATTTTATTTATTGATCAAAAACTGGGGAAAAAACCTTCGGTATTCTCATCCTCTCATACTCCTTATACTCTGAAAATAATGAGACACAAAAAGATACTCAAAAAGAGGGAGGAGAGAGAAAATAAACGCATCTATAAGATTCTAAAAACCTGAGACGTGTATAAGTATATATAAAGTGTAATCTACTTTTCTCGAGAGAGAAATTCTTTATACCAAGCATTTTATGAGAGAGTCTAAATTTTCCTAAGGTGTATCATTTGCTTTTGTATTGTATTGTATTATTATTAATAATACAAAACCTTGAAAATGTAAATTTACGTTCAATTTCGTGATCTTACATGATCCAAGTTTTTCCTTTTACACGACAATATAGGTCGAAGTCCTTAAAATCGATATTTTCCGAATTTAGGTAAGATTGTAAAAAGGTAGGCCACGTGTGGTGCAGTACTGCCCTGCCCTGCTCTGCGTTTCATTTCGTATGGATTCGTATATTTCTACGGTCGAAGAAAACTATGCTGTCCTGCCCTGCGTCACCTGCGTCCCAATGTGCGCCCGGCCTAAACAATCTAATGTTTAGTGGTCAAATTGCTGGCAAATTTAACAATAAACAGTACTTTCCCGACTCAACAAAAACAAACCAAAACACTGCACCTATACACCGGAAAACTTTGACCATTCAAAGATGATTGCAGTTTCGTAAGCCGAGAGTAATAGTACCAACAGAGATTTTATTGTTCTACTTCCTCAAAGTGAATTTAAATTGAATATTTGAAGACGTTTAATGGAGTAAAAATGGAAATGCACGGAGTGTAAATGGAGTAAAAATGGAAGTGCATGGAGAGTAAATGGAGTAAAAATGGAAATGCACGGAGTGTCTCAGGAGTAAAAATGGAATTGCATTGAGTGTAAATGGAGTAAAAATAGAATTGCATGGAGTGTAAATGGAGTAAAAATGGAAATGCACAATGGAATAAAAATGAAGATGCACGTTCAAAACAAATAATAATCCACAGCAGAAGGCACGCGAAATGCATAAGTCTGCCAAAGGACTTATACAACTATATATGTAACGGATGATACGGGGTTAGCGTATCGCTTCATTAGCAATATAAATCGTGTAATTGACATTCGTAACCAAATAGACACCAATTCATTTACAAACCCAACGCGATGTGGAGAAGAGAATCCAATCCGGAATCTCCTGCGTCAAGCGCGTATTTCAGCAAGGCGCCACAAGAGCCCTCAAAATAAATATCCATATAAATAAGCTAGCCTTC
This sequence comes from Gerris lacustris, assembly GCA_951217055.1. Taxonomy (NCBI): domain Eukaryota; kingdom Metazoa; phylum Arthropoda; class Insecta; order Hemiptera; family Gerridae; genus Gerris; species Gerris lacustris. Next base: position 52,787,461 of record OX578282.1, read on the forward strand.
GGGGCAAATAAGTTTGTATCTTGTTATAAAACTCAAGTAAGAGAAATATGACAAATTTTAAAGTCAAAATCGCGATGATTAAGGTTTAAAAATTTTCATATCTTAACACTATAAGATTTTAATTTCTAATGTAACCTTCTGAATATCAAATCTTCTACTACTATTCTCTTTATTAGCAAACTATTTTTTTTTTTAATTTAGAAGACCTAATTATAAGTATAAAAGCAACTTAACCTAACACCTAAGAAGATGACTGTGAGATTTACTCCAATATTACTATTTCTGGTGCAATTAATACCTGATATACCGGTACCCTTAAGTGCCTTGGAATTTCCTGTTATGGTGTTTAGGTATGCAGATATTGTCTAAATGGGTTAATTGGTTCGAAACGGAATTTAGCCAATTTCAGATGCAGTGCATTCTGAAATATTTAGATTAATTGAGCCAAATGGAGAAACTAAGTTCTTTAAGTAAAATCAATAATTAGTTCTCTCAGATATAAGATTAATATTTAGTTGTAAATTATGAATAGCCTTTGACCTTTAATTTCCAAAAGTTTATTCTTCATTTAGTTTCTTTTTTACTGAAATTCACATATTTATCAATCATGTTTTGCTTCCAAGCTTACCGAAGCTTACAGAAGCTTTGTAATCGTTCTGAATGATTTCAAAAATTCCAAGACAGAAATCCGTTTCAGGCAACAGGGAACATTTTTGGTTCCATGTCTGTCTGTCTGTCGCTCAATTTTTGCGAACCAACATATCTTAAAAACTATACATATGATTTTAATGAAATTTGTATAATAGGTCATCATTAGATCATTGTTGGTCCCATATAAGTTTCAACCTTCTGCGCTCAATTGTTTCTCTTCCACATGCGCACAAAATACATTTATTTACACCTATATTCAAACGTACTTATCTGATTTTTTTTTAAACTTTTATAGTTTATTGAAAGTAACCCGTAGATAGCCCCAGATTAATTTGAACTGTCTGCTCTCTTTAACTTTTGCTCAATTTATACTTTAATTCATGTAAAAAATCAAAACAAATTAGACAATAATGGCTTGTAAAAGCATAATATCAATAAAGTACGTGATAGGATGCGAGGAAGCTATGTGCCACACCAAATGAAAGTCTATGTATTTTTTCTTTACATAGAAGATTGGATTAAATTAAGCTAAATCTACTTGAAGCACATTAGACATAAATTAGTAGTTAAGGTATTAAAAGTAATATCTTGTTCATTAAATACACAAGAAAATATAAAAGTAATATTTTACCCTAAATGCTAGTTAGGCCAATCTTTTATATTCTAGCAACTTAGATTGAACAAAGGGTATTCTTTGTCTGATCGGCTCGTGTTATGAATGCTAAACTTAGTTGAAATCGGTTAAACTGTTCAAGGCACGCGCCATGCCTTTCACAGGCAAAAGATAAATTTATATAAAGCTCTTTATTGGTAAAGACCAAATGAAAATCCTTTACAATTTCTAATATTTAATATATTTATCAACTGCTTAGTTAAGAATGTTTTTCTTTTTTGTGGTCCTACAGGGTGGGCTTTAGCCCGATGTACCATTTATAGGGTGTATTTTCCACAATCGAGGTTATGGCACCGTAGTCTTAACAGAAGATTTTTTACGATATAAGGCTGTTAACCTTACGACCGAACCCCGCTGTATTGGAGGACCTAGCATTTCCCTTCAGGGTTTTTTCCCTTAGCCAATCTGGCCCATTTATGGTGCCGGATTTAAGTCCTTTCCTGTTAGCCACATCCAGGGATGTCTTGTCCAGGGGTTCCTACTTGGACGTAGGAGTAGGAATGGTTGGCTATGGCATTTACTAGGTTTTGTGGAAGCTATTATATAAGAATGTAAAAGCTTCTTCTTCAAAATATATTTTAAACACAACAAGAACTTTTCTAATAATTCTAAAAGAGAAAAGGATCTTACTATTAGTTAGAGTTAAGGAACAAACATTTGTTACCTTTACAATTATAAATAAGGATGAGAAGAAAGACAGGAGTCACATTAAATTATAATTTGTAAAGAAGATAAAGGAAAACCACTACAAAACTGATTAGACAAAAGTGCAAAGGGAATGCAAGCAATAAGCAAATAACGAGTTTCCTAATGCTAATGCACTTCTAAAACGTGTTAATGAAAGCTTCTATGAAGGTTTAACGCTAAAAAACAACTTCACAGAAGAAGAGCAGTGTAAATGGTCGAAGCTGCGGTTCTTAATACACGATTAAAGCACAAGCGATGACTAAATTCATCCTCTTTCACTACATCCCAGTTTGCTGACTTAATGAAAATGTCGAGGCATCCTTTTATTGATTGCTTTGAGTCTAAACTCATTAACCAGTCAAGTGTTTATTTCTTTTTTAAATTCCAGGAGAAAAAAAAAATTAAAAAGAGAAAAAAATTAAAAAAGAATACCACCATTTATGAAATTTCACTCATCCTTTTATCCAGGAAAAGAGTGAATTCTACCTCCTTTTTTAATTTCCTGAAGAGGACAAGAAGAAAACGAAGAATTCATTCATTTCAGGTTTCCCTCTTTCTCTTTAGTGTTTTTCGAGTGCTTTTTGAGTGCTATAGTTATAATTGCTCAAGAAGGTGGGATGACACTCACCCTTTCCTGTTTGACTAAAGCGTCACAAATCCAGTATTTTTTTAATAAAACCAATTCAAACTAAACAAAAAAAAAAAGGGGGTAAGCAAGAAAAATGAGGAAGCCTATTTGGGGGGGGGGGGGGGGGGCTTCACTTTAGAGTAAATGTAGAAGGGAATGAAAAAACACCGGATGAGAGAGAGAAAAAAAAGATGTGGGAGGGACAGTTAAAATTCGTTTGATAATGCCCTGAAAATGTTCTGGTAAAGGCAGATAGAGGCCTCGACCCTCTTTACTAAATGGGAAGTAACAGCAAACCGAAAAGCAAACATTAAGAGGGCCTCAGAACTCTGAAAACCGTTCTCATTCCACTCAAAAGAGGAGAAAATGTAGAACAAAAAACTCCCTGCGGTAGAGCGATCAAATATAAAACATAGGAAATTGGGCACAGTTAAAAAGCGACGAAGTAAAGCCACTAATCTGTAAACGAAGAACCCATATGATTTGTAATTTATCTTTTAATTTTATTTTATATTATTCCGGTACGGTTGAAATACTTTTATCCTTGTAAAAGAGATAGTATTAAAATGTTAAAGGAATTAAAATAAATAACATAGATTAAAACAGCTTATAATTTTCAACAATATATTTAACAACGTAAAATAAAATTAGGTCAATAGCGTGACTTATAATTTACAATTTGAATTCTAGGAAATAACGTGGATATATTACCATAGCAAAGGCTAAAAATAAATTAAAAAATAAGAATTTTAAGAGGAATAAATGGTAATAATATATGTATCAGTACATGTGTGTATGTGTTACACAAATATCATAAATGAATATATTTACGTATGCCTATGTACTGCATGAATAAAGTTTATACTATTCATTATAGATTTAATTTAAAATTAAACTAATTAATAATAATAAATAAAGAAAAAAAGAAGTAAATGATACTCAAGTTAATTAAATAATGAACCTAGATGAAAGAAGGAAGAAAAAAATTATAATAAAAATAAATATAAATATATACCTATATGTTTATATGTATGTGAGTGTATTGTTAATAAGGCCATACACAAATACACATTTACTAATAAATTATGTAAATTAATTTACTGTATTAATTTACTTGTATTTTGAATTAGTAATAAAAGGTTGTTCATTTATTTTTTTAATGTGGATATATAACCATAGCAATAATCTCGTGTAAATAAATAAAAAACAGAAAAAACAAATAAAATTTATAATTAAATAAATTAATCTAATATATGAAGCTAATACAATGGGTACTTCTTTAGATTGTTACTCCCCTTATAAAGAAAACAGAGGGGAGTAACAATCTAAAGAAGGTGAACAGGATGTTCTTCTTTAACTGTTACTCCCCTTATAAAAATGGAGGTGTGATATTCCTTTGTCCTAAAGTACATTGGACTGAACATCACTGAACATCCATCTTGCTAACAAATGAAATATTGTATTCTATTCCCAGAAAGGTCTATCAAGGTGGATTCACACCTAAGGTTACGGTCAGGATTGATACCGGTCCAATCACGGTCAGGATTGATACCGGTCCGATCACGGTCAGGATTGATACCGGTCCGATCAGGGTCAGGATTGATACCGGTCCAATCACGGTCAGGATTGATACCGGCCCGATCACGGTCAGGATTGATACCGGCCCGATCACGGTCAGGATTGATACCGGCCTGATCACGCTCAGGTCTCGGTCCAACCCATTCTCACTACAGTTAAACCGACCCTGTATTACTTTCAATGAAATGCTCTGAATTAAAAATTAAATAGCTTATAAAGAAAATTAAAACTATTTTATAGTCAGTTTCAAAACAGAAAATATTTAGTTCACGAGTAGTAGTGTATTGAAAAATTACATTCTTTATCACAATTTTTATCATATAAAACATCATTTTTATTCTGTAATTACCCTAAGAAAACAAGAAGGGTTTTAAAATTATTTATGGTGATTTTTCCTCTAAAAAAAAGATGAATAATTTTGTTACTTAAAATATTTGAATAAAAATGTAATAAATTAAACACAGCTCAGTTAAAATATTTTATAAAAAAGTACATGATAAAATAGAATTCAGTCACTGATATTTTAAGGAATGCAAGACAAAATCAAAGGAAAACCCGAGTTAAATGTATTAAGACACAATAATACAAAAATATATAAAAAAAACATCAAAAGACATAAAACTCTAAGAGGTAAAGTTTAACCACTTTGAGATTACAAAAAAAAAAAAAACATAATAAAATATATTTTTCTTTATTCAATAAATATTTATGCTTGAAAAAAAAGGGCGAAAGAAACATATTTACACAATTCTTTTTCCGCTTAAAAAAGGCGAAGATAAAATTATACTGTTATAACATGAGACATAAAATGGAAAAATATTATTAAATATATTTTTTTTTTAACGGGACATACATAATTCATAAAGATCCCTTTTAGAAAGGTTCTAAAAGGACGTTGGATACAACGGAAAAAAAGGTCAAAAATAATATTATACTTCGGCTACTTTATCAAAAATACGGAATCGACAAAAAATTGCATTCAAGAGTTATTTCTTTAAAGGTGAAAAATAGAAAACAAGTAAGAATAATCAAAGTGAAGAACACCTGGTTTAAGTTTTTCTTGGGGGGGGGGGGGGGGGGGGGGGGGAGGATACTTTGGTAATCATTCATAAGGTAATTTGTATTCTAGTTGTGAATAAGTAAATAAAAGTTCAAGTTTCAGACGTGACATATCTTTAAAAAAATATATTAGTAGAAACGTTTTTGAGAAAAAACAAGTAAGGCGCGCTTCACGTAAGTATGTGAGGCGATAATCGCCAGTTTCTGTCCGATCAAGTTAAAATGATTAAGTGTTAAATTTTAATAGTTGCATATTGACCTTTAAATTGATGTATAACATGTCATGGTTACTAAAAACTTTTTTTAGTCGCCCGCTATATTGGCCGCCATCTTGAAAATATTAGGTGTAAAATTTTAATAGTTCCATATTCCTTTTCTGCATTTCAAGACCTTTAAATTGATATATAACATGCCATGGTGACTAAAAACTTTTTTTTAGTCGCGCGCCATATGGGCCGCCGTCTTGAAAATATTAAGTGTGAAAACTCCAAAAAGTATACAGTTGCCTAAAATGCCGAGATGCACATGTGTGCCGAATTTCGTGTTCTTAGCTATAGTAGTTTATGAAATTGTAAGCCCTTTTTGAAGTTGAATAATTCTTCCGCACAGGTAAACCTCCTTTAGAGATGAACATTTTCTTTTAGGTTTCTGTACGAAGTACGAAAAGAATCCTTACTTAACGGCTCTGTCTGTCTGTCTGTCCGTTGGCTTGTTTCAATTCATTAACTACTATAGCTAGGAACATGAAATTCGGCACAGAGGTGCATCTCGTCATTTGAGGCAACTGTACACTTTTTGGAGTTTTCACACTAAATATTTTCAAGATGGCGGGCAATATAGCGGGCGACTAAAAAAAGTTTTTAGTCACCATGACAAGATATACATCAATTTAAAGGTCTTGAAGAGTAGGAAAAGAATATGCAACTATTAAAATTTTACACTCATAATTTTAACTTAATCGTACAGAAACCGGCGATTAAACTTACGTGAAGCGCGCATTACTTGTTTGGATTTGGAGACACTAAAACAATCAAAATCTTAATTTTGAAGAATAAAAGAAATTAAAAATATTTTTAATAAATCCCGTCAAGAACTTGCCAGCAAACTACTAAAAGGGTTTCTTCGGTCAAAAAAATCATATATTGTACATTGTTTTTTTAAACTAAAATATGAATAAAAAGTTCCACTTTGGAGAAGCAAGATGTGCATATATTATCGTTTAGCATCTTCGGTATACACTTATTTGGTTCTTTTAGGGGTAGTGGCCGCCACTTTGGAAACGCACACACACACTATTGTGATTCACAATTCAATACTTTTAAAATGATTCCCCACTTAAAAAATTTTGGTTTCTATAGTTACGGCCACCTAAAATGACCTGTCCTTTTGGGGTAGCGGGGGGACTTTTTGCGTTTTATTTTAATCATTTCGGGGGTAAAATGGAAGCCACATTGGAAACGCAATATATATTAGTGATCTACATTTTAATACCTTTAAAAGGATACCCCACTGAAAAATTACAAAATAATATAAAATATTGTGATCAGTTCGCAATTGCTCGCTGATTGAAGAAATTTTGAATGTTTAAGTTCACGATATTTTTCCAGTTTTGGGGCTAAAAAGTTTAACTTGTATACCTTTGGGTTAAAAAGTTTAACTTGTAGACCAAATATCAAATCTCTAGCTGCAGAAGGTCGGGAGATATACTCCAAGATGCGAGGGACGGACGGACGGACGAACTACCAAAAGCATAAGGGTTTCTAGGATGACCTCGAAACCCTAAAAAGTGTATTGTTATTTTTTAAAAAGTCTGCAGATGGATATTTTTTTAAAACATAATTTTAAGAAAAAAATTACAAGATGGTGTTAGGCACTGATTAAAAATGAATTAATCCTGAAAAAGATTAGTTTGAAACAGTAATTTTTAATAAGTCATTAATGACACAAGTTCTTAGTATTCTATCTTCCTTCTACTAACTTTTAAAGTAACATCTTATCTCCTTGCAATAATGATAAGTAAAGTTTTAGCGTGTAAAGCCTCTATAAGAACACAACCGCTAATTCTCTGATAAGGTTTACCTTAAATCGCATTAGCGAACTGAATGCATAAATAATTAGGATTGAAGCTTGATGCTCGTGAAGAATAATATTTACTTGGATTAACTTTTGATAAAATGTAATCCTATGGAAAATCTGAAAAATTCTTAAAATATTAGTTACTAGATTTTTGTTATACAAAAACGTATCTTATTCTGTTAGTCTTTTCCTTTGCTATTTAGTCTTATCTGATAAGAGATCTGATCATATGAAATTAATAAGATTAATTAAAAGAGGAACAGTAAGAGAGTGTTGATAAGTGACTAGAAGAACATTCACTAAACATTTTTTCATTAATTGGTTTGAAATTCAAGATTGATGAGTCAATATAAGAAATGTACGTTCAATTAAAAGAGGAAATGGTAAGTGAGTGTTGATAAGTGAGTGTTGATAAGTGACTAGAAGAACATTCACTAATCATTTTCTCATTGGTGTGAAATTCAAGATTTATGAATCAATATAAGAAATGTACGTTCAATTAAAAGAGGAAATGGTAAGTGAGTGTAGACAAGTGACAAGAAAAACACACTATTTTCTCTTTTGATCGAACTTTAGTCACTTTTCTATCTATAGTGGGAAGAAATTAATGACAGTTCGATTAAAAGAGGAAATGCTAAGTAAGTGATGACAAGGAATATGAGCATTTACTTGTGAGAGTTTTTCTTGATCCTTGTCAACGCTTAAATGCCATTTTCTTATTGGATTTAACCTCAACACTTTCCTTCCTAGATAAGATATGCATGTTCAATTAAAAGGTAAAATGGTAAGTGAGTGTTGACAAGTGACAAGAAAAACACTCACCATTTCCTTTTTAATCGGACTTTAATCACTTTCTTATCTGTAGTGAGTAAGAAATTAATGAAAGTTCGATTAAAAGAGAAAATAATAAGAGCATTTACTTATGAATGTTCTTCTTAATCCTTGTCAACACTTAAATGCCATTTTCTTATTGGATTGAATCTCAACACTTTCCTGTCTTGATAAGATATAAGACATGTATATTCAATTAAAAGGTAAAATAGAAGCGAGTGTTGACATAAGACAAAAAGAACACTCACTCAGTCCTTTCCTATCTGTACTAGATAAAAGCAAGTGTAATAGAAAGAAGAAATAGTGAGAAAAATCATTAAGCCTAGTCCACACCAGTAGACACGTTGCGAGACATTTCTGTAGACGGTCTCATAGACCGTCTACAGAAATGTCTCGCAACGTGTCTATAGACATCTTCTGAGACCGTCTATGGTCTAGGTCTAGCGTCCACACTTGTAGACACGTTGCGCAACATGCCTATCGTTGCACCATGTCTACCATTTAGAATTGAAAACCATAGACATGCGATTTTGGTCTAGCAACGAGACCGTAGACGCCGTTTGTCTCAGCCGATGTCTATAGACAAATCGCTAGACATGTCTCTGAGACCAAAGTCGCGCAACATGTCTACTAGTGTGGACTTACTAACAACCCCCTAGAAAATGAACCTGTAATTCATAACTTTCAACAATGTTTGCACAATATTAGTTTATCATAGTTCTTATTTAAAGACTAACCAATATTTGTATTGTAAAGGAAGTATAATTTCGATTTGTTATTATGTATTATAATTTTTTAAAAAAGGGATTTCGTTAAGTTTATTGATTTTTACTGAATTGACCTCCATTTACTATTGTTATTTTTTTCTTTTTAAGCTACATTGAATATACATTTTAACCTTTTAAGATAAGAAATAAATGTGGTTTCATTCTCACAGCAACACAACCCTATAAGTTTTTATCTTCTACCAACCTTCTATTGTAAAAAATAAAAACTATATTTGAGCTTTTCTTTTTTACACGTAAAAATAAATATATCTGAAGAAAAATACTATAAAGAGTACTTTGGTAAAAAAAATAGAGAAGGGAAATTTCATTCTTACTGTAAAATATATATATATTTTTTTTTAAATATCTTGTCACCAATAAAAAAAAAAGAAGAAAATTAAGATAAAACCATAATATCAGACGAGAGAAATGTAAATTGATCCTGAAAAAATATAAACTAAAAACTAATAATAGAAACCATTCTCACAAAATAAACTAAGATACAAAAAAAAAAAAATTAAAAAATAAATAAATAAAAGAAGAGCCAGTATCTATTGATTAATAAACAAAAATTTAAACATAGACTAGGAATAAAAATAAAAAGGGATTTACACAACTTAGAATATAAATATATGAAATATCGAATGGGAGTAACAATAAAATATAGAAAAGACTAGATACGAATATAAATAACTTAATATAAAGTAGGCGGATTCCAATTTTATTTATATCTGTTGGGATATTCTATATTAGCCGCTTTAGGATCTCGAGAGAAAAAAAAAAGGTTTTATATTAATAGAGCAAGAAGAGAAATGGGATTTACCTAAGGGCTTGAGGGAGCAAAAAGCTTAATTCTTTTAGACAAAGATATTCCATATTCCTTTGCACTTGAATGGAAGTATAAGAATAATTTAAACATTTAAACTGTACTGCTTATCAGCTGAACTAATAAGCCTAAGTAAACGAATGAATAAAATTAAACAAATAAAAAGTAATTTCGCTAGATGTCTTATTTGAATTGGTCTGATTTATAGTATCTCATTTAAATATTAGGTACCGGTTTGGTTTAATTGTAATGCAATAATTTGTTTTAACGTATCCATTTAAAAGAACCGAAGTGAGTGGAGTAGATTCCTTTATACAAATGCATATTGCATATTCAGTAATATCTTGAGTGGGAAATAGTAGTCCTTTGCTTGCTAAAACAGGATGAATTATAATTTAACTTAATTAGATGAATTTAAATTAATTGGATGTGTCTATCTAGCGGTCTTTCTATCGAGTCCCACTACCGGCCCTGCCCATCAACATTTATACAAAATCTAAACTATAATATAATACGAGGAAGCTATGTGGCGACACAAATGGGCAACCGGTTTTTAATTAAGTTCTCTTTTAGCCAAATCTTGAGAGCACTACATATTTTCGACAATGATCGATTCCGTTTTTTAAAGATCTCTTATTTAAAATGTTAACCCGACAGTATTTTTTCGTACTAAATTATTTTAAAAACTACGACCGATTTCGAACTAGTCCGATTTCGATCAAATTTAAATGATGTATTAAAGCTAACCCACAGAAATTTCCATTGTTAATTTCAACCTTTTACGCACATTGCTTCCTTTCGCGCATGCGTACTACTAATTATGTAGTAATACCTGCATTTCGAAATCAATTTCATTATTCTTTAATTTATGCTTATATAAGCCCTTATGCCCGTGGAAACGGGCTTAATTTTATATTTTTTAAAAAAGTAAAATTATTTTAGATATTTATTTAGGTAAGTAAGCATATCCATTTGAAGACCAACAAATCAAAACAAACATTTAATTTTATTGGAATAAATGTAGTTTCCTTAGCTTAATGATTTTGGTTTGAAAATGTAAAAGTTTCTTTTATCCTGTAAAAGCCATAAATAAAATAAACATAGAATTATTATTTATATATGTACTTGATATAATTCCTTTTAAATAAAAAAAAATTTGCCTAATATAATATGACTATAAGATAAATTCATTTATCATTTATAGTAAATATATGATTATTATAGTAGATAAATGGAATTAATGTACTGAATTTCAGAGTTGGATAGTTCAATACCTTTAAATGATTCAAAATATTTTAAATAAATAATTGATTAATATGCTTTTAAACGACGTTTTTTCATTAATATTATTAGACATTGCCAATAGAAAAAAATAAAACCATTTTCAGTGAAAAAGGTTTTAAAAAAAGTGAAAATTCGACACCTGTCTGTCTAACATCCAATTTGAATATTTTGAACTAATTTTTCCAACTAATAAATAAGACAGAATAAGGTCGTAGTTAAATAACTTGATTCAAAATAAAAGCAAGGTAATATAATTAATTAAAATGAATGAAAATAACTATTAGCAATAATAAAATAAACTTAAAAAATTGTACAAGCATATTCAAATGGAATACAATACAACAAAAGAATTGAATATTAAATATAAAAATAAAATCAATAACATTTTTTAATAGCATTTGAGACAATATAATAATAAAAACGTAAATATTATAAAACATTCGAATCCAATCCGAACTATATTTGACTTAATTGCACATAAAGTTATATCCAATTTCGGATTTTCTGCAAACGATGAATAATATAATATTCAAGCGTTTTTATATTACAACTTTGTGTCTGGGAGGGTAATAAGATTTTTATGATTTGACATTGAATGCGTATAAAAAATACGAATTTTATATCTTTATTGCAAATACATATTTTTTCATTTTGAGATTTTTTAAGAAAAAATGATTGATAACACAAGAAAGCAAGGAGGGAGAAATAAAAAAAAATAAAACAAGGAACATTAAACATTTTTGAGATTTATAAAAAAAAAAAAAGAAAGCATAAATAAAATAAGGAAAAAAGGAGAAACATTTTTCTTAACTGTTATTTGATATTATTAAAGAATAACATCCGTTCAATAATAAGCCCTGAATAAGGAAAACATAAAATAATTTGATGTATATTTTGCCATTATTTTTCATCGAATAATTTTATATCATGCTGTTTAAAATATGAACAAATACGACTTAAAAAGTAGAATATATTAGTCCTTCACAGAGTAGATTTCTATACTTATACCATTGAAAAGTCTGCGCCAATTATTGGAGCCACAACTGGTACTTTAAATAACCATATTAGGGAAAGAAAAAATAAACCCTCTTCTCCTGGGAGGGGGAAAAAAATAAAATTATAAAAGCTGTTTGTAGTGGATAAATCAAACAGATTAGGATATTGCACAGTAAGATACAAATCCTGTATTAATGTTAAACAAAATAAGACAAACTTTATAATATACAAGCATTCGCCCCGCGCTTCGCGCGGGGTTCATGCTTGCAATCAGTGGATGTATTATTACTACTTTATAAATATTACTACCATATTAGTTCATTCAGTAGGCTATTTCATTAAATATAATACTACAAAGTACTAATGAGATCCACACAAACAAAAGATAATTTTTGACTCCGGGATTCATCGAGTAAGCTAATTTCAGGAGGAACTGTCTGTACGCATAATTTCCACACCTCTATTTCCAACTTCAAGTTTAAAAGTTATTCTTGGAATTATTATTGTTTCCTCTGAAGATGGTTTTTTAACTTAAATCAAATATTTAGATATCTTAACTATTATTAGTTCCGTTCTATCAACTAATAAATTGATTAGTGAAATTAAAATATTTTATTTGCTTGACAACTGCACCCTCTCTCAAAGTTATCCTATGATCTGGTACACCGACTGGCTTACAGAATTTAATATTGACACATCTATATAAGACCCCCCAGGGTCAATTTCGCCAAGTCACTTCCAACACGGATCAAACTCAAATATAAATCTCTAATTAATTAATTACAGATTAATGTTTACACCTAAAGGTAATGAAAATAATTTTCCTACCAAGACCATATCGAGTGAAACATCAAATTAGGGCTCTCAAATAGTACAATACAATTATATCATTTAAATAAATGTTAGATGATACTGCAGAAGGTTACAATCTAAAATAACCCTCCAATATATTTTTTTTTTTTCGTATATAAAAAATATTTAAATTTTTACAAAAATTCTTCCACATTTTTTTTCCTTATGTCAAATAAAAGGTAAATACCGATTTTTATTGAAATCGGTTTTTTTGGGGGAAAACTGAATTTCAAAAGTTATCAAATTTAGGCTGAAAAATATGTCGGGAGATTTCGGTCGACAACACCCAACATGATTTATATTGTTTTGAATGAGGTAGTTTTTCTGAGCAATAAGCCAATAACAACTCGAGATACGGGCGTTTGAAAACGGGTGATATTTCCTTTTTTGCCCGTTTTCTTTGGTTTTCTCCGAAACTTAAGGTGAAACTAAAGGTACAAAGTATTTTTTTCTAATTATAAGTTTGACCACTGTGCGAAATTTCAAATCAATCGGAAAAGTTAATTTTTTGACTTTTCGTCCCACGGATTTTGGCTATGACAATATGAGTTTTCCAAGACAAACAATTTGATACCCCGCTCGAAATGTTCTGATCAATATACACCCGTTCAGGCCGGTTCAAAGTTTTCGTTTTTTTGAACTTTTACGCGACGCGGATTCATTGACCAAAAAAAAAAAAAAGGGACATTTTCATTAAGGGGACACTGGGGAAAAACTGTGAACAAACTGTGAACAAAACTGTGAAATGTTGTAGCCTTGGTTTCATCGAAAAATATTGAATAGAACCAAAGTTATTTAAAATAATAAAAAAATAATAATAATCTAAGGAATTAGGTTGACTAAATATATTTAGTTAAATAATCCACTGATTCGGTAATTTTTAACATAAAAAAACTTTATTATTATGATATCTAAAACTTACAATCTAATGTTTAACATTATCCTAATTAAACTAAACATTAACTTAAATAAACTGAAATATTTATTTAATATAGCTTTAAAGAAACTAATCAAAAACATTCCTATAATAATAATAATAAACATAATAATGAATAAATAGTTAGCATAAAAATAAAATTGTACCTTAAATGTCGATACTATAAGAAAAGATGAGGGGATATTTTGCCCGGGAGAGGGAATATTGGTTTAAATCTAGGTTTCAAGGTGTGTTTATGTGGAAACTAATTTATTTATTTATTATCATTAACCTATAGAAAAAACTTTATTGTTCAATATTTTCTTTATACTTGTTTCTAACTATGCAATATAACTCTATAATAATAATAAATATATTTATAATATATATTATTATATTTATAATATATAAGCTTATAAAAATAATTACGTAATAAATAAATCAATGTAATAAAATAAATATGTATTTAATTAATGTAAAACATTCATTTAAATAAATTAAAACATTAATTTAAATAAACTAAAACATTTACTTAGTATAGAATTAAACAACCTATTAAAAACAATTCTAATAACAATAATATGGTAATAAAAACAATAAAATAAATAGTTAACATAAGAATAAAATTGTACCTTAATAAATGCCGGTAGTATAAGAAAAGATGGCGAGGTGTGCCCCACGGAAGTAGACGTTACACTAAAGGCAAAGAGAGTAGAAGGTGAAAGAGTGGGGGCGGGCGTTTGTTTACATCTTGGATCCAAAGTGTGTTTACGTGGAAACTAATGTATTTATTATCTTTTACCTTTCGAACAACAAACTTTATTATTCAATATTTGTTTATATATTTTTGTATACTTGTTTTTAACTATATAATACAATAAATATGAGCTTAAAAAAAAGATTATTTGTTAAAAACGTAAACATGACGTTATTTACGTAATTATAAACTCGATTTTGCTTTCTAAATACTCATTTTTCTCGGCAAAAAATACAAATAAATGAAATAATAAATACTCGTTTTAAAGAACATTAGTGTGGGGTTTAAATACCCCAATCGAAAATAAAATCGGCCAATAATGGCGGACGTCATGAGAGCTCAAAGTCAAAATTTGACCAAGAATGACCAAATTTACTCGATTTAAGGTAGAACCGATGGTCGTACGACAAAAAGTCATAGAACCAAAATTGTAGATCTTTTAAAATCAGTTACCGTTGGTGCTATCCGCTTTTCGATACGACTTATCGTTTAGCCGCTATAGCCCTTCGAAGAAACCCTTCAATTCGCGTCCCCCGTTTTTATTTTTTTAAGGGGGGTAAAAATAATTTTTTTCGACTTTTCAGATTTTTCTAGTCGGTTTGGGCCGATTTGGGACCAAACGCAAAAAACCGCGAGTCTCTAGGTGGTCTGGAAGTGCCTAAACATTTTGATAACCCGATCAGCTGATTAGCCACTTTATATATATAAAATTTCTACTTTGATCCTCTGTTAAAGGCAGAGCATCAATTTTAGCAATTATTTTTATAAAGAACTGTTTCATCATCAGTTAACTAATGCTGAATCAGTTTCATCTTCATCTTACTACTGTTGAATCAGTTTTTACTAATATTTAATTTCCATCTTCAGATTACTAATGTTGAATCAGTTCCATCTTCAGATTACTAATGTTGAATCAGTTCCATCTTCAGTTTACTAATGTTGAATCAGTTTAATCACCAGTTTACTAATGTTTAATCAATTTTGTAATTAAATAACAAATGATGAATTGGTTCATCATCAGTTTACTGATGTTAACCGATCACTACTAAATATTAATTGTTTTGGATTATTAGATTTACTAAATGAGCGAACTGAGTTAATAACAAACGATAAACGATAAAAAGTTAAGATATCACAATCACAGCTTTGCTAAAAGTACGTCGAACTTAGCTTTCATACTTCATAAAGTAGTAGGTATAATCTATCTTATAAGAAACCGAAAATTGGTAGTCCCGAAATTTCATTAGGTTTTGTTGCATTAATTAATGGAGAGAGGGGATAAACGCAGAACGAGTGTTCTAGAATAGGTTCTAAGAAAATTAAACCGGCGAAAAACACCGCTAAATTAATTCAAAGAAAGGTCTTACGCTCATATCTTTTTACCCGTCCCACGAATACATTAATTTGTTAACGTTTTGTTAGGGACATTGTTTCATGGAAAAATTGATGTTTGAATCAAAGAATCTAGTCACTAGATAATATAAATATAAAACAAGGATATCTCTGTTTTTGTATTTCTTCAACTCGCTCTTATAACCTTCATTTGTTAATGAGGTACACATTATTTTAATTCATTTTTAATCCAGTTTCCGACTACCTACAAAGCCGAACCTTTCACAGAACTCGTATTTCCTATAAGATGTTTTAACTCAATTCTTCCTGCATACCGCGGCGAAAACATTTCACGGATCTGATTTAAGAACCATTGATACTAGGCGAAACCTACAGATTTACTTACAAGTTTGTTTACATCGAAGAAACTATCAAATTAGTTCATTTTTCTTTAACTACCTTATTCTAGCACCACCAATCAAAGATTGAGCCATTTTTACTTTTCCTCACTACTTATAGTAGGAAAAGTATTGTTTTCACCAAATTTTTTTTTCTCGAGATTTTAACGGAATTATCCGTTTTAGGTGTTTTTAAGACCTCCTGAGTGGTTTTCAGCATGACGTATGTATGTGTGTATGTGTGTTATCATCGTAGCGCCCAAGGTATTTAACCTAGAGAGTTGAAACTTGGCAGAAAAATCAGTCCTAACCTGTAGTTGTGCCGCCCGGAAAATCACCTATTTCCGCCATCTTGAACCCAGTTTGCCGAGTCAGCAAAAATTTTAAAAAAAATCGTAATAAATCGAAAATGGTCCTGATCGAGTTGACATTTTGCTCGAATGTACCTCTATGTATGACAAACAAGCCCACTAAATTTCATTTTGATTTTGGCCGCCATTTTGAAGTTATAAATTTTTAAACTTTGACGGTTAATAGTACTGAAAGTATAAAGTTTTTGACATACAGCATATCGTTGGAACCGGAAAAAATTAAGGAACAAATATAAAAAAAACCGATGAAATTCCATTAATTAGTTTAAAAGTTATAAGCGAATATAATTATTTATTAGTGCGATAATTTTAATGACGTCAAAGCTTGTTTACATCTGTCAAAATACCTCCAAACTTCAAATAATTAAATAAAATATAGGTATTAAAAATAAGGTTTTTTTTAAGAATATATATATTTTTTTTTATAATAAATCAGTTAGTTCAGAACGGTCACCCATCCAAGTACTGACCACGTCCAATACTGCTTCCTCCTGCTGCTTCGCAGCAGGAGAGGCCACTTTAGTGATCTCTGAAGAGAGGAAAAGTTCCGAGGTACCCCGTACCCGATTTTTTTTATTCGTTTAGGTCTGCGCCTTAAACTCTTTTATTACAAGATAGGTTAGTAGGCCTTCTAATTTTTTCATGTGAACTCGATGTAACAACGTGAACCCCACGATCCTCAACACCTCAGATACATGCTTCTAGCAGTGGAGGCGAATAATCAGTCTTCCAAGTCCTGTGTGACGATTTGACAGGAAAACCAGGCGTATTACGACGAATCAAGTTACGAAAAGAAATGGTATAATATTACTAAAGTTGCCTATAAATAAAGTGTTATTGTCAAACTGTCAGATACACGGAAATATCATTTTATCAATATTAAATTACTTAACTCACGTGAAATTAAATAATAATGCATATGATACTAAATTATTCGGGAACATAAAAAATATTCGAAGTAATCTTATACGTGGTACGCATTAAAACTCAATGCCCCTACGGGTTGAAGGTGGAAAAAAGTAAAGTAGGTACAATTTGGCCAACATTTAATTGGTTACCCAATACCCACACTATATTTGGTTACCATTTATCTATAAGGAATTCTTTTTTCTTAATAACTATATTTAGAAAAAGGAAGGATATTAAATACAAAAAAAAAACAGGGAGAAAGGAACATCACACTTCTACATGTAGAGATGAGATTACTACTTAGTATAATGAACTATTAAGACAAGTAAATATTTTCACATTAAAGTAATTTTTGGGTGAGTAACCAAGTAAATGAGTTCCTCTCATGTGACGTTAACTCTTCACTCGAAACAAGCTCTAAGAAAGATATAAAGATTACTTTTACTTTGTGTCTTAAAACTAGTAGGCGATTGGAAACTCACTAAGAAGAGAGGGAGACGAACTTGTCAGAAGTAATTTGTAAAATAATTCATCAACAGGCAAGACTTTCCTTCTTCAATTCCATTATTAAGAGTGGAAGGGGCTGAAGAAGATGAGAAAATACTGGTTTGCGGTTAGTCCCTAGGCCCTTAGATAATGATAAATTAACTTGAACAACTTTCCAAAATTCAGGAAACAACTTTACAACAGTAAATTAATATCACTAAAAATATACTTTGTAAAGCGTTGTAAAATAAACATTAAAAATATTACAGTGAGAAAAAAAGTTTTGAACTATAATAAATAATAAAAATTGAAGGCAATATGAAATTATTTTTTACAAGGAAAAGCTCTGAAATGTCGATATGTGGATTCAATGCCCAAACATATAATGTCCATGATCCAATGTTTTTCCATGAAATAGAGAAATGAGTTTTTTTTAAATTAATTTTTAATAAGTATTTTGCTTCCGAGCTTACCGAAGGTAACGGAAGCTATGTGATCGTTCTGAAGAACTAAACATTTTTAGGTCTCCGATTTCAAAAATTCCAAGACAGAAATCCGTTTCAGACATCAGGGATCATT
Source organism: Gerris lacustris (assembly GCA_951217055.1). Taxonomy (NCBI): domain Eukaryota; kingdom Metazoa; phylum Arthropoda; class Insecta; order Hemiptera; family Gerridae; genus Gerris; species Gerris lacustris. The sequence continues at coordinate 52,806,117 of OX578282.1, forward strand.
TTTGGTTCCATGTCTGTCTGTCAGTCTGTCGTTCAATTTTTGCGAACCAACGTATCTTAAAAACTACACGTCCAATTTTAATGAAATTTGGGTGGTAGGTCATGAGTAGCCCATTGTTGGTCCCATATAAGTTTTAACCTTCTGCGCTCATTTGTTTCTCTTCCACATGCGCACAAACATACATTAATTTACACCTATAGCTTCAAAAATACTTATCTGATTTGTATGAAACTTTTATAGTTTATCGTAAGTAGCCCGCAGATAGCCCATGATTACTTTGAACCGTCTGCGCTCTTTAACTTTTGCTTAATTGATACTTTAATTCAAGTATAAAATCCAAACAATTTTGACAGATTAAAAACACGGAGATAACAATTAAACAATAATGGATTGTAAATGCATAAAATATAAAATTATAATGAGCGTGATAGGATGCGAGGAAGCTATGTGCCATACCAATTGGCAGTCTATTTAAATTAAGGTCACTTAAAACATTTGTGAAATGGGGTATCTATATATTATAATTGATATGGTGGTTTAAATTATTAATTGGTTATAAATCATAATTATAGATATATGGTGTAAAAGTATAGCAAATGTTTGTAACATCAATGGTATCCTAAAGTGATTTAGAAGAGAGTTCACGAATCAACCATGTTTTGTAAAATTAGGGAACAAATGACACGAATATCTCTGAACTTAAACAATAATATGTAATGTTAATTCGACTCACTTTTCAGATTGCACTCCTTTACAGGAAACAGCAGCGATATCGAATTTGTAACTTTTCCTTTTTTCACAGTTTAGTGTCCTCCTCGCCCTCAGTTCGGCTTCACCACCCTTCTTCAATATCACCTGAAAACAAAAAAATAATATATTATAATACACTTTTAAAGACAGAAATTGAAAAAAAATATAAACACATATTAAACCATTTAATTTTACAAGACAAGAAGTTTTTATCTGGTAAGATAAATGGGCAGAAAGAGGAAGAATATTAGGACAAACTTTTGAGACAGTTCAATGGCTAATTAAGAATCTTAATGGGTCATTAAGATGCTTAAGTTTCTAAACCTGTTCTAGTCGGAAAGTTAATGCACTTGAAGACAAGGTCATGTTAAGAAATTTTACTCGTGTATATACTTAACGTCAACCCTTGTGCTTTGGTTGATACCATTAAACTACCCGAAGCAAAGTGGATGTGATCAATTTGGCAAATTTAAGCAAAAAAGAAACTTAAGGAAGGAAGAGAGATGTGGTATGATAAAATGAAGCTATTATAAACTATATGACATTGTAGTTTTTAATGATATCCTTATAAATTTATATCATAGCACATTAAACAGAAACTTTAGCCAATCCATCAATACGATTTAGAATACAGATTATATATATGTAGTAAAATGCTAATGAGCTACGTTCGTTGGGTCATCAAAATTAAACAGCTTTAGATGTGATTGGAAATTCGTCGGTTAACCAACCAGGTGCAACAATATGGTATCGATTTAATCCTGAGAGAATATGCGAGGTTTGAAATCAATGACCTTAGTAAGTGTTAAGTTCTAAATATTTGCATTTCGTCCAAATAACAGACTGTCCAAACACTAAACTAGTTGTATTTCGATTCGAATACCAACTTAATAATGAACAATTAAAAAGTATTTATATCTGATAAAAACCGTGATTTAGAATTCAAGCCAGATAAAACTAAGTTTAGTTCAAGTATTAGATTCACTTTTACAATACAATACTCAACATAAATGAGGTGTCAGTAGAAGAAGCGAAACGCAGTACTTTCATAATTTGAAACGCGAATTTCGCTGATAAAAAATTGATTGCTATGATGTCTCCAGAAGCGTAGCTACTAGGTAAAACCGCAGTGCAGTCAAAAACCTCATTATTCATCAGGAAGTAAAGAAAATATAATAAGTGATTTATAACAAGAAATACGACATTCTTCAAGCAATCAAATTTCAAACCGTTTCCCACAAAACCGATGTTCGTAATTTAATATTTACATTTCAAATAATAAAAGTACGAAAGAAAACGCAAATACCATGTATCATTTTCATAAATAATACAAAAGCCAATGCATGCCAAACAAGTAGTATATTGATTAGACAGTGCCAGTGCCGAACTAATTTAATATGTATATCATTGAAAATTTATTGACATTTATAAAAATTTACTTTATTCATTTTTATTTTGGCTTTTTCCCAATTAGGAACGAGATAAATCGATGTATTACTGACAAGGAAGAAATATAAAACGAAGTGATACCCCTAAAAAAAAAAAATCCTATAAACAGGATATGGTTTCATTTGGTGCATAGTAGACATCTAGTTCCAAAAACAGACAAACGTATTTAGTACTTTTAAGTTTTTAAAAAAGGTATCTACTGCACTTTTCATCAGGTACAAACAGTTGAAGAATATACATTTTTTTTTTAAATAATTGAGATGTTTAGTTGATAATAAAAATTCAATTTCATGATAAGAAATCCGATCGTGTATTGTATGTGTAAACAATTTAAAGGAAATGAGAAAATCGCGAGTTGATCTCTTAAGTTGCGTATAGGCGGGTGGGTAGTAAAAGCTGAAGAGACGATGTTTGTACGAATAAATTTAGTCAAGTGTTATTTCCCCAAGCAATTGACATCGAAAGGCTTGCTGAGTTATATTTTCAACTCTGGCTCAGACACTAAAATCGTTTTATTACAACTTACCTTTCTCTAACTGTAAATTTCCTCTGTTTATCATAAAAAATGTTATGTTCAGTCAAAGCATTTCTGTATTTCTTAACTTGGTATGGGTATATATTTTTCGATTTCCGTTTGAATAAGGTAAATTTCAGTGTTTACCTCAGGTTTCACTCTTAATCTAAATTAAGAGTTAAACTAAGTGGTTTTCTAACCAACCAATAACAAAGTAATTTATTAGCCTCTAATATGCAGAGAAGATCTAAGATTGTAGACATGTCAGATACTAAGATACTAGAACCTTATCCATTACTACAACTAAGTCCAATGCTAGACATGAAGATATTAGGGATATCGACCAGTTAAACTGGTAAATGCTGATAGCAACATCACCCAAAAGTTTATATCTATATTCAACACTAATTATCACACACATCCCAAGTGAAGATGAGAGAACAATTAGTGCATATTGACAATCCTCCAGAAGCACCCCCCAACTCTTCCTACCTCACTTCCAACTCTAACGAGACTTAACAAGACATTAGGCATTATGTAGCAAGCAAACTTGATAATAATCCAAACTCCGGAACGCTTTAATGAGAACTTTAACCAAATGTGAACCACTCAATTACACTCCCTGTCTTAAAAGGTGACTCGTTCAACATCGTAATTGTAAATGAAAATAAGTGTAGTTAAAACACACTCTTGAATCTTACTTAAAGTTAACACTGGCTATATAACATAATTAAATCAAATATTCAACATCAGGAAAAGATCTAATATAAACTCATTCTATAAACCGTCACTGACAATTAAGCCATTATCAATTCAATCATTCAAATCGAGGAATACAAGCTTTCTAATGTTACAAAAATGTGCAGCAAGTCCCTTATGCATATTCTTTATTTTCTGATATTAGAAGTCATACCAAAAGAAACGTTTTGTATACTTACTACAACAGAATATCCAATAAAGAAAAATAATAAACGAGTGGTAATTTCGTAGGTAAAACAGCACCCTATATTCTTATGGTGTTTTGAATATTGATAAGCTTAATCTATAAGTGGACTTATAAAAATAACACAACGTTATAACGAAACAGCAAAGTAGAAAATACGCGTACCGTCCACATGACCGATAATCAAGTGAATTATTTTCAATTTAACATCAAAACCCAGAATGATTCACACAAAGTGTGTTGTGGGTTTGGAAGAATAATTATCTTACATTTACATGTATTTTCATTCAATATAAGTAAAAATACTTAATTGTCCCATCGAAAGTTACAGTAAAAACGTAATATAAGGATGAAGCAAAAGCGAATTACTAGACATCAAATTTTACTGAAAACTCACCGCAGTGATAATAAATAACATCGTTATCAAATAATAACATATTATAACGTATATATAACGTTGTTATCACCGAGATTATAACTAGTATCATCAATGACACAAACTGTTTATACGTTGTTCCAAAATTCGTTCCCCAAGTACTTTTTATGATAGTGTAAGGCCCAGTTCACACGAGCGGTTCTTCGGCCGCTTAACCGCGGCGGGGAAACAACCGCATTTATGTAACACATGGATTCTAAAGTAAGCTTATGCACGAGTATAAGAATAGCCACGGCGGTTTTAAAAAGGCGACATGTTCTATTTTCAAGGCAACACGAAACTGCCTGCATAAAACAGAATAAAATACTTTTAAATACATAAATAGGAGCGTTCACGTTCACACAAGTGGTTTTTCAGCCAACTCTGTTCCTTACATTTAAGTCAGAGGAGCAGCCTCTTTTTCTCGTCTTTCGCGGTAATTTGTTCTTTAATATGTTCTTTACATAGCTTTAAAATATAATTTCATTTGTGAAAAGGCATTCGTCTTCTCACTACCACTGATACCGACACCAGTTACACTTACCTATTTCACGACCAACCTGAAATTTCAACCTGTTATAGTAATAACATTCAATAACTAGGCATCGCGTGGCTCTATCATTGAAGCGAGCGTATTGTAATAAATATGTATTGAATATTGAAAAAATAGATTATCGTGAATCATGATGAGTTGATAGATAATGGGTCTGGTAGTAGAGCAGCGGCTAGTAGTAAGGGAACCACCCCGCATTCTTACTATTCCTCTAACCACACATCTCTTTTTCAATTATTATAAAATGTATCTCTTTGCTACAAACAAACTACTCCATGTATCAAATTGAAATTATGCATGCCTTTTTCAATTGTGTATTAGATGGTGTCTATGAAGTTTCATTAAAATCGTTAAATTAGAACGTAAGATATCGGTAAAAAGGTTGTTTTTTCTATTTTAAACTTTTAGGTCCGCTTTAATAAATTTAGCGATCTTTATTAATTCACAGCGATGTCGCTGTTGGTTTTACTAAAAAAATGTTATTTGAAAAAAATGTTCGTCTCATCGAATAGACGATGATAGAATCTTTTCCCGTCCTGAAATTCCAATTTAATTTTTGAACCTCTCGTTTACGCAAGCGTTGCGCGCGAACTCTTGGACGGATCACGCTGTCCAACGAACTTAGCCTGAGTATTAGTAAGAGGATCATGTATACCAAATTTCAACTAAATCGGTCAACTTTTGCTCAAGTTATCGTCTCACGCGTGAACGTTACTGACAGACAGACAGACAGACAGACAGATAGACAGACAGACAGACAGACACGGAGCATATTTCGTTGAATGTAGGAAGCTCGCTACGCTCGCTTCAATAAACAAGACAGACAATACTCTTTTAATTCCACCCCAGTATTCGAACCAAGCTATAACAAAAAATCATCACTGTATAATATGCAACACATCGTTTCTTATTTGTTGTTAAAAAGTAATCAATTATTATTAGTTCAATTTTTTTTTTTTTTTAATAAATATAAATTTATAAATATAATATAAAAACGTCGGCTTCACGGGAGAATTAAAATTGACTCCATCTCCTTATAGATAGAAGTAAAGCTAAAACTATTTAAGAAAAACCTCAAGTTGAAACTAATAAGAAAGAAAATGTCGAACAAAAAGAAAGTAAAGTACAAATAATATTATACCCAAACTTCACTATATTTTTTTTTCTTTTTTCTACGCCATGATTCGCATACTTTAAGAGGCGGTTTTAACTTTGACCCAAGCACAAGCACGTAGCTAGAGAGGGGAACTAAGACGGGAGGCGAGCGACTTGGAAATATTTCACTTGACCTAAATATTTCGAAAACTTTCGACCGTCTCGATAACCCTAACCAAAAACTAAGATTTATGTTCAGATTTAACATTAGATAGAAAATGTATAGATGTTCATGAATAAGATATGACAGTATTGTATGCTCAACAACGGTTATGAATGACCATAATTACGTTTTATATTAAGTGTAGTGTAATACGGTAATTGTTTTTATTAAAAACATATTTTTATCTGAATTATATTTTGGAACGAAGTTCCTTATGGCACGTTACACCGTGTGGAGCCCGGGAGTGAATCCGAAAAAAACGACCGTCACCGAAATCGACCGATGACGATAACTTGAGTAAAAGTTTACCGATTTAGTTAAAATTTGGTACACATGTTCATTTTACCAATACCCAGGATGAGTTCGTTGGACAACGTTATCCGCTGAAGCTTTCTCGAGCAATGCTCGCGTAAACGTAAACTTCAAATGTAAAATTGAAATTTTAGGACGGGAAAAAATGCCAACTTCATCTATTCAATGAGACAAACAACTTTTACATAATTACTTAATTGTTTTTAGTAATACTTACACCGACACCGTTATGAAGTGATAAAGATCGCTGAATTTATTAAAGCAGACCTAAATTTTTAAAATAGAAAAAACTACATTTTTTCCGATATCTTTCGCTCTAACGTAACGATTTTAATAAAACTTCATACACATCGTCTAAAGTACAATTGAAACAGGCAAGTAAAATTTCAACCTGTTACAAGCAGAAGTTTTTGTGTAGGGAAGTGATATGTATTTTAAATTAGTAGGCCGGGTAGGTAGAGAACAGTCCTATTTACTACCTACTACAACCATACTCTTTAACTATAAACTCATCATGATTAACTTTTTTTTCAATATTCAATACATATTTATTGCAAGACCGCTTGCTACAATTATAAAAATAATGCTTTTCTTTTAATTTTGCTTTTCTTATTTCTTATTCTCACTTCTTATTTATTACTTTTCTAACTCCACCATGTATAAGTAGTTAGAGGTCGACCAAGAAGTCATGAACACGGGAGAAACGGAAAGCTTAACTTAGTTTAAAATCGGAACTTCCGAGTAGTGCCGAAGTCAGTACAGTCGGGTGCTAAGACAATAACCATTCCTAGTTTGTATGACATGCCCAGTTATGTCAAATCTCACGAATAACAACAGGAAGGTTTCCAATCTCTTAGGTTTCCTGTTTTGTTTGTTTTTATACAGCACGAACTATAGTCACAACTGTTCTAAATCCAAATCAAACTCAGAAATAAAGAGGAGGAAAAAAATAGATTAAGGAAAAAGAATATCGATTTAGATTTAAAGAATATTATCATGAATAATAAATAAATAATAATATAAAGATATTATCGTATATTATTAGTGATTTCTTATCAGGTACAGTGTTGCCTGTTGCAAAAAATATAGAAGTTATCAAAAATAAAATGATTAATAACAGAAGAACAACATTGTGTTTTTTGACCGTGGTCTATTATATCAAAAACTGACTGTACATGGCGACACTAGCGCACTCCTCTCATTTCCATGACTTCTTGGTCGACCTCTAGCAACGTATTAGCAGTGTGATTTTATAATTTATATTTAATGAAAATCGTAAGGAACAGCGGGACACCACACGTATTTATTTTTTTATTTGAAGTATGTAGTTTATTTATTTTGAAGTTTTCTAATCAACTTGTGCGTTTATAAATTGAATCGATAAAGAAGGTATCTACACATAATATCGTCAAATAATGAAATAATTTACTCTGCAAAGTTGCCTTTAGTCTATTGTAGACAAACCGAGATTGAACACCAACAGGGGTAAAAAAAAACTATTTCAAAGCTTAACTCTGAATAATTACAGAGTGAGGCAGAGATTTAATTAAAATAGCTAAGGATGGCTTGATGGTACAAAGCCCCCGACTCACTTTTTCCCCTTATTTTTCTCTTGACGCCTTTCATCCTCAAGCTCTCTTTATTTTTAGCTTTAGTGACGTAATATAAAAGCATCAAGGGTTGCGGTGCTAGCAAGAAGGAAGTTAGTAGGGAGGTAAGGTAATTTCCTATGCTGCCAATTTGTCTTCTCTCTCACTCCTCTTCCAAGAAAGGGATGACGGAATAGGGTGAAAGGAGAAGGTCTCTAAGATTTATGTTCCTAAAGAAAAAGGTCCACTAGTGTGCTATTCATGCTCCTGTCTCTATAATACCTAAGTGTGTTCGTAGTTCTATGTTTATGTATTGTTTTTTCTCTCTCTCTCTCTATCTTCACTTCTATGTTGCCACGTTGTTATAGAACTTTTCTTTCTTGAACACCAAAACGCTCCGGCTTGCTTTTCCAAATGCCGTTTACCCCGTGTTTTTTTTTCTTTCACGGCTAACCCTCGCCGTCACTCTATACTAACCTTTTTCTATAAAAGAAAAGGAAAAAAGTATTTTTCCTTATTTACTTTTTCGCATACCTTTTTCTCTCTCGGTATCACCGCATACCCAATCTTGTGAGATACATAAATATAAAAAAAAAAGAAACCTTCTTCTCTAGCTAATATTGATTTAAAACAGTGTAAGCTAAAAGTTTTTTTTTTTTTACTCTCTCTAGAATAAATACAAAAAAAGTGCTATAATTTTGTTATCGAAAAGGTTCTCATACACTTTCAACTTTTTATTTTATCTACATTATTAGATTGTTATACATTACATTGACAGCAATAACTAATGAAAAAGAAATAAAGAAGGCACTAATAAAAATATAACATGAAGGAAAACAACCATCCGCCGGAATGAGCGAGTTTCAAGGGGAAAGTTATCAATTTCTCTAGCATCCAAAACAGATCAAATGGTTTATAAGAATTTTTAAATCAGTGTGAGAATGTTTACACTATAATTATTCGATTTTTAAGTATAAAGATTGATGAATAAATGTCATTGTTGATGTCGCGAATAAATGTCTTATCCTAATTTTTCAACATCCTAAACAGTTTAGCAGTACTGATATCGGGTTATTTATTTTTATTACACCTTTCAATCCCTTAACACACTTCATTCTATTATAGTTGCTTTTACTCCAGATTAATCGACGTTATTAAGCTGGAAAAAAAAAAAATGTTCGTCTCACCGAGTAGGTGATGATAGAATTTTTTCCCGTCTTGAAATTCCAATTTTAAATTTGAAGCTCACGTTTACGCGAGCATTGCGCGCGAACTCTTGAACGGATCACGCTGTCCAACGAACTTAGCCTGAGTATTAGTAAGAAGATCATGTATACCAAATTAAATCGGTCAACTTTTACTCAAGTTATCGTCACACGCGTAATCGTTAGTGACAGACAGACAGACAGACAGACAGACAGACAGACAAGATGCATAGTTTGTTGAATGTAAGAAGCTCGCTTCAATTATTTGCATATGACTAAAGAAACTTACTTAACGTTGTTTTTACTAGCTTTTCCTTTGATAAGAAAGCAAGATAAAAGTATGAGAAGTGTGATTACGCACGATAGAATATCGGCAACTGGCAACTATCCGCTACTTAGCCACAGGACGACAGGTAGAAAGACCAGCAGTTTATACCACGTTAAGCCTTAAGGCTCTACCGCCCTTTGAGGTTAGGAAAAGCAGTAAAATTAAAAGTATACTGGTTCTAAGCAAGATATCAAAAATCTAATCACAGGCTTCATTCCTAATTTTAATTCTGCACAATTTGAGCCCTATTTCAACTTCCTATGATAAATAGTACAGGCGCCATTTTAATACAACGAGTTTTATCGTTGTATTGAAATGGCGCCTGTACTATTTGTCATAGGAAGTCGAAATAGGGCTCAAATTGTGCAGAATTAAAATTAGGAATGAAGCCTGTGATCAGATTTTTTATATCTTGCTTAGAACCAATAAAATGTTCAATTTAATGATTTTTCTAACCTCAAAGAGCGGTAGAGCCTTAAGAAAAATTATATAAAAAAACTGGAAGGCGACGTTAAAAGCGCTGAAAAAGGATTTTTGTAAGGAAATTCTGGTTGGTGTGAACTATAATTAACCCCTAACTTCTAAATTATGTCAGTGCGACATTTAACACAGTTAGAAAGAATCAGTCCATCAGTTCAAGTTCAAGAACTAGCTTGGACTCACAGTTTGGTGTGCCAGTTCTGTGTGAACACATTAAAAATGACACTTAATGTTGGGCTTTATAATAAGTCATACACAACTGTTAATAATTAATCTTATGGTGAACAACTGCGGTGAAAATGTTTCCTGTAATGTGTTCGAAAACATATAGGGTCGGGATTCACAAAATCTTCTCTTCCAAAATAATTTGGATTCAGTCTCATTTTCTGGTTAGGATAATTCACATTAAAGGAGAATACATTAAGGGTAGTTATTGGTTGGACAATTAACTGATCACTTTTAAAGCTATAAGCTCTTAATTTACTTTTAAAAAAATTAAAAAGTATATTAACATTATGTGGTGAAATTTTCACAATTTTCTCAAAAATACCACAAATTCATCAAAAAGGTAGAATTCAATTAATATGTGAAGGAGCAAAAAAAAGATAAGATAGCTACCATCATTTTGAACTTTACAGAAGAATATTTAAACATTTATTTAATTTAAATTTATTCAACGAAACCGAAAGAACGAATGTGTATGATATGTTAATATAGAATTTCTTGTCACTCGTGACATTTAATTAAGTCTCGTGGAATTTTATAATTGCTTTGATGTTAGTTCATACGTTAAGGTAGAAAAGGTTAAAGAACTAAATTCATACAAATTTGATAAACATTTCTTTTGCCTTTTTCCACCCACTCACTCATAAAAGTGCCACTTTAATTTTTCTTTAAAATTAATCAATGTCTTTTCATTTACTCGAATTTAATTTTGGAATACTTAATACATTGTTCGGTGAGATACATTTCAAGCGTAGAACAACTGAAGGAGAACTGAATTAAGGGATTTTACAACGTATGTTTAAAGCTAAATAGATAATAAGTTTTGAAGATTTTAATATTTAGTTTAAAATATAATAAAAATAATATAATATTAATTTATTAATACCTTTACATGATATAACTCGGGATTTAAAATTTATTGTTGATTCTTTTTTTTAAATCATTTCACCTTTTTAAAGCCATCATCAGAGGTTTTTTTTTAAGGAATAATAGTACATTACGCGTCTAGTGCAGAAAGTAGCATTTTGCATGCGAGTGTGGAGTTTGCACCCAAGCGACAGCGAGGGTAGTAAAAGAACACGAGCAAAGCAAAATGCAGTTTTCGCACGAGTTGCGTACCGTACTTTATCTACGATTGTGGATTTTAATAATAAATACAGAAAAAAAAACTTCCTGCATGTAAGTTCGTATTTCTCTTTTGATTAAGATAACATTAATTTGTTAGTTGTATTTTGTGACGAATTAATTATTTCGGGAGGTGTATAATTCTCCTTATTTTCGTCACAATCTCTTAAATCACTCATTGTTTTTCACTAAAAACTCGATATAAACGCAGTTACTTTAATTAAACAAACAGCAAATTAGTTTTGTTAAATGTAAACAAACTCGCTAATCGTGCGTTAAAGTGGATTCCTCTTTCTTCCACACTAGGGCGGAAATAAAGAAGAATTATGAACATGAACACACATGCGCAATGAATACAGCTACGAAATAAATCACTTTTTACGCACCTAAACAGAGATATAATGTTTATATTTCGTATCAATCGTAGATATACACAATTACTACATTCTCATACATATATGAAGAAAAGAGTCTGTTTTTATTTTTTAATACAAATCTACAGTTTTATTAAAAAATCGGTCAGAGACAACTCAGACAAACTTTCTCATATACGAGTTTATAATTACTCAGTCCAGTGTTTCCATTTATTAGTTTTCAAATGTACATTTAAATATTACTGAACATTTCATCAAAATTAATCATAAAAATAACTTCTCCTGGGCGGGGCTCTCTCTGTCCGCGTTTTAAGCTAATTTCTCAGGAACTAGATTTTTCCCGGGAAAACGGCTTATATCGTTGGATTCGTATTCAAATAGACTACATTTTAGAATTTTTTAATCAAAATCGTCGGAACCGTTTTCGAGAAATAATTTTTTTTTTTTCATGTTTTTTTCAGAGTTTTTGGGGGGTAACGCCCCCAAATTTAGAGCTAAAATTCATTTCTCGATTTAGCCTCGGGGTATGATTTTTCTAAACATGTATGCCAAATTTTGTCAAAATCGGCCCAGTAGTTTAGCCTCCAGGCGTCTGCACCAACGACAGACAGACATTTTTTTAAAACCACTTTTTTGTACTAAGGGAACCTCAAAACGTATAAATCCATCAAAATCTCAAAATCGAATTTTCGCGCCATCACAATACTTTCTCTTTATATGAGAAAGTAAAAAAAGGAAGGTCGTTGACTACAAGAGATTCAAGACATTCCAGGAATGGGGACCTATATCATGCAGTATGCAACCATGTACGTAAGTAATTAATCACCGACTTTTCTCTATAAGGCAACATGGAGTTTTTTGATTAAACAAAGCCTCCACAATGCGCCACATAGTAGGACACACTATACTGTATTAAAATAAATATATTTTTTAAAGACAGTTGTGCACCTATAATGTCAGACGTGTGCTGAGGCCGTAAAGACAGGAAAGAAATTAAGGCCGGCTTTGGTTTTTCATGCGTTAGAAACATTTTGCAATTCTAATCAATGTACAGATAGAACTTAATTTTGATAATAAACTCATAATTTTAACAGCTATAAGTTTTTATTTACTAACAACCACTAATATAATCTTTTTCTTGTGAAGAAAAAGAGTTAACACCATGAAAAAAAGTTAGGCATTGCAGATCCAGGGGGGAAAAAACCAGTATTTATTTCAACACTACTTCTCCCTCGGATTCAACTCGAAAAGGATTTAAAAAAAAGCACTTGCCAAGTGGAAAGAGGAGAAAGGTTTATTGCTTCCTCAAGAGAGTAATAAACCTAAGTTTGAAGACACCTGTTACGCAGCATTAACACGTTTGTTAAAAAAAACAACTTCTTTTTAAAATACTCTGTTGAAGTAAATTTAAAAATACGTTTCAGTCACTCTAACAAAGTAGTAAAACAGATAAGTTATCGCGATATAAAAGTTGCAATCACTTAATAAAACGGCCTGAGCTTCTTTTTATAACAGCATTTAATGATGCTTTTCCCCACTCAATTTTTTTTTGTTGTAATCCTGGTTGTAATTTAGTCAAATAAAGTTATTCTTAAGAAAGGATTTGATTTTTTCTAACTTTTTGGTTCTCTATATTTTTCTATTTAACTGTTCTACGTTAACATCTGCCATTTTAGTATTATTATAATTTTAAAGTTAGGACTTAGCAAATTAAGAATAGTAAGAGTTGGCGTTTATTTCCATAAATGGGGATCTTAAAGGACAAGCTCATAATGAGCAGATATTTCAGTTCCCCGTTCTCTGGCCGTAACATCCTTTACTGGAACAATCAAGGCATTTTGGACACCCCCTCATTATCCTATTAAAGATACTTTGATATATAAAATAACTTTTTTCCGTGGTAGGCTGTGAAATAGTAACTTTAGAGCCTAAAAGACATAGCTAAAATCCATTTTTTCATTACGTGGACTTAAAAAATCTTTTCATTACTCCTAGATGTAAAGAAAAAATCTTTTACGTCCTAGGAACTAAAAGGTTTTTTATGTACGGCGGGTAGTTGTCAAAACTTCCGTTAGTACCGCTGCAGTCTTTGTAGAAATGCTTCTAGTACGATTAAAATCCGCTAGATGTCAATGCGTTTTATTTATCTTTTCTTATAGTGTAACCTCTTTTTAAGGTTTCTTTTTTTAAGTCTTAAGTATGTACTAATATTTGTTATTATTATATATTGATTAGTGATTAATATTTAATGTTTTTTCATTGTCTGCTACCTCGGAAAAAATAGCATATGCTACGCGACTGTGAAGTGTTTTTTCTTTACCTTGGCAATATTTACTGTCTCGCTTCGCTCGACAGTAAATGTAATTGCCGCGGTAAAGAAAAAACTCACTTCACAGCCTAGTAACATAATATACTATTAAATTAGTGTTTATTATAAACTTAACAAGAAATAAAAATTTCACACCTCCACCCATTTAGTTACATAAGATATAAAAGCCTAAAGTATTGTTATTTTGACACTGACTGACTGACACATCATAATACTAAGGCTCTTGAACCAATCCTAGAAACTTGATATTTTGAGTACAGTTAGAGTTTATTGCACAGAAAAGGAAAAATCTGGGTTTCTTGCCCCTCTCAAAGCTAATAAAAAAAAGGAGTCTAATAAAATATTTAATCAATTCTAACTAGCACTAGAACGTCAAAACTAAAGTATTATTTTACTTTCATTAATAAAATCTTATACTGGAATAAATGTGGTTGAGCTTTATTGAGTATTGAGCTTGATAGTAAATTCTGCCCGTTCTTCCGCACACGTACACTAGATAATTGTTTAGTTAAATTTGAACCCCACAGTGTCGCATACCTTGCCTTTGCGTTTCATACCCCTTCCTTTAAACAAGGATTATTATTAATACTATTCATTTCCTTCCATTATCTTTTAAAATATTTCTTAAAATATTATTTTGTATTAAATAATATGCACATAATAATGTTCAACAAGAGGCTAAGAAACGAAAAATGACTAACAGAGAGAAGTAAAATCCCAAGAACACTAATGTAAAAAAATACGTCGTCTCGCGTAAAAAAGTTGTGAGATCATATGTTCATCTAAGTCTACCCTGTACTAGTAAGTTCTACTAGATCTAATCCATCTAGAATCTACTATGTACTAGTAATGATGCTGTTTGCCTGCCCCCCCCCCCCCCCCCCCCCCCCTCTATTCTCTGTCCCTCGCAAACTCAAACGTTCTTTGTCCTAAAAGTTGTATACGAACACTGCATAATATTTAATTAAAAAAAAAAAAAAGATCTTAATATAAGCCCTAGAATAAAAGATATCTATTAAATTACAGCAAACTGTTAAACCACATTGTGCTGCATCTAGCTAAATAATAGTTTCTCTATAATATATAGCAGTGGCGTAGGAATTCATTTTTGACGGGGGTGGCTCGGCTCCTCCGCTAAAGGGGGGGGGGGGGGGGGGGGGGTAGATACTCTTTATCAGACTGCAACCTATCGTCTCTCTACCCCCCCCCCTATAGAAGGGGGGTCCGGGGGTCCTCCCCCGGGAAAATTTTGGAAAATAAACGTTCAAAAACAGCATTTTAAGCAGTTGTAGACATATTTTAGAGCAGTTCAAATATTCGTAGGTTTCGACTTTTTAGAGAACAAATTTAAATAAGTATTTCGTCTTTTTCTCATGATGTCTATCAAAATTTAATAAATGTATAAGAATAAATTGTATACACTGTTTAAAAAGTAAAAATTAGATTTTATGCACTATTTAAAAGTATGAAAATAAATAAATTGAGATTGAGGTAAAGTGAATGGAGTCAAAAACAATTTACATTCTCAGTTTGACACGATTCGCGAGAGAGCTAGGACCTGACTAAAGAATCAAAAAAGGCCGGGTAAAGAGGAAAGAGAAGAGAAGTTTCCTTATCTAGCTAAAATTCATAGTTGATAATGTCTAGAAGAATAAGGGTGGTTCAACCCCCTACTACGACCGTGGTTGTTTTTTGATAAACGGGGTTTGAGCCGCGCTTCTGAAACTACTGATAGCAAGTTGACATAACTCAGTCTGATAAATCGAACGAAACTTTCTTGTCATTAACGACAGAGCAGGTGCTATTTATTTTGATTGACTCAGTTGATCTCGTCATTAAGGGTGCGTTCGGAAACACTAACCGGTCATTCTCTCGGTCGACCGGCGGTTTGTTGTGGTTAGTGTCATGGCGGCGTGGTTAGTGGGATGTTTCCGAACGGCTCCGGTTCAAAACTGCGGTCGACCGAAAAGGTTATAAACAAAGAGAGGTTACAAATATGAATTCGTTTTGTTTGGTGTGGGTGTGAGATCAAGGATCTTATAAAATATTTTATAAGACCCTTGTGTGAGATAGAAGTGAAGCTGTGATGATTCCTTAAAATTGAATAAACTATTGCAGCGGCACCCCTTTTGGTTAAATCTGTGAATAATATAGCTGTCATCCCTTTCCTTTTCCCCTTAACTAAAAACTCTATACGACGTTTACGTTCAGCAGCATCTTCCTCCTCAAACCTTGCACTGCACTGTTTACATCGATAATATCAACTTCTTCTGTGTAAAAATTATACATTTATAATCTCTTAAATGTATAAAATATGCAAATGAACAGTTTAACAAATGAATATAATCTCGCATGTATAAATCAAGTAAAGTTATGCCACCAAGCGATCCTCGACTGCACAATCTCCTTCAATTCTATTTCTATTTTAGATAGTTTAAAAATAGTAAGACCCTTAATCGACCCACAAATAACGTAAAATAACAATTCGTTTAGGTGTGGGACGGTAAACAAAAGGGACAAACAAAAAAAAAAAAACACGTAAAATAACTATATCGCATCCATGAATTGTTGAAAAGTAGGATTGGTAACAAGTAACAACAAAGTAAATAAGGATTAGGACAAAGGTTGGTATATTTAGTCTATAATGAACTGTTGTACAAAGCAATATTACACTTTTCATCTTTCAGTTTTGGTATATTATAGCGACTCATTTGAAAGAGTAGAAATAGATAAATTTAATAGACTAAACCGGTAACATCCAAGCAATATCAGGAACTATTTAGATTTTAGATGGAAAACAAAATGTTTCATTCATGGATACAAAGTAGTAATAGTAGATACAAGGTTTTAGTACAGTCAAAGCCCTATAAATATGTATGTTCTTGAAAGGGAAGCTTTCTCTATAAAGGTCATAGCTACAGCGAGCCTCCATCGAGGCTTTACTGTTCGTTTATCTGTAATATTTTCCTCTTCCCTTGCCCTCTCTCTCTCTGATTCAGACATTGCCCCAGAATACTCATGGGGAGGGGTCCCATCTCTCACGGGGATTCCTACTGACATTTTAGCCCCCAAACTAGTGACATTAT
This sequence comes from Gerris lacustris, assembly GCA_951217055.1. Classification (NCBI taxonomy): domain Eukaryota; kingdom Metazoa; phylum Arthropoda; class Insecta; order Hemiptera; family Gerridae; genus Gerris; species Gerris lacustris. Next base: position 52,823,112 of record OX578282.1, read on the forward strand.
TTTCAATTTGTCTGGCCGTTTTTACCTCTCTTTTAACACCCGTTCCAAATCCTATCTAACCACTAACACCGTGATTCTTTTCTCTCTTCTCTCCCTTTAATTTATAACTGGTATGGATTTATATGTTCTTCTCATTTCGGCGTTCTATTTAATCAGTGTTAATTTCTCTTGACAAATAGTTTTAACGTTGTTCTACATTTTCAAATCTAATCCTTGATAAGGTAAACAAACTACATAAACCCTTTGTTATTATAAGAATCCTTTTTAATTTAACAATAAGAGATAGAAAAATCAGAATATCACTTAAGAAAAATAGTCTGCAAATTAGAGTGGCACATAGCTTGCTCGCATCCTATCATATATTTTAATGACGTTTTGCTTTTACAACCCAATATTGTCTAATTTATTTAATTGATCCCCTTTTCTTCTTTAATCTATCAAAATTGTTTTGGTTTATTACACAAATAAAAGTATCAATTTAGTAATATTTATTGTGCGCAGGCGGTTGAAATTAGACGAGTACTTTTGAAGCTATAGGTATAAATAAATGTAAGTTTGTGCGCATGAGAAAGAAAATAAATGGGCGCCGAAAGTTTAAACTTATATGGGACCAACAATGGGATGATTATGACCTACCATATACATTTTATTACAAAAGGACCAGTAGTTTTTAAGATATGTTGTTGGTTCGCAGAAATCTAGCGACAGGCCGACACGGAAACCAAAAATGTTCCTTCATGTCTCAATCGGAGTTCTGTCTTGGAATATTTGAAACCGGAGACAGCAGAACGATCCGTTCTGCTTCCGTTACCTTGCGGGTAAGCTCGAAAAAGTCAAATTATTATTAAGAAAAAAAGAAAATATTACGTCACCATTCTCTAAAAGAACAATTACAACCAATAATAGATTAAACTAAACCTAACAATCTGTGAGTCTTAAAGCACTTTACTCCTTGGAGAGGCCAAACACCAAAATAATTTGGTCATGGAGAGAAGAATGGACACTAACGATAGTGATAGAGAAATAATTTGGTTATGGAGAGAAGATGGACACTAACGATAGTGATAGAGAAATAATTTGGTTATGGAGAGAAGATGGACACTAACGATAGTGATAGAGAAATAATTTGGTTATGGAGAGAAGATGGACACTAACGATAGCGATAGAGAAATAATTTGGTTATGGAGAGAAGATGGACACTAACAATAGCGATAGAGAAATAATTCTGTCATTAACAAATTTTCTACTTCCTGAAAACACTGGACGAACTGTTCTTACGAGACAACTCAATCTCTCGATTTTCATAAAAATCTAGACAATAAACATTTTTCAAAACAATCAAACACAAAATTAGCAAATAGGCTTAGCAACATGTTAAAAACAAATCTTGATAAGGAATGTTTCCCTTCACTTATAATTTAAATTTCTTAGAGTTCTTTTAGGACCTAACTCATATGTTTATAATGTAAAATTGATAAAATAAGAACATAAGTATGTTAGTAAACATATTCACAGCATACGAACTTGAAGCATCTTCAGGAATTCAACTAATATACTTGCTGATAATTCGACTGGGTTCGGGGTCCTCCAAAACTAACAAAATGAATAAGCAGCGAAGTACATATTTTATAAAATAACGAGAAGGAAAATAAAATTTAAAAACAATCTTGGAATAAATCAACTTTAAAAGTCATTATAACTTAATTTATCCTTTGCTAACTTACACAAAGAATCTATATATATAAAAGTCAACGTATGTGTGTGTGTGTGTGTGTGTGTGTGTGTGTGTGTGTGTGTGTTTGTTCTTTATACAAATCTACAGTTTTTGTCCGATCTCGATGAAAATTTGCACACTTGACCTTCAAAGCAAGGAAAAAAACAAGGTCTACATGAATTTTCGAAATTTCAATTTTGGTACACAGGGGTACGGGGTACAAGTAATAAATACGGGGTCAAAGTAATGAATACCCTTCGTGATGCATATCGTTGAAAAGCTCTTTAAGAGTACAGTAATTGTTGTTATGTACACTTTTGTCATATTTTCATTTAGGAGGGGGGTAAAATGGAAAAATATAGCTATATCTTATTTGTTCTTTATTCAAATCTACAGTTTAAGTCCGATCTCGATGAAAATTTGCACATTTGATCTTCAAAGCAAGGGGAAAATCAAGGTCTACATGAATTTTCGAAATTTAAATTTTGGTACACAGGGGTACGGGGTACAAGTAATGAATACGGGGTCAAATTAATGAATACCCTTCGACATGCATATCGTTGAAAAGCTCTATAAGAGTACAGTAATTGTTGTTATGTGTAGTTTTGTCATATTTTCATTTAGGAGGGGGGTAAAATGGAAAATATAACTATATCTATGAATAAAAAGAAGAGAATCTATATGAGAGAATGTCTTTTACACAAATCTACAGTTTTATCCCAATATGATGCATTTTTACACTCTTTTTCTTCCAAACAAGGTGAAGGTCACGGCCTACATGATTTTCCGAAATTAAAATTTTAGTACACAGAGGTACGGGGTACAAATGTCAAAGTAATGGATACCCTTCATGATGAATATCGTTGGAAAGCTCTTTAAGAGTAAGAGTACATTAATTGTTGTTAAGTACGTTTTTGTCATATTTTCATTTAGGAGGGGGGTAAAATGGAAATGTTTATCTATATTTATAAAAGTCAACGTATGTGTGAATGTGTTTATGTTCTTTATACAAATCAACAGTTTTAATTCGATCTCGATGAAAATTTGCTCACTTGACCTTCAAAGCAAGGGGAAGATCTCTGCCTACATGAATTTTGGAAATTTATGGGTATGGTACAAGTAATGAATACGGGGTCAATGTAATGAATACCATTGATGATGCAAAAGCTCTTTAAGAGTAGAGTAATAGTTTTTATGTATTATTTTGTCATATTTTACTTTAGGGGGGGGGGGGAATTTAGGATATTTTAAAATTAGCTTATCAAAGAGGAGGGGGTATAGAAATAGGTGGGAGAGATAGAATCTAGATATTCTTGCATAGTAAAATAATTTATATGTTTCATTATGGTTGTTTATAAACTTATCTAATTATAATAACACTCCGTAGCGAAGCGTCAAATAAGCCGTATACTATAGTCAAAGTCAAAGTCAAAGTCGTATACTATAAGAGCTGTCAAATAAGCACCACTATTAATAACTAATATAAACTTTTGAAATAAGTTCACTGTCTGAACTATTTCAATATTTAAGAAAAATATTAGCAACTGTTAACTAAACCATTGATAAACAAACGTGCCCTAATAATTAAACTAATTACCTATTTAAATAAACAATTAACCCAAGGATAAGATTACACCAGATTAAATCATCACATATTATCCAGAAGAGAGATTTAATTCAAATTTAATTTAAGAGAGAGGCGAGGTTTTCGAGAAGATTTGGAACTTTATCGAAAGTAACTATTTCGATCTCTGACCTCATTAAGACGAATCGATAATCTCACCACCTTAAGAAGTTGGATATTCAAGAATCCGTATTATTATTAAACTCTAAAGTCCAATTAAATTTAGCTGGTTTTGAATTGTGGATTCCTCAAGATTTAATCCGAAACTTCTCAAAACTCCTTAAAATTTATCTGATTCAAGAGGTATCTCCATTTTATATTTTACCAAAGGTTTATTTTATTTGACAAAAGAGATCAGTAGAATAGATTAATGATTCGTATTTTTTTGGTATAAAAAAATACACTGTAGATCAGCCAAATCAATAGTTCAAAAATTTAAAATGTTTATATTTTGGGTCTCTAATAAAATTGTTCGTAAGATTGTTGGAGTATATAAACAGGGGATCTGGTATCATATTTTGATAAAATATTTACAATATTAAACTTAACCAATGGACTTCAAAATAAATGCGATTGGAAAAACAAAGTCAAGCAATACAACTACCAAATATAATTGGAACAAAAACAGATCCAAACAATACATTATTTACTTGGAAGCTTCTTCACAATTTATCTCGTTTACTTGTTATCTCTTTATATCCTTGTAGACTTCTTTATCTGTTAGTACACTCGTTTGCTTGTTTAATTGTTTGCATGTTTACTGGTAATCTTGTTGACTGCTTTCTAGTTGACTTGTTTACAGTTTACTCGTTAGGTTTAAAAATTATTTGCATGTTTAATTGCTAGCTTGTTTAAATGCTATCTTGTTGACTTGTTGACTAGTTTACTTGTTAGTTTGTTCAATTGTTTTTATGTTAACTTGTTAGCTAGAAGACTTGTTTTCTTGTTTACTTTTTTATTAGTTAACTCAGGTTTTTTCTAAGCTTGTTTACTTGTTTATTAATTTAGTAGTTGCATGTTTACTTGTTAGCTTCTTCACTGGTTACTTTGTTGACTTGTTTTCTAGTTGACTTGTTTACTAGTTTACTCGTTAGGTTTTATCATTGTGTGCATGTTTACTTGTTAGCTTATCTAATTGTAACTTTGTTGACTTGTTTACTAGTTTACTTGTTAGTTTGTTCAATTGTTTTATGTTAACTTGTTAGCTAGCAGACTTGTTTTCTTGTTTACTTTTTTATTAGTTAACTCGGGTTTTTTCCAAGCTTGTTCACTTGTTAATTAATTTAGTAGTTAGCTTGTTTGTTTCATTGTTTGCATGTTTACTTGTTAGCTTCTTCACTGGTTACTTTGTTGAATTGTTTTCTAGTTGACTTGTTTACCACTTTACTCGTTAGCTTGTTTAATTGCTTGCATGTTTACTTGTTAGCTTGTCTAAATGTTATCTAGTTGACATATTTATTGGTTAGTTCGGTTTTTTTCCAACATTGAACTCGGGCGCACATTAAGACAGGCGACGTAGGGCAGGCTAACACAGTTTTAAACAAATTTAAACCGCACTAATTGAGAGCAGGGCAGGGCAGTATTAGTATTTTATTATTATACTTCATATTATAATCATAAGCCCATTCATCCCATAACAAGACGCGATGGAGCTTTGTGCCATACTAATCCGGAGACGTTTTTATATCCATCAAAGAGGTAATCTAGAGGTTCTAAATTTGACAAAGGAACAAATATTTTTAATACCTAAACCTAATTCAAAGAATGTATAAATAAACAGACATACTTTTATTCATGAACAAACCTTATTAAATAATAACAGTTTAAAATTGTTTATATTTTTTTTTTTTTTTTTTTTTTTTTTTTATTCTTATAAAAAATATTCTTTCATGTTAGAGACCATATTACTTATTCTATTTTCATATTTTTTGTGAATTCAAAACAAAGAAATATAAAATACAACATAAAATGTCCAACTTACGCCGACAGCTTTCCTTTTTTCGGTTGAATATTTCCTCTAATCTGTTTATTTGTTTTCTTGAATTCTAAAGATAAATAATTTACAATAAATGAAAAAGGAAACACAATTGTTTCTCTCACGAGATTATGTCTTAGAAGTATTACGCCCTTCTGAATAAATAAGGATTAACGTAGCATTTATTAAATGCAACACCTTTAATATAATTCCAAAAATTTTATTTAAAGGAATTTATAATATTAAAGGAATGGAAAACAGCCTTTTTTTGTATAGTACAATGTACTTCAGTAAAGACCGAATTTCAAATAAAGAGAAACGAATTTTAATTTGTATTATGTTAAAGGAGGTTTTATTAAGAAGGTTAATAAAGTAGACGAAGGGAAAAAGCGAAGCTTAAGAGAAATAGTAAATGTACGTGAATTGCTCCTGGTGTAACCTAACAATTCTTTGTGTAATATTAGTTAATTTTTGACTTAAGATTCAAGAACTTACATGGTCAATGTAGAATATACCCCTGACGTAGTCTTGGTCTTTCAAATAAATGTTAAAATAAACGGTATTCCCATGATTGTTAATCCGGAAAAAATGAGCTTGTTACAATAAACCAAACATAATTAAGTCCAACAGACTACATTTTGTATCATATTGCAAGGAGTCTTGGATAAGACGGTTGGCCGCCTAACTAAGATGGACTGACGGAAGGACCCCGAAAAACTTATGGACGGACATCCAGGAGTAAGAAGAGCTAGAACCTAGTTGGAGAGTTTAGATGCTTTAATGAATTAGTGTTCGGAGCTGGAGATGGAAAAGGATTTAGATCATTGGGGAGGCTTTTTAATGTTAGGAGAGCAGAGCTCCACCTGAGCTGTAGCGCAGGATAAGGCCGGCCATACAATATCAGCTAGACCTGACAGGTACGCCCGAACAGGCACGTCTGTCAAGTGTACCTGATAGTGTATAGCAGCAACTCTCTCAGGCAACAAGTCTCTCAGGCGACCTGATAACTGATGAAAATTCGATCAGTTCCACCTGACAAGCGAGTAGACCTGATGAGTGTATGGAGGTTATCAGGTATGCCTGATCATTTCTCAGTTTTTAACAATATTTCTTTATTTATATTTGTATATAATTACTATATATTTTGTTGTCAAAGATAAATAAATTAATAAATAAATAATTTTTGGATTTTCTATATTTTTGAGACACTCATGTGGTTGTCCGGTTGCTAAGAATCTCAAAGTTGCTGCTAGCCTTTCATGAGGAGATATATCTGCCCTCAATTGTGTATCTTTCCTCTTAATCAAAGGAGATACAAGTGACAGTAATTCGTTGTACACTGACTCTTTCATGCGCAGGAAATTGCGAAAATCATTTGGTTCATCTCTTAATTCCTTAAGGAGATTGATATGTGTAAATTTATTTCTCCTGCAACCATTCCTTGCATCATTGTTTGCGTTTTTTTTGGTTTGTTTATACCAATACGTGTCGCAAAAATTATAACAAATAATGAAAGAAAAATCAAATCATCTCCAGGAGGATCCATGTTGAACTGACAAAATTTTCAGGTCTACATGAAGAGTGTGTGGGCTCATCAGGTGTCAAGTACACCTGATTATAAATACGCCTGTTCGGGCGTACCTGTCAAGTTTACCTGATAGTGTATGGCCGGCCTAAGAGGAAGATTCTCAGGAAGTTAGACTCTAGTTGAAGTTGAAAGCACACCTAGGCAACTTAGATCTTTGATAAAGTGCACCCCCTTTATAATGAATTTCAACATTTCTGTCTATTAAAAAGAAGTTTGTTAAACTGTATCATCGCAATATGAGTAGTATGCATCAGCAATCTCTTTTATAATATTGAACAATTAGCACAAGTATTTATTTAGTGCTATTAAGTATTTTGTTGTTACATTAAAGGTTTTAGGAAAGTCGAGGAGTAGAGAATAGTAATCGAAATTTCAAAGTTTTAAGTCCTCTTAGTTACACATCTTCGCCCTACTTTCTTCCCCAATTGCCTTCGCGTTAAAATCAAGCGATTTTCTAATTTCAAACAACTTTCAAAATAATTGTGATAAAAATACTACTTTTATCATTATTATTTCTATTTGACTTAAAAAATTATAATGACTTCAAAAAAGTCTAATTATGTAAGATAAGAACGGACTAATGAACAGTTTGATTTTCCGGTGAAATTCAGCTTACCAAGGGTGTAAAGTCCAACATTTCACTTCCACCAATAAGAGCATCTTTATGGAGCATTAACTGGAAGCAACAACAGGATTATTTTTTGTTTAGTGTTTTATCTCCCAATATAGGGAGACTTGAGGTTGAGGGACAAGTGAAAACTAACCTACCTCCCTCCTATTATAAGACTAACTTCCTGGTACGATATTTAAGAGCGTCATATTTTTGCATGTCGTTTATTAAAAATTCAGTCCGCCTATCGTCAAAATATTGTACTATAAATGAAAACCTATCGACCTTCTGTTAAATTCAAACTTCCTGGTACGATATTTAAGAGCGTCATATTTTTGTACGTCGTTTATTAAAAATTCAGTCCGCCTAACGTCAAAATATTGTACTATAAATGAAAACCAATCGACCTTCTGTTAAATTCAAACTTCCTGGCACGATATTTAACAGCATTACACATTTCATGTCGTTTCTTGTGTGACGGTAGTAATTTTTTTTTTTTGCACTTCAGAGCTAAAAATATATCCATGTAAATATTAAAGTGGATTAGATTCACGTGAGTATATAAGCACAGGGGCATTGAGTTATCGGAAGCTAGCATGGTTGCCTTAACAATTTTTCTCCGATATCAGGAAGATATAGGACCGACAAGAAAATAGGATCAGCATAATTTACGCAAAAGTTGTTAACAACCGAGCCGAATATATTCCAGGAAAGATATAATGTGTTCGGGATTTGTATAGTGATATATATTATATCACCATGTCATAATATGTAATAATGATACATAGTATATCACAATGTCATATGTTAGTGATATATACAATATACATACATATTATGTATTCATCAATCTAATCAAAACCGTGGAATATTTAATCAAAAATTTAAATTTACAATAATCTTATGAAATTCAATTTTGGTATATATAATCTTATGGTATCTTACATTTATTAAATTCTTATACTAAATTATTTACTTACAAAAGTGGGTCATAACACTTTTGTCTTTAAAAAACCTATGACATCATGCCCTTATATTATTGTCTCTAGACTTTTTTTATATTATTTTATTCGGATCATACTAATTTAATTTAAAAAGACTGGAATTTTTAAAACTAGTCAAAACATTAAAAAAAAAGTTAATGACATTTTCTTTGAAGAATGTTGGTAAACAGAACTGTGTAAGCCCTATTTTCACAAGTATTTTCTCTCCTCTCCTAACTATATTTCTTTGAATCAAATTCAAATATCACATTCCATTGTCCATATACGAGTATGTGGGTTTGTTCGTTAAGATTTAATAAAACACTGTAATTGCTTCCGAGCTTACCGAAGGTAACGGAAGCTATGTGATCGTTCTGAAGAACGAAAAAATGTAATTTCTCCGATTTAAAAAATTCCAAGACAGAAATCCGTTTCAGACATCAGAGATAAGTTTTGGTTCCATGTCTGTCGGTCCGTCGGTCTGTCGTTCAATTTTTGCGAACCAACATATCTTAAAAAGTACACGTCTGATTTTAATGAAATTTGGACAGTAGGTCATAATTAGCTCATTGTTGGTCCCATATAAGCTTCAACCTTCTGTGCTAATTTGTTTCTCTTCCACATGCGCACAAACATACATTTATTTATACCTATAGCTTCAAAAGTACTTATCTGATTTGTATGAAACTTTAATAGTTTATTGAAAGTAGTCCGCAGAAAGCCTTAGATTAATTTGAACCGTCTGCGCTCTTTAACTTTTGCTAAATTGATACTTTAATTCGTGTAATAAATCAAAACAATTTTGACAGAATAAAAAAACGGAGAAAACAAATTAGACAATAATTGCTTGTAAAAATAAAGAATATAAATATTTAAAATAATATTGTTTTTTTTATTTTATTAGTTTTCTATCTAAAAATACAAATTAATTATCACATGGGGCGTCCTTATAGCAGCGACTTACACCAATAAAGACGGGAAGCGGATTCTGCAGAATATTCTATGAAAAGAAAATTAATTTTTGGAAAAAAGGTTAATATCATTTTATATAAGGGGGGAATTGAATATATGAACAAAGATATGAATATGGAAGAGGCCACCACATTGCTATTGTATTTTTTCCTCCGTTGTTGCTATTTTTTTAAAAAAGTCTTACCTATTATTTGATATATGTACTTTGTTATTGTTTTCCATTTCATACAGGGAATTCATTCTAAAACAAGAAAGAAGAGGAAGAAAAAAGAGTAAAAAGAAAAGAAATAATAATAAAAATAATGGGAAAAAAAACTGAAACCAAGAAGTTAAAAAAAAAGAAGTTTATTTTTAAAAAAGAGAAATGATTCCTACGGGGAAAACAAAAGAATTCGAAAAAGCCAAAAAGATAAGTAGAAGTGAGATGTTTGGAAAGATGTGGTTTTTGGGGGGAAGGATTTTTTTTTTTTTTTTTAAATTCAGACAAAAAAAAATCAAAACAAAAAAATAAGTTAAAAGTTTCTAATTCAAAACCGAAGCAGCAAAACTATACAAAGAACCAGAGCCGCATAAATTCACTCTGATAGACAGATGAAAGGGAAAAAATTCTGGAGAGAAGAATGCTAAGGCATGAGAATACGAAGGAACTGACTTAAGAGCTTTGAATAGATGGCTTAAAAACTCGATGGAAAACAGTACAAAGATACACAAGTCTGAAGCGGACCAACAGTCTCCTGTCATTTTGTTTCGGTACATAGAAAAAGGTTTTAAAATATAACTTTTTTACCAACTTGTTTTTAGAACAAGAATAGGACTGAAATGAGAAAAGAGGGTAACATTCATTACAGTGAATAACTGCATACGGTACCTTGTCACTTGAATGGTAGGGTAATTATCTTGTTTGAAAAAATCCTTCTTTGTAGTCGCTTCTTATTATTTCATTTATGAGAAGCTCTGAATTATAAATATTATATTATTATTATTGTTAGTGTTTTGTTTATTGTTTTTTTTTTTTTATTAATTTGTATGCATATATTAAAGATAATTTGAAGATAAAAAGAACTTTTTATATACTACGTTTTTTAAATTTTCTGTTGAATCGTAATGTAATGTTGATAATATAATTGTTATTGTTATATAATATATAATATTAGTGAAAAAATAAATAGTTCCGAATGTATTTACTTCACATAAATGACTACCATCTAGAGAGCTGATCTTAAACCTATAAAAGGACAAATCTTTGTACAACGGATCTCCCCAACACCAAATCTAAACCGGGGCATCGATATATTTGAAATAATATAAATAATATAATCGATATTTCCTGTTTTGCTGTCATTCAATGTTTATCTATCACAAATTTGAGACCCGTCAAAATGAAGATTGCGTAAATATAGGTGGGTTCACAGCTAGCGGATACTTATTTGCGGAGGGCTATATAGATAACAATATATTCTTCGGAGAACCGCCGAGACAGAGGACGGAGTCGTTGTTTCCCTCCCCTCGAGTTTCGGTCGGTCAGGTTATAAACAAAGCCAATTATAACATCGTTTTTTCAACTTGAATTTAGTTCTCTTGCTTAAAAAAACTTATATAATTAAGATTATAGATTAGCAATTTTATTATTATATAAATAAGAAATAGGTATATAATCAAAATAATGAAGGAACAGATATGATAAGCACAGATATAAAAAAAACACGGACATAATACACAGTGAAGATAAAACACTGATAAAAAACTTATATTAAACACAGATGCAATACAGATTATAATAAAAATAATGTAGGAACAAATTCAGATACACAATATAATATAATAAACAATTGTAATATAAAAACAAATAGGAAATAAGAAGAGGACTAATTGAAGGTTTCATACAGGTTTTAAAGCGGCACCGCAAAAAAGATGGTTTGGAACCAACTTTCGGCGGCACCGTAAAAGAGTTGCCATAGATGAATCCCTCCGTGCCTCTGCAATTACGGATCCGCTAGCTATGAACCCACCTTATGGGATATGGCAAAACAAATACAATAACTTGCGGATTTTTTCCGAACTAACTTTCCGTTCAGCAAAATTTGCTGAAAACCAATTAAATTCTGCAGAAAGATGGCTAAAAGTATTAAAATAATGCATTGTCATCGTGTTCTGAGCTAGCCTATAAGTTTTAAATGTCTAGCTATTCGGGAAGTTAGTTAGAAATCGATTGCCAGATTTGTACCGGACAAACAAACAAAGAAACAAACAAACAAGAAACAAGCTAATAAAAACGTAGTAAAAAGTAGAATTTTTAATTGTGTGTTGTTAGATAGGCTTGAAAGACACCTTTCATTAGGGACCTCGTAACTTGCTCTTCTTCAAGTATGTAAAACTAATAAATCTAGGCCACTTCTTTAGATTGTTACTCCCCTTATATAAAAAACAGAGGAAGTAACAATCTAAAGAAGGTGTACGAAATGTTCTTCTTTTAACTGTTACTACCCTTATAAAAACAGGAGTGTAATATTTCATTGTCCCAAAGTACATTGGACTAAACACCCATTTGTCTTAATAGTTATTTAGTCAGTCATTTATATTCTAAAAAAAAACAAAGGGGGAGTAACAATCTAAAGAAGTACCTAAATCTAGTAAAAAGGTCATTTGAAATAATCTGTAACAGGTGAATTGAACAGATAATTTAGAAAGTTAGGCTCTATGGCTTCGGCTTCTTATGAAAGGACTAAGAAGAAATCAAGGAGCATCAAAAATATTATTAAGTAAGCAATTTAATTCTTTATATTTATTCTAAGCATTAGTCAATTTCAATCCTACGAATTTTATCATAAAAAAATCTGACATGGTGTATCTGTTTTCAATTGAAAGTAGGAATAGAAATCTTTTTAACAATATGTAGCTCATTCAGAACTAACCGACAAGGCTATATGAAATGAAAAGCTTCGGTCAATAAAATATGGTATATTCCATCACGTTTATAGACTTCGTTTTATTCTATTTTGCACTGAAAAATGTTAATTTTATAAAATGTGTTCAGAATAATAGCTAACTGTTGGAAACTGATATGAATATTCATTCACACACATATATAATTAAATATTACGTTCATGCATTTAATTTATCCATACTTATATTAATACAAATACAGTACCTAAACATAAATTTTTTTTTATAAAATGTTTTACGTTATTTCTTTAAAATCCTCGCTTATCCGAAAAACCCACTAATCCAGACGACCTTGTGCCTGAATTCGTCCGGATTAACGGGGGGGGGGTCCTACTATATATATATATATATATATATATATATATATATATATATATATATATATATATATATATATATATATATATATATATATTAAGAGTACGAGGCAGAAAGGGGGAGTCATTCAAAATTTAATGCTCTAAAAATAAATTTTCGTTGGATCGCAAGTCGCTTTCATCCTAAGCAGAAAAGGGGAATGTCAAAATAAACCCACACATTTCTCACAAAAGTATAAGAAATCAAAAAGCACAAATACTTATCCATAAATAAAATGTAAGAATAAGAACTTAGAAAATAAACAATGAAACATAAGCAGTGGAACAAACATAATAATGGAAAGGTTACACCACACCAGGTTATACTGATGTTCCTCCTTACGGCGCTGAATAGACCTGACCTCACTCCCCCTTCCTGCAGAGGATAGAAAATCTTTTATCTATGTTAATTCACTGCCCATGCTCCTTACTGCTTTGGACGATTTTGCAATAAAATCCGACAGCTGGAAGGAATTGTTTTGTTCTATTTTAGCATGATAAAATTAATAGTTAATTATAATTTTAATACATGAATTATGTTCATAAAAATATTATAAGTTACAGAGATGTTAAATGCCACAAAAAATAGTTGAACTGGGATAGGATTGAGGAGAACAATGGAAAATTATTGCTAATATATTATTTTGTTCTATTGCGTGCAAGTAAGAGTCCCTTTTTTCTTAACATAATTATGTCGGGGGATCTAAAAGGATCGATATTTTCTCTCTCCCCCCCCCCCCCCTCTATTTTCCCCTTTTGTTCAAATGTTACCCTTGTTAATGTTCGCGTGAAGAAATAAAACAGAAGTTTCTTACTTCAAGTATAAATATTAAAACCTGAGAGAGGATTTCATCATCCGCGAACTAGACTAATTAATTTAGATAAAAGATTTAGCTTAAAATTCATACAGGTGAAAAGAAAAGAGATAAATTGCAATGAAAAGAAGGGGGAAAGCAAAAAAGAAATATTTGGGATTCCACAACTTGTAATATAATGAATTCAAATTATCATAATTAACAATCGGAATTGGAATTATTATTTCGAATTTTAGAGATAACTCCTAAATACAATGATGCTTTTTTTAGTTTTTGTAATTACAAGTCCATTTAAATATTGTTTGTATTTTAACAAAGGTAACATTTATTAAGAGAAGATTAAATAAAACTGACCTAGAGAGAAAACCAGTCATTTACTAAAGCATTTTAAACATCAAAACATACTTACAATAATTAACCATTTAAATGAATGAGAATCTGTAAAATGTTTAAGTAGCGAATAAAGCTCAAAGTTTCAAATTTCAATTGTAAGTAAATAATACATTTTTCAAGTCCGTGCTTTTATTACTCCAGTCCAATTTAATAAATCGGAAAATTTCATTAACCAGTATAATCGGCCTAGCTGTTTCAAGATGATTTATTAATCATATAATGAAAAGATACTTTGAATATCCAAATTATAAATGTAAAGTATATAATTTATATAATGATAAATAAAGTATGTGTCCCCAATTTCAAAAAAATCCAAGACAGAAATCCGTTTCAGACATCGGGGAACATTTTTGGTTTCGTGTCTGTCTGTCGGTCTGTCGTTCAATTTTTGCGAACCAACTTATCTTAAAAACTACACGTCCGATTTTAATTAAATTTAGGTAGTAGATCATAATTAGCTCATTGTTGGGCCCATATGTTTCAACCTTTTGCGATCATTTGTTTCTCTTTTATATGCGCATAAACATACATTTATTTACACCTATAGCTTAAAAAGTACTTATCTGATTAGTATGAGACATAGTTTATCGAAAGTATAACTCGCAGATTGCCCCAGATTAATTTGAACCGTCTCCTTTTAAGTTTTGCTAAATTAATACTTACAAAGACCAATTGAGATGAAAATATGATTGTAAAGATGAATTGGTACAACCGAAACGAAACCAAATATATATTTGTACTAAGGGCATCCACCTTTTTCATTATTACCACACATGACGCAATTCTAAACCCTAGTTATTAAGGAATGATTTTTTTAGGGCTTCACTATACTTTCTTACCGGTGTTTGGGTGATCACTGATCACACATAATACGAGTATACCTGCAAAGTTTCAAATTTTTGTATCACTTTCAGAGATGCATGAGCATTTGAGCATTAACGACTAAACAGACAGACAGAGAAATGAAGGGAATGACAAGGATCCTCGTTTATGCATATGCCCAAAAAGCAAAAACAAAACATAATCTATAGAAATAAGTAATTACATAGTGAATAAAACTAAAAGAGTAATAAAAAAAAAAATAATAATAATGAAGAACTTTATTAACATTTGAGTAGATCGTTATCCGTGAACTGGTAACTTACATTATACAAAAATGACTATTGTATATGAACTTTTTAATGAGAATATGAGATGGTGATGAGAGTGGGGGGGGGGGATTAAGGGGGCCTTGGGGATTTTGTAAGCTAAGCGGTTTAGGGATATTGAAAAGATTTCCACGTAGGAGTGGAAAACAAAAGGATTGCGAATACCAGGTTATTATCAAATTCAGTTGAAAGAAGATTCCTGGAAAGATACCTAATCCAATAGACTCTGAAAATAGAAGGCAGCATATGTGTATTATTATGCTGTACTGGTTGAACATGGACTCATTAGTTAATTTTTCTTTAGTACAATTCCATTGCTTTAGTATACAATTTCATTCCTTGAGAAAAACAAAAAAAATCCATTTCATTAGTAAAATTCCATTGCTTTAGACCAGGGGTTCCCAACGGGGTCCAGGTGGACCCCTTAGGGGTCTATGAAAATTTAAAAGGGGTCTATAGTATTTCAATGGCCTATTGGGGGTCGTTGATAAATTTAAAAGATTTGAATATTGATTATTTCAAGAATCTAAAAGAAAAATTACCGTATCGTTCTAAAGCGGAAATTAAATTATTTCTTAAGCCATCAACTTCTGTAAATAATGCTGGTGAATTAGAAGCCTCATACAATATTTATTTGTTAATTGTAAAAGCCGGATATCCACATATCACCATAGAAAAAATAATTACGTCCACCAGCAATAAAAGAGATAATAAAAACTGTTACGAAAATGAACCCTGCACCAGTTTTAAAAAGTATTCTGCACTGTAATCACTCCATACAACGTTGTAATGATGAAATGTCAGAAGATACTAAAAAGTCCTTGATTTGTGAATTGCAAAACACTAAATTTTCTATTATATGTTCGATATTATAGCTCCAGATTAAGAGAAATTACAGAAGAATTTCTTTCAGCGAACTTAACAAATGTACACTACAGGTGAACATAATATATTTGTTTAATTTAATTTAATTTTTTTTTTAAATTTACACGGAACACTTAAAACAATTAAAAGAAGATATGTTATGTTAGCTATAGTGACTATACGGTGATAGGTAATTTCAGACCAAATATTAAAAAAATTATCAATATATCACGCAATGACCACATTTAAAATTTGAACTATTCTCCAATTACAATATCGATATAATTCTTTCTATTTCTTTCTTTTGGGTTTTAGTCCCGATCGACTGCCAGGGTTATTACAGGACGGGGGTTATCCAGCCACTTTACTCATCTAATCGATGAGATCATCAGTGTGAAACATGTCTTACCCCGCTGGGATTCGATCTCACAGCCGGGATTCAATATCGATATAATTGAAATCAAGTTTATATCTGTTATCAGAAATCTTATGTAAACCACCTTTTTTAATTTTTTCCAAGTTCTTAGCACAAATTGTTATTTTTAAGTGCAATTATTAGTATACTGCTAACTTTGTAGGCTGTATATTAATGGAAAAATGCAAGGGGGTCGTCATCAATAATTTTTTCAAAAGGGGTCGATGGCGTAAAAAGGTTGGGAACCCCTGCTTTAGACCAATTTCATTGTATATAGAGCCCTTTTAAACAATTTTTGAATAAATCATATAATCATAAAGATTATATATTATATGAATCCTTGACAAAATAATTATTTTACTATTCTCTTACAAAACAAAAGCTTTATATTAAAAAGAAGAAGACAAATATTTCAAATCTATATAAGTATTTTCAATATTATACATAATTTTATGTTAAAATATGAATATTTCGTCAATATATTGGATAAAATTACACAGTTACACTTAAGAGAACAATTACACTAAAGCGAACAATTACACTTAGGAGAACCCTTTATAATATATGCTATAATATGGTTTACACAGCTGAATCCCATGTCATCCAATTAATAATATTATATATTTGTATCATCCCTTGGGCAAACCTAAGTCTAAGGCTGTTGGGTTTTACATAATACATGACCCCAAAGCCAAAGGGGAACAGGCAAAAAAAAGGGAAAAGCAGACCATTATTCGATCACAAAACTGAAAAAACGTAAAGATACTGATTTATCTCAATACATAATATATGTATGTAATTATATTATACCTCAATTATCTTAACAATACATTTATCCAATATATGAAATCAGAGTTTAAACTATATGACTTATTTATTTCCATTGATTTAAAGTTCTGTCCTAAATAAAAAATTGCGTGAGACACTAACATTAAAATACAAACTGGTCGATGCTCCTGGAGCTTAAAAATAAATTATTCATACTGGCAGATAAATAAGTTTGTTCGAAAGGGTAAACTAAAATAACTCTCTTTTTGGCAAATATCTAAAAAGATACAAGAGAGCCAAGTCAGTTTTAAAACTGATCAAGGTTTTGTGGAACTGATTCATAACAAATAAAAAATTTATTTCACAAAACGGTTAAGATCTTTTTAATTAGTCCATTCAATAAATATGAAATAAAGAGTGGAACTTAATTAAATACAATATGCAATTGTGTTTAGTCGATATATCAATTTGATATTTACTCTTACAAAGCTTACCGAAGGTTAAGGAATCTTAGTGAATATTCTGAAGAACAAAACTGAAACTTTTCTGCTTGTATTCAAACCTTTTGCTAGAGATCTTAGTGAATATTCTGAAGAACAAAACTAAAACTTTTCTGATTGTATTCAAACCTTTTGCTAGAGATCTTAGTGAATATTCTGAAGAACAAAACTGAAACTTTTCTGCTTGTATTCAAACCTTTTGCTAGGAATCTTAGTGAATATTCTGAAGAACAAAACTAAAACGTTTCTGCTTGTATTCAAACCTTTTGCTAGGAATCTCAGTGATCATTCTGAAGAATAAAACTAAAACTTTTCTGCTTGTATTCAAACCTTTTGCTAGGAATCTCAGTGATCATTCTGAAGAATAAAACTAAAACTTTTCTGCTTGTATTCAAACCTTTTGCTAGGAATCTCAGTGATCATTCTGAAGAATAAAACTAAAACTTTTCTGCTTGTATTCAAACCTTTTGCTAGGAATCTCAGTGATCATTCTGAAGAATAAAACTAAAACTTTTCTGCTTGTATTCAAACCTTTTGCTAGGAATCTTAGTGATCATTCTGAAGAATAAAACTAAAACTTTTCTGCTTGTATTAAAACCTTTTGCTACAGTTACACACATTATATGTATTATAACTTTATAACAGTACTGTCATCCGATTTAGAAGAAATGTATAAGGTTTTTCAAAATTGTCCTCAGAATAGTCTCAGATGCTCATATTAATTTTAGCTGTCTGTGCACTTTTAATATGGAATAAAAATAAGCAAGAACCTACTGGGGATCGAAACACGTTAAATTGCCTCCTTACTTTCATTTCCATGTGACCATCCATCCAATAATAGGATGCGAGCTATGTGCCAAAATAATTGACAGAGTATTTTAATTTGATTGAATGTTATTAAATTTAATTTGATTAGGTGATAAATTTTAAATTCAAGACAAGTAAATTCTTACCAAGGTATACATCTAAAACTCCTTATAAACTTTTTCCCTAACGCAGATACTTATAAATATGCCTAAGTAAGGTTTTAAAAGTAGCCTTTGTTTAAGTGGTTCTGGGAAACGTTTTTTATTTTTAAGGTAATCAGAAGTACTCGACCTCAAACTCCTCCAAGAGGTTTTCCAGTTTTCTATTTCCGAGACACGACACCCTGAGACATCTCTGAGGAAAAGGTAAGCAATATTTTTCGAGTGGTCCAATATTGTCTCATTATGATTCCTTGTTCCTTGGCCCTTACTCCGAGATGCTTCTAAGCCTTGCCATACTCATTTTCTCCACGAGTTTCTAAACCTTTCCACCCTTTAAACTCGGCTCCACCTCTATTAATTATATCAACAAGAATCTAATTAGCATCTTCATCAGTAATTAATTACCTAGTCTCTCTTATACTTACTTAAAATCTTAGTTTTCAAAAACAAAAAAAAAATTTAACAACTCTTTTGAAAGTAGTTGTAAGAAAAGGGATTGTAGGTAGGTAGGTACACAGAAATACAATTAACAAGATTACTATGGGACTAACAATCTTTCTCGTTATAGAAACTAACGAAATAAATATAATGATCACTATTTTATTAAGGCATGGAGAGAAAGAAAAAACAAATATGGAAATTACAAAAGCGTTGATAGTACAAACGCGATGACACTAGACAACTGCCCTGACATAATAATTAAAGATAATAAGAAAAGAAGAAAGAAATATAAAATTTCACTCTGGTGCTGGGATCGAACCACCATTGGTTCACACCCCTCTATCTCCCTATAGTGGTTTGAAAAAAGTGGTATTGGATATATAAATATCGACAAATATCAACTTTGATCTTTCAATTTAATAAACTAAAATGTGAGTAAGTTCCACTACATTTTAGCTTCCGAGCTTACCGAAGGTAAGGGAAACTGTGTGATCGTTCTGAAGAAGGAAACATTTTGATGTCTCCGATTTCAAAAACTCCAAAACAGAAATCCGTTTCAGGTTTGTCTGTCTGTCTCTCGCTCTTTTTTTGCGAACCAACATATCTTAAAAACTACTCATACAATTTTAATTAAATTTGGAAATTTGGTAGGTCATAATTAGCCCATTGAAGGTCCCATAGAAGCTTAAACCTTCAGGGGTTTAATTTGTTTCTCTTTCACATGCGCACTAACACACATTTAATTTACACCTATATTTTCAAAAGTACTCATATGATTTTTATGAAATTTGGATGGTTTGTCGAAAGTAGCCCGCAGATAGCCATAGGTTAATTTAAAACGTCTGAGCTCCTTCAATTTTGCTAAAATGGTAATTTAATTCAAATAAAAAAAAACAAAAAAACAAAACAATTTTTACAGATTAAAAATCGGTGAGAACATTAAATAAATTTGACAATAATAGGTTGTAAAAGCATAAAATCACTAAAGTACCCCATAGGACGCGAGGAAGCTATGTGCAGTAACTGGCAAACCATTTTGTAAAAAAGAAAAAAAAAAAAATCTGGTAGAAATGTATAGTTAAACATTTGTTAGTCTTACTGGACATTTTTTTTGCCATTTTATAAATAGGTTTAGGTTTTTATGGTAGAATCGAGTTTTTAGGGTTTAACTTTTTTCCGGCCATGAAAAAAAAGTTGAATTTTTCACGTAACAACCTCTTTTTCTAAAGCGGCCACTTAATATCTTATTAAATGTGCTTGAAATATACGAGGTCTTTTAAGAGTTTGAGGGGGGAGAGTGTCTTCCATGGATGGAAAAAAAGGTAAAAAAATTTGTTCGTTCTTTTCCCCAAGAGAGCACCTGGGAATATCGATTAATAGATTAAAAACAGCTTAACTTCCCTTTTCACCGTCTCATCGCATTCCTCTCGGGCCTCAACTTTATCCACTAATCTCACGCCTCTTTTATTTCCTCTTAGAGGTAAACTGAGGTAAGAAGTAAACTAGGGCTCGATTCGACAAGAAAAAGCTTTAACTTGTCGTTTTAACGTAATTTTGATCATATTTCCCGGAAAATTTCTTCCTATACATCTATAGGAAACATCTTCCTTTTTTTTTATCTTTCTTTTAAAAAAGATTTAACATTCATTTATTCTAAAAAAAAGTTAAATATAACAACCAATTAGTATTATAACATAAGTAAAAAATTGGATTTACACAATATTCGAAAAACACAATTTATGGATAACGAAATCCTCATTTATATTCAACGTTAATATGAAACTCAGAACTTTTAACATTTGTAGTGTAGAATAAAATATATTCTTCGAAAATTTAAACGAATGGTTGTATTCACCGATATTTTGTGGTAAATACAATAATTAGTATACACATTTAAATAAAAACACACAGATGGATTAATTTAAAATAATCTAGAACTTTCAAACCGCAATATAAATAAAATTACAATCAAAACACGTTTCAGTTCATCGATTATTTTCAATGATAATTTTACATAGACTATGATAATTATGTTTCATTTATCATTTTGAATAAATGAAACTACAAAAATAGTCAAAAGACTACAAAAATAGTCTGATTGCAATTTTATGTAGTGGTGGGGCAATGATCGTTATCACTAGAGGTCGACCAAGAAGTCATGAACACGGGAGAAACGGAAAGCTTAATTTCGTTTAAAATCGGAACTTCCGAGTAGTGCCGAAGTCAGTACAGTCGGGTGCTAAGACAATACCCATTTCTAGTTTGTATGACATGCGCTGTTATGTCAAATCTCAAGAATAACAATAGCAAGGTTCCCAATCTGTTAGGTTTCCTGTTTTGTTTGTTTTTATGCAGTACGAATTATAGTCACAACTATCCTAAACGATTTGTGTACGATCCACAAATCCACGGGATGATGCAAATGCAAAGGACGCTACAAATAACGGGGTTGGAACAAACTTATTATAATATGTAACTTAATAATATTAACTTATTATATGTATTTGTTATTATAAAAATGATTGCTCTCCATGATAATTAATATCTGTATGAATAGGTACCTCTGTTGTTGAACTGCCACTCCCGCCAATGTTGTGTTTAAAATACAAATACACATTGTAAACTATTTCACGTCCTTGACTGTGAAGAGTCTTTCTTCCTAATTTTGAATTCGTGTTATTATCCATGTTTTTATTAATACCAGGAAATTTAAT
Source organism: Gerris lacustris (assembly GCA_951217055.1). Taxonomy (NCBI): domain Eukaryota; kingdom Metazoa; phylum Arthropoda; class Insecta; order Hemiptera; family Gerridae; genus Gerris; species Gerris lacustris. The sequence goes on from OX578282.1 coordinate 52,844,903, forward strand.
TTAATAAAGAGAAAATTGCCAAAAACGAGCCGAGAGAGGTAATAGTAAAAAAATAATTCACAAAAAAGTAACAACTAAAATCCAGAAATAAAAAAGTAACAAATCAAACTCAGAAATTAAGAGGAAGAAAAAAATTGATTAAGAAAGAAGAAAATCGATTTAGATTTAAAGAATATTATTATGAATAATCAATAAATAGTAATATAAAGATATTATCGTATATTATTAGTGATTTCATATCAGGTACAGTGTTGCCTGTTGCAAAAAATATAAAAAAATATAGAAGTTATCAAAAATAAAATTATTAATAACAAAAGAACAACACTGTGTTTTTTGACAATGGTCTATTTTATTAAAAACTGACTATACATGACGACAGTAGCGCACTCCTCTCATTTCCATGACTTCTTGGTCGACCTCTAATAATCATTATAAAGCCAACCAATTTTTTTTTCAATGCATTTTAATAAATTAATTAAAGGATTGTAATCACTGCTAAATTCCTTTTAAGTCGTATAATATTTTAACTTATAAGCCGGAAAACAAAACTAGAACCTATCTCTGTAATCTGATTTTTAATTAATGTATAAATAAAATAAAGCTTATATAAATGGATCGAAAGTAATACGCTTTAGATAATAACTTATTATAAAAAAAATAGACTGCCAATGGTGTGGCACATAGCTTCCTCGCATCCTATCACGTAATTTATTGATTTTATGCTTTTACACGCTATTATTGTCTAATTAGTTAAATTGTTCCCCCGTTTTTTTTAATCTGTCAGAATTGTTTTGATTTTATACATGAATTCAAGTATCAATTTAGCAAAAGTTAAAGAGCGCAGACGGTTCGAATTAATCTGTAGCTATCAGCGGGTTACTTTCGATAAACTATAAAAGTTTCATGCAAATCAGATAAGTACTTTTGAAGCTATAGGTGTAAATAAATGTATGTTTGTGCCCATGTGGAAGAGAAATAAAATAGGCGCAGAAGGTTGAAACTTACATGGAACTAAAAATGGGCTAATCATGATCTACCATCCAAATTTCATTAAAATTAGACGAGTAGTTTTTAAGATATGTTGGTTCGCAAAAATTGAGCGACATACAGACACGCAACCAAAAATGATCTCTGATGTCTGAAACGGATTTCTGTCTTGGAATTTTTGAAATCGGAGACCTAAATATTTTTCGTTCTTCAGAACGATCACATAGCTTCCGTTACCTTCGGTTAGCTCGGAAGCAATAGTTATTAACTACTAAACACAGTGAAATTGCGAATATGAAAACATTAATTATCAAGATAAAGAACTGCTGATTAATTATTTTTTAAAGTCCTAGGCATAGGTTTCACTCCCGTTTACTTTAATGATATTATGCTTTTGCAACCCAAATCGTTTATTTATTAGACTTTTTCCGTTTTTTTTTGTTTTGTTTTTTTTCCATTACAATCGGACGAGTAGTTTTTAAGATTTGCTGGTTTGCAAAAATTGAACGACAAACAGACAGACACGAAAACAAAAATGTTTTCTGATGTCTGAAACGGATTTCTGTCTTGGAATTTTTGAAATTGTAGACACAATAAAATTTAGTTCTTCAGAACGATCACATAGCTTCCGTTACCTTCGGTAAGCTTGGAAGCAAAATAGTTAAGACAGAAAAAAAATAGAAAGACTGAATCTTTTTCTGTAATTTGATTTTAAATTAATAAAGAGATATAATATAGCTAAAATATGAATGGATTGCAAGTAATATGCTTAATGGATAACTTAATATAAAAAAAATAGTTATTAACTACATTCATAACAAATTTTCGTTCTTCAGGATCGCATAGCTTCCGTAACCTTCGGTAAGCTAGGAAGCAAAATAGTATAGAACAAACTGTACGTCACTATGTATTCATTTTATTTCTATTTTTTTTTCAAACAAAGTTAATTTACGATACCCAAGAGAGTTGTTAAAGATACAACAACTAGAAAGATAATTATGTGGAAATCATGATGTAGAATGTAGAACATACCTCAAGCAATAAAAACTTATAGCTTAAGGGAAGAAAACTTAATTAAAAGTTAATTTGAAATTCCCTAGAGTAATAAGAACAGTAGAGAAGAGCGAGGGGGATATGGCCTCGTTTGTTATTTGCTGCACAAACATATACTCTGTACATTTATTGTCTTAGGTCTTCTCTTTCCGTGGTAAGGCAAATGGATTATTTAAACTTTACAGTCATAGAACTTCTTAAAATCACAAGATGAGAGAACGAAATACAAATGATTAAATTTATGCTTGGTTTGTTTCTAGCGAACTTTTTAGGGAACTTTAATTGTAGTTTAACAAATTTGAAGAGTAAACTTCATCACACTTTGTATAATTGAGCTAGTTTACAATCCAGTGCGTTATCAAATAAATGTAGGAAGTATTTTCACAAAAATATACAACTGCTTCAAAGAGCTTTAAATGTAAGTAGTGGTAGAAAAAGTTTAAAATTAGTGGCAGAAAAGTTATTATTGGAGTTTATTGTGTTAACAATGTTTATAGTATATACTAACTGGATTCACTTGCTCCCCAAATGGAGTGTTTTGCTGGGGATATAAATTTAATTTTATATTATCATAATCTTTTATCCGATTGGGCTTAATTTTTTTATTTCCACTAAATGGAGAGTCCAGATAACAAATTTAAATTTAGAAAATTTGATGTCTGTCTGTGGGTCAATCACGTCCGGCTGAACAGATTTTGGTTGCAATGTTAAACTCAATTATGCGATTTAAATGCATTTTTTTTTTTTTTTTTAATATTATACATGAATATAATTATTAGAAATGTGATATCTTTTGATAAGCACCGTTCTCAAATCGATATTAAGCTACCAATAAATTTTATAGCCTACTTACATCACCCGCAGAATTGAGCTAAACATTATACTAAAAAACCAACAAAATCTGTAGAGCCGTTTGGACGTGAATGACGTACAGACAAACAGATAAACACAAAATAATACATAATACAAAAATAGACATAACATTTTCTACACTTAATCAGGACTACTCACCGAGTAGAAATACAAAATTTGAGCCCAATCGGATTAATGCACAGACACTATACTCCAATCTTATATTTATTTAAGATTAAGATTAATTTTGTTTTTAATTTGTTCATAGATCCGTCTAAGTCTTAGAATAATACAATATATAGAAGGAGGATCACTGATAACATTGAAGCCAACTTTGGTTGTGTCCCTTAATACGCGTTCTAAAAATTCATTTTTGAAATTTGTGACGTCATAACTCTAAAATTATTTGCCTTCGGTTTTTTAATTTATTTTTTAGTAAATTTTAATTATTGATGGTTAGTTTCGTTTATTGTAATATTTTTATTGTGTTTTATCTTATTTTTAGCTTGAAATATGCTGAAAATAATGTTTATTATATCATGCCGTGCGAGGAGAAAAAAATGACGTCAGAGTGAAACGTAAACAATAACCAATGGCAGGGTTTGTCTTCTTGATTGTTTTGGGAGCAGACTTTGAATAGTTACAAAAGTATGTCCAACCTTCTCCAGTATAATGAAAAAAATGAGTGTTGTTATGTTGGTAGCCTGGTCTTAAGGACACAACCTCTCGGCAAAGTTGGCTTCAAATTGCTTAGGATTCCGATTCTATGCTCCTTCTATATATAGTATTATTCTAAGGTCTAAGTCAACTCTAAACTATATTTTTACGTCACAATGTAATGTGACACAACAGAGTGACACTTTTGAGTGTTGAATAATTTCAAGATAAAAAGAACTTTTATATACTACGTTTTTAAATTTTCTGTTGAATCGTATGTAATGTTGATAATATAATTGTTATTGTTATATAATATATAATGTTAGTGAAAAAAAAAATAGTTCCGAATTTATTTACTTCACATAAATGACAACCATCTAGAGAGCTGATCTTAAACCTATAAAAGGATAAATCTTTGTACAACGGATCTCCCCAACACCAAATCTAAAGCATGCTATCTACATATATTTGAAATAATATAATCGATATTTCCTGTTTTGCTGTCATTCAATGTTTATCTATCACAAATTTGAGACCCGTCAAAATGAAGATTGCGTAAGTATTGGATATGGCAAAACAAATAAAATAACTTGCGGATTTTTTCCGAACTAACTTTCCGCACAGCAAAATTTGCTGAAAACTAATTAAATTCTGCTGAAGATGGCAAAAAGTATTAAAATAATGCATTGTCATCGTGTTCTGAGCTATGCTAAAAGTTTCAAATGTCTAGCTATTCGGGAAGTTAGTTAGAAATCGATTGCCAGATTTGTACCGGACAAAAAAACAAACAAGAATGTAAGCTAATATTCCTAAACAGTTATAGAAATACATATTTCCAATTATTGTTACAAAAATTAAAAACTGTCACTGTCTCAATGTGTCTTCTTTCAACTATCGCTTTGAATTTGAAGAAGAGTTATAAATGAGTTGAAAGCTTTTTCCGGTAATAAATTAATAATCCATACTTCTCTAAATAGATTCAGTTAGAGTCATTGGACAAAACATATTTGTAGTATATTGATACATTGACAAATCCTTACGCCGCAGGTATAAATCCTTACAATCCACACTAGGCGAGCCAGCCATGCGAGTTAAACTATCATAAACGTGATAAGTTTTCAAGAAATTTTTTAAAAAAAATCCAGAGTTAGATAAAATGAGATATAAACGAAGATAATATTTTCTAAGTTATTTCAGATAATGGTAAAGTACTTTACTATTAAAAACCTATATTTTATACAGAAGGTAAAATATTTCCGTTCTCAATAAAAAAGTTACTAACAGTATAAATTTTAAAAGCATTTACAGTCGTTTTTTTTTTCTAAGGTAAAAATATGATAAGAGGTTTATATAGCATCTTGAAAGGATGATGTTAAAAGGAAAAAATTCCACAGAAAATGTCATTTTTAAAAAGTTTTTCTTTGATAAAAAATAGTTTAAACATTACTTAAGATCTTAGAAAGTTATGAAAAGAAGATACTATTTATTAAGAAATACTTGATATAATCATAATAATAATAAAATAATGTTAAAACTACAATTTAAATTAAATTTTTCAAATTAAGCGAAGGTTTAAACCTTAGTTATGTGTTATTTTAAATACTTCAGTTGGTTTTTACAAAGAATCTCAAAGTGAAAAACTGGTGTTTTTTTTTTTTAACATTGGCAATTCTATTTTCTTAATTTATCTGACGGCTGCAAGTTAAAATTGAATTTCCCTTTAAGTATCTAGTTCAAAAATAAACTTAGTTGATAGTGCCTGTGTTGTATTTTTTTTATCTTTAAACTCTTCTTTTCTATTATAAGTTTAATGAAGTTGATCTTTCAGTGCTTAAAGAATTAAAGAGGAATAAGGCGCATCGATTATGTATGTAAAATGTTTATGTCTTATACAGAACTTAACATAATTCTATTTCAGGCAATAACTAATTGAGATGTGACCATTGAGAGAGCTATTACAGATGTAATGCAAGTTACTTTTTCTCAGAGACGGGAAAGTTTAAAAGGGGCAAAAGTAAAGATTTCAGGGAGTTGTAAAAGAGAAGGTAAAGAGTCAGAAGAAGGGGCACGAAGGGGAAAAAGCACTGATTTCTATCTAGGAAGACGGGGCGATAAGACCCGGAGGGCATTAGGGTTGGGTCCACCTGTGGGCCGAGGGCCTTAGGATCAGAACCGTGCAACTTGAGGGTCCTAAAGGCTTATTTGGACCTTAGAGCCTAGAAAATCTAGATTCTGCCAAGTAATACCCCTTTTTTCTGGTTCTTCCCTTGCCCAACCTAACCCTGTTCTGTCGATAAAACTTCAGGCATTCCGACCTAATCAGATCCTCCAAACCTCAGTTAAGGGGAAAAAAGGATAGAAGAAGAAAACGAGGTAACATTTCAACATCTCCCTTTTTTTTACTCAGATAGTGAGAAAACAGGCAGATCTATTCCAAACGTAGAAGAACAAGAAAAAAATCTCTTGGGTTATGCGAGAACTCATCTTGATATGGAAACTATATTCTTTTCTTTTCTGTTTTTCTTCCTTCCACAAAGAGCCATTGAATCTCTAGTATTAGTAAGGCATGAGTTTTTCATTTGTTTCTCTTTCGACACTGGATGATAATGGTTTTCAAAAACAATAACTTACATTCTTATTATTAATATTCCCTCACTACAATGTCTCCACATCAATTCAAAGTTATTATTAAAAAAAAAAACAAGTAAACCAATTATGGTTAACGCCGATTCGTACAAAGTTTACTACTTTTTAAGGAAAATCGCATTTCCTTCTTAATCCCTAATTAGCCCTTAGAGAATGAACTTAATAAATAAATACAAAATTAACATACTTCTTGCATACGAGTCCGCAAGACAGTGAGACATTTTTATGTTTTTGGTCTGCGTAAACTACCGACATAAAATGAAATATAATCGGTAATTTATTCAAGTAATTGATAAAAGTAGATGGAAGATAATTGTTATTCTTATCTCCACACCGGCACTGCAGCGGCTTGATTACAAACGACTGAATTCAAAGGCGCCTGCCCGCCTTCTACGAATTGTTAATATGCCTTCATACTAGGTAGGCCGAGAGGGCTGAGAGTTGATGGCAAGCTCCTGTACTTTCCTAACTCCCTGTCACACTTATAAATCTTTTCGACTTCATTCGGCCCTACGAAGCGCCGTAAGGGAAGGCACTAAAGCTGGAGACTGGATTACAGACCTCCTACACCATTCTAACTCCCTGTTATACTTTTCTGAGTTTTTAAGCTAAAAAGTAACGTAACGTTTTTGACTTATGTTCCATAGCCTTAACATAAAAATGTCAAAAAAACATGATGAAAAGTACGATTTTCATATTCACGAGTTTAGGCATAGTGGCGAAGATATAATAACCTGTTAAAATTTTATACTAAAAGTTTTATTTGCTATAACCTGTCCAACAGCTAATGCGATAGGATCAATTTCAAGAAAAGTGAGCAGAGATATCTTTTAAAAATTACAATATCAGTAATAATGCTTTTTGGGACGAAATAATGCAATTGACAATTCGACAGATCACATCAAACATTTTCGGATGGTTTTCTTTCCACCTATTTCACCCAGAATAAATAGGAGAGTGCCTTCAGGGTAGAGCGCTTTGTGCAGGCTCATTGACATGTTTAGTTTTCTCAGTTGACTGATCATAGAGTATTTGTTAACGCTCTTCCTTTGTCTCCCCAGTCAAAGCAAGTTATAAGCGTTGGGATATTCTGCTAGAAACGATTATGCTTTTAGCTAAATCTCTCTTAAATACATTTTGGAATATCCAGAACATTTTGGGACAAAACCATTCCAGTTCATTCTCAACCGTAGCAAATATTTTGGAGGAATTTGACATAAAACCCGTTTACCTAATCACAGGTAATCACTGAAACATTTGCAAATATAAATATTACTAAAATAGATGAAATTGAGTGTAAAAAATAATATTAAGTTTACACTGATCGCAACCTCGACATTTTCATAAAATAGATTAATGAGGTTTCAAACAATCTGCACCAACTTATTGAGTCAAATCAATAAAGATAGCGCTAAGTAACAAAATCGTCAACCAAGCTCAAACCACCAACATTATAGACTATCGACATAAAATTTTAAATATAAAAAAAGAGTAAGTAAAAAAAAAAAAATGCATACATTTCCTAAAACTAGCACTTTTTTTAAGGAAGCAATAATTACCTCAGCCTCTTCAATATTTTTATAGACGCTTTACTTTTTTTAAAATCTCAATTAACTTGTCACTATTTGCTAGAAAAACACCTCCTCAATCCCCCATTAAGTATTTTGAAAAACGAAAATCATACAGTAAAGGTCAGGCAGGGCAGAGCAGCACAGTTTTTTCAAACCCTAAAATATATGAGATCACGCAAATTGAGACGCCAGATCGACTAGTTTCGAGTAAGCTAAGTGTGGTGTAGAACTACTGCCCTGCTTTGAGTCACAATTCTAGCGGTTTCAGCGTTTGCAAAAATATTTGCTGCCTGCCCAGCGTCTCAACGGGCCCGGGTGCAATGCAGTTGTCTGCTTGCAATATTGAGCTGAGCGTGAGCGTGCATTCTAATCTTAAACAATAAACATTTTTATTTATAAACAGCTGAAATAGGATCAAAAATAGTAATATTTCTATTTTTTATAAAAAAACATTTTTTCCTGTTGTTCTATTTTACCCCCCTCTTAAATGAAAATATGACAAAAGTGAAGATAACAATAATAACTGTACTCTTAAAGAGCTTTCCAACGACATGCATCATGAAGGGCATATACTATTTTAACTTTTGTACCCCGTACCCCTGTGTAACAATTTGGACCATTTCAGATTTATACCTTCTTGTGGATGGTCATTATGACCGTGCCAAATTTTGTGCCGATCGGTTCAGCCGTTCAGGAGGAGTATGTGTCTAACCAAATGCAAAGTGTAGGTATAAGAGCTTCGCTTCGCTCAGCTCAATAATAATCAGACATAAAAAAATCACAATGTTCGAAAGTATCAATTCAATAAATATTTTTTTGAAAAAGTTCGAAAAATGAATCAAGGTTATGGCTTGATCATTTTTTTACTAGCAGCAAATAGTAATAATTTTAACTTGCATTCTTATGAAAGAAACAACCAGCCAACATAATATCATTAAAATCAGTCATATTAATCTTATGAAGATTGAAAATTGGTCTGAAGTTTAATAGACAATTGATAGCAACACTGGGAATTTAATAAGATGTGAAAATTCCTCAATCTTAATCAATCCTAAATAATTGTTTTGAAATAAAATTAGACTACGAATGATGCTTAAAATAAAAATACTTGTTTTAGGTAATTAATGAGAATCTCTTAAAACATCACTTATTCAAAACCCCATTTATTTGTCAATTAATTTACTTTATAAAATATAATATAAAACCACCTTGACTAAACTTTAATTAACTAATAAACAAGTTATTAACGCTTCCTTAAGTTTATTAATTCCTTAAGGCGATAAAACCATTTTAGTTAGACTATTACAGAGAAACATCACAGATAAGGTGTCGACCTTAAAAACGAATAATAGGCTTAACTCTACGCAAACCACAAACCTAAGACCGCACACTTGCGGTGAAGAGAAGTAAGTACATAACGATTTTACATTTCAAAATCAGTATAAGGCATGTCTGTCAATATTTCTTAAAGATATATTTTTATTGTGTCAATGCATAATTATCTTTTTCCTTAATAAATCCTCGGAAGCATAGAATAATGAAAAACTGGAATCCCTCTCCACAGAATAATGTTTATTTTACAAAACTATAGCTTTCTATATTGCTTCCGAGCTTACCGAAGGTAACGGAAGCATTGTGTTCTTTTGAGAACGAAAAACTTTTATGCCTCCGATTTTAAAAATTCCAAGACAGAAATCCGTTTTTAGACATCAGGGAACATTTTTGGTCTCGTGTCTGTCTGTCGGTCTGTGTATCCGTGGATTATGAAACGTGTGACGATAACTTGAGTAAATGTCGACCGATTTTGATGAAATTTGGTAAACATGATCATTTTACCAATGCCCAGGACGAGTTCGTTGGACAACGATATCCGTACAAGCGTTCACAAGCAACGCTCGCGTAAACATGAACTTCAAAATTAAAATTGGGATTTCAGGTCGGGAAAAAAATCTATCTTCATCTATTCAATGAGACAAACATTTTTTTTCAAATAAATTTTTTTAGTAAAATCAACAGCGACACCGTTATGAAGTGTTAAAGATCGCTAAAACTATTAATAGTTTCTACACAATAAACAATATAACAATCAAGTAATATAACAATAATGTTAATGTTAATATATCAATAAAGTACAATATAGGATGCGAGGAAGCTATGTGCCACACTATTTGGCAGTCTATTTATTTATTTATTTACTATTTAATTAGTAACTTAATGATAATGTCCATCTAATTAATAGTTAACATTAATATCTAATCAGTAATATTGTTAATTGCCGTAATAATTCAAACAATATAGGTAGATGAATATATAATGATCATAAAATGATAATGTATTTATCTAATTTACAAATATTATTTGCCGGGTGAGTTTCTGTTAAGAGGTTTTCATTATTAAAGCAAATTGTATTTTTCGGTTTTTCGCTATATATATTCAGAGGGAAACACCTAAATATATCGAATGTCAGATTTGTCGGAATGAAGACTTTCTGTCTTGTAATTTTTGAAATCGGAGACATAAAATACTCGTATTTTCGTTCTTCAGAACGATCACATAACTAAGCTCAGCAGCAATACTTGTTCAAAACGGTGCAACAAAATCTTTGTATATCCATAAGATGAGTTTGTTCATACTATAGAAATGTAGCACGTAATATACTTATAAGGTAAAATAAGATTGGATAATAACTCTTGAAACAGGAAACAAAAATATTTAAATCTTTCCTTCTTCGAATGTTTCTTTTCCAAAATAAAGAATGAAGATGTGGTAGAAAATTGCGTGAGTAACATCTTAATAAGGGAAAAAGATATTTTCCAGTTTGAATATTTAATAGGAGTAGAAATTACATGAAAAGATAACGGGTTTTTGAATCTTTACTTCAAGAACTTTTTCTTATAATTTTGAAAAGAAAAAAATAAGCGAAACCTCGCGTGAGACCTTTCTAAGTATATTCACGAGTTAAAAATTAAGTTATATTAGGAAAAGAGAATATCAACTTGAGAATTCATTTTTTATCTATTTCATTTACGGTTGTATACATTAATCAAAAAAGCAAAATAAATAGAAGTAGAAGATAATTTTATTATATGTTAAACAAAAGTAGGTGGTATTCAGTTGTCTCAAATAAAAGTAGTGATATGAACTTTGTAATAAAAACTTATTTAGCGAAGTTCCAACTATCTATGTTAGTAAGTTTTAAACTTTACAGTCTACTAATAGGAGATGATCCATATCCTAATTCATATGTTCATAAACAAAAACACAGATATATATATATATATATATATATATATATATATATATATATATATATATATATATATATATATATATATATATATATATATATATATATATATATATTCAAAAATATGACTCAAAATCTGGTTATCTCGTATTGGTATTATAACTTTTCTACATAATCGTATAAAATTTGCATATTTATACGAGTTTAAATAAATATTGAACTTCTTCCACCCGTTTCCGTGTATGATAAGACTTAGATGATGATGTAGTTGGTTTTCAAATTATGTTTCAAGTTTGTTTAAAAAAAAAAACTCATTAAAAGATAGCGTGAGTTATAGCGATATTATTTTTCTCAACATGGCCGGAAATAAATAAATTAACTAATATTAATATGAAATTATTTGTAATAATATTTTGCTTCCGAGCTCACCGAAGGTAACGGAAGCTATGTGATTGTTCTCAAGAACGAAATTTCATTTATGCCTCCGATTTCAAAAAATCCAAAACAGAAATCTGTTTCAGACATCGGGGAACATTTTTGGATCCGTGTCTTTCTGTCGGTCTGTCTGTCACTCAATTTTTGGGAACCAACATATTTAAAAGACTACTTTTACGATTTTAATGAAGTTTGGATGGTAGGTCAAAATTAGTCCATTGTTGGTCCCATATAGGGTTCAACTTTCTGTGCCATTTGTTTCTCTTCCACATGCGCACAAGCAATCATTTATTTACACCTGTATCTTCAAAAGTACTTATCTGATTTGAATGAAATTTGGATGGTTCGTCATTCCAAAACCGTCGTAATTTGGCCGCAGATAGCACTTGATTAATTTCAACCATCAACGCTCTTTAACTTTTGCTTAATTGATACTTTAATTCATGTAAGAAATCTAAATAAACTTGACAATAATAGATCGCAAAAGCATGAAATCACTAATTGGCAGATTATTTTCAATAATTACTCTTATTAATTTGATGATTAAATCACTTAACACAGAACAATTAGGCAACTTAAAAATAATTTATTTGAAAGAGAAAAGATAATAAACTGCAATAAGTTTCATAAAATATTGTGATACTTATAAGTAATAAGCGGATGAAATATGTATTTATATTTCTTAGAACTAAGTAATTGAATTGGACGGACTCTTAAAATAAAGTACTTTGGACTTAATATCCCTTTGTCTTAAAAGTTATTTAGGCAAAGGAACGAATAAATAATTATATTCATTAATATTCTAATATTCTAGCGGAGTAATAATCTAAAGTACCACTTATTTTATATGCTGAGCTTCGAACATATTTTTTTAATGCCATAGAAAAATGTTAGAACTATAGAAGAGGCAGAATTTTACAAAACATTGTGAAGACACACTATCAAATAAGCAATGCAATAAGAAAAAGTAGCAATATTTTAGTAACAACAGGGCAATATACTAGCAAGTGATGACTGTAGAAGAAGGTTGTAGCAGGAATATAACATGTAAAGAATGTTTTTAGACTATTGTAAAAGCATCTAATAAGATGTAAAGCAAGAAATAAACAAAGGAGATTTCGAAGTTCATCAATGTAGCACTGTAAGACAACTATAGCAAATAAAGGATATTAAAAGGAATTAAACAAAAGAATGTTCTGAAATAGGACACTAGAAAGACATATTGCCACTGCGAAAATGAGACTAAGACAGGACAAGTAGTAGGATTTTAGCAAGTGGAAAACAAGATATACTAGCAAGAGCAAGTTTTGCAAGACAGGTATTGAAGCAAGAACAGCAGTGGGAGTTGTAAAAGATCTAGTTAGTGCAATAGAATTGAAACAAGTAGAAAGTGGCAATAAGAGACTAGCAGATAAATATATTAGGAGAATCTAAATATATAAATATAATATATATAGAATATAATATAATATCGAATATAATATAATATTATATAGGAGAATATAAATATATTAGGCAAATCTAACAAGGTATTGCATAAATAATTGGTTGTTTTGACTGAGGCATTCTATTTTGACCCGAGGCATTGTATAGTAGGTTATACAATGTTGCTAGTCAATAGCAATGACGATAGTGGAGACTCTAAAAGGGCAAGTCAATGTTGAAAATGAAGACAGTGATGAGACATCTGAACCAAAAGGCCTTTTCGTAAGGAGCAGTTCTTCTTCGTTTAGTTAAAAAGTTTCTTAATCAATAGAGGAAGTTGAATGGAGTTGTCCAAAAAGAGTTTTCCAAGACTTGGTTCTTGCCTAAGAAGGGTGAGTCCTTTAAAAAAAAACCTTTGAGAGGACCTTAAGGAAAAAAACTTGAGTAAAGTAATAATGCACATCATCTTATTATCCTGTATTTCCAATAAGAACATCTAGAACACATACTTATACATTCAAGAAGTTTATTGGAACCTCTTTTATAGAAAACTAAGTACACAATTTTTGTAGAAAAGAACAACTTAGCTGCTCAAACTTTTCATAATATTAAGATAAATATAAAAAAAAAAAACTGTCATCAGATTCCGTTTGGAGAAAGATGAAAAATAATCCCTCTACAAACTTCTTTTTTTAAGAATAAAAATTGTCGATTCAATAAGTAATTAATTGTGCCAGAAAATAAAATTATTTACAAGGAAATTCAATGTTTAAAATAGGAGACATTATGGGAAATTAATATGAGAAAATAACAAATAGATACCACTAAATTGAACTATTAACACTAAATGGGAAGATGAATAGTTTAGTTGTTTTTAGGGTCCGTAGGCAAAACCAAGAACCCTTTATTTTTGTGTGTGTCTGTCCGTCCGTCCTGTCGCCTGCTCTCACGGCTACATCTTTCGACCAATCACTTTGAAATTAGGCATGTATGTGTCTTGTACCTACCCACATATTTTAAAAATATAGCGACTTAAAAAAAATATTTTTCAAAAAAATTAGGGTAAAAAAACTTGAGGGTTGACATTTTTTTTTTTTTTTTCGACACCATGCGGGGTATCATATGAAAGGGTACGTCGAGCTGATTACAAAAATATATAATTCTTTGGTTACAACTTTGATAGTGCGAGCGTAGGCAAGTTTGAAGTGGGTGTGAAACGTGTCCCCCCCCCCCCCGAATCAACACAAGAGTATTGACGAGTGGAGCCTAAACGACAGGGCCGATTTCGACGAAATTTGAACATATTAATGTACATTGTACATATTAAGAAAAAGCCATACCCCGAGGCGACATTGAGAAATTAATTGTAGCTTTAAATTTGAGACCGACAAAACCCAATAACTCTAAAAAAAAAAAAGTAAAGTAAAAAATTCTCGAAAACGGGTATAACGATAAACAAATGTTATAGATTTAGTTAATTTAAATGAGAAGCAAACCGTGTAAGCTGTTTTTCCAGGAAAAATCTAAATCCTGAGAAAATAGCTTTATAGGAAAACGCAGTGTTCGATTCCCCGCCGAACAGGAGTTATATTTTGTAGCCAATTTTGATGAATACAACCCAATAAATGGAGAACACTGGACCAATATGGTATGTGTTCGTAAATGAGAAAGTTTAGTATGAGTTGTATCAGACAGATTTTTTTTTTTTAATTATTTTTAACAAATTGACTATTCTTAAAAACTTGGCAGTGAAAACAAAGAAAACGCTTTGTGAAATAAAAGAAAAAATGAATTAAAAACAAGTACAAGCAGTGTTCATAAAAATGCAACGGTATTATCGACCTACTTATAATAAACCGTTTTTCAAGATGAGAAAAAGAAGTTAAATATTTTCTATCTTCATTCTCAATTTCGATAAATACCAAAGATGTGTTAATGTCGACGGAATTATCTGGTTTTAAACGAGAGAAGCCTGAAGGTCTAGGCTTTTAAGTATAGGATAGAGGTAGAAAATAAAGGTATGATGAGACTTAGGTGCTAATGCTAGAGAAAGCCTTGAGGTAGAATTACATTTTTCCTTGGGGAAGACGTGCTTGGACTAGACAAGACCTTCTGTCTACGAAACTCTAAGGGAAAGGATGGGAAAACGGTTTGAACAGCCAACCAACCCTCGTGGTTCTTGGCTCTCCACCCAAGCAGTCAGTCTCCAGATCCTTTCCAACATCCCCACCCCTCCCTTTAAAACTCTCCAAGTCCGCTGGTCATTTATCTCTATCAGAGAATTTTTACTCCTCTTTTAACTCTCCACAGTTCCGAACTAACGCCAGAAAAAACCACCTTCGAGATGGGGAAGAAGTCGAGCTTCGCCACTTTTCAGACTGAAATATCTTCTAACCCTTGGAAACTTGTAGCACTAATCGCTTTTCCACTTTTAAACACGAAGATAACAATTAAGCCAGACCTTAGCTGACCTACAAGTTCTAATTATTGAATGAGTACACAAAGGCTTTTTTAATAGCTGTACGATGAAACACGGGGTTAACGTGGCGTTCAATCAGCAGTACAAACCATATAATAGACTGTCAAATAAGTAGCTTATCCATTTATATCGCGATGCTGTGTGAACGTGGAGCCGTTTGGCGCGGAGTCAGGAATCAAATCCGAAAATTTCATTCAAGACGAGCGCTTATAATTGCAGTGATCTACCAGGGACCCAAAATCCAGCTCAAAAGAATTTGCTATCATGCGCATAAATTATCCTTTTTTCAGCAAGAAATATTGCATGATTAATTGTGACTTTACTTATGATTAGAGAAATTCCAACTTCGGTAAAAATAAAGAATAATCGATATTGTAATAGCGATATCATTGCCGTTAAAGCTGACGACAATTATTAATCTAGATGGAATTGATGATGTTCTATAAAATTAGTCCAGACAGATCTAGATTATTTTCATTTCTGTAATAATTAGACGCTTAACTGATACAGTATATACTTTTCGAGCATGATTCTATCTCGTCTAGGAGATTTATCCCCTTAAAATTATTTATATAGAAACCGATATGCGACAAATCACTGACCATGGACTTAGGATAGCTATTCAAATATTAGTCCAAATTAAAGTTGTTCCCTATCAAAGGACAAACCAACATCAACTTGACTTTCGGTCTATTAACTAATTTATACTCAGGATCATGATAATCACACTGTCCACCATAATTGGAGGGACATGACCGCTCTTCACCATTTTTTTTTTTTTTTTTTTTTTTTTTAAAGCCTATTGTCAAGCTATGACCCGCAGACGAACTTAAAACCACATTTTCTTAAAAGGGACTAAAAATTGCTTGCAATGAGTCTGCAAGACAGTGAGACATTTTCATGTAACGCTTTTCGAGTTTATGTCCCATAGCCAAGACATGAAAATGTCAAAAATTAAATTGAACACAAAATTCTAGCTTGATGTTAGTGAGACACTTTTTTGCACGCTATCTCCTGGACTAAGGTGAGTAGCACAAACAAACATTTACTAAACATTTAGTTCTTTTATTCATAGAATTGAAGTAAAATCAAGCCTGAAGCCTCAAACTATATATGTATATATAATATAAATAAGAATATACACACGTTATGCATACATCCTTTTTTCCAAGTAAGTTCAATACTATTATATATGCAAAATGGTTATTTGCAAGCAAGTGAAGTTCCACTTTTCACACAATTAAATAAAAGATAACAGAAACTGCAATGTTAAGCTACTCTAATGCAAGATCAATACATGTAGGCGTCTATTACAAAGGATTTACATCGACGGGAAACTTGGGCTATACATTAGTCTCGAAATACCATCAAAATGAGCATTTGTTACAAATACCCATTTGTAACAAGTGGGGGCTTGTTACAATCTTCATACCAAGCAAAACCTCTCCTAATATTATCCATAGAAATTATAGCAGATAATAATCCTCCCGTGTCATTAATCCTAAATAGATGTTCGAAGTTATTAAGTTTCAAATTATACCACGTATCCTCAGATAAAATATTATTTGCTGCAAAATGGCTATATTAGTAACTATATTATTAGTATTCAAGCGTAGGTTTTACGGTTTCAAGATAATAATGTTATTAGACACTAACGATTTACTCTCCTGCATAATATTATTCTTTGAATTCTTGAAATTTTTATCTTTTATTTCTGTTTAAATAGATTTAATTAAATCTATGATTAATAATTCCACATACATTGTTAAAATAATACTTAAAACCATACTAACTTTTAAAATCAAATTAAATCATTAAATTAACATTTTAATTAAAACTTCTTAAGATATTATATATATACATATTTTAAATTCGATCCTAAACGGGGTGAAATTGGGGAGAAAAAATAGCAGTAATTAAGACGAACACAAACCTCTGAAGCTGAAACCAAATTTGATGTATTCAAAAGTGCAAAGGAGTTATAATCTTTGGAGACATTTAATAACCAAATTATCAAATTTAGTTCCAACCCTTCATTATTAATTAATTGCAAATTATAATTTTTAAAAAGGCCGTGTCTTTAAGATTTCTCTTTTAGTCTTCGATTGACTCAATCTTTTGATCAAGCGATTGACCTTAAGACAGCTAAGCTTTGCCCGTCTAAAGAGAACTTCCATTTTTATTAAATAGAGAAGTATGTACATACGTAATTATTAATAAAATTCTCAACAATTTTTACTTTTCCTCACCTATGGTAAAAAAAAGTATTGTTTTGACCCAAACTGTTTTTTTCGGGTTTTATAACTGAATTATATATTATCCATACTGGGTGTTTTTAAGACCTCCTAGTGATTTTCAGCATACGTCTGTATGTATGTGTGTGTGTTATCATCGTAGCACCCAGGGTATTTTATTTGACCTAGAGAGTAGAGAGTTGAAACTTGGCAGAAAAATCAGCTCTTACTTCTAGTTGTGCCGCCCGCAAAATTAACAGAACCCAGTTTGCTGAGTCAGCAAAATATTAAAAAATCAAAAAGTGGTCCGATCGAGTTGAAATATGACACGAATGTACCTCTCTGTATGAAAAACAAATCCACCAAATTTAATTTTGATATTGGCCGGCATTTTGAAGTAATCGATTTTATTGAACTTTGAATCTTTGACAGTTAATAATACCGAAAGTACAAATACGTTTTTGACATGCAGCATATCGTTGTAACAGGTAAAAAATAAATATCAAATATAAAAAAACCGATGAAATTCTATTAATTAGCATAAAAGTTATAGGCGAACATAATTATTAATTAGTGCGATACTTTTGTTGAACCTCAAAGTATGTTTACATCAGTCAAAATACCACCAAAATTCAAATAATTAAATAAATAAATAAAAATAATGTATACATTTTTTTTTTTTTTTTTTTTTTTTTTTAAATAATATTAAACAAAACAATTAGATCAAAACGGCCACCCATCCAAGTACTGACCACGCTCAATGCTGCTTCCCCCTGATGCGAAGCAGCAGAAAAGGCCACTTTAATGGCCTCCTATGTGAGGAAAAGTATGGAGGTCTAACCCCGTACCCGATTTCGTTTTTAAATTATTCAATTTCTGTAAAATTCAACAAAGGAAGACAAAAGACTTCATTACTAAAATATTTTTTTTTTTTTTTTTGACATTTTTGGATTGATTAAAATAAAAACCAAATATATATAAGTATGAAAGAAAAAAATGAAATTGACGAGACAATATTCAGGTCGCCTTTCTTGAAAGTTCAAAACTTTAGCTATTCTTTTTTTTCGTTACAAAATATTGATTAACTTTTAATGAAAAAAGTTTCTTCCCAACAAGAAAACATTCTTCGTTTTTCTACTTTATTTCGCCTTATATAAAATTATTTTGAAGGTCATAACCATGACGTTATTATGTACGAATATCTTTGTCAGACATTTTAATATGCAGTGCATCGTGCTGAAACAAATGTAGTATAGAATAATTAAAAACGAAAGCCTCTCCACAAAATGAGTATTTAATGTCCAAAACTAGCTTTGGGCTTTTCGGCCATCACAGTGTCGGTAAAAGGCAAAGGAAAATCCCGACGTGGAGTCAGATGAGAGACAAAAACGGTCTCTTCTTGTTGGTTTTTAACTTTTACCGGCACTGATGATGGCCGAGAGGCCGACACCTAGTTTTGGTGATTAAATACTCATTTTGAGGAGAGGCTCTCGTTTTTCTCGAAGAAAATTAAGCTATTACCAAAGGCTTCAAAATGTTTGTAATACGAATTTTTGAAAATTTTCTCCATGGAAAACCGTTTTAGACCATTCTTAATCGATTCCTGAAATTTAACACTTTTTTTATGTATATATGTATGTGTCACTCCAGACGATATCTCACCGTAGGATGAACTTAAAAAATCCAAACAGATTTTAAAATGTCAATAATATCAAAAGAAAGGAGGAGTTTATTGACCAGAATTATTGGAGTCAATTTAAGCCGGGTTTACACGATCCCAGTAAAGTTGGACTAAGTCAGTTTTGACTCTACTTTGACGCTATTTGGATCGTGTCAAACAATGTGTCAAAGTCAACTTGGACATCCAAGTTGAGTTGGATGGGTTCCATCAAAGTAGTCTTTAATACAAACAAAAAGGGCGCCCACCTGACAAATTATGAAAACGAGCTGTCAAAATATGACAGACGTGAGGTTGAGCTGGGTTTTGTTAACCAGAAGGTGATATATCACCGCTGTTTTAAAACTTAATAAGTACAATTTAACTGGAAAGTTCCAGAGGGAAAAACATTTCACACAATTATCCTAACCTCTACTTTATAGTGTATTAAAGTTCCACAAACCTTTGAACCAAGTGGATTTGATCAAAGTGACTTGGACCAAGTATACTTGGATCGTGTAAACCAGGCTTTAGGGGTAAATTTTGACAATTTAGGGTAAAACAATAAAAACGTGTTTTTTTCCATTTTACCCCATCTTATATGAAAATATAGCAAAAGTGTAAATAACAACAATTACTGTACTCTTAAAGAACTTTCCAATTACAAGCATCTTAAAGTGTATGTGTATATACTATTTTGACATTTGTACCCCTGTGTACCAAATTTTTTTTTTTTCACCCATCCAAATTCTAAACATAAATTTTCCTATAATAAAAATAAGCCACTAATACGCAGATTTCTTTGAAAATTCGCTCATTAAGTCATGGTGCATGACTGGTATTTTTAGGGTTTCGTTGGTAAAACAAAAAAAAGAAACCCTTATAGTTTCGTTCCTGTGTATGTCACTCTGTACGGTTCCAATAACTTTTGAATCAAAAGAGATAAAAACATGAAACTTTCGCGTATTAAAGATCGTTTTGACGCGCACACAGGAAATATAGTGAACTCAAAATTATCAGTTGTTCGAATTTAAAATGGCGGATAATTCACGTCACGAGAAAACAAATATCATTTTTAAAATTTTGAGTAGGGTAACAAATGAAAGGTATTGAAGAGTAGATTACAAAAAATATATAACCCCCCCCCCCCCCCTCCCCCTTCCCCATTATTCTAATTTCATATTCACAATATCAACGAAACCCTATTTACGAGAGACTTCACGCCTTACCTATATAAGATCTTTATACTTTATACCTTTCAAATATAGGATACCTTACTAATTAAATAACATCAATTAATACTCCTTTACGCTTCTCGAATATTTCATTTGAAAACTGACAAATTTCGATAAACAACCAACATTAATTTCGGACAAAATATTAAATGGTATTTTAAGTCAAAACTTCGGTTTAAAAGGATCAACTGGACCTGATGTTGACAAATTACTTCTTGAATAAGAAAAGTTTTTAAGAGGAATTATTAATATAATTTAATTAGTCAATCTGTTTTCACAAACTCTATTCCTGAGGAAACGAAGAAGGGGAACTTATCCTTAAGAGATTAAAGGAGGAAAATGATGAAATAATCAGAATTTATTTCAGGTAATTTAAAATAAATTCTGAGTTTAATTAATTTAAAGGCGTTTCATAATACAAGATTTGTAAAACAATAAAATAGAATTTACTTAATATAAATTTTCACATTTATTACACATAAATTCGATTAAATAAAACATATTTTTTAATACAAACAACTTTTTTACACTTGAAAAAATTTGATTAGAATTACCATTTAATTACATATTTTCATTTTTAATCATTTTATTTTTTAAATACAAACATTTATTTGTTTAATATATACTGCTTATGCTTAAAATTCTCTCTTTATTTCTGGTGAATACCATTTTTTATTTCCATTCCAAACAGAAATAAAAAAAAAAATATATTAAATTAATGAAGCATGAAGAGTACGTTTTAATTTACATTTATTTCTGTAGATCAAAGAAAACTCTGAAAAAATTGTTAATTAATTTTGTTTATTTATTTATATTGGAATTCGTAAGCTTTAAATGTATTCATAAAAATAAAATTAATTATAGAAAGAAATATATCTTTAAAAAATGGCAAGATTCTTAATGTTTAAGCACTTAAAATACTCACAGATAATAAAATAACCTTATTTCTTCACTCCACAATAAATAAATTCCAAATTCAGTGCGTTAAAACTTGGGCAAATATATCTTATACTCTAAAATAAGCTGCTCTTCACTACTTAAAATTAAGAAAAATTCTCTTGTTAATAAGCTACTTCATTTGAACTTAGTTTTAAACAAGCTTATGAGAAAATCTACTTATGTAAAGAACTTGTCTTAATCAAAAACTAAATTATTTAAAAAAAAAAGTATATTAACATTATAGTACATTACGCGTCGGGTGCGGAAAGTAGCATTTTGCATGCGAGTGTGGAGTTTGTACCCGAGCGACAGCGAGGGTAGTAAAACCATACGAGCAATGCAAAATGCCTTTTTCGCTCGAGTTGCGTACCGTACTTTATCTACGATTATTAGATTTAAATAATAAATACAGAAAAAAATAAACTTGCTGTATGTAAGTTCGTATCTCTCTCTCTTGATAAAGATGGCATTAATTCTTGAGTTGTATTTATTGCCGAATTAATTATTTCTGGAGGAGTATTATTCTCCACATTTTCGTCAAAGTCACTTGATTCACTCATTGTTTTTTACTAAAAACTCGATATAAACCGTTACTTTAATAAAAAAAAACAGCAAATTAGTTTTGTTAAATGTAAGCAAACTTGCTAATCGTGCGTAATGCTGAAGAATTCCTCTTCTTTACCGCGCTAGTGTGGTAAAGAAGAGGAATGGTTCAGAACTATGAGACGCGCATGCGAAATGAATACAAGTACGTAAATAATCACTTTCTACGCATCTAAACAAAGATATAATGTTTATATTTCGTATCAATCGTAGATAAAATTCATTATATTAACGAGAAAGTCGTGTAGAAAAACTAATACATCTTTAGATAGTTACTCCCCTATGTTTTTTAAGAATATGAATGACTGAATAAATAACTATTAAGATAAAGGGATATTTAGTCGATGAATTTTGGGACAAAGGAATATCACACTTCTGTTTTTATTAGGGGAGTAACAGTCAAAAGAAGAACAATCCGAACACCTTCTTTAGATTGTTACTCCCCTCTGATATTTTTTTTATTTATAAGGGGAGTAACAATCTAAAGAAGTGCTAAAAAAAACTATACTTCTGCGATAGATACAGAAAAAAAATTATATTTAGTTATCTCTTTATCCTTGATTAATTCTATAATTGGAATGTCAATAGCAGCATTGAAGGAGATAATTTATGACAAATTGGGGATTATTATTAAGTCGAGTTATAAATCATCGATGCGGTTTTAGAGTGGAAAACAATCATAACACTCACAGAGAATCGAACCCAGATTATTGTAAGCCTTTTATATTATATATATATATATATATATATATATATATATATATATATATATATATATATATATATATATATATATATATATATATATATATATAGCCTTTTATATATATATATATATATATATAAACTAATAAAATATCCTATTTACGAATATGTTTTTTCGGTTGAAGTTGTAATTTTATTGCATTCTACGGGGGTAGAATGAAGCTTATTTGTAATTTGGAAAAGTGTAAAAGAAATGTAATGTTATCCTTCTCTAAAATTCCAGATCCTAGTAAATTCATATTCAATTGCTGTCGTTCATGACACTGAAAATTTATTTAGTGAGTATTGGATTAAGTACTTCAGTTTAAGTCAATGCTTGCGCATAGACATCATCAAATTTAGTAAATCTTTAAACAAATACTAAATAAATCGATATCTAGGAGTATTATTTCAAAATACGCATAAAGCTGAAAAACCAAAACACATGCTTCTCAAACTGTTTTTGAAGGTGAAAGTTTATATGAAAAGCTTGGAAGATATATTTGAAAGTAGTTTGTTTAAAAGCGGCACTTCGCTTCTATACAGACTCTTTAGCCTTTAAGTCCGGCTTTGAATAATTTAATTCAGTTGAGCTAGGAGAAGGAGGGGGTGGGGCGCTAATCCTCTTATCCCCTCGTTCCGCCCCCGGGTCCAGCACCGGATATTATTTATGAGCGATTTGCGAGGGCACGAAGCTTCGGGACCGGGCCCCGTCCAATCCCGCAACTCCGTGCTTACGACTTCTTCCGAAACACAAAAACCTCACGGCGACAAACCGACAACTCATCTCCTCATAGCTCCTTTATTACTCCCGGGAAAACTCGGCTGTAAAGTTGCTTAGCTTGTTGTTTCGTCTAAATTACTTGCCAAGGAAACTTGAAACCGAACCTCTTTCCTGGGCAACCCAAACGCAGGCTCCTAACAGTTTATCTGACCTTTAAACTCGAAGCACTTCTAAGCTTGAGTCGAGTTTTATGTCACTTAATTGAAAACTCAAGCAAATCGACTGTTTTAGGCGTAATAGTTATTGGAATTTTACAATTCCGGTTACAATTAGTACGTCCTACCCACAACAAAGTAACAGATAAACTTAAGTTTAAAGGCGTAGTAGATTTACCATTGAGGAAACCAATTTCACAGTATGCGTCTGAGGGTCAAAACTTCTGTAATTAGTCTCTTTAATAACAGAATAATTTAAGAACAAACTCGAATGTTTTGAGTTTGATAAACTTTTCTAAAACATTGGACACTCTCACTCCATTTGATATAATATATAGCTTCCTCGCGCAGCATATAGCTTACTAGCGCAGCATATAGCTTCCTCGCGCCCAATTGCGAACTTTAACGATGTTTTGATACAACGACCCATAATGGTGTAATTTATTTAATTGCCCCCCTTTTTTTCTTCAAATCTCTATCTTGAAAAGCAGACATCATAATTTCATCCAAGATTTAGGATTTTTTAAAGGCAATTTTAATGTTTCATGATTAACAAATTTTGAATACCTTAAATCTTAACTTATCGTGTTGTAATTATAAAAGAAATAGTCTGCCAATTTGTACGGCACATAGCTTCCTTTATGCTTTTGCTATCTATTAATGTCAAAATTATTTCATTTCCCCCGTTTTTTAAATCTGTCAAGATTTCAGTCTTGGATTTTTTTAATTCGGAGTCATTAAAGAATTTGTGCTTTAGAACAATCACAATCCTTCCGTTACCTTTGGTAAGCTCGGAAGCAAGAATAAGTAATACCATAAATAGTTGTAATATTATAAATAGTTATTACCAATTGAACATTTATAGCTTCATTTTAATCAAAAGATTTTTCTAATAGGTTTTGCTTTGCTGCCTGAAAGACGATAATATGGGAGTTAGGGGCCATTAAAGCCTTCTTAGCATTGTATGCTTGCATAGAAGAAACATTTTAGAAGTAAGTGATAAGTCATAAAGTCATAATATTGCAGCTTCATTCCTTCTTGAGATTTTTATTAATAAAGAAATTATTTTCTTTACTTCTTAATATACCATTGCAATATTATTCGTAATTCTACTTTCTTACATTCCTCATATTTATTTTTCTTATCTTCAACACAGAAAAATTAATAAAATATAAGACCATTGTATTGTTTTCAAATAATAATATTAAAATCTTAACAGTTTTATACATTTTAAACTTTATCATTATTAACAGTTTCTCAAATTTTAAAGTCACTGTATATTATGAAATATATATATATATATATATATATATAATATATATATATTTCGGATGAATTAACTTTTAAGAGAATTCAATATATTTCCATTTCACTATTTCTGACGTACTTTCATTTTATTTTTAGAGAGATTCTATAATCCTAACATATTACTTTTTGATCTTTTTCCAGTTCAACTGATTAGAACGTTTAACTTTATTCTTGACTAATGTGTGGGGGGGGGGAGAGGGGGGGTGTTCTTTGAAAAATAAAAGACGTCAATGTCTATCTATCTTAAAAAATAAAGTTTATGAAAATGAAATTAAGCATAATAATTCAACATAGAAAATAACAGATAGCATTTATTAAAGGAATGTAGTCTGGAATAGAAATGGAAGAATGGAAAGTCTGGAAATAAAATGGGTTATAATATATTTACATTTATTATTATATGCCAAATACTAAATGAAAAAATTGATCCGAGACTACTCGGACTAACTTCATATTGTCGAAACTCCGTTTAAATTCCTTAATATCTCATTTAATTGATTTTTTATTTTTTTTTGGAATGAAGTTCCTTATGGCACGCTCTGGAGCCCGGGAGTGAATCCGAAAAAAACGACTAAAATCACAGTCACGTAAAATCCGTCACGAAATCTACAGATGACGATAACTTGAGTAAACGATCACCGAGTTAGATGAAATTCGGTACACATGTTCATTTTACCAATGCCCAGGCTGAGTTCGTCGGAAAACGTTATCCGCCCAAGCGTTCACGCGCAACGCTCGCGTAAACGTAAGCTTCAAAAGACGGGAAAAAGTGTTATTAAGGAAGCCTGTTACTTGACTTGTTTTGATAATTTTTGTTATAATATGTCAAAAATGTCACTTTGTTTTGTAAATAAATACAATATTATCATGTAAAATTTCACCCTGATACAAGCAGAAGCTGTAGAGTAGGGAAGAGATATATTTTATAATATTTTAAATTAATTGCCCGGGTAGGTAGAAAATAGTCATATTTCAATCCAAACTCCTTTAACAAACATACTCTTTCACTATAAACTCATCATGATCAACTTTTTGTCATGATGTCTCTTCTCTAACTCGGCCATGTATAAGTAGTTAGCAATATATACGTACTCAGTGTGATTTTATAATTTATATTTAATGAAAACTGTAAGGAACTTCGTTCCTACCGGGTGTCCCGCGACACCACACGTATTTTTTTTAATTAAAAAGAGTTCAACAGGTGGTTTTCGTTTCAACAAAATCAGATTTATTTTCATCAATACCTCGAAAACTAGATTTTTCCCCGGGGAAAACAGCGAGTATCGTTAGATTGATAATAATTAAATAGACTACATTTTAGAAGTTTTTAATCAAAACCGTCAGAAGCTTTTCAAGAAATAATTGAATTCACGTTATTCAGAGTCATTGGGGGGTAGCGCCTTCAAATTTTGAGCTAAAATTAATTTCTCCATTTCGCCTCGGGGTATGATTTTTCAGTACATGTATGCCAAATTTCGTTAAAATCGAACCAGTAGTTTAGGCTTCACGCGTCTGCATAGAAGAGAGACACATTTTCTAAAAACCACTTTTTTGGACTCAGGGGGCTTCAAAACGCGTAAATACATCAAAATTATAAAAAATCAAATTTTAGCCCCATCACTAAAATTTCTCATTATATAAGAAATTAAAAAAGGGCCCAACAAATGGAACAAAACTTTCACTAATATATATTTATACTGAATTAAAATTCTATAGTAGGTATATAATTTCATTTATATATTTTTTAACATACTTAAAAACTGTGTTAATTTCTCATTTTTGATTTTCAGCTAAATAAGATTAAATTTTCATCAATGAAAATGGATTTTTCCCTTATGTGACTAAATTCGTATTTAAATGGGCATATATTTTTGAATTTCTAAATCAAAATTGTCGGTTTTAAAGGGCAGCACCCCAATTTTAGAGCTAAAGTTCATTACTAAGACGAGTGCGCCTCGGAGTATGATTCGTCTCATCTCAACGAATACGCTTAATTTGATCAAAATCGGTCAATTAGTTTTGGTTCCAGTCGAATAACAGGATTTCTTAAAAACCCCTTTTTTGGACAGAGTTAAATTCATTAAAATCAAATCACAATACTTCGTCTCTATATATACTAAGTATATAAGAAAAATAAATCATTTGACCTTTACTTTACAATAAAAACATATTAAGGAATTATTCGGGAATGTTTAGGAAATAATAACCAAGTTACATTGTTTCGAACGGTGAATATATAAATAAAAATATAGACGGCACTCTGGTTTAAGTATGAAGAATCTATATTTGGTTTAAGCCTTGTAATAAAGAACTTCTGTATATTAGAAAAAAAAAAACTATATATAATATAGAAATGCTAGAGAACCATGCAATATTAGATTCGGTTGTAAGGCAATACATATGAATAATAGAACATATATACAAATAAATTCATATGAGATGTTGAAGGGTTCTTCAACTGCTACAGATCTTTATCTAGAAAAGGCCAATTCAGAATTTGCTTTTCATTCCTGGAGAAACGTGAAAGGAAAAGAAAGAGAAATTTCTGCGGTATGGAAATTCCCAGCATCTCTTACAAGACCAAGTGATTGGTAAGCATCAAAAATATACCCTGACCTTTGAATTTGGGAATTCCAACAAGAATTCCTTTGCCGGATTGAAAACAGGGTAAAAATCCCTTTATTAGATATAGAGGAATTTTGCTATGGTGCTAGCTAACAGAGATATTCAGCAAATGAAAAGATCCCGAATCTAATGGAAATCTTATTAGAATTGTACTAAATTATGATCAACAAAAATGTCATTAAGAATTTGTGTGTCATTTCGATTAATTTTGGTAACAATAGATATATAAAATACTTTCTTATAAGAGAGCATAGCAGTGATAGAGTAGAAATGATATGAACTGAATTAATTTTAGATTACATTTAGATATACAGTCAATACTTAACTTTCAAGTGATTAACCTTCCCGACTTAGCCTATTCGCGAGAAGTTATTTGTGATTTAATTTTACCCGGCTATTCGCGGATAGCTACATTGAAATAAAATTGTCACTTGTAGGTCTAATGATGTGTATTCAGAGAATACAAATTGCGTGATAAACTTAAAATCGGGTAATAATTAATAAGGATTTTAACTAATATATTCTCTTTAAACAAGCCAAAAAGTAAGAAACTAACAAATTTTAATAGTGTTTATCTTTTCTTAAAATCTAATATTATTCTTTAAATATTTTTTGTGGCAAAACTGGTCCGGTTACGTTACAAATTATAAGTATCCTCTTAAGCCACGTCCAGACTGCCGAATTGAACAGAGGAAACGAGCCGAACATTGGTCTCTGCGCATGTCCAGTCTGAGATGCGCAGGCGCGCTTTAGACGGGGCATGCGCAGAGAACAATGCTCGCCTCGTTTCCTCTGTTCGGTTCGGCAGTCTGGAGGCTTTACCAGTCTTTCTAATAGATTTCTTATGAAGCTTCTCCAATGGATTAAATCATCAGCAGTCACTGTACAATAGGTCGGTCAGTCTATAACTTTTAGCCAATCTCAATTCTAATCTAGCTCTCATTCTCAGGCCCACTCCATAATTCTATACACCTTTAATTTACAATATTACCAACCCTAATTATCATAATCATTATTAATCTAACATCTTCCCAATTTACCTTTTACTCTTGTGTAAGCATAAGAAGGTTCGATCTAATTTTTTCTACCATCTTTGAACAGTATCATAAACAGACGTTCTTTTGAGTCTACCTTAAAGTGTTTTCCATGTTAAATAGCTCAAGCCATGGCTTATTAACATTGTTAAATTCATAAAACAATTAGAAATTCGTTGGATAAAATCTCAAGCTATGTCTCATCCACACGGTAATACTGCTTTTTGCTATCTAAATATGTACTAATAATTTGGGGCAAAACAGCCCTCAAGGGCTTAAAAATACCTGTTAAAGAGCTTTCGCAACAATACATGTAATGATAAGGATGGGATGCATGTATAGAAAGATGGAGTTAGCGTGACACTCCATCAGCTGTAATTATTGCTAACTAGGAGATCACAATTAACTAACTTAAGATCTCATCTTTCAGTATTTAATATAGTATCTTTTAAAATTTTCTCCAAGAATCCGAAATTTTATTTAACTTAATCATTATACATTAATGTTCTATATACTAAGAGTCTCATCTAAATCAGATGATATTTCTAGTTCATTGAAACATATAAATTTTAATATTAAATACTTAAAACACGTTTTAAGTCTTGATCTGTAAAATAATTTTAAATTTTAAATTTAATCATGAAAATTGACTACTTTACATTTTTTGTTTTCACCGGATAACAAAACGGCATGATTTTTTAAATCCTTGGAAGTTGACGCATCAAATTATATAATAGTAGTTTAAAAACATCATTATAATATGACGTTACACATACGGAATTTAAGGTAAAACATATATTGTATAAAACAATTTTTTTTTTAAATGAAAGAAATTATTAAAAAATGTTCTTATCCAATTAAACCACTAAGTCATATGTAGAAAAGCTTACTAACCGACCAAAAAAAAAAAAAACTGGTGCATTGCTTGCCACAGTTGTATTACAGAATTATCCTCTATATTATGAGATGCTTGAAATTCAACTTCGTCTTAATTAAAACTCGGGTGAATAAATATTAAGTCTGGAGAATGAGGGGGAGGGGGGGTCATGAGAGTCAAGAGATACGAGAAACACCCCCCACAAAATTACTATATAATGAAATTTAACACTCTAATTAAATCTGGGAAGGTAACCGTGCAACGAATTATATATATATATATATATATATATATATATATATATATATATATATATATATATATATATATATATATATATTTACTATAAGTAGAAAATATACTGACACCACTCCATTCAAAAAGAAAAGAGGAAAATAGAAAAACGATATATATATATATATATATATATATATATATATATATATATATATATATATATATATATATATATATATATATATATACATACACACACACACATATATATATATATATATATATATATATATATATATATATATATATATATATATATATATATATATATATATATATATATACATTTATATATTTTAAAAAGAAACTTAAGTTTATTAAGGTACTTTTCACAGAGGGAAAGTAATATTTTCAGGCATGGGTTAACTGCTTGCCCCTTAATAACAAGGTAGAAATTTAAGGGTCCACTGACACCCTTCTTCTCTTAAGGTTCCCCCATAATAATTTTTTTTTTTTCTCCACAAAAAAAAAAAATTATTAATTTTTGTTCACTTTAAATAATAAAAAAGTAAGCTTAAAAATTATTACTTTTTATTTCGTAAATTTAAGGTATTCTCCAGAACAAAATGTGGAAAGAAGAAAAAAAAAAATGAAATACGGATGGACAAAGAATTATTCTAATTTGTTTGAAGTTATTTTTAACTTAAAAAGAGGAAGTACGTGTAAAAAAATAAGTAATTTATTGCAATGTTTTTAAAATGGTTTATAAGTTTAATTGTATTCAGAAAAGTTATTAGGATGTTGAATATTAAATTTATTTTAGGAGAAATAAAAATTCAGGTCATATAAATCTTTAGTTTACACTAAAGGTAAAATATTAAAAATTTAGATGAAGGAATTAGGAAAGGTAATTTATTCCATTATTAAGACATGAAAATAGAACTATATTAATTTTATACAAACAAACAATATTCTAAAGGGTCCACAACATAAACATCTTATTGAGAACATTATTAGGGAAAAAACTATGATAAGTGATATAGTTTTTTTTTTAAGCAAAATACATCTGAAGAAATAAGCTATAAGAAATTAATAATTATTTTTTGGCAGGCTCAACCCCAACAAGGGCTGTTTTGCCAAATTTTTAGATTTATTTTTTTACAAAAAATTTAATCAGCAAACTAATTTCTAAAGAAAACATAATTATATGATGAACTTAAAACAAAATCAAATAAATAATTAAGTCCGGTGTCAAACAATAAAGTGGGGATATTTGGAGGTAAGCAATAGAAGAACTTGGTTTAAGTTGGTAAAGCAAAGATGAATAGCTTTCATGTATAAAAGTACATAATTAGTAGTACATACCTAGGTCCAGTGACTTCAACTTATCAGACAGGTTTCGAATTGTCACGGTAATATTTAATTATTATTAAACATTTTATCAATATTTACCATAAAACTAACTCCTCCCCAATGGGAAATCGAACCCAACCCGTATTTTACGAGAACTACTTTTATTGTCACTTTTTTTTAAGAGTTTTTGGGGATTGGCCCTACTCAAATTAATAACTAAAATTAATTTCTCGATCCATCAAAATCGGCTATAGTAGAGTGGACTCTACACACATAACATCTGCACACACGAGACAATTTTAAAATACACTTTTTTGGACTCAAGGGACCTCAAAACGTGTTAATACATCAAAAATATCCAAGTCGAATTTTCGCGCTATCACAGTAGGTTTTCTTTATACATATTATACAACGGATAGGAGAAATTAAATATATATAATAATAAGAAATAAAATCTTCAAAATATGAGCGTTCACGAAAATCTAGACAGACACTCGTCCAAAAATTTAACTTTGTTGTATTTTATCGTAAAAATATAGGCCCAGAAGCAAAATAAAGTTTTAAATATTTAAATACACTGCTTAACGATTTTTTTCTTCTTGATTTCATTGAATATATTAATAAAATCAAGTACTAATATACGAATTATTTAATAATTTATTCAGTGAGTATTTTAATTTTATTTAAAGATTTTTATTTAGGATAAAAATCAAAGATTATGTTTATTAAAAAAAGAAATATCAAAGGGTGTTGTAACAAAGTTAAGTTTACTTTATAAGACAGTAAATTACCAAAAAAGAAATTTAAGAAAGATTGACACTGATATTTAAAATTGTCCTTATTCTTATGAGAAATAAAAATACATTTTGAAAACTCTCATTATCTTGTTTTGTTGTATCATTTATTTTCTTTTGAAGGATTTTTTTTTTAAAAAAATCTCGAGTGGGAAGTTTGTTAAAATCCTTCTTGAGTTTTAGAATGAAATCCTCTTCGCTCACTTTACGTTCTCCCCTCTGAGAATAAAACTTTGCTAGTTCAACGGGCTAAATATGAGAATTTGAGATTCTCAATACGTTATGAGTTTGGTAGAAAGCTTTTTGAAGCTTTTCCATGTAATAAAGCCTTTCGACAGGGGGTCGCTCTATATTTTTTCATAATATCGTATCACGAGCAGAAGAGGAAACGAGTGAACAAGAACGTCTCTATAAAGCATTCAATATTCCCAACTTAATATGTATAGCGAGCTTAAAAAACAAATTTGCTACCCTATTTTTTTTAATATATATATATATATATATATATATATATATATATATATATATATATATATATATATATATATATATATATATATATATATATACTAACTGGATATATGTGCTTCGCAACTGAGTGTTTTACAGGGGATATTAATTTTACTTTCTGTTATAATTATAACAGTCAGTAATTATTGTATGTATTCAAATATTCATAACTTCGCTCCTAATTCTCCGAATCACATCAAACACTTCACCATAAAACCCGTAATTCTTAATGATAAAAGTCACTTATAAATACATTTTAATATTTGAAATATAGTGACTTGCACCAAAGCCAACGGACTGGACTACTCCAGATTCAACATTATGGAAGGCAATATTAAAAAAGTCCCCATTGAAACGACATAGAAACGCCCATGCGTTCATGATAGATAATAAATACTCAATAAAATCTAAAAATATAGAGACAAATATCAGCTGTCTATATCAAACTAGTTACAAATAATTACAATTACAGTTGTGTTTATTATACGAACTGGCTTTATGGAAAAAAATATCAAAAGCCACCGCTTAATTAATTAATAAAAAGAGTGAGAGAGATAATTATATTTTCTCACTATGTACTATAAATAAATAAATAATAATGCTTTTTGTAAAAACATGATTTATTTATTTTACATTTTTCCTATGTTTTCTTCATTTTTTTGTAATTTTTGATCATCTGATCCACCCATCACAGCATAAGTTCGGATAATGGACGCTCTACTAATTTAATTTACAATCAGTCACAGTACATTCTAATGGCGTCTATGTATTTTTATTTGGTATATGAAAGAGCAATAAAATACATCCTCATATTACGGAGCAATGTAATAGTACATTAAGCGTCGAGTGCGGAAAGTAGCATTTTGCATGCGAGTGTGGAGTTTGCACCCGAGCGACAGCGAGGGTAGTAAAACCACACGAGCAATGCAAAATGCCATTTTCGCACGAAATGCGTACCGTACTTTATCTACGATTGTTAGATTTAAATAATAAATACAGAAAAAAATAAACTTGCTGTATGTAAGTTCGTATCTCTTCTCTTGATAAAGATGCCATTAATCTTGAGTTGTATTTTTTGCCGAATTAATTATTTCTGGAGGAGTATTATTCTCTACATTTTCGTCAAAGCCACTTGATTCATTCATTGTTTTCCACTAAAAACTCGATTTAAACAGTTACTTTAATAAAAGAATAGCAAATTAGTTTTGTTAAATGTAAACAAACTCGCTAATCGTGCGTAAAGCTGAAGAATTCCTCTTCTTTACCGCGCTAGCGTGATAAAGAAGAGGAATTCTTCAGAACTATGAGACGCGCATGCGCAATGAATATAAGTACGTAAATAATCACTTTCTGCGCATCTAAACAGAGATATAATGTTTACATTTCGTATCAATCGTAGATAAAATTATTTATATTATCTCAGAATGCATTCTCTTGTAGTTGCGAATTATAATGAACAATATATATATTTTTATAATATGCACAATCTTATAACGATTAGTTATACATACTTCCTAACTTCCTAGTTCAGCCTTCCTACTATAATATAAATAATAATACCACTAATTTTGTTTAAACAAAAAGATCAAGTTGAGTACATGGATCCAAGATAAAGAATTTAAGACAGCTCTAGTATGTTTTCTTAGTGTTTTTTGCACAATGTCTGAGAAGATCTCATGCCTAATACACATAAGGGAACTTTACTCCTATCCAAATTTACTTAGGACCCTGACTAGAA
This sequence comes from Gerris lacustris, assembly GCA_951217055.1. Lineage (NCBI taxonomy): Eukaryota > Metazoa > Arthropoda > Insecta > Hemiptera > Gerridae > Gerris > Gerris lacustris. Next base: position 52,879,082 of record OX578282.1, read on the forward strand.
AATTTGGTAAACAATGGCTACCAGGTTTTTTTCGTTTATGGACTATTTCAGACGAGGCAAGATAATGCAAATCATTATTAGAAGCAATGACTTTAAGATTAAATTTTTTCCCCTAAAATTATCCATACTATATTGTTTATCCATGTTAAGGATAATTCCTCGCCATTAGAATTAACTTTTTGTCTTGAAAGACTTGATGTTTTAATGCAGTTTATCATGATAATTATTTGGAACGTTCCTTAAACCCAGCAAAATGCAGACCATGTTCATGCCTATCATGGGTAAAATGAGTACCTAATTGTTACCAAGTAATCTGCTTGATAATATGGTAAGTTAATTTTCATGATGTATTTCAGACCATGAATAAAGTAAAACATTATTAGAAGCAATGACTACAATAAGGAACTAATCCCCCGAGCTAATTCTACCATGAACTACCATTAACTAATTCTACTATGAATTATAAAGTTTTTTAACTAGTTTAAAAAACTTATCCCCAATTTTTCTTTTATTTTAAAAAAATAAAAATCGTGAGCCATGATTTGATTCCCAATATAGAATATGAGTAAATGTTTTACACAATTTTTGTTACCTTATTGCAGTGTGCAAAAACACGGTATTACGTTGCTGATTGCTAATTTTTAACATTTTATTATTTAAAATTGTACTTTTGATTATTCCAATTTATTACATTCTATACCCTAAAAGGATCCAAAATTAACATAAAAGATTAAAAAAGGGTACAACTTAAAGCAAATATTATTACATTCTACTTTTTCATTATCATTGTTTACAATTATAAATAATATACCTAAAGTTTATAAATAGTTAAATTTAAAAATTATACTATGTAAAAAAAATTAAGTTTAAATTTTCAAATTTCACTATTAAGATAAATGGGTAAAAAAAAAAAAAAAAAAAGAGAATTTTCTTTAAAAAAAATTTCATTTTAAAAATATTTATAAAATGAAATGAGACATCCAACAAAAATGCTTCTTGACAAATTGCGCTAACAATTAAGACATTAATCTTATTCTTCCTTCTTTTAAAAGCAATAAATTTAAAACGTTTTTACTTTTAATAGATATAAGAGACGAAAATAAGGAGAGATAAAAAACTAAGGACTAGAAAGCTGGAAGAAATCTTAAAAGTTATAAATGTCCTTTTTATGCTTTTTAACGGGAAAATTCGAAAAAAAAAAAAAAAAAAAACTTAGCTAAAAATATAAGTTTTATAAGTTTAAACACATCATTTCAACATCAAAAGAAATACTTGTTAAAAGTGGAAAATACATTTGTTCCTAAATAAAAATAGTCTGCCAATTAGTATGGCACATAGCTTCTTCACGTCAAATTTCATATACTTTAATTATGTTATACTTTTACAACCTAGAGTATTTCAGCATTTTTCCCCCGTTTTTTAAATCTGTCAAAATTGTTTTGATTTTTACTACGTTTTTATTAGCTTGCTTTCTTGTTTGTTTGTTTGTTTGTTTGTCCGGTACAAAACAAATCTGGCAATCGATTTCTAACTAACTTCCCGAATAACTAAAAATTTGAAACTTTTAGCATAGCTCAGAACACGATGACAATGCATTATTTTAATACTTTTAGCCATCTTTCAGCAGAATTTAATTGGTTTACAGAAAATTTTGCTTTACGGAAAGTTAGTTCGGAAAAAATCCGCAAGTTATTTTATTTGTTTTGCCATATCCCATAATTACGCAATCGTCATTTTGACGGGTCTCAAATTTGTGATAGATAAACATTGAATGACAGCAAAACAGGAAATATCGATTATATTATTTATCGATTATATTATTTCAAATATATCGATGGCACGCTTTAGATTTGGTGTTGGGAGATCCGTTGTACAAAGATTTGTCCTTTTATAGGTTTAAAATCAACTCTCTAGATGGTTGTCATTTATGTGAAGTAAATAAATTCGGAACTATTTTGTTTTTCACTAACATTATATTATTATATAGCAATAACAATTATATTATCAACATTACATACGATTCAACAGAAAATTTAAAAACGTAGTATATAAAACGTTCTTTTTATCTTGAAATTATTTAACATGAATTTAAGTATCAATTTGTCAAAATTCAAAGAGTGCAGACGGTTAAAATTAATCTGAGGCTATCTGCGAGCTACTTTCGACACACCATCCAAATTTCATAAAAATCATATAAGTAAGTACTTTCGAAGATATAGGAGTAAATAAATGTATGTTGGTGCGCATTTGGAAGAGAAACAAATGGCTGCAGAAGGTTGAAACTTAAGGGGAACCAGAACGAGCTAATTATAACCTACCTTCCAAATTTCAATAAAATCGGACGTGTAGTTTTTAAGATATGTTGGTTCGAAAATATTGAGCGACAGACCGAAAGATAGACACGGAACAAAAATGTTCTCTGATGTCTGAAACTGATTTCTGTCTTGGAATTTTTGAAATTGGAGACCTTAAAATTTGTCGTTCTTCTGAACGATCACTTAACTTCTTTTTACCTTCGGTGAACACGGGAATAAAATTGGCTTTTTCCTTCTATGGTTAAAAAAAACAACTAAATCCCAATAAAAACAATTGTAGATTAGGTGCGCAAGTGAAGATGACATCAATAAAAGAATAAAAACGAACGTCTCTCTATCAATTAAGTTTATTTAGTCATTTTTCGGCACTAAACCATTTTCAGTGAAGATAGTGTCAATAAAAGGATAAAAAAAGAAAGTTTCTCCAACAATTACATTTAATTCAAAATCAGATTTCAGCCAGGTCCAGATACAGAAACCTATTTCGATATTTATGTATATTATTATTTATTAAACATTGGCAATAATATTTAATAAATTAAACGTTCTCTGATGTATTTAATTAAGTATCATTAGGAAGACTTGCTCTTAATGTAAATTTATTGAGAAAAGAATGAGAAACAAATATTTAATTTAAGTTAATTAAAAATAAATTAAACGTTCTTTGATTTATTTTATTAATTCTCTGTTATGATAGGATGCTTTTAATGTATTTGTTTTCTTTTTTTTAAAAAGTAGAAAGATTCTTTATTAGGCATGTTAATGAAAACAGAAACTAGGCAAATACTTCAAATATTAAGGTAGTCTAAGTACTTAAAATTCTCTTTGATAACCGCTTGTAAATTCTAATTCCTTTTACTTCAAAAGAACCACTTAATGCTGAGGTTCAACAACTATGAACTTTCTTGATTTCTAACCTTTTATCAGGAATCTTTTTAATATTGATTTTTTACTTGTTTTATTACTGTAGTCAGTTTAATTGAGCTACTTGACTGATTTAATACATATTAAGTTTCAGATTAAACTATAATATAAATAATTTTATAAAATCTTAAACCGGTAAAATAGGGGATTAAAAAAAGACGAAATACGTCCATTGATGAAATTTTGGTTTATGACTCCGTCTTTGGCAAAAATAAATTTTATAAAACAAATTTTGTTTTTTAGGGTTTTGTAGATTCTTCTCAAAACCCTTATGCCGAGGGTGATGTGTCCGTCTGTCCGTCGCTCATTGGTTCATAGGGCCCCAACCGTTTAAGCTAAATAGCTGAAATTTGAAACACTGGTGCAACTTTTTGACCCAACCACAGGAAAAATATACACAAGTTCAAAATTAAATATGCGCATGCGCAAATCGCAAAAATATTGTAAACTCAAAAATTTATATTTTTTTAAATTTTTGAGTGGGGTATCAAATGAAAGCTGCAGAAGAGTAGGATACAAATATATATAAGCTTTTTTAAATTTTGCATTCCTTATTGGGTAAAAAAATAAAAATATACCCCAAAAAAATCCCCCCCCAACCACTATATAACGGCTGGTCCTAAAATTTTGAAATAATTCATGCTAATGCCCTTATTGTGGGGCGATGAAAATTCCGGGAGTTCATCTCAAATTTTAAAAAATTTCCAATTTTGGGCGCTAAAATTTGAAGTGCGCCAAAAATTTTGAGTTGGGTATCAAATAAAAGCTGCTGAAGAGTAGGATTCAAATATATATTTGCTTTTTTAAATTTTTCATTCTTTATTGGTTTTATAAGTCAAAATATACCCCCCCCCCCCAACCACTATATAATGGGTGGTTCTAAAATTTCGAAATAATTCATGGTTATACCTTATGGTGGAGCGATTGAAATGTTCTGAAAAAAATAATTTATCTAGTCGTTATTACCGATGAAAAACATTGTGACCCCCCGGGGGATCGAACCCGGGACCCTTGAGATCGAAGTAAAAAATCATAATTATATAAGGGGCATGCTTAATCATCTACAAAACCCTAAAAAGTACTAGGACGCAAGTACTTCCCTGTAATTTTTTTCCAATTAAAATCTGTGATACATCAATACGGAATAATTCAATCGACATGAAAGTTCTTACTTGAATAATTTCACTTCAAATTCATTACTTTTCCCCTTTTAATCTCCTAAAAAAAACCATTGTTCTACACTCTAAAATATTTGGGAGTCAGATTTTCAATTCTACTGCCGAACGAAGTCATACATCATGTTCCATTTTAAAAATTGAAAAGAAAAGAACAAAAACTTTAAGATGAAACAGTTCCCAATACAATATCATTAATTTATGTTCCTGTGTCGTTTAATATGTTTACCTCTAAGAAAATTACAGTTTAGAGGTTGGAGAAAGCTGTTCTAAGCACAAGATCCAGGGAGTAAGTATGTTACACGAGGGGCTAATGACTCCAAAAGTTTTTTAACATGAATATGTTTTAGCTCTAGGTACACAAGAAATTTCCGTCACGCAAAAAACGACCTGAAATGAGGCTTTTAAATATATCGTGCCAGAAAGTTAGAATATTATAGGAGGTAGATTGGTTTTCACTTGTATTCATTGTAGTACTATAATGCTATATTTCGCCGATAGAAGTTCTAAATTTTATATAAAATGATATCAGAGCTTCCTAGCGGACCAAATGGTAATCAAAATGGATTAATGTTTCATAATTTTACACCGAAAAACCCATCTTCAAAATATATGTTGGCGGACTAAAACTGCCGGACCCGACGGTCGGGTGGTTGGTCGTACGAGACGACCAACCGCCCGACCGTCGGGAGCTCCCCACCTTCGATTCCTGTCGAGGCGGTTCGTGTGTAGTGCTGTCTGCCGACTCCTCAACCCGACATGACCAAACTCCCCTCCGCTCAACGAGAGGAGTTAGGTCGGGTCGGTTGGTCGTGTCGAGTCGTGTGTAGGGCCTTTAAGGCGGCAATGGAAAATTGCTGAGCGATTGGTTGACCACTTTTGGCACAGATGGGTCCGCGAGTATATCCCAACATTAACGCGAAGAACTAAGTGGCAGAAACCAAGTGAACCATTTAAGGAAGGTGACCTGGTGGTGCTGATAGACCAGAGAGGCAAAAGGAACACCTGGACAAGAGGAGTTTATAAATACAGTACCTATTGATTTAAAAAAACAAAAATCTATACAAGTATTAACATCTTTTGATGATTTCCATTTTTTTTGTAAAGACGTCTGTTTTTTAATTTTTTTTTTTTTGCTCGCGTCTTTTCGGGTTGTCTGATTATAAAAACTTGAAGTAATAATTCTCATATTGCTATAAAAGTATAGAAAGAAGCAAGGTGAATATTGCCTGAGTGTAGTAAGCATATCGACCCGTGTTTGAAGCAGTTCTCCATCACCCTAGGTTTAAGCCCCTCTTCCCTCGGCTGTCTTATAAAGCCTCTAAGTCTTGTAGCTTCATCTCGATGCTTCTAGACTTTTAATATTCTAACACTTTGCCTTGCACACTTTTTCTCCCTTGATACTCACCTCCATCCGATATTATTCCTTGTTTCGTCTTCCGTCTTCCTCTTTATTTCCTTGGGGTGAAATTTCCTTTCTTATTATAATTTTTTTTTCTATTCGTACATTTACTCTCCCGAACCATTTTATATCCGTTGCTATTTCTTTCGCTGAGAGGAAGAAAGGTGACTTCTGCAGACTTATCTCAAAACATCGTGACTAAAAGTGAATAGAGAGCGCCACCCTCACACGCCTGGTTTTCTTTTCTTTTATTTTCTTTTTTTTTTATTTTATCAAAACAGTGATTACATAGACAAGATTATAGGCGCATTTCTATTTGTATTTTACCTTTTTTGCAAAACATTTCTTATTAAAAAAAAATTGAATTTAAGATTATTAAGAAACTGATTTATTTATTTAATAAAAAAACAAAACAAATATTCCATTCTAAACAAAAATAATTACAAGTAAAAATAAAAAGATATTTTTATATACTACGTTTTTAAATTTACTGTCATAAATCATAAATTTGAAACACGTCAAAATGAAGATCGTAAATATGGGATATATAAAAAAAAAAAAAAAATAACTTGCGGATTTTTTCCGAACTAACTCTCCATACAGCAAAATTTGCTGAAAACCAATTAAATTCTGCTGAAAGATGGCTAAAAGTATTAAAATAATGCATTGTCATCGTGTTCTGAGCTATGCTAAAAGTTTCAAATTTATAGCTATTCGGGAAGTTAGTTAAAAATCAATTGTAAGATTTGTACTGGACAAACAAACAAGAAAGCAAGCTAATAAAAACGTAGTAATTTAGAAAATTATGGGTTCAAAAACATACAAATTTTTAATTTAAAAAAAACTATTGTGAATTGTTTTTCTTTTTTTTGCTTCCGAGCTTACCAAAGATAACGGAGCTGTGTGATCTTTCTGAAGAACGAAAATATTTTATGTCCCCGATTTCAAAAATTCGAAGGCAGAAATTTAATTTAATTTAATTTTTTAGTTCCGTGTCTGTCTGTCGTTCTGTTGTTTTGTTGGTCAATTTTTGCGAACCTACATATCTTAAAAACTACACGTCCGATTTTAATGAAATTTTTATAGTGAGTGGGTCATAATTAGCTCATTGTTAGTCCCATATAAATTTCAACCTTCTGTCCTCATTTGTTTCTCTTACGCATGCGCACAAACATAAATTTATTTACACCTATAGTTTCAAAAGTAATTATCTGATTTGTATGAGACTTTTATAGTTTATCGCAAGTAATACGCAGAGAGCCCTAGAATAATATCAACCGTCTGTATGCGCTCTTTAACTTTTGCTAAATTGATACTTTAATTCATGTAAAAACTCAAAACAATTTTGACAGAATAAAAAAACGGAGGAAACAATTAAATTAGACAATAATCGTTTGTAAAAGCATAAAATCAATAAAGTACGTCATGGGTTGCGAGGAAGCTATGTGCCACACCAATTGGCAGTCTATATTAACAATTTATTATATATAAATTTATTTCTTCTAATTCAAATGATGTCTTGATTGAGTTTAAATTCTGATAGGATTAATGGTATTTACAAATACCATGGTATTTATATAAATAAATATATTTCGTAAATGATGGCTTGATTGTGTTTAAGTTCTGATAGAATTAATGGTATTTACAAATACCATGGTATTTATATAAATGAATATATTTCGTAAATGATGGCTTGATTGTGTTTAAAGTTCTGATAGGATTAATGGTATTTACAAATTATTTAATCATAAATGGTAATGATGCATTACTATTTATATATAGTAGAATCACAAAAAACTATTCTTAACTACTATCCAAAGCCCAAATTTCTTTGGGTTAAAGAGCTATTACTTGGTTAATTATAGCAAACAAAACTAAATAAGGTTTATATTAAAATTACATGTTACCCGATAAATAATTATAATACTTCGCGAAAGAATCAAAGTCGTAATAACATCACATCATATGATAAATAATCAGAATAATATTTAAAATAATTATTCCTTTATAAGTTAGATTAGGTTATGTTGATTATCAATAACAAAAATCGATCCGAGACAACTCTGACAAACTTTCTCATATACGAGTTCATAATTACTAGTACAGTGTTTTCCATTTATTAGTTTTCGTAGGTAATTATTATTGAACATTTTATCAGAAAATAACTTCTCGGCCGGGAAATCGAACCCAGCCTTTCTTCATCCACGTTTAAAGCTATTTTCTCAGTAAATAGATTATTCCCGGGAAAACGGCTTATATCGTTAGATTCGTATTTATACATAGACGACATTTTAAACGGTCTTAATTAAAATCGTCGGAATAGTTTTCGAGAAATAATTTTTTTCACGTATTTTCAGATTATTTGGGGGGTAGCGCCTTTCAAATTTGGATTTAAAATTGATTTCTCCATTTCACCTTGAGATGGAATATTTCTAAACATTGATGCCAAATTTTTGTCAAAATCAGCCTAATAGTATAGGCGTCACGCGTAGGCATGTGTAAAGAAGCCGTGGCGTGGTCGTCAGACGAACACTTTTAGGGGGCGCGCCACTGTTTTGTGCGACACAGGGGGAGTAAATTCAAAGAACACGGGAGGCATGTGGTAAACCTCGCTGTCGCCTTTAGACTACGGAGACTTGAGCGTGGTAATACATGTGTCTCTGTGCATGCGCAATCCTCCACTCCTGTACCGCCTTTAGACTGAAACTCTTTCCCGCGCTCTTTCCTGTTTGTTGCTCTATCCATCAGAAAAGCACCCAAGTGTAAAGGCCGCTAATAATCAGAAAGTAAAAATATAGATTCCCGTAACAAAAATACATTAGGAGAAGAAAAAAGAAGATTTCTTTCTATTTAATGATTTCTCTTTTCCCATTCGAAGAAAAATAATTGCATGTTAATTTTAGTAAAAATACCAATTACCCTTTGACAGAGGTAAAAAAAGGTTGAAAAAATAACTTGTTCACAAACTTTCTCATTACTTCGAAGAGGTAAGGGAACAACTTTTTTTCTCCCTTGATATCCAATTATAATCTTTTAAGAAGTAGCTTGTTACCAAGGGGTAAAAAAAAATTAAGCAAATAACCTAAGAAAACATCTTAAAGCAAAATCGAAGTCTTAGCAAAAAAAATAAATGAATCAAAATTCTAAATATACGAAAGCTTGTTATATCTACAAAATTATTTACTGCTTGAAAATGAATTGTAAAAAATTATTGATTATTAATTTTTTTATTTATTTGTTAATATTTGTTTGATTATTTTTGTTTTTCACAGTAACCTATACATACATAATATATAATAGACGCGAGACTTGGCTTATTTTTTTACACGTGCTTTTGTTGGGTAATCTTATGAACTAATATGGGCAGAGGTGTGAAATTTGTATTTCTGTTTCAGTTTGTAATGAACTTTAACTTAAAATTAATTGTACATATCTTTATTATACAATATAAAGATAATAAAGGGGGGTCCGAAATTCCTTGAGATGGTTACAGTAAAAAAGATGGTACCTACTCGACTGACTGTGCTCGACTTGGCCGGGGCACTGCCGTATATTTTATATTTTCTTGTTCCACGTTGTTTTATAATTACGTTTAACGATTAAGTTAAATAATAATAATAATGACAATGATCACTTCCTTTTCCCATTCTGTTTGGCGCAGCATCAATTGAGAATGAAATTTATTAGACCTAGCAAATGTCGATTTGTTTTCGATACAGCGAATGGAGATATTAATTGAGATATTGAGATATAGATTAATTGAGATATATAGATAAAATCGGGATGTCAAGCTCACAAGATATACTTCAAGAAAGGTAAAAAGTATAAAATAAATAAAATTGTATAGATTTTCCTCCTTTCTATCCAAAACAAAATCACTATTAATTTTAATTTTAATAATTCAAACAATTTCAAAGGAGAAAGTATAATAGTTTTTTTTAAAAAAAAAAAGAGTGAAAAAAAGAAAAACTTCGAGAAAAAAAAATCAATGCTAAAAGATTAAAAAGTAGTTTAATATTTATAATGGAGGAAAAAAAAGTATCTTAAAATTCTTAAGATCTTGAGAAAAAAAATTAAAACAAAAAATCAAAATTACGAAGAGAGAATATTAAGTGTGAATAAAAAGTAAAGAAATGTACGATGGGAATACTTAAAAAGAGAAAATAAGGAATAAGGATGATAAAACAAAGGTTTCTAAAAAGGTTATAAGAAGAGTGGAGTACTAGTATTGATTGGAACTCTTGGAAGGATATACTTATTAAAAGAGTTAGATAAAAGGATTTAAGATTGTTAAACAATAAAACTAAGGTTTTTAGAAAGGTTATAAGAAGAAAGGATTAATCTTATAAGTTAGAAGTCTTGAGACTCAATCATAGAAACCTTTAGATATAAGAATATAAGGTTAATAAATGATAGAACAAAGGTTATAAAAACAAAGGAGTACTAGTATTGATTGGAAGTTTCAAGATGTATTTAAAGAGAAGGTTAGATATAAGGATTTAAGGTTATTAACTAATAAACAAATTGGCCAAATATGTGGTGTCTGCACACACAAAGGTCCCTAGAAAATAACAAATAGGACGAGTTTGTTAACCAGCATAATCGGCCCAGCCGTATCAAGAGCCCTTTCAAAAATTTGCATTTAGCTACAACTTTTATAAACCATTTTTTATAATGACGTAAAACAAACGACTTCATATGCATTTTTTTTGCAATAAAACTACTCCAAAGAGTCTACCCAATCCGTTCCTAAAATAAACTTTTAACATTTTTGAGGGATTTTTTTTTCTCAAAAAAGCATGCGAACTATGAAAATTTCGCGAACATGATAATACATATTATAAAGTACTTTCATTTAAAATCCGCCATGATGCATTTCCGTAATAAAATACTTTCAACCCTTAGTTTTTCAGGGATGATTTTTAAGGGCTCTCTATTGATTTATCTGTGATTGGGTATTACACATAACATAAGTGCAAAGTTTCAAAGTTTTGAGTTGCGGGTACTTCCGGAGATTTGGTGCTACTGACAGACGGACAGACAAGCACAAGAATATATAAGGGTCTTATGTTTTGCCTACGGACCTTAAAAAGAGGTTAAAAGAAGATAGAAGTAATATAATCAATTGATTGGAACTCTCGGTGATATATAAATACAGAATTAAGTGGAAAGATACATTTTTTTCTTTTTCCGGGGGGTTTTTACACCCGATGACGCAGGCCACTTAAGTGGGCCCATTGAATTAACCCCGGTTAGGAACCAAACTCTTCACATATTTTGTGTGAAGTGTTAGGTCGTTAACCATATCTCACTGCTCGATTTATATCGAACCGAGAGTGTTCATCATGGTTTCCAGGCCGAAACCTGGTGGCGCTACTCTTTCGAGCAGCTACACATTTATTTAAACAAAGCTGGGTGAGCAACAGACCGGGCCCGGGAATTGAACCTAGAACTCTATGGTCAAGTGGATACCCATCCATCTACTGACCACGCCCGATACTGCATTACTTGACTGATTGAAAGCCAAGCGCTTTATCCTACGGGCTACCCCTGAGATAGAAATATAGAATTAAGTAGAAAGATACACTCGTAAGTTATAAATTAAATTAATATTTATCTAAAGAAATCATTGCGTAGCTTGTATATTCATTAAAGTCTGTGTTAAATGAGTTTGGTAAGTTGAAAGCGCCGGATAATCGAAAAAATGGGGTGGGAGGGGGGGGGGGGGGAGCCAATGAGAGCTCAGGATCTTCAAAATCCTGATCTCTCATTGGCTCCTCACCAATTAAAAAAATGGGATGAGGAGCCAATGAGAGATCAGGATCTTCAAAATCCTGATCTCTCATTGGCTCCTCACCAATCGAAAAAATGGGATGGGGAGCCATTGAGAGCTCAGGATCTTCAAAATCCTGAGCTCTCATTGGCTCCTCACCCCATAATTTCGACTTTTCCGGGCTGTAACGCACTAAAAGTTATTTAACACAGACTGTAGGATGAAATGTTCCTGAGTTATCGCCCACAATTTTTTTTTCTAAAGATTGTACGAGTGGACTGGAACTATGAAAAGACTGAAAGTTGATATCAAGTTCAGCTAATGTATGAAATGTGTAACCCTATTGAAAATCGATAAAACTTAGATATTCAATGCGATTCAAATTCAAATATATTCTCACTTACTAAGTAAGAGTATTGGATGTCAATAAAGGTCAGATAGAAGGATTTAAGAATGTTACAGTAAAAGATTTGTAGAAAGGTTACAGAAAAGGGTTGATATTAGGGTTATTTACAACTCTAGTGAAAATGCTATGAAAAAGGTTAGATATCAGGATTTTACTCTATAAGAGAAAGAGAGAGACGAAGCAATGGACAAAAAAACCTTTTTTTTCTTTCATCCTTATCTTCATCTTTTATCAAAGTGTTAGAATGATGTAACTAAGAGGAAGTAAGGAGAAAAAAAGGAGGCCGAAGAATTTAAGGCTTTCATGTTAAAAGTAAAGGTGCCGAAGAATTGCCACAAACTCCGTTTGATTTTCAAAATTCTTCATCTTCGCCTACCTTAAACAAGTCTATTTGGGATGACAAGCAAATTCTTTTTTTAAAAAAAATAAAAAAAGAAGGAATCCCTCTTTAAGATTTTTTATTATATTTTTTAGGTAGAAGGGATTTTCTTCTTTTTTTCCATAATTCTTAAAAGGGGAGAAAATATTTAAGGATTATCAAGTTTCTCCTCATTTTAATGGATAAAAAAGAGGAGATAAATTTCCTAAGAACAAAATCAATCTTTATTCAAAATTTACAATCTATTTTAAATTCCTTCATAACACGTGTTTTTTAATATATAGTTTTTTAGATGTAGACTATTAAAAATAAAATGTTATGTTAAAGGCACTTCTTTAGATTGTTACTCCCCTGTTTTTTTTTTTGTTTTTTTTTTTAGAAAATAAATGGATACAATTATTTGTAAATTTCTTTATATTTCTGTATAAATAACTATTAAGACAAAGAGATGTTTAGTCCAATGAACTTTGGGAGAAAGGAATATCACACTTCTGTTTTTTATAAGGGGAGTAACAGTCTAAAGAAGAACATTTCGTGTCCTCTTCATTAAATTGTTTCTCACTTCTGTTTTTTATAAGGGGAGTAACAGTCTAAATAAATACCAAGTTTTATATAATATAATAAGGATATCATAAAATAATTAGTCAAAAACTTATAATCTTATAGGTAGTTGTACAATTCTCATATTACGGAGCAATGTAATAGTACATTAAGCGTCGAGTGCGGAAAGTAGCATTTTGCATGCGAGTGTGGAGTTTGCACCCGAGCGACAGCGAGGGTAGTAAAACCACACGAGCAATGCAAAATGCCATTTTCGCACGAAATGCGTACCGTACTTTATCTACGATTGTTAGATTTAAATAATAAATACAGAAAAAAATAAACTTGCTGTATGTAAGTTCGTATCTCTTCTCTTGATAAAGATGCCATTAATCTTGAGTTGTATTTTTTGCCGAATTAATTATTTCTGGAGGAGTATTATTCTCTACATTTTCGTCAAAGCCACTTGATTCATTCATTGTTTTCCACTAAAAACTCGATTTAAACAGTTACTTTAATAAAAGAATAGCAAATTAGTTTTGTTAAATGTAAACAAACTCGCTAATCGTGCGTAAAGCTGAAGAATTCCTCTTCTTTACCGCGCTAGCGTGATAAAGAAGAGGAATTCTTCAGAACTATGAGACGCGCATGCGCAATGAATATAAGTACGTAAATAATCACTTTCTGCGCATCTAAACAGAGATATAATGTTTACATTTCGTATCAATCGTAGATAAAATTATTTATATTATCTCAGAATGCATTCTCTTGTAGTTGCGAATTATAATGAACAATATATATATTTTTATAATATGCACAATCTTATAACGATTAGTTATACATACTTCCTAACTTCCTAGTTCAGCCTTCCTACTATAATATAAATAATAATACCACTAATTTTGTTTAAACAAAAAGATCAAGTTGAGTACATGGATCCAAGATAAAGAATTTAAGACAGCTCTAGTATGTTTTCTTAGTGTTTTTTGCACAATGTCTGAGAAGATCTCATGCCTAATACACATAAGGGAACTTTACTCCTATCCAAATTTACTTAGGACCCTGACTAGAAAATTTGGTAAACAATGGCTACCAGGTTTTTTTCGTTTATGGACTATTTCAGACGAGGCAAGATAATGCAAATCATTATTAGAAGCAATGACTTTAAGATTAAATTTTTTCCCCTAAAATTATCCATACTATATTGTTTATCCATGTTAAGGATAATTCCTCGCCATTAGAATTAACTTTTTGTCTTGAAAGACTTGATGTTTTAATGCAGTTTATCATGATAATTATTTGGAACGTTCCTTAAACCCAGCAAAATGCAGACCATGTTCATGCCTATCATGGGTAAAATGAGTACCTAATTGTTACCAAGTAATCTGCTTGATAATATGGTAAGTTAATTTTCATGATGTATTTCAGACCATGAATAAAGTAAAACATTATTAGAAGCAATGACTACAATAAGGAACTAATCCCCCGAGCTAATTCTACCATGAACTACCATTAACTAATTCTACTATGAATTATAAAGTTTTTTAACTAGTTTAAAAAACTTATCCCCAATTTTTCTTTTATTTTAAAAAAATAAAAATCGTGAGCCATGATTTGATTCCCAATATAGAATATGAGTAAATGTTTTACACAATTTTTGTTACCTTATTGCAGTGTGCAAAAACACGGTATTACGTTGCTGATTGCTAATTTTTAACATTTTATTATTTAAAATTGTACTTTTGATTATTCCAATTTATTACATTCTATACCCTAAAAGGATCCAAAATTAACATAAAAGATTAAAAAAGGGTACAACTTAAAGCAAATATTATTACATTCTACTTTTTCATTATCATTGTTTACAATTATAAATAATATACCTAAAGTTTATAAATAGTTAAATTTAAAAATTATACTATGTAAAAAAAATTAAGTTTAAATTTTCAAATTTCACTATTAAGATAAATGGGTAAAAAAAAAAAAAAAAAAAGAGAATTTTCTTTAAAAAAAATTTCATTTTAAAAATATTTATAAAATGAAATGAGACATCCAACAAAAATGCTTCTTGACAAATTGCGCTAACAATTAAGACATTAATCTTATTCTTCCTTCTTTTAAAAGCAATAAATTTAAAACGTTTTTACTTTTAATAGATATAAGAGACGAAAATAAGGAGAGATAAAAAACTAAGGACTAGAAAGCTGGAAGAAATCTTAAAAGTTATAAATGTCCTTTTTATGCTTTTTAACGGGAAAATTCGAAAAAAAAAAAAAAAAAAAACTTAGCTAAAAATATAAGTTTTATAAGTTTAAACACATCATTTCAATATCAAAAGAAATACTTGTTAAAAGTGGAAAATACATTTGTTCCTAAATAAAAATAGTCTGCCAATTAGTATGGCACATAGCTTCTTCACGTCAAATTTCATATACTTTAATTATGTTATACTTTTACAACCTAGAGTATTTCAGCATTTTTCCCCCGTTTTTTAAATCTGTCAAAATTGTTTTGATTTTTACTACGTTTTTATTAGCTTGCTTTCTTGTTTGTTTGTTTGTTTGTTTGTCCGGTACAAAACAAATCTGGCAATCGATTTCTAACTAACTTCCCGAATAACTAAAAATTTGAAACTTTTAGCATAGCTCAGAACACGATGACAATGCATTATTTTAATACTTTTAGCCATCTTTCAGCAGAATTTAATTGGTTTACAGAAAATTTTGCTTTACGGAAAGTTAGTTCGGAAAAAATCCGCAAGTTATTTTATTTGTTTTGCCATATCCCATAATTACGCAATCGTCATTTTGACGGGTCTCAAATTTGTGATAGATAAACATTGAATGACAGCAAAACAGGAAATATCGATTATATTATTTATCGATTATATTATTTCAAATATATCGATGGCACGCTTTAGATTTGGTGTTGGGAGATCCGTTGTACAAAGATTTGTCCTTTTATAGGTTTAAAATCAACTCTCTAGATGGTTGTCATTTATGTGAAGTAAATAAATTCGGAACTATTTTGTTTTTCACTAACATTATATTATTATATAGCAATAACAATTATATTATCAACATTACATACGATTCAACAGAAAATTTAAAAACGTAGTATATAAAACGTTCTTTTTATCTTGAAATTATTTAACATGAATTTAAGTATCAATTTGTCAAAATTCAAAGAGTGCAGACGGTTAAAATTAATCTGAGGCTATCTGCGAGCTACTTTCGACACACCATCCAAATTTCATAAAAATCATATAAGTAAGTACTTTCGAAGATATAGGAGTAAATAAATGTATGTTGGTGCGCATTTGGAAGAGAAACAAATGGCTGCAGAAGGTTGAAACTTAAGGGGAACCAGAACGAGCTAATTATAACCTACCTTCCAAATTTCAATAAAATCGGACGTGTAGTTTTTAAGATATGTTGGTTCGAAAATATTGAGCGACAGACCGAAAGATAGACACGGAACAAAAATGTTCTCTGATGTCTGAAACTGATTTCTGTCTTGGAATTTTTGAAATTGGAGACCTTAAAATTTGTCGTTCTTCTGAACGATCACTTAACTTCTTTTTACCTTCGGTGAACACGGGAATAAAATTGGCTTTTTCCTTCTATGGTTAAAAAAAACAACTAAATCCCAATAAAAACAATTGTAGATTAGGTGCGCAAGTGAAGATGACATCAATAAAAGAATAAAAACGAACGTCTCTCTATCAATTAAGTTTATTTAGTCATTTTTCGGCACTAAACCATTTTCAGTGAAGATAGTGTCAATAAAAGGATAAAAAAAGAAAGTTTCTCCAACAATTACATTTAATTCAAAATCAGATTTCAGCCAGGTCCAGATACAGAAACCTATTTCGATATTTATGTATATTATTATTTATTAAACATTGGCAATAATATTTAATAAATTAAACGTTCTCTGATGTATTTAATTAAGTATCATTAGGAAGACTTGCTCTTAATGTAAATTTATTGAGAAAAGAATGAGAAACAAATATTTAATTTAAGTTAATTAAAAATAAATTAAACGTTCTTTGATTTATTTTATTAATTCTCTGTTATGATAGGATGCTTTTAATGTATTTGTTTTCTTTTTTTTAAAAAGTAGAAAGATTCTTTATTAGGCATGTTAATGAAAACAGAAACTAGGCAAATACTTCAAATATTAAGGTAGTCTAAGTACTTAAAATTCTCTTTGATAACCGCTTGTAAATTCTAATTCCTTTTACTTCAAAAGAACCACTTAATGCTGAGGTTCAACAACTATGAACTTTCTTGATTTCTAACCTTTTATCAGGAATCTTTTTAATATTGATTTTTTACTTGTTTTATTACTGTAGTCAGTTTAATTGAGCTACTTGACTGATTTAATACATATTAAGTTTCAGATTAAACTATAATATAAATAATTTTATAAAATCTTAAACCGGTAAAATAGGGGATTAAAAAAAGACGAAATACGTCCATTGATGAAATTTTGGTTTATGACTCCGTCTTTGGCAAAAATAAATTTTATAAAACAAATTTTGTTTTTTAGGGTTTTGTAGATTCTTCTCAAAACCCTTATGCCGAGGGTGATGTGTCCGTCTGTCCGTCGCTCATTGGTTCATAGGGCCCCAACCGTTTAAGCTAAATAGCTGAAATTTGAAACACTGGTGCAACTTTTTGACCCAACCACAGGAAAAATATACACAAGTTCAAAATTAAATATGCGCATGCGCAAATCGCAAAAATATTGTAAACTCAAAAATTTATATTTTTTTAAATTTTTGAGTGGGGTATCAAATGAAAGCTGCAGAAGAGTAGGATACAAATATATATAAGCTTTTTTAAATTTTGCATTCCTTATTGGGTAAAAAAATAAAAATATACCCCAAAAAAATCCCCCCCCAACCACTATATAACGGCTGGTCCTAAAATTTTGAAATAATTCATGCTAATGCCCTTATTGTGGGGCGATGAAAATTCCGGGAGTTCATCTCAAATTTTAAAAAATTTCCAATTTTGGGCGCTAAAATTTGAAGTGCGCCAAAAATTTTGAGTTGGGTATCAAATAAAAGCTGCTGAAGAGTAGGATTCAAATATATATTTGCTTTTTTAAATTTTTCATTCTTTATTGGTTTTATAAGTCAAAATATACCCCCCCCCCCCAACCACTATATAATGGGTGGTTCTAAAATTTCGAAATAATTCATGGTTATACCTTATGGTGGAGCGATTGAAATGTTCTGAAAAAAATAATTTATCTAGTCGTTATTACCGATGAAAAACATTGTGACCCCCCGGGGGATCGAACCCGGGACCCTTGAGATCGAAGTAAAAAATCATAATTATATAAGGGGCATGCTTAATCATCTACAAAACCCTAAAAAGTACTAGGACGCAAGTACTTCCCTGTAATTTTTTTCCAATTAAAATCTGTGATACATCAATACGGAATAATTCAATCGACATGAAAGTTCTTACTTGAATAATTTCACTTCAAATTCATTACTTTTCCCCTTTTAATCTCCTAAAAAAAACCATTGTTCTACACTCTAAAATATTTGGGAGTCAGATTTTCAATTCTACTGCCGAACGAAGTCATACATCATGTTCCATTTTAAAAATTGAA
Source organism: Gerris lacustris (assembly GCA_951217055.1). Lineage (NCBI taxonomy): Eukaryota > Metazoa > Arthropoda > Insecta > Hemiptera > Gerridae > Gerris > Gerris lacustris. Next base: position 52,897,627 of record OX578282.1, read on the forward strand.
AAGAAAAGAACAAAAACTTTAAGATGAAACAGTTCCCAATACAATATCATTAATTTATGTTCCTGTGTCGTTTAATATGTTTACCTCTAAGAAAATTACAGTTTAGAGGTTGGAGAAAGCTGTTCTAAGCACAAGATCCAGGGAGTAAGTATGTTACACGAGGGGCTAATGACTCCAAAAGTTTTTTAACATGAATATGTTTTAGCTCTAGGTACACAAGAAATTTCCGTCACGCAAAAAACGACCTGAAATGAGGCTTTTAAATATATCGTGCCAGAAAGTTAGAATATTATAGGAGGTAGATTGGTTTTCACTTGTATTCATTGTAGTACTATAATGCTATATTTCGCCGATAGAAGTTCTAAATTTTATATAAAATGATATCAGAGCTTCCTAGCGGACCAAATGGTAATCAAAATGGATTAATGTTTCATAATTTTACACCGAAAAACCCATCTTCAAAATATATGTTGGCGGACTAAAACTGCCGGACCCGACGGTCGGGTGGTTGGTCGTACGAGACGACCAACCGCCCGACCGTCGGGAGCTCCCCACCTTCGATTCCTGTCGAGGCGGTTCGTGTGTAGTGCTGTCTGCCGACTCCTCAACCCGACATGACCAAACTCCCCTCCGCTCAACGAGAGGAGTTAGGTCGGGTCGGTTGGTCGTGTCGAGTCGTGTGTAGGGCCTTTAAGGCGGCAATGGAAAATTGCTGAGCGATTGGTTGACCACTTTTGGCACAGATGGGTCCGCGAGTATATCCCAACATTAACGCGAAGAACTAAGTGGCAGAAACCAAGTGAACCATTTAAGGAAGGTGACCTGGTGGTGCTGATAGACCAGAGAGGCAAAAGGAACACCTGGACAAGAGGAGTTTATAAATACAGTACCTATTGATTTAAAAAAACAAAAATCTATACAAGTATTAACATCTTTTGATGATTTCCATTTTTTTTGTAAAGACGTCTGTTTTTTAATTTTTTTTTTTTTGCTCGCGTCTTTTCGGGTTGTCTGATTATAAAAACTTGAAGTAATAATTCTCATATTGCTATAAAAGTATAGAAAGAAGCAAGGTGAATATTGCCTGAGTGTAGTAAGCATATCGACCCGTGTTTGAAGCAGTTCTCCATCACCCTAGGTTTAAGCCCCTCTTCCCTCGGCTGTCTTATAAAGCCTCTAAGTCTTGTAGCTTCATCTCGATGCTTCTAGACTTTTAATATTCTAACACTTTGCCTTGCACACTTTTTCTCCCTTGATACTCACCTCCATCCGATATTATTCCTTGTTTCGTCTTCCGTCTTCCTCTTTATTTCCTTGGGGTGAAATTTCCTTTCTTATTATAATTTTTTTTTCTATTCGTACATTTACTCTCCCGAACCATTTTATATCCGTTGCTATTTCTTTCGCTGAGAGGAAGAAAGGTGACTTCTGCAGACTTATCTCAAAACATCGTGACTAAAAGTGAATAGAGAGCGCCACCCTCACACGCCTGGTTTTCTTTTCTTTTATTTTCTTTTTTTTTTATTTTATCAAAACAGTGATTACATAGACAAGATTATAGGCGCATTTCTATTTGTATTTTACCTTTTTTGCAAAACATTTCTTATTAAAAAAAAATTGAATTTAAGATTATTAAGAAACTGATTTATTTATTTAATAAAAAAACAAAACAAATATTCCATTCTAAACAAAAATAATTACAAGTAAAAATAAAAAGATATTTTTATATACTACGTTTTTAAATTTACTGTCATAAATCATAAATTTGAAACACGTCAAAATGAAGATCGTAAATATGGGATATATAAAAAAAAAAAAAAAATAACTTGCGGATTTTTTCCGAACTAACTCTCCATACAGCAAAATTTGCTGAAAACCAATTAAATTCTGCTGAAAGATGGCTAAAAGTATTAAAATAATGCATTGTCATCGTGTTCTGAGCTATGCTAAAAGTTTCAAATTTATAGCTATTCGGGAAGTTAGTTAAAAATCAATTGTAAGATTTGTACTGGACAAACAAACAAGAAAGCAAGCTAATAAAAACGTAGTAATTTAGAAAATTATGGGTTCAAAAACATACAAATTTTTAATTTAAAAAAAACTATTGTGAATTGTTTTTCTTTTTTTTGCTTCCGAGCTTACCAAAGATAACGGAGCTGTGTGATCTTTCTGAAGAACGAAAATATTTTATGTCCCCGATTTCAAAAATTCGAAGGCAGAAATTTAATTTAATTTAATTTTTTAGTTCCGTGTCTGTCTGTCGTTCTGTTGTTTTGTTGGTCAATTTTTGCGAACCTACATATCTTAAAAACTACACGTCCGATTTTAATGAAATTTTTATAGTGAGTGGGTCATAATTAGCTCATTGTTAGTCCCATATAAATTTCAACCTTCTGTCCTCATTTGTTTCTCTTACGCATGCGCACAAACATAAATTTATTTACACCTATAGTTTCAAAAGTAATTATCTGATTTGTATGAGACTTTTATAGTTTATCGCAAGTAATACGCAGAGAGCCCTAGAATAATATCAACCGTCTGTATGCGCTCTTTAACTTTTGCTAAATTGATACTTTAATTCATGTAAAAACTCAAAACAATTTTGACAGAATAAAAAAACGGAGGAAACAATTAAATTAGACAATAATCGTTTGTAAAAGCATAAAATCAATAAAGTACGTCATGGGTTGCGAGGAAGCTATGTGCCACACCAATTGGCAGTCTATATTAACAATTTATTATATATAAATTTATTTCTTCTAATTCAAATGATGTCTTGATTGAGTTTAAATTCTGATAGGATTAATGGTATTTACAAATACCATGGTATTTATATAAATAAATATATTTCGTAAATGATGGCTTGATTGTGTTTAAGTTCTGATAGAATTAATGGTATTTACAAATACCATGGTATTTATATAAATGAATATATTTCGTAAATGATGGCTTGATTGTGTTTAAAGTTCTGATAGGATTAATGGTATTTACAAATTATTTAATCATAAATGGTAATGATGCATTACTATTTATATATAGTAGAATCACAAAAAACTATTCTTAACTACTATCCAAAGCCCAAATTTCTTTGGGTTAAAGAGCTATTACTTGGTTAATTATAGCAAACAAAACTAAATAAGGTTTATATTAAAATTACATGTTACCCGATAAATAATTATAATACTTCGCGAAAGAATCAAAGTCGTAATAACATCACATCATATGATAAATAATCAGAATAATATTTAAAATAATTATTCCTTTATAAGTTAGATTAGGTTATGTTGATTATCAATAACAAAAATCGATCCGAGACAACTCTGACAAACTTTCTCATATACGAGTTCATAATTACTAGTACAGTGTTTTCCATTTATTAGTTTTCGTAGGTAATTATTATTGAACATTTTATCAGAAAATAACTTCTCGGCCGGGAAATCGAACCCAGCCTTTCTTCATCCACGTTTAAAGCTATTTTCTCAGTAAATAGATTATTCCCGGGAAAACGGCTTATATCGTTAGATTCGTATTTATACATAGACGACATTTTAAACGGTCTTAATTAAAATCGTCGGAATAGTTTTCGAGAAATAATTTTTTTCACGTATTTTCAGATTATTTGGGGGGTAGCGCCTTTCAAATTTGGATTTAAAATTGATTTCTCCATTTCACCTTGAGATGGAATATTTCTAAACATTGATGCCAAATTTTTGTCAAAATCAGCCTAATAGTATAGGCGTCACGCGTAGGCATGTGTAAAGAAGCCGTGGCGTGGTCGTCAGACGAACACTTTTAGGGGGCGCGCCACTGTTTTGTGCGACACAGGGGGAGTAAATTCAAAGAACACGGGAGGCATGTGGTAAACCTCGCTGTCGCCTTTAGACTACGGAGACTTGAGCGTGGTAATACATGTGTCTCTGTGCATGCGCAATCCTCCACTCCTGTACCGCCTTTAGACTGAAACTCTTTCCCGCGCTCTTTCCTGTTTGTTGCTCTATCCATCAGAAAAGCACCCAAGTGTAAAGGCCGCTAATAATCAGAAAGTAAAAATATAGATTCCCGTAACAAAAATACATTAGGAGAAGAAAAAAGAAGATTTCTTTCTATTTAATGATTTCTCTTTTCCCATTCGAAGAAAAATAATTGCATGTTAATTTTAGTAAAAATACCAATTACCCTTTGACAGAGGTAAAAAAAGGTTGAAAAAATAACTTGTTCACAAACTTTCTCATTACTTCGAAGAGGTAAGGGAACAACTTTTTTTCTCCCTTGATATCCAATTATAATCTTTTAAGAAGTAGCTTGTTACCAAGGGGTAAAAAAAAATTAAGCAAATAACCTAAGAAAACATCTTAAAGCAAAATCGAAGTCTTAGCAAAAAAAATAAATGAATCAAAATTCTAAATATACGAAAGCTTGTTATATCTACAAAATTATTTACTGCTTGAAAATGAATTGTAAAAAATTATTGATTATTAATTTTTTTATTTATTTGTTAATATTTGTTTGATTATTTTTGTTTTTCACAGTAACCTATACATACATAATATATAATAGACGCGAGACTTGGCTTATTTTTTTACACGTGCTTTTGTTGGGTAATCTTATGAACTAATATGGGCAGAGGTGTGAAATTTGTATTTCTGTTTCAGTTTGTAATGAACTTTAACTTAAAATTAATTGTACATATCTTTATTATACAATATAAAGATAATAAAGGGGGGTCCGAAATTCCTTGAGATGGTTACAGTAAAAAAGATGGTACCTACTCGACTGACTGTGCTCGACTTGGCCGGGGCACTGCCGTATATTTTATATTTTCTTGTTCCACGTTGTTTTATAATTACGTTTAACGATTAAGTTAAATAATAATAATAATGACAATGATCACTTCCTTTTCCCATTCTGTTTGGCGCAGCATCAATTGAGAATGAAATTTATTAGACCTAGCAAATGTCGATTTGTTTTCGATACAGCGAATGGAGATATTAATTGAGATATTGAGATATAGATTAATTGAGATATATAGATAAAATCGGGATGTCAAGCTCACAAGATATACTTCAAGAAAGGTAAAAAGTATAAAATAAATAAAATTGTATAGATTTTCCTCCTTTCTATCCAAAACAAAATCACTATTAATTTTAATTTTAATAATTCAAACAATTTCAAAGGAGAAAGTATAATAGTTTTTTTTAAAAAAAAAAAGAGTGAAAAAAAGAAAAACTTCGAGAAAAAAAAATCAATGCTAAAAGATTAAAAAGTAGTTTAATATTTATAATGGAGGAAAAAAAAGTATCTTAAAATTCTTAAGATCTTGAGAAAAAAAATTAAAACAAAAAATCAAAATTACGAAGAGAGAATATTAAGTGTGAATAAAAAGTAAAGAAATGTACGATGGGAATACTTAAAAAGAGAAAATAAGGAATAAGGATGATAAAACAAAGGTTTCTAAAAAGGTTATAAGAAGAGTGGAGTACTAGTATTGATTGGAACTCTTGGAAGGATATACTTATTAAAAGAGTTAGATAAAAGGATTTAAGATTGTTAAACAATAAAACTAAGGTTTTTAGAAAGGTTATAAGAAGAAAGGATTAATCTTATAAGTTAGAAGTCTTGAGACTCAATCATAGAAACCTTTAGATATAAGAATATAAGGTTAATAAATGATAGAACAAAGGTTATAAAAACAAAGGAGTACTAGTATTGATTGGAAGTTTCAAGATGTATTTAAAGAGAAGGTTAGATATAAGGATTTAAGGTTATTAACTAATAAACAAATTGGCCAAATATGTGGTGTCTGCACACACAAAGGTCCCTAGAAAATAACAAATAGGACGAGTTTGTTAACCAGCATAATCGGCCCAGCCGTATCAAGAGCCCTTTCAAAAATTTGCATTTAGCTACAACTTTTATAAACCATTTTTTATAATGACGTAAAACAAACGACTTCATATGCATTTTTTTTGCAATAAAACTACTCCAAAGAGTCTACCCAATCCGTTCCTAAAATAAACTTTTAACATTTTTGAGGGATTTTTTTTTCTCAAAAAAGCATGCGAACTATGAAAATTTCGCGAACATGATAATACATATTATAAAGTACTTTCATTTAAAATCCGCCATGATGCATTTCCGTAATAAAATACTTTCAACCCTTAGTTTTTCAGGGATGATTTTTAAGGGCTCTCTATTGATTTATCTGTGATTGGGTATTACACATAACATAAGTGCAAAGTTTCAAAGTTTTGAGTTGCGGGTACTTCCGGAGATTTGGTGCTACTGACAGACGGACAGACAAGCACAAGAATATATAAGGGTCTTATGTTTTGCCTACGGACCTTAAAAAGAGGTTAAAAGAAGATAGAAGTAATATAATCAATTGATTGGAACTCTCGGTGATATATAAATACAGAATTAAGTGGAAAGATACATTTTTTTCTTTTTCCGGGGGGTTTTTACACCCGATGACGCAGGCCACTTAAGTGGGCCCATTGAATTAACCCCGGTTAGGAACCAAACTCTTCACATATTTTGTGTGAAGTGTTAGGTCGTTAACCATATCTCACTGCTCGATTTATATCGAACCGAGAGTGTTCATCATGGTTTCCAGGCCGAAACCTGGTGGCGCTACTCTTTCGAGCAGCTACACATTTATTTAAACAAAGCTGGGTGAGCAACAGACCGGGCCCGGGAATTGAACCTAGAACTCTATGGTCAAGTGGATACCCATCCATCTACTGACCACGCCCGATACTGCATTACTTGACTGATTGAAAGCCAAGCGCTTTATCCTACGGGCTACCCCTGAGATAGAAATATAGAATTAAGTAGAAAGATACACTCGTAAGTTATAAATTAAATTAATATTTATCTAAAGAAATCATTGCGTAGCTTGTATATTCATTAAAGTCTGTGTTAAATGAGTTTGGTAAGTTGAAAGCGCCGGATAATCGAAAAAATGGGGTGGGAGGGGGGGGGGGGGGAGCCAATGAGAGCTCAGGATCTTCAAAATCCTGATCTCTCATTGGCTCCTCACCAATTAAAAAAATGGGATGAGGAGCCAATGAGAGATCAGGATCTTCAAAATCCTGATCTCTCATTGGCTCCTCACCAATCGAAAAAATGGGATGGGGAGCCATTGAGAGCTCAGGATCTTCAAAATCCTGAGCTCTCATTGGCTCCTCACCCCATAATTTCGACTTTTCCGGGCTGTAACGCACTAAAAGTTATTTAACACAGACTGTAGGATGAAATGTTCCTGAGTTATCGCCCACAATTTTTTTTTCTAAAGATTGTACGAGTGGACTGGAACTATGAAAAGACTGAAAGTTGATATCAAGTTCAGCTAATGTATGAAATGTGTAACCCTATTGAAAATCGATAAAACTTAGATATTCAATGCGATTCAAATTCAAATATATTCTCACTTACTAAGTAAGAGTATTGGATGTCAATAAAGGTCAGATAGAAGGATTTAAGAATGTTACAGTAAAAGATTTGTAGAAAGGTTACAGAAAAGGGTTGATATTAGGGTTATTTACAACTCTAGTGAAAATGCTATGAAAAAGGTTAGATATCAGGATTTTACTCTATAAGAGAAAGAGAGAGACGAAGCAATGGACAAAAAAACCTTTTTTTCTTTCATCCTTATCTTCATCTTTTATCAAAGTGTTGGAATGATGTAACTAAGAGGAAGTAAGGAGAAAAAAAGGAGGCCGAAGAATTTAAGGCTTTCATGTTAAAAGTAAAGGTGCCGAAGAATTGCCACAAACTCCGTTTGATTTTCAAAATTCTTCATCTTCGCCTACCTTAAACAAGTCTATTTGGGATAACAAGCAAATTCTTTTTTTTTTTTAAATAAAAAAAGGAGGAATCCCTCTTTAAGATTTTTTATTATATTTTTTAGGTAGAAGGGATTTTCTTCTTTTTTTCCATAATTTTTTTGGAATCTCCCTTTTTTCCACTATTCTAAAAAGAGGAGAAAATGTTTAAGGATTATCAAGTTTCTCCTCATTTAATGGATAAAAAAGAGGAGATAAATTTCCTAAGAACAAAATCAATCTTTATTCAAAATTTACTATTTTAAATTCCTTCATAACACGTGTTTTTTAATGTAGTTTTTTAGATGTAGACTATTAAAAATAAAATGTTATGTTAAAGGTACTTCTTTAGATTGTTACTCCCCTGTTTTTTTTTTTTTGTTTTTTTTTAGAATATAAATGGATACAATTATTTGTAAATTTATTTATATTTCTGTATAAATAACTATTAAGACAAAGAGATGTTTAGTCCAATGAACTTTGGGAGAAAGGAATATCACACTTCTGTTTTTATAAGGGGAGTAACAGTCTAAAGAAGAACATTTCGTGTCCTCTTCATTAAATTGTTTCTCACTTCTGTTTTTTATAAGGGGAGTAACAGTCTAAAGAAGAACATTTCGTGTCCTCTTCATTAAATTGTTTCTCACTTCTGTTTTTTATAAGGGGAGTAACAGTCTAAATAAATACCAAGTTTTATATAATATAATAAGGATATCATAAAATAATTAGTCAAAAACTTATAATCTTATAGGTAGTTGTACAAATCTGCAGGTTATTAGTTACATAAAACTAATAGCAATTTGGTATAACATTTAGTGAATCTGTATAATTCCATAATCATCAAGAAAAAAGTATTTATACATAACTTTTTTGATTCCAACATTATAGTACTTCACAAGATAAGAAGCCAAGCAGTACTATCCAATCAGACCTATAATATAAGCTTAATGTTATGTGTAGGAAAATCATTTTCTAAACTTTTACAAGGCAGATTGAAGGCTAGCTTGAAGGAAAACTTATCAAGCGTACAAGCAGTTTTATGGAAAGGTTTCAGTACCATCGATTACTTACAAGCAATTTAGCAACTAGTGGAGGAGGCAAGAGAATACCACCAGACAACTTATGATCCCTTTATAGATTTTTCCAAAGCATGAGTAGATTATTTCAATTATTATTTACAAAGAGTCTAATTTTATTCTTTCAGCATTCATAAATATATATTATACTACTTATTAATTATTATCTAATAACTATTAACTACTATCATCTAAATTTGATGTGATAAGGAAAAAGTCATAAATAGCTTAAGTATAGAATGCCATTGCATAGAAATATCATAGATTTGAGAATAGTAGCTTTCGAACTTATCGGAGATAACGGAAGCAATATGATCATTCTGAAAAAACGAAATGTTTTTTATGTCTCTGAATTTAAAAATTTCTTCGAATATTTTTTTTATTAATATTATTTAGCTTATTCTTATTATTATGCTTTGTAGTTGATAACGTGTTTTATCTTGATTATTCTTTATGCAAAAGTTTTACGACGCTCGTAAAAGTCTATAATTCTGAGATTTATTCGCGACACGTTAGTTAATTTCCAAGGTCTTACCTGCCTTGCTGTTGTAAAAGTATTTTGCATTTCAATGTATGTTTTTCTTCTTTGTTCAGCGATTTATTTTATTATAATATTTTTTTACTTTTTTTCTACTTAACGCCTTTCATGTAGAAGGTCATAATTAACAAACAATACAGTTTAGAAACAAATAAGTTATTCTCTTTCTGTCGGTAACTTCAATTTGCAATGTAATACATTGCATTTGTTTTAAATGTACGAGGTCAAGGCTGTAAGAGATCACCCTTTTTTTACTGGTCTTATATTACTTTGCTTTGTAAGTTTCATCGCACATTTCCGTTTCTCCAATTTTGAACCACTTCCCGTGATTCAATCTTCCCCAAATTTTGCACATAAATACAACTAAGGTGAAGAATACAGAAACCAAAAAAAATAAAAACAAAAACAAAATGGCGTCAAATTTATTTGCTTTTTAAGTTTCATCGCACACCTATTACCCCAATTTCGAACCACTTACCGTCATTTAATCTTCCCCAAATTTTGCGCATAGATACAACTAAGATGAAGAATACAGAAACCAAAAAAAAAAAAAAAAAAAAATGTTAAAAATAAGACCAGTTTTGAAAAATGGCATTTTTATATGAATTATTATTATTACATTTATTTGTTTGTCTCCTTCGTGTTCTTTTCTCATTGACATTTCTTTTCACTACCTTCTTTTAATCATTCATTCTTTGGCTCTTAACACTGGAGCTGTTCTAAGATGAACTTTATGTTTACAATAATTTAACAAGCTACAAGTAAACGGCGTTTGCCGGAGGAGAAGTGATTTTTCAAAATATCATGAAGAAAGTGTTCCCCTTGTTTTGAAGATCATGTGTGCAACATTTCATATCTCTGAATAACACTGTAGATCAGTATAACAACAAAAAAAAGACAGCCAATCAGAAACTCTTCTTTATAAAGATACCGAATGTAGATGATATTTTCTTAAGGTGATATTTTCGAAATGTTCATCACATGTCAAGTTAATTCTAATATTACGATACACGATGTATACTCTCATATTTCAAACACGAACACGAACATTGGCGTTAGCATAGCACAAGATCGCAAGATTAGATTACGTCGTCCAACCAACTTAAGAGTTTAAGTTAGCGCAGACTAATACAATTTGGTCTGAAGACTTCCTCGGACAAACGAATATGTTTGTCAACATACGTGTATGCTTCTATTTCTCCTGCACAAGCCTAGTTTATCGGAAACTTAAAATAATCTTACGTATATGTGAAACTCTTAACGCAAAAGACTAAGTACGATTAGAAACTTCTTTTTTTGTGTCTTATTGAATACATTTGAATAACATTATTGATAAGACACAAAAAAAATAAACTCAGGCGCATACTGAGGCGCAGCCGACGCAGGATAGAGCAGAAAAATTATTTTTTAAGCGCTGAAATATACGAAAAATCGCGAATTGAAACGCAGAGCAAGGCAGGACAGTAGTTCTACGCCACACGTAGCCTATAGTTGGGGGGTATAATTAAGTAATTAGATATTGTTTTATATTGCTTACTAACAACTAAAACTAATTTTACTTGTCAATAATTCATTTTGATGGTTATCAGAATTCTACAGAATTATATTCACTTTGAAAACACTTTTTATAGGTGAAAAGACTCGTGCTTTTTTTTTCTCTCCATTTGAAACTTTAAATCGTTGCAATAATCGTATCTTGCCGATCCTTACAAGTATCTTAGAAAGGTTCTAAAAAAGAGGAAGGGGGACATTCAAACGTTCAGCTTACAGCTTACTTTGCTCTAGCTGATCCCTTTCTTTTTAAAATTTAAAAAGGGGGGGGGGGGGGGGGGGAGGAAGGTAAGAATTTTAAAAAAAGAAAGTCCTGCGTACAAATGTTTCCAAGGTTAAATTTTAAACTCCTCTTTACAGATAAAGATGTTGATTTCTTTAAGACCGAAAAAGATTAATACTTCTTTTAAAAAATCTTCAAACTTTCCTCAATTCTTTTTCTATTATATATATATATATATATATATATATATATATATATATATATATATATATATATATATATATATATATATATATATATATATATATATATATATATATATAAATATATACATATACATAAATCTCTGCAATATCCTAAACCCTAAAAGAATTGTGGAATTCCATTCCGTCCCGGTAGGTTTAATTTTACACAAAAAAATCTTACCCTTTATTTGGATATTTCTTTCCCTTTTTTTAAAGTCTTTCTGTGCGAAAGTATAAACGCCTGCTGAATATTTTAAAATTCTGCATAAGGATGGGAATCTTTTCATGTGGAATTCAAATTTAAAATATTGAATCGAATGTGATTTTTTTATATTGATTTTATTAAATAATCAAATTTAAATTGGTTATTCTGTCGTTACTGAGATTGCAAAAGAGTGTTTTTTTTTTTGTTTAATATAATTCAGTGACTCTATTTTTTTATTTATTTTAATTTACGAAATATACGAAAAAGGAATTGATTATTTATTTTTCATAAATGTCGTAAGAATAATAAATATAATATACTTTGTAAAATGTGGGAGGTCAATTTAAAAATAATGACTAACACAATAATAAGATTAATAATATATAGAATACGTCGGGTCAATATACAATATAAAACATGGGAGGTTAAATACAAAACAATTACTAACACAGTAATTACAAAATAGGCTATCAATAAATATATCATTGAATATTCACACTTGAAATCTTCGACCGCTTAGCCGAGGCGCGGAAAGATACCCTTTAATTTAACACATTGATTCTAAATGCGTTCGCACGAACGGAAGAATAACCGTGGCGGTTTTAAAACCATGACAGGTTCTGTCATGTAGGCCAGGGATTTCCAATCGTTTAGGTTGAAGGGCCAGATCCCAGATCTGGATGGGATAGTGATAGCGGGCCGGATCTGGATGGGATAGTGTATAGCGGGCCGGATCTGATTGGGATAGTGTATGAACAGCGGGCCGGATCTGGATGGGATAGTGTATAGCGGGCCGAATGAAGTAGGCAACACTCAGCCATCGGACTTCACCACAATGTTAGGCAATATTCGGATTCGGATAAACTATTCATTTCGGCCAAAGTAACTTCAATTTTTGATTTTTGATTATGGGGAACTTGTATCTTAGCCTTAGCAGTGGCGGTCGCCCCCCACTATCTGGGAAAATGTAACTAGTTAATTTGCGAAACTTAAAGTTTTAAATTTCAAATAAAAATCCCAAGGATGAACCATCTAGAAAATTAGCCTCAAATTGTCTCACTATTTTGCACCTAGATTTTAAAAATTTTCCATTCAAAAGGTCCCCCGGACACCTCTCCTTTTGGTAGGGGGTATTCCATACCCCCAAACCCCCCGGTGTGGCAGGCTTGCCCCCACACTTCCAAAGTCCAATTGCCGCCACTGTATCTTGACATTGTTTAGGTTAATTTGTTAACTTTTGTGGCGTGGCGGCCGGATAGAAACGTTTTAAGGACCGTGTAGTTTGGAGACCCCTGATCTAGGCGAAAAGAAACCGCAATGATATAATATAGGGAGCGTTCGCACGAGCCGCATATCAGCAGCCTTCGTTCCTTTAGTCCAAACTGTTATTGACGTCAGAATTAGAATTCCCTGTTAATATTTATTAGTCAAAACTGGTTTTAACTAAAATGCCTCCAAATTTAAAATGATTTACCAGGATTATTTGAACAAGAAAATGATGAACATTCTAGTTTTGACTGATATCAGGTTTGGTCTTTTGAAATCTCTTAAGCGAAATTATATCACTGATATTAAAATAAGATTTGGTTTAAATCATCTGTAAGTTTTTTAAGATACAATTTTTATTATGTTTACTTAAAAGTTACGTATAAGAGAAATAAAATAATAATATAAATAGGCGAAATAATCAAGTAGAAAGCGTTACAAAGAACATGATTAAGTTTTTGTTTTTTTTTAATAAAAATACTTTTAGATTCAAATCAATCAATAAAAAAAACATGATAGAATATATGTTCAAAAACATGATAGAATAAAACCAATCTATGAACTTTGAAAACCAAGCTGAATATTTGATATTAGATACATGTTCTCTCATTCTTTTTGTGTTTCCTCTCGGAAATTTGAGACAAAAAGGATACAACATAGACTAGTTCGTGTTTTTGGACATTCGAGTTAATTAAACTGAAAGCTAGCGTTATATAGGTGGTACAAGACAATAGAAAACAGGTTTAATATAATTTTGAGAAGACCAAGTCCATTTTATTCTGTTCCATATTAATAAAATTTTATTCTATTAAAAAAAAAAAAAAAATCAAGAAATAAAATTAAACTTTTATTCTTGGTATATTTAAGTGCATACCTACCTTATATAATAATAAAATGTTTTAATGCAAAAGTTGGATATAGTTTAGTCTATGAAGGAAAATAAGGGGGATAAATAGAGGAAAAACACATTACCGTAGGGAGGAATATAATCTACCCTGTTCGTATATCCCGCTTGAATTCTTCATAGTTATTCAAACATGTTTATTCCCTTGTAAAAACTTTTTTCGTAACAAATTAGTGCTTTAATTAAGGCTTTTTCTACCAAGATTTAACTTATACTTTATACAGTGTTGTTCTTTAAGTTAACTCAAGCTAATCATTCGATAAAAAAGATTTAGGGATTGATTTAATAACACGATCCATAATTTATTTAAGGAATAGAAGAATTTCTTGGCAAGCAACTAGCAATGGTACGTAAACGTGAAAATCAGTTCCTGCTAAAATAACAACTTTGGGTGTTCTCTTTTGAATTAGGATGATAATTTGTGTATCATTAAGTAATATTTAATATGCTTTGAAAGAAGACGGTTCTTAGTTTAATTCCTTGGTGTTCACCCCGATTCGAGAAATAAATGGGTAATTGCCTAAGTTATAATGTACGAGCCGTTAAGCCCTTGACAAAGGGCATAATTTAATATTTAGAAAAAAAAGTAAAATTAAGTAAATTAAATTAGATATGTTATTATATATATTTGAAGAACAAAAAATAAAAAAAAACATTTTTTTTTTTATTGGAATAAATGTGGTTGCCTTGGCTTAGAAATAACATATATTTTCGAGGTGAGCCGTCGCCATAGGGACACAACTTCGTTAGACGTTAGATGAACGTAGACGTTGGTGAAGACATTGTTTTCTCTTATTTTAAACATCTAGATCCGCTTTAATAGTTTTTAACGATCTTTATTATTTATAGCGGCGTCGCTGTTGGTTTTACTAAAAAATGAATTGGAAAAAAAAAAAAAAAAAAAAAAAAAAATGTTTGGCTCATCAAATAGATGAGATTACAATTTTTCCCCGTCCTAAAATTCCAATTTAAAATGTTATCGAGAGAACGCTTGGGCGGATAACGTTGTCTTAACGGACTCGTCCTGGGCATTAGTAAAATGAGCATGTGTACCTAATTTCACTAATATCGGTCAACTTTTACTCAAGTTATCCTCTAACGTTTCAGACACATACACAGACAGGATGCATAGTTTGTTGGATGTAAGAAGCTTGCTTAAGCTCGCTTTAATCAAGCAAAATTACAATTTCGTGATAAATAAACCTTTATAAGTGATTACAAAAAAAATGGAAAATTATCTTAATTAACTTAGTGCAATAGTTTACAGCATGTTTTTTTTTTTTTTCTGAAAAAACAGGTATTACGGAAAACTAGATAGCTAAAAGTACTTTATAAAAGAAAAAAAAATCTTTTCTCTAGCTGTTCCTTGATTTATAACTACTTTCTAGACGTCTTGAATTTAGCTCAATGCAAATACTTTCGGGATAGAATAAACTACCAAATATAAATATAACTCCTACAAAGAATTCTGTTAAAATACATTTTCAATAATTGATTAGTTTTCTTCAACATCGAATTAAAGTATTCGAGTAAATATTAAATCAAATAAAGATACTGACAGAAAATAAGGAAATTTTAAAATATAAATAACATTTTTTCTACCTTTTCCATAAAAAAATTGTACATATTAAAATTATACGAACGAAGAAAATAAAAAATAAAAATAAATTTCTAAGAATATTTCCTGTAATATCATTCAAGTAACTAATCCCCTAATTTATATTTCCTATAGTAATTTAGTAATTTTATGTATTTTTATATTTTGAACAAACTACTTTTTAATATTAAAATTTTATAATCTTTATAAAAAGTTGAAATTAGATTTTCATCGATCTCTTATAAATTTAAAAAAAATATATATAATAAATATTATTTCAATTTTTAAGAGAAACATGACATATAAAAATGTTATAAACCACTAGGAATCGAAATAGTGATAATTTTTTTACCAAAGGATAACTCTAACCACGAGGGGGTAAGTACGTTTGATTATTATTGAAAATTATATCAAAATTTACCATAAATATAACTTCTCCTGGGCGGGGAACCGAAACCGGGCTCTCTTCGTCCGCGTTTTAAGCTATTTTCTCCGGAACTAGATTTTTCCTGGGAAAACAGCTTATATCGTTAGATTCGTATTTAAATGGAAAAGGTTTTGTATTGAAACTGCTTTGGAAAAAAATAGCATGGAAACGGATATTGAACTGAAAAAAGAATTGAGATATGCGCAGTAGGTAGGATGAGCGGAGATTGATAACCTGATTATAATATAACTAGTCTGGGAATTTATAGTTTTAAAAATTGATGTGAAACGTTATGGAAACACTTTCGGATTGAAACGAAACCAGTTTTCAAAACGGTTTTGACCAACCGACGGAAACATACTAAATGACAAAGTAATCGATATACAAATGACAATATTCACAGTACAAACTTAAATAAAGCAAGCGATAGAGAATAGAAAAAGTCTAGGTCTAGACATTGGGATATTAGTGGCATTGGTTAGAGCAATCGACTCTGAAACCAAGGTCTAAACCCCGGCTGTGAGTTCGAAATCCCAGCAGAGTAAGACATGTTTCACACTGATGATCTCATCGATTAGATGATTAAAGTGGCCGGATAACCCCCGTCCTGTAATAACCCTGGCAGTTGATCGGGACTAAAACCCAAAAGAAAAAAAAAATAGTGGCAAGAGGGGGGTCAGTATAGGCGGACACAACAAACGTAAAGACAGTGAATTGCTATACCTCGCAGTATAGCAACCATGTACTTAATTATTTACCAAGCCAATTCTCTCAAAAGGAGGCATATCGATTAAGTAAATATTAAAATTTTTCAAGCTTTTATTGAACTTCACTAGCTTGTGAAATAGACATTTTTAACTTTCCGACTTCACAAAAAGCTTGTAAGTTAATACAAAATAAACACGAAAAATCTACATAGAAATGGATTTTTTAAGAAAAATTCTTTTTTAATGTATGGAAATTTTTCAAAGCGTGTTTTTATAAATACCTTTTATTCAATAACTTAAGTTCTATGAAACATTTTTCGAAACAAAGCCTCAAACATGCTCAAGTAAGAGCATACCTCTGTACAAAATAAATAGATTTATTTTATCTAGTTTTGCAGCTATAAAGACTGACGTGCCTGACAGGCAGACAATAACAAAGTTAAGGCCAATTTTGGTTTTAGTAATGTATAAAATGAAAAAGATCCATACATTTAGTAATGCTGATCGATGTACAGACAAAAACGTAATTTTAACTTTTCAATACAAGAGTATTGTTACCAAATAATATGTTCCAATAGCTCTTGTCTACTTTTTAAAAAATAAAATAAAGCCAAATAGTGATACGATGGTATTATATAAGTATCAAAAAGTTGGGATTTATTTTTTACTTTTTATCTAAAAGTAAGAAACCCTCGACTATCATACATTTAATAATTTAAGTAGTTATGTTTCAAGAAAGTTAGACAATTTTTCGAAATATATCGTTCAGAAAAAAACTAAATAAGTTTAATGTTTAAACCGTTTAAGTAAAAGTTGGCATCTTTTAAAAATTGACTTATGACTGGAAAGAGAAATAAAATCGATGATTTTATATTTTTAACCAAGTTTATACTATGTTTGATATAACAAGTTTATTAGTTATATAATATTTCTTTAATTCATTCATTCTCATTAGCATTTCGCAAAACAATGAAATCAATCAAGGAAGCTAAGTGCCACAATAATTGTGTTAAGTGCACACTAAAAACTCCAGCTCTCAAAAATAAAAAATAATAATACATGTGCTAATTGTTGTTAAGGTTTTTCTAGTATGTACTATTTTCGTTTTTATGATTCTATCACTTCTAGTTGAAAATGGTAAAGTTTGAGTTTGAACCAACAGTTGACTGACCAAATACAGTCTGTATTACACATTAACAATGGTAGTAGGTGGTTTACAATAAACTGGCCAATTTGAGTCATATAAACCATATTAATGCTTCTTCCATATTAACTAATATGGATCCCATATTAATAATTCTTTACATTGTTACTCCCCTAAGTTGTTTTAAAATGAAACTGACTGACTAAATAACTATTAAGAAAAAGGGATGTTTAGTTCAATGTACTTTAGGACAAAGGAATATCTCCCTTCTGTTTTGATAAGGGGAGTAACAGTGTAAAGAAAATCATACCATACACCTTCTTTAGATTTTTACTCCCCTATGTTTTTTTTTTTAATAAAAAGGGGAGTAACAATATAAAAAATCAGGTACGGGGTACCTCGGAACTTTTCCTCAAGTGGCCTCTCCTGCTGCTTCGCAGCAGGAGGAAGCAGCATTGGACGTGGTCAGTACTTAAATAGGTGACCGTTCTGAACTAACTGTTTTATTATCATTCTTCAAAAAAAAACTCATTTTTAATACCTATATTTTATTTAATTATTTGAAGTTTGGCGGTATTTTGACAGATGTAAACAAACTTTGACGTCATCAAAATTATCACACTAATAAATAATTATATTCGCTTATAACTTTTTTACTAATTAATAGAATTTCATTGTTTTTTTTTATATTTGTTCCTTAATTTTTTCCGGTTCCAACGATAAGCTATATGTCAAAAACCTATTTATACTTTCAGTATTATTAACCGTCAAAGTTTAAAAATTCAAAAATTTATAACTTCAAACTTAAAATTTTTGGTGAAAACAATACTTTTCCTACTATTAGTAGTGCGTGCTAACAAAAACAACAGTAAAAACATTTTCTATTTTGTATTAAATGTTCTTAAAGTTAGATCATTTATCCTGAAGTAGTGATTGGTCATTTAATTAATGTAATTGATTCTCATGGTATATATTTATAATTTAATGTAACTTTGGCTATTTGGCTAAACCCCTTTTAAAAAGCTTATCTGCTTTAAATACAAATATTTTTCTATTTATCTAATCTATAAACCATATTAATGAAACCGGATAATATTAAGTTAACTTCTATGAATTTAAATCAGTGATACTAACAATACTACAACATATTTTTTTGTTCCTTAGTAATGCGAATGACCAATTACTTTTATGGAGGTCACCTTAAAGAATAATAAAACTGTCTTTCCACGTAAATAAAAACTTTTATAAGTCAAAGCAGCTAATTCAGCCTTCATAAGGCAATCATTAAGATCTGATCTGATAATTGCCTTATGAAAGCTGCTTTGGCTAATAAAAAGTTTGAATTTACGAGGAGACAGTTTCACTATTCGCTCAATTACTAGTTTCAAACTGAATTTGATTTCTTTCCTCTCAGCATAAAAAAGTGTTTTTAATTCTATTGACATTGCAATCGCACATAGTCTCCTTCAAAATGGTTGGTCTGGAAAGATAGACACCGCTCGAGATGTTTTATCCAATCTTCATGGCAGTAGTGGAACACAGATACTGGAATCGCCTTCATCTGGTCGGTTACGGTCTTTTTGATGTCCCCCTTTGACCCAAAAGCGTGTCGTTTGAGGTGGCTATCCAATCTTGGAAGAGGAAAAATTCACAAGGACTCAATTCTGGCGAGCTGAGGGGAAGATTCACAGCGATGTTTTTACTTGGCTTAACCTCAATGATTGAAAAAGCTGTATGGTAAGGGCAAGGCGAATTGTTGTAATACACACAGGTGTTCTTGGTTATCGTATCTGTAGGGATATAACTGGATGTTTGATAAAAGATCTCTCCAATACTCTAATGAATCCTCGTCAACTCAATCAATTGATTAAACTCATCCTAGTGTCTAAATCATCCATCGATTTCCAATCACTATACCTTCTGAATCGTTGTCTTTTATATATTTGTAATAGAACCAGCAGCAGACATAGTTATATAACTCAAGATAACACCGAGAAATACTCCTTGATGATTGACTCAAATGATTTACAGTTGACTGATGATTCGTTTGAAATAATTTAGCTGAGTTGTAGTATGAAAGGCTATTTACAAGTTTAACATACTCAGATTTCAAAGGCAACTTGGAAAAGTAAATAAAACGTAAAGTAGATAGAAATCTCAGTGAAAGCAAATAATTTTAACTTGGAAAAGAGCAATGAAGTGAAATATTTGAGGCAGGGAGATGTAAATAAATAAAAATGTAAAACTTATTGAATAAGGCCCGCTTTACACTCAGCGACGTTTCTCTATGTGACGCCGAAGAACTAAGTATGTATAGCTTACAATGAGAGCTTTCACACCCAAAAAATTCGCCATCCCGCGCGACGGAGACGAACGTCGTCAAGTGTGAAACGGGCCTAATTATAACCTAAAGCTACATCAAATGCCCATTCGCAAGAATTTGCAAATATTTGCGAAGCATTGGAAACACGCCGTCCACACCGCCCAAACATTCAACGTTAACAAAAAATAAATAGATAAACGACCAATCCCTTTTGATGTACTGACTTTACCCAGAACATCGAAATAATATTCGTCCTTGTTTGCAGAGCGGTCCTATGCACACCAAACGCCATCATGTTTGCAAATAAGGACGTGGCTTAACTCCATAATAATCGATCTACTAAAATTTAAATATAGACTATTGTGCAATCTTAGGGACTTTTATCGTAATGATCAATCCTTAGACCCAATACCTAGCATCTATAAAGTTCTACAAGTGGGGTGCTCTTAAACAATGAAAGCGTCCTGAACCATATGAAATATGAGAAGAGTAGGTTACTCGAAAACAGAGTCGACTGTAAAGAGGTCGATTATAGGGGCGAAACACATTTTCAACGTCTCAAAAGCTTTCTTTGTCTCGCCGAGGCCAAAAGCCAGAATAGTGAGGTAGTGATAAAGCGAGATCTATTTATTCAGAACGGCTCCTCCGAAACGCCCTCTGTCGACAACGAATTCAAAATTCCGAGATTAATGTTTCATGGAGTTATAATCTAGAAACTATTATGTCAGGGGGAGGGAAGAAGGGGGTTGGAAGGTATTGTCGGGACTTGCCGCAGAATGGGGTATTGTGTAGGACCTTCAAGCCTTTCATTGTTTGAAGAGAAACCTAAAACCCCTCCTCCATAGTGAAAACCCCCAAAATAACTTTAACAGTGTTTGTCATTTACAGTACGCGAAGCGGCTCTTTTCGCTTAAATTCCCCCGTGTGGAGTGCTCCCGGGAGTTAGGTTCAAAATCGTTCCCATCTGGGACAAGCCCCTTTTTGCCTTTTAACCATTGTAAAAGAACAGCATATGGGGGAAAAGATAAAACAACCGGTAATGAACCGCGAAAACAAATCTTTATCCTTAATAAAAAACCACATATAACATAAAACTTGAAACAAATTAACACCGGAGAAGGAATTTTGGCGATAAAGCTAAAAATAATTACATTATCCTGATAATAAACAGTAAAATTTTACAACATGACAAAGAAAAGTATTAAAAAACATTAATTCTCACCAATAATAAAGGAAAAATATAGTATAACAACTTAATAAAAACAAAGGAAACATGTAGAGTTGTTTAATAACTTGCATATGTTACTTAGTATAAATATAATGGGGAGAGAGAGAGTCAGTTAAAGAAGCAATTTGATTTGCAACTATTTACTCATTCATTTGAATGCAAGATAACATCTAAATATAATATTATCATATTTGAGTAAGGTACAATGTAAGTTTCTTTAGCAATACCCGAATTTACAAATTAATATCAATTATAATGGTAAGCTGGACCTGGACCTGTCGTCAAACAAAAGAACTCAGAGAAAGTGTTTTCTTTTATTTATCTAATCAATACACCCCTTTTCAAACCAAGAAATAGACTAATGCAAATAACAAGAGGGCCGTCATTATTGAAATAAATTATAATGGAAATTCAATAAAATAACGTAAGAGTATGAGTGAACCTAGCTTTTTACAAAAGAAAATACATTATTATTCAAAATAAATATACGGTAAACCATTTCTATCGATAAGGAAACTTTTTTACAAATTTTGACATTTGTATGTAATAGAACCATTTATTTAAGTAATAAAAAAAAATCACAGGGAAGTACTTGCTTCCAAGTACTTTTTAGGGTTTTGTAGATGATTAAGCATGACCGTTATGTAATTATGATTTTTAGCTTCGATCTCAAGGGTCCCGGGTTCGATCCCCCGGGGGGTCACAATGTTTTTCATCGGTAATAACGACTAGATAAATTACTTTTTTCAGAAAATTTCCATCGCTCCACCATAAGGTATAACCATGAATTATTTAGAAATTTTAGGACCACCCGTTATATAGTGTTTGGGGGGGGGGGATTTTTTTGGGGTATATTTTGACGTATAAAACCAATAAAAAATGACAAATTTAAAAAAGCAAATATATATTTGAATCATACTCTTCAGCAGCTTTAATTTGATACCCAACTCAAAATTTTTAAAAAATAAAATTTTTGGCGCACTTCAAATTTTCGCGCCCAAAATTGGCAATTTTTTAAAATTTGAGATAAACTCCCGGAATTTTCATCGCCCTACAATAAGGCATTAGCATGAATTATTTCGAAATTTTAGCACCAGCCGTTGTATAGTGGTTGGGGGGGGGGAATTTTTTTTGTATATTTTGATTTTTTTTACCCAATAAGAA
The DNA here is from genome assembly GCA_951217055.1 of Gerris lacustris. Classification (NCBI taxonomy): domain Eukaryota; kingdom Metazoa; phylum Arthropoda; class Insecta; order Hemiptera; family Gerridae; genus Gerris; species Gerris lacustris. The sequence continues at coordinate 52,920,048 of OX578282.1, forward strand.
ATGCAAAATTTAAAAAAGAATATATATATTTGCGTCCTACTCTTCAGAAGCTTTCATTTGATACTCCACTCAAAAATTTAAAAAAATATAAATTTTTGAGTTTACAACATTTTTGCAAATTGCGCATACGCATATTTAATTTTGAACTTCTGTATATTTTTCCTGCGGTTGGGTCAAAAAGTTGCACCAGTGTTTCAAATTTCAGCTACTTAGCTTAAACGGTTCGGGCCCTACGAACCAAAGAGCGACGGACAGACGGACACATCACCCTCGGCATAAGGGTTTTGAGAAGAATCTACAAAACCCTAAAAATTGATAAATTCAGTATTTTCTTAACCATTTGACAAACCTTATTCAATCAAATTAAGGAAGAACATGCGAATTGACATCAATCACATTCCATTAATTTTCTCCGCAACTTATTCCATCAGCGATATTTAAAATGATAGTATACTTTGCACGTATTATTTTCTTCTGTTTTTTTTATCTGGTTCATTAATTTTGGTTTTGATAACATAATATTTATTAAATTATCCTTTTTATTCCACTATATAAGCACTTAAAAGAAGTTAAATCCAGATCAGAACACTGTCATTAGGAAAAAGATTTTAGGATATGAGAGGTGTATCTTAATTTGGACAATTCGGATAGAGAGACATTATTGAGTCGAGGACAAATAGAATTAATGCTACAAACACAGCGGACGAGGGGACACATGACAGAAATCTCCCTAGTATAAACAAATCTACTAGCTCGACGTCCCACAGGTAGAACAACAACTTGATTAGTAACTTCTTCACAGCGAAGCTCACCACAAAGCGACTTTGAGAGGTAAAGGATCTCGTAGGCTGTCCTCCTTAATGAGTATTTTATTTTCACAGTGGAATATTATAATATAATTGCTTAATACTTGACTTAAATCACTTCTTTATTTATTTTAATATATTATAAAATATTAATATAAACAATAAACCAGTAATACTTAGTTGTTATTACGGAAGAATTTTCTGACACTTATTTTATTTCTGTTTGTGATGTAATAACACGGCTCCAAAAAAAAAAGTTTTCCTTCCAAGCAATTTCTTAATAGAGCTTACTTATAATTAAAAAATATATATTTTTTGGTTCTTACAAAATAAAATAATTGTAGTATAAAAGATTGGGCTTACAAAAAGTGATTGCGACATTAAAAGAATTAATGTAACGATTCGAGAATAATAATATTGCACAACTAAAAGTTGTTTGTGTAACAAATTATTTCCTCTTTTAGTAAATGAAAAAAACACTTTGATTGATTGGCATGCTTTAAATAAGTTATTGACTCACCAAGAAGGGTGCTTCGCCGTGATGCTTGTTGACTATTCTAAAGGAGCAGACATCGCCTAATGCTCTGATGGGAGGAGTAACTTCGACCAGCGTTTCGTTCTCCTTCACCAGGCCGTGATAACCTGCTTCTGGGCTAGCTAACCTCAGCACTGGCACTGAAACAAGAAAACCATAGTTATTAGAACCTATAAATCTGTAATTTAAACATATTGGGAAAAAGAAAGTGGAAGAGACTTCTTGTAAGAATGGTTAAATCACAATGTGTCAAACCAAATGAGGGAATCGTTTTAAAAGGAATCTGCCCACAATGTAACATGACAATCTATTCATCAGGCTTTGCAAATTTACTGTGAAAACCTCTTCATCAGGCTTTGCAAATTTACTGTGAAAACCTCTTCATCAGGCTTTGGCTTACCTTTCCTTGGTAAGAGATTGGTAAAATCCCATTGTGTCAAACCAAATAAGGGAATCGTTTTAAAAGGAATCTGCCCACAATGTAGCATGACAATCTCTTCATCAGGCTTTGAAAATTTACTGTGAAAACCTCTTCATCAGGCTTTGCAAATTTACTGTGAAAACCTCTTTATCAGGCTTTGGCTTACCTTTCCTTGGTAAGAGATTGGTAAAATCTCATTGTGTCAAACCAAATGAGGGAATCGTTTTAAAAGGAATCTGCCCACAATGTAGCATGACAATCTATTCATCAGGCTTTGCAAATTTACTGTGAAAACCTATTCATCAGGCTTTGGCTTACCTTCTTTCCTTGGTAAGAGATGGTAAAATCCCATTGTGTCAAACCAAATGAGGGAATCGTTTTAAAAGGAATCTGCACACAATGTAGCATGACAATCTATTCATCAGGCTTTGCAAATTTACTGTGAAAACCTCTTCATCGGGCTTTGGCTTACCTTTCCTTGGTAAGAGATTGGTAAAATCCCAATGTGTCAAACTAAATGAGGGGATCGTTTTAAAGGAATCTGCTCACGGTGTTACGTGACAATCTCTACATCAGGATTTGCAATATACTATGGCAATCACTTCATCAGGATCGAACCCTTTCTTAATAAGAGCTAGGTCAAATCCCAATGTGTAACACCAAATGAGGGAATCGTTTTAAAAGGAATCTGCTCACAATGTGACGTGACAATCTCTTCATCAGGCTTTGCAATATACTGTGATAACCACTTCATCAGGCTTTTCCTAACCCTTCCTCGGTACAAGATTGGTTTTAAACCTCTCAAAAGGATCATTTTCAAGAAAGCTAAACCCAATTAACTGCGGCCAACTCTAACCACAACTTCAAAAAGCTGTATCTTATAATATTTGATAAGATTGACTATTAACTTCTGTCCCTAAAAAAAAAAAAAAAAATCTGCAATAACCTTCAGCACATATATCAACACACCTAAATTACTCACATATCTGGTGAATTTGAATCCCAGATAAGTGAAACGTGTTTCAAGATAATCACATAGAGCAAATTAGTAAAATGGCTGGATCCCTCAGTCCTTACATAACTCATGTGAATGAGACACCAAAACATACTCAATAATTCTGGCACATAGCTTCCTAACGTCCAACATTGGATAAATGATCACATTAGATTTTATGTTTTTTGATTCCCAGTAGGTCACATTTATTTTTACACAATATCAAATTTAATATTTGGAAACTAGAAGAAAGAGCGCATATATTATACACACACACACACACACACACACACACATATATATATATATATATATATATATATATATATATATATATATATATATATATATATATATATATATATATATATATGAATATATATATATAATATTTGTTTAAAATTTATATTCCTTATAAAAGAATACTAAATATAATACAAAATTATAATGGGGCTGATAATTACAGTTTTTCATTTCTGCTAACAACCAAATAAACATTACGAATAATAAATTATTCAATATTTAAATATATTCTTCCATTATAATTCTAGCGAGAGGGATAAATTGTTAATTTATTTTTCACAAAAAATAATAATATTAATTTCAGTCCCTTTGAAAAATGAATGACTAAGTAGTATGCTTAGTTAAAACTTTTCTCTGTATGAAAGGAACGTCCAGGGTGGGGTCAGAGAGTAACCCCTTTTGGGGTTAAATTAACTTCCTTGTGTATATAATACACCTGAAAGAAACCCTAGTTATGTTAAGTACAATGCCCTAATAATTAAGCAGCAACGCATAGACAAGTATACTGAATGTAAAAATTTACTCATGATATTTATAGAGCAATAAAACAAAATAATTACCAGTTTAATGTGAAAATATAATAGTAATACAGTATATAGTAATTTAATTAAGGTCGGCTTTGGCCTTAATTTATTATTAATTATTAATTATTATTCAACTGACTTTAAACATAATATTTTATTATTAGATTTTATTATTTGTGTTATATTTAATACGTGAAAGAAATTTCGGTCCAAAATAATCTTTCTAAAATTCAACAAAACGTTCTGATATATTTAGAGATATAGAAGTTAAATCTTATAAAATCTAATTCAATAAATTTATTATTATTATATACCTATTTTATGGAGTATTTTAACAGGTGGTTGTTGACATTTCGGTTTATATTTTAGTAGGAACCAATTTATTTTTATCAATATCTTGGAAAATAGAATTTTCGTAAGAGCATCGACTTATAAATGATAAGGGAAATTATTTTTCTATCACCAAGTTTTCTAATAAATTTTATTATTTATACCTTTTATTATTTATACTTTTTACATTAATAATATAAATGAGAATTTTAACATAATATAACAAAAAATAAAAGTAAAAGTTTTTGGAATGAAGTTCCTTATGGGACGTTCTGGAGCCCGAGAGTGAATTTGAAAAAAACAACCAAAATCACCGTCACAAAATAACCGTCACGAAATCTACCGATGACGTTAACTTGAGTAAAAAATCACCGAGTTAGATGAAATTCGGTACACATGTTCATTTTACCAATCTGAGTTCGTCGGAAAACGTTATCCGCCCAAGCGTTCACGCGCAATGCTCGCGTAAACGTTAGCTTCAAAAGACGGGAAAAAGTGTTATTAAGGAAGCCTGTTCCTTGCCTTGTTTTGATTATTTTTGTTATATATGTCAAAAATTTCACTTTGTTTTGTAAATAAATAAAATATAATCATATAAAATTGCACCGTGATACGAGCAGAAGCTGTAGAGTAGGGAAGAGATGTATTTTATAATATTTTAAATTAATTGGCCGGGTAGGTAGAAAACAGTCCTATTTCAATCCAAACTCCTTTAACAAACAAACTCATTCACTATAAACTCATCATGATCAACTTTTTTCTTATATTCAATATATATTTATAGTAAGACGCTTGCTTTAATTATACAAATAATGATTTTCTTTTAATTTTGTCTTAACTCTGCCAGGTACAAACAGTTCGTTACTTTTAATTTTTGTCTCTTTTCTAACTCCGCCATGTATAAGTAGTTAGCAATGTATACGTACTTAGCAGTGTGATTTTAAAATTTATATTTAATGAAAAATGTAAGGAACTTTGTTCCCGCGACACCACACGTATTTTTTTAATAAATGAGAATTTTAGCATAATATAACAAAAAAATAAAAGTAAAAGTTTTTTATTTACTTTTATAACTACACCTTATATTTTTTAAAGTAAAAAAAAAGCTGAAGTTTTAATCGATTTCCTTCAACTTCAGTTAATTTAAAACTAGTTCAAAAGTTCTTATAGTTAAAGAGCCAGATAAATGTAAACCCCTAGAAGAAGAAATACAACTAAAGGGAAGTCTAACAACTATAAATTAAACTGCCTAAAATCTCCTAAACAAAATCCATGGTACCTTATGATTGATTGTAGACATAATAGTTTGAGAATCATCAAAAGATGATGAATTCATCGATTTCCTTGAGGCAATGGAACCTTAGGAGATTGAAAATCCTATAGGGTTGGTTCACCGGCTTTGTCTAAGTAGGAAATCTATAGTGAAAACAATTTTCTTGATTTAGCTGTCAACAACAGAACTGGATAATCGCTAAGGTTTGAAGAGAAAATTAATCTGGATATATAAAAGAAAACAACCTTGAAAAATTATCTTAATGAAAACTTTCAGAATATAAAAGGCATGAAAAACTTTTAAGAAAGAAAGATAATAGATAGGTATAATGAAACGTTTAGAAAGAAAAAAAATCGTATCTTCCACCCACAAAATATTAATTAAAAAAGTATCAAAAATTAAAAAAAAAAAAAAAAAAAAAAAAAAAACTACAATCTAAAAAATAAGCTGCAATTTTTAATTTGAAGCAAAGGATTAAAAGAGATTCACGCATATAATATTTAGCTGGTCTAATAAAAAAAACAACTCAGATCTTTACAACATATGTTTAACAGAATAGACCGTTTCTCAAGATCATCTTCTAAAAATGCTAAATGAAAAACATGTTTCATAATTTGTAACAATGATTATCACACAATAAATTATTTAAGGAGATATTTATATAAATAACAAACTCATTTGTTTTATTATTGCTTAAAAATAGAACAATTTTAATGCTATAACAGTTAAATTAAATTAATGTTTCTAATTAATTTCGAATAATTGTTACTTAGAAGCTTAAAATTTAAAACGATGTGAATATATTTAAAACGATGTAGAATATATTGCTTCCCTATAAGTACAAACCCCGTTTTTGTTTATATTTTAATGTTTGTAATTAATTTAGAGCAACTACGTACAGAGAAATTCTTATTAGATATTATATTGAAGTAGTATAAACCCCGCGCAAGGCGTGGGGTTTATAACAACAATGGCAATGTGGGGCGAATAACAACAATGGCAATGCTCTGGGCTTGAGAAATAATAAAAACAAACATTGAACATAAATCAACGCATTTTATTATTTATTAGTACTCTAAATTAATTAAATCATAAGTGGTTAAGATTGAGGTGAAAAAATTGTATATATAAATTAAGCTATATCATAAAAAAAAAAAAAAAAAAAAAAAAAAAAAAAAGTCGAAGAAATAATTTATCACATTGAAAAAACTTCATTATAACATCTAAAACTCAAAACTTAACATATTCTAAATAAACTAAAACATTAATTTAAATAAACTAAAACAAAATCTTAAACAAACTACATTTACTTAATATATATTGTTAAGGACCTATTTAAATAAAAATCCTGTAATAATAATACGATAAGAAACACAATTAAATAAATATTTAACATAAAAATTAAATTGTACCTTAATAAATGTCGGAAGTTATGTGCACCATTCGAATGCTGGCACTAGACTGATACTAAAATTAAGGAGAGTCGAAAGAGTAGGAGAAGTATTGTTTACATCTGGATGTAACCTTCGCTCCAAGGTGTGTTTATGAAGAAACAAACATATTTATTTATCTTTTACCCATCGAATTAATGAAAATAAAACAACTTTATTATTAAGTATTTGTTTATCTTTTCTTTATATTTATTTTGAACAATATAATACTAGTATAAAATAAACATATTTAAATTAGCTAATAAAAATCATTTTTTGTTAAAAGGTAAATATGAAGATATTTATTTACTTTTAAATTTGTTTGTTCTTTATAATACTAGACAAATTAGAATAATAAATAATCGATTTGAAGAGCATTATTGTGAGATAATTGTGGACGCCATAAGAGACATAAATAAAACAGCCTTTGATTAAAAACAGACTATGTATGGCACCAAAACGACAACACAAGCGTACTCTTCAGATTCCCATCACTTCTTGTTCGACTAAACAAGTATCATTTTACTACGTTTTTATTAGCTTGCTTTCTTGTTTGTTTGTTTGTTTGTTTGTCCGGTACAAATCTAGCAATCGATTTCTAACTAACTTCCCGAATAGCTAGACTTTTGAAACTTTTAGCATAGCTCACAATTTTAGCATAGACAATGCATTATTTTAATACTTTTAGCCATCTTTCAGCAGAATTTAATTGGTTTTCAGCAAATTTTGCTGTACGGAAAGTTAGTTCGGAAAAAATCCGCAAGTTATTTTATTTGTTTTGCCATATCCCGTATTTACGCTATCTTCATTGTGACGGGTCTCAAATTTGTGATAGATAAACATTGAATGACAGCAAAACAGGAAATATCGATTATATTATTTATCAATTATGGCACGCTTTAGATTTGGTGTTGGGGAGATACGTTGAACAAAGATTATTCCTTTTATAGGTTTAAGATCAGTTTTCTCTAGATGGTTGTCATTTATGTGAAGTAAATAAATTCGGAACTATTTTTTTAATAATAATTATATTATCAACATTACATACGATTGAACAGAAAATTTAAATACTTGGTATATAAAAAGTTCTTTTTATCTTGAAATTATTATAGTATTTCATTGTTTTATTTATAATAGTAATTTTGTTCATTTAACATTATTTTTAAAGATAGACACTGCCATATTTTTATTTTTCTAGTAAAATAAATTAGAAATCAAAGGATTTATTAGTCAGTATTACTGTATTCAATAAAGAGAGTTTGGCTCGAGATAGTCAGACCTTTGCTTCAGAGCTTGCCGAAGGTAACGGAAGGATTGTGAAAAAATACGTAAAACAATACTGAAAAACTCCAAGACAGAAATCAGTTTCTGTTCTGTTTTTCTGTCTTTTAACATTTTTTCGAACAAGAATATCTTAATAATAACTAATTGTCTAAATTTGGATTTCAGTTCATAATTAACCTATTACTTGTCAGGCTGCTTCCATTTCTTTCTCTTCCGCATGATCGCAAACTTTTTCTTATTAACACTATATATCTATAAAACTCTCTACTAACACACTAACACACTAACACTATATCGATAAAAGTACTCAATAGACTTGGAAGTACTGATCGTCCCATAATAATTTTAACAGGCAAAATTTAATATTGCTTGAAAATAAAGATTCTAATGTGACGATTCGTCCAATCTTAGAACGCAATGAAGCTATGTGCTACACTAATTGGAAATAGTACATTACGCGTCGAGTGCGGAAAGTAGCATTTTGCATGCGAGTGTGGAGTTTGCACCCAAGCGAAAGCGAGGGTAGTAAAACCACACGAGCAATGCAAAATGCCGTTTTCGCACGAGTTGCGTACCGTACTTAATCTACGATTGTTAGATTTAAATAATAAATACAGAAAAAAATAAACTTGCTGTATGTAAGTTCGTATCTCTCCTCTTGATAAAGATGGCATTAATCTTGAGTTGTATTTTGTGCCGAATTAATTATTTCTGGAGGAGTATTATTCTCTACATTTTCGTCAAAGCCACTTGATTCATTTAATGTTTTTCACAAAAACTCGATATAAACAGTTACTTTAATAAAAGAATAGCAAATTAGTTTTGTTAAATGTAAACAAACTCGCTAATCGTGCGTAAAGCTGAAGAATTCCTCTTCTTTACCACGCTAGCGTGGTAAAGAAGAGGAATTGTTCAGAACTATGAGACGCGCATGCGCAATGAATACAAGTACGTAAATAATAACTTTCTATGCATCTAAACAAAGATAAAATGTTTATATTTCGTATCAATCGTAGATAAACAATTTTTCCATATATATATACTTTCGTGTTCGTTGCTGGGTCAACCCAAAAGCTCTCTAGTTTGAATTCTCAGATATATTTTTTTACGAGAAAAATGTATTGATTCAGAGATGCAGTTTGCAGTATTCACTTGCTCATCTGTTTCCTCTTCATTACCCTGCTTTCTCTATCAGGTTTCCCATAATGTACGTTTAGTGCGGATTCATAGTCAGCGATAGTAATTTATGGTTAGGGAGCTGGGTAAACTGTCTTTATACCTCGAGGGGGTGGCGAAGAGGGACACACATGGATTCAGCCGTAAATCAAACCCCCCGAGCTTAGGCACACTAGACAATGATTTATAATATTATGGGAAGGACATGAAGCTTCGTTGTAATTCTCTTCAACCCGTGCTACATAATATTGCCTTATAAAACCACCGCTTGTATCTAGCGTTAAGAGGTATGACGAATACATGCATATAACGAGCCTGATAAGAGGTTCGCCTTGGATAAGGATGTCGTGTAGGCGTAACTAGAACCTTCGTCGCAGAAAACAATTTAAAAATAAAATCGTTTCAAACTCGCTTTATGTTCCTAGTTGATAGTGATGTCATGTCTAATATTATTATCTCTAAAAGGAAACGTGGACTCGTAACAACAATAGACAAAACTAAATGATCTAATAGCATTATCAATACTAAATTGGACCCATATTATATGCAAATAAGATAATCATGTCTTTAACGATGATACTTCTATTAAACCAACCATGAAATTATAAGCTACAGATCCATAAAATATGTTTAAAAAAATTACCCGTTAAATCCAAATGAAATAAACAGGTCAAGTGTCTGCTGGTCAGCACACAGCGAAGTCCGTAGGCCACACTGTATAGTTTAAGTAGTACCCTATTGATGGTGTTTTTTAAAATGCTAAAAAGCTTACTTTAAACTATCCTATGGGTCTGATATTCTCAAAACACATAAACAAACTTCCGATAAACTATTTTTTGCCACTGAACCGGACTACAACCATATAAATACATCGAAAAGACCATAATTATATCAAACGTATTTTGTCAATAAAAAATAAAATAATATTTTTTTCGAACTTTCCAAAAAGTGGTATCCTTACTTTTGGTCGAATTTTCAAAGTGATCGAACGAAAGGTGTTGCCGTGAGAGCACGCGAGAGGACGGACGGACAGACACACGCAGGAAAATGTAAGGGTCCTAGGTTTTGCCTACGGACCCTAAAAATGAGCATAAGTACATTAAAGATTGAATGAGATCTAAAAACATTAACACTTAATTTGTAGATATTACCTTTAGTCAATGTCAAAAACGAATAACTTACTTCATCTTTTCCATAAAATGTTAAGGGTTATTTCTTTAAAACAGTTTCTTCTTGTATACAACTATGGCATTGAAAAAGCAATGACAATAAATTGAACCTGTATTTTCCTAATACATACAGTGTAAGTGGGTTACACACTTAGAACTTAGTAGAAGAACTTGTCTGCTGATACCTGATTTTATATTACTATTAGTTTAAAAGACAGGTAATTGATTAGAATTGATTATTCCCAAACTGATTGCCTGAGACTTTTTGTCATAATCATATTTTAAAATATATCTTATATCAAATACTATCCGAAAATTTAACCAACCTAATTGAAATTCGTAACCCAGAGCTTTTACAGTTAGAGTGCAATGCGTATGAGTGCAAAATGTATGACGACTGTACGTAGGTAAATCTTAACATATTTTTAAATCATTTGCAAGGCATCTGATCATAATTTGAAAGATTAGTTGCTCCAAGAACAGCTTCATCTCTGTATTTAACCCACAAATACCCTAAATGTCAGACACAGTCTAAATCAGATATATTCACATAAATGAAACAAATTATGAACAGCTAACTAATAATCGATATACATAGAAAATAGCATGCCCTGTTAATAATAAATAAATAATTAACTAGAGTTATGTCGTCTGGTTAATCATTGATTATATTTGCTTTTTGAATCCTTACTAATTTCATCGGACATGCTCATAATGTACGAGAATGATTTAGGGATAATTGCGAGAGATGGAATTTGGAATAATGCACAGCAGCCTGGTTTTATCGTGGTGAATGATGACACTAACTAGGCCATCGCTTAATTTATAATCCTTAATGCAGTGGAACCATTGATCGTTTGCAGCCAATTGGCTGAATTCCAAATTCCAACCCTGTCGGCTTAGAACATAGACTCACGAGTAAAACGTGTTTAAAGAACATCATTCATAACTAATTTATTAAGAATCTGATATAATATATATATATATATATATATATATATATATATATATATATATATATATATATATATATATATATATATATATTATATATATGCATGGGTTCTCTATAGGCAACTGATTTTTTATTGGAAATAAAAGTTCGATTTTAAAGATGAAAAAAGTATATATTATCAGAACTTCCGCTTAGGCAGCCTAAGCATTATTAGTGATTCGGAAAATATAAATAATTATTATTCTGACCAAGTTATAATATCAAACTTTTCTTGATTTTTTTAAAAGCACATTTTAAAAGTTTCAGTATATAAACGATAAAAAATGTGTTAGAATTTAAAATAGCTTATACTCTAGAACTGGATGAGGAAACTTAGATGATAGCATCTGATGTCGAACACTTCAAGCTACACTTACATATTTTAACAATTCATCTTTCTAGATAGAAATAGAAGGTGAAGATAATAAATATGTAGGAGATAAAAGTTACAGAGAATCAAGAGGTTCAGAAAAATAGTTATTTATGTCACTAGGCAGCAAAATGGAATTTTGCTGACAAGTTTTTTAAGTTTTAGTTCCGAGCCGAAGGCGAAGATAGGCTAAAAAAATTTACTTCTGAGGCGAAGCTGAGGCAGGAAATTTACTATTTTACTGACGAGGCGAAGCCGAGTCACGAAAATGACATTTTGACTGACGAGGCGAAGCCGAGGCAGGAAAACGTGAATTACCTGCTGAGGTGTAACCGAAGCAAGTAATCTTTAAACGAGTCGGGAATGTTTCCTTTGCTGCATAGTTACATACAATATTTTATCTACTAATGGCAGAAAAATTTAGTACCTAAAGATTTTAGTACCTGATTTAGAGGGCAATAAACTTTCCTTGTATGATGTTGCAATATTTGCAATTTCGGGTGGCGTGTTATCAAACAAGTCTTCAACGTCTTGCACAACATTATCATCCATATTTTTATTTAAACTTCAAAAACCTAATTAACAAATTTATAAAAATAATAACAGAAAACTATTAAATTATCTTTTTTTGATAGATAAAAGATTCAAAGCAATGAAAGTTGTAAAAATCGAATGGATGACTCGAAAGTTTGAGTTAGTGTAATGACTCGAAAGTTAAAACAAAACAATCAGTGTTGCCACTTTTTTTATTAACAGCTGTTTTTTATCTCTTTTTTGCGATTTTTTAAAAATAATCACTGTAAAATAATAGTATTAGTTTTATTGTTATAATTTTTAAGGGTATTTTCAAAAAACATAAATATTTAGCAGAATATTACGCTTAAATATACAAAAATGAACAATGTGGGAGAGTTCATAACCTGAGATGTAGTAACTTTTTCTTAAAATTTGGCAGCCTGTTTGTATTTTGCTGACACTTTGAACTTTTGCTGACACTTTAAACTTTTGCTGACACTTTGAACTTTTGCTGACACTTTGATATTTTGCTGCGAGTTTTTTTGACTTGTTACAAAAGAATCAAGAAAAATTACATTTTGCAGATTGAAAACAGTACAACAATGCCTAATTTTGCTGCCGTGAGTAGATAAAAACATTTTTTCCTAAATCTTAAGTTATTAAGGGGAGTACGTACTATAATACCAAACCCAACAGCTGCTTGTAGCTAAGAGTATTGAATATTTCTCTGTTTTTAGAAATCTGATCAAGTCTACTCTTTTTAGGAATCAAATAAGCCACATAGCTACTGTAAGCGTCTTAATTTAATTAGAAGTGCCTTGGAATCTGAGTGAGGGGCTTCTTTCTCTTAGTCTTACAATTAAATTAACACTGGAACTACCAGGTTTATCTGATTATCCCTACCCCAGTTAATCCTCATCTCTTACACAAAATGAACCTTATTCCCTAAACTAACCTAGATCTAAACTATCTTTTTGTCATAATCAACTATTCAACGTGTATATATAATCGTGGCTATCTCAATAAAATATTCAAGAATGTGACTTTACTATATAGTAAACGCAAAACGAAACTCTTTTTTCATGAGTATTTTTTAAAACTACTCTAGAAACGTGTTCTACTAAGAACTCAGATCTGAACTAATCATTTTTGTCGTGATTGATTGCTTAAGAATATAGCTTTATTCAAGATTTAACTTAAATCCGAACAACTTCCTTATTGTGATTGATTGCTTAAGAATATAGCTTTATTCAAGATTTAACTTAAATCCGAACAACTTCCTTATTGTGATTGATTGCTTAAGAATATAGCTTTATTCAAGATTTAACTCAAATCCGAACAACTTCCTTATTGTGATTGATTGCTTAAGAATATAGCTTTATTCAAGATTTAACTCAAATCCGAACAACTTCCTTATTGTGATTGATTGCTTAAGAACATGGCATTATTCAAGATCTAACTCAAATCCGAACAACTTCCTTATTGTGATTGATTGCTTAAGAACATGGTATTATTCAAGATCTAACTCAAATCCGAACAACTTCCTTATCGTGATTGATTGCTTAAGAACATGGCTTTGTTCAAGATCTAACTCAAATCCGAACATGGCTTTATCTAAGATTTAACTCAAATCCGATCTTCCGAATCGTGATTGATTGAAGAACATGGCTTTATTCAAGATCTAACTCAAATCAGAACAAATTTCTTATCGTGATTCGAAACGAAATATTATCTGGTACAGTAATATTAAAAATACCTATATTTCTATTTTATTACTTATGAAGATATGTTTAATATTCCCAGCAGGAAAGTGCTTCTTAGAAATAGAATTCGCATAGCAATTTCTTTTTTTAGAATTTCAATCATATGTTCTATTGACTTCAAGCTAAAATTTTTGCTTACAGAACTCTGACAAACATCACGTGTCACCTATTAAATCGACTGCTGAAGAAATCTCTTTTTTATGCTTCCGAGCTTACCAAAGATAATGGAAGCTATGTCATCGTTCTGAAGAATAAACATTTTTTTGTCTCCGATTACAAAAATTCCAAGGCAGAAATCCGTTTTAGACATCAGGGAACATTTATAGTTTCTGGCAACGTCTGTCAGTATTTTTGCGAACCAACATATCTTAAAAACTACTCGACTGATTAAAATGATGGCGTGCCATAATTAACCCTTTGTTGGGTCCCATAAAAGTTTCATCCTTCTGCGCCCATTTATCTATCTTCCACATGCGCACAAACATACATCTATTTACACCTATATCTTCAAAAGTAATCATCGGATTATTATGAAATTTGGATAGTTTGTCGAATGTAGCCCGCAGGTAATTTCAACCGATAATTACACCAGATTAATTTCAACCAACTACGCTCTATAAATTTTGCTAAATTAATTCTTAGATTCATGTAAAATAGTCTGCCAATTAGTGTGGCACATAGCTTCCTCGCGTCCCATTTCATATACATTAAAGATTTTTATACTTTTACAACCGATTTTTGTCAAATTTATTTAATTCCCCCCCCCCTTTTTAATATATGTCAAAATTGTTGAATTAATTTGCAAAAGTTAAAGAGAGCAAACGGTTGAAATTAATCTGGTGCTATAAAAGGGTACTTTCGACAAAATATCAAAATTTCATAAATATCAGATGATTACTAATGAAAATATAGGTGTAAATATGTTTGTGCTATGTTGTGTTTGTAAATGTATGTTTGTGCGTATGTGGAAGAGAAACAAATGGTTGCAGAAGATTAAAACTTATGAGACAAACAATGGGCTTATTATGACACACCATTTATACTTCATTAAAATCGGAGGTGTAGTTTTTAAGATATGCTGGTTCGCAAATCTTGCAATCGATTTTTAACTAACTTCCCGAGTAGCTAGACATTTGAAACTTTTTTAATTCTTTTAGCCATTTTTCAGCAGAATTTAATTCGTATTTAGCAAATGTTGCTGCATGGAAAGATAGTTCGTAAAACATTTTTATTTGTTTTGACAGGACCCACATTTACGATCTTCATTTTTATGAATTTGGATATGAGGCGTTAGTGGAGGTCATCATTAAATGAAGACAGAAAAAGTCACTCCACGTGAAATAAGTTTATTTTCAAAGCAGCTTTCAACCACTATAGGGTCATCATCAGTGCCGTATATGTATAAGTAACGTTCTTCGCTTCTGCGGCACTGATGATGACCCTATAGTGGTTGAAAGCTGCTTTGAAAATAAACTTATTTCACGTGGAGTGACTTTTTCTTTCTTCATTCATTTTGATGGGTTTCAAATTTATGATTTTTTATTTTAGTACCTTGTATGGCAGATAAAATTGTTAAAATGTTCAAGAATTATTATATCAGTCCTTTTTGTTTTGTAAAAACTAGTTGTATTTTTAAGAGGTAAACATTGAATGGCAGCGAAACAGGAATAGCAAACAAAGAAATAATTGTACATTACGCGTCTAGTGCGGAAAGTAGCATTTTGCATGCGAGTGTGGAGATTGCACCCGAGCGACAGCGAGGGTAGTAAAACCACACGAGCAAAGCAAAATGCAGTTTTCGTACGAGTTGCGTACCTACTTCATCTACGATTGTTGGATTTTAATAATAAATACAGAAAAAAAAATATATATATATATATTACTTTGTATACGTAAGTTCGTAATTTCTCTTTTGATAAAGATGACATTAATTAATTAGTTATATTTTGTGCCGAATTAATTACTTTGGGAGAAGTATTATTCTCCTCATTTTCGTCATAATCACTCAAATCACTCATTGTTTTTCACTAAAAACTCGATATATACAGTTACTAAACAAAGCGCAAATTAGTTTTGTTAAATGTAAACAAACACGGTAATCGTGCGTTAAGGTGAAGAATTCTCCTTTTTTCCGCACTAGGGTGGAAAAAAGAATAATTATGAACGCGCATGCGCAATGAATACAGCTACGAAAAAAATCACTTTTTACGCACCTAAACAAAGATAAAATGTTTATATTTCGTATCAATCGTAAATAAATTAATTGACGTATGACAACCAGGTTTGTTTACATGTCCTAGGTATCGGTTTAATTTGTCTGCATCTGTACTTCTTTGCTTGTACTCATTTTTTTTTTCTCTTACCGTCCCCTACACGGGGGCATATCGATGTCACAGTTTAGATTCGGTGTTGGTGAGATCCGTTGTACAAAGATTTGTCCTTTTATAGTTTTAAGATCAGCTCTCTAGATGGTTGTCATTATTATGTGAAGTAAATAAATTCGGAACTATGTATTTTTTTTTTTTTTTTTGTCACTAACATTATAAATAACAATGACAATTATATTAACAACACTACATATGATTCAAAAGAAAATTTAAAAACGTAGTGCATAAAAAGTTCATTTTATCTTGTAATTATTTTATGAATTATGCCAAGAACAGGAATAATTCAATTTTTTGAATAAAATATTTTAAATTAATTGCAACTTAAAATGCACGGAGCCTTAGGCCAGCCAATACGAAAACAAAAACTATAATTAGCTTTCAAACGCCAGTAAACAAAAAGTTGCTACAATCAAAAATAGACTGCCAATTAGTGTGGCACATAGCTTCCTCGCATCCTATCATGTACTTTATTGTTATATTAACATTAAAATTATTGTTATATTACTTTATTGTTATATTACTTTATTGTTATATTGTTTATTGTGAAAAAACTATTTAACACTTTATAGTGTCACTGTTGGTTTATCTAAAAAATTGTATTTGAAAAAAATGTTCGCCTCATTGAATAGATGAAGTTAGATTTTTTTCCCGACCTAAAATTCCAATTTTCACGTTTACGCTAGCGTTGCTCGTGAACGCTTGGACGGATAACGTTGTCCAACGAACTCGTCCTGGGCATTGGTAACATGAACATGTCTACTAAATTTCATCAAAATCGGTTGAAATTTACTAAAGTTATCGTCGCACGTTTCATAATTCGCGGACACACAGACCGACAGACAGACAGGCAGACAGACAGACAGACAGACACGGAACCAAAAATGTTCCCTGATGTCTGAAACGGATTTCTGTCTTGGAATTTTTAAAATCGGAGACATAGAACTTTTTCGTTCACGAAAGTGAACACAATGCTTCCGTTACCTTCGGTAAGCTCGGAAGCAAAATTGTAGAGTAAGATAAGCTTTGGGATACACATTAATTTAAATATAATAAATGCTAATACACTTTTATTACTTAACTGCATGAACGAAAAATTTCAGGGCAAAAGACGGGAAAAGTTGAAATATTACATAAGCTTTAAAAGATACAAAATAACCTTTCTGAACTTTATTTTACAACTTGACTGCAACATGTGTTAAAAGAGTTACGCATAGAAACTTTTTGAAATAGATTAGGCTGTCGGCTGATATTAACTTGGTAAAAAATAACTTTGCACATACTGGCAGTTTGCTCCAAAGAACTGAGAATTGTTTGTTTCTTGTTTATATTGCTCAAGTAACTTAGTGATTTATTGTTGAAGATAAAGTAACTATCTGCAAGTAGTCTGATAACAGTATACGTGAGTGTGTGTGCGTGACTCCAGCAAGGTGTTTCACGCTCGGTGTTCACTTAATGTTACGATATAAATGTCTATCCGGTTAAGAATGCCAATTATGCAGTTCATACAGCTGATGGAGCAATACGCCAATCCTCCATTATAGTTCTATAAGCCCTTTGGCTGACACTCTAGCCCTTCAAAAGTAGTTGAGTAGATTTATTTTTTTAGAACTTCTAAGTGAAGACAAAAATAGACTGCCAATTGGTGTGGCAAATAGCTTCCTCGCATCCTGTTACGTACTTTATTCATTTTACGCTTTTGCAAGTCATTATTATCTAATTTGTCTAATTGTCTCCCCCGTTTTTTTAATCTGTCAAAATTGTTTTGATTTGTTACATGAATTAAAGTATCAATTTAGCAAAGTTAAAGAGCGTAGACGGTTCATATTAATCTGTAGCCATCTGCAGGTTACTTTCGACAAACCATCCAAATTTCATAACAATCAGATAAGTGCTTTTGATGACAAAGGTGAAAATAAATGTATGATTGTGCGCATGTGGAAGAGAAACATATAATTATGACCTACCATACAAATTTCATTAGAATCGGACGTGAAGTTTTTAAGATATGTTGGTTTAAAAAATTGGGCGACTGACCGACAGACAGACAGGGAACCAAAAATGTTTCCTGAAGTCTGAAAAGGATTTCTGTCTTGGAATTTTTGAAATCGGAGACATAAAATATTTTCGTTCTTCAGAACGATCACGTAGCTTCTGTTACCTTCGGTAAGCTCGGAAGCAAAATCTAGACTGAAAAAAGGAAGGGTAAAACTGATAACAATGAATGAAAAAATGATAACGTTATAACTATCATAGTGGCAGTTGAGGGTCGCACACGTGGTATCATTCATTAAACTTTCTATCAGTCATCCGGCAATTGGCTTTTATACCGAGCTGAAATTCATGAAAGATTGATTGAATCCCGAATGAATTCGTTTTCAATCATAAAAAAAATTGTAAATAAAGCTGTTAGCCATTGTGTGTCCCTAGTCGAGAACACACAAATAAATAAAATATGAAACGCGACACTATAGCAAAAAATAACCTCTACAATACTACCTAGAAGGCTGACGTCCAAAATTGGACGAAAAAATACCTCAACACACGAGTGAGGGGACACTACAGTGTACGATCGAGAGCTGCTAATACTGAAAATTTTATTAGGAAGTTTTTTTGAAGCTCTCTAGAAAGTTATTGGGTATTACAAAGATACAATATTCCATGCAAATAAGAGAAGATACCAGAATTTGCAACGAGTCACGAGTTAATGGACCCTGAGATAACCAAATTTTTTAGTCAGAAACACATTTTCTTCAAAGGTGTGAATTTGATTGCTGCCAAGATATATTATTGATCTGATACACGTGGAAAAGATGTTCTTTTAGAATATAATTAAAATTTTGTCAGAATTAACTTATGATTTCTTTTACAAAGTAGTTAATATGCAATCGACACGAAAGAAAGGAGCAATGACTATCTCATATTAAGAGTTTTAAACTGGAAGAGAAAAATAAGAATTTCTTTAAAACAAAAAAATGTTTTAGAACTAAGAGGTTATTTAATCGTAGACTTGATGAGGCCAAATTTCTGATCAATATTTGTTAATTTTATTTAAATTTTAAATCTTAAGAAAGTTTATCAACGAAAAATATGGATTGTCTTCCAATAATTACAGATTTGTTAAATATTCTGGAACACTGAACACCAAAGGACGCAAGATCTTAAAGGTAACCAAGCTAAGCACTTACAAAGCCTTGAACTTATCTTAAACACTCTATAAATATTTTTACCTCCCCCCCCCTTAAACATCAAATAAGCGACTAATACAGCTAAGATAATAATCTTTAAAAAAAAAACAATCTTAAAAAAGTTTAAGCAGCTATTTTTTTTTTTTTTTTTTTTTTTCTCTCTTTCTCTTATTTGGGTTGAATAATTAATCACAAATGGTCATCTTTAGTCGGAGAATATTGATTGCCCAGAATAGAAGTTAATGCAAAGATTTAAATCTGACTTATGTTTTTATCATTACTGTAAGATTTATATCACTTTTTTAACTTTTGAGTTGACTCCCTTCGGTACTGAAGATGAACCTAAAAGAGGTTAAAAAATTGCTCTGTTCAATATAGGTATTTGTTTTCTTACTCTAGGAGGGGTTCTAAACCCAAAGGCACTGAGTTCATTAAGCAAGCCCAGTACACGAACTCTCCTTTACTTTCATAGGCGTAGTGTAAATAAAGTGAAAGGAATGTGATGGGGCGAAAATGTGATTCTGCGATTTTGATAGATTAACACGTTTTGAGGTCCCTTGAGTCCAAAAAATGGTTTTAAAGTCAGTTTGTCAGTTGCGCCTGTCGTCTGTGCAGACGCGAAGAGCCTAAACTACTGGGCAGATTTTGATGAAATTTGGCATACAGGTTTAGAAAAATCATATCATGAGGAGAAATCGAGAAAGGAATTTTAGCAAATTTGGGGAAGCTAACTGCTACAAATTCTGAAAAATTATTTTCTCTTTATTGAGTATAAGTAGTTTTTCCAAGCTTTCCGATGGTGTAATTTTATTTATTTAAAAAAAAAAAAAAAATGTATTATATTATGTGATTAAACATTTGTTTCCAAGGATGCACAAAAATTCGAAAAAATATAATTTTGATGCGTTAGAATTTATATTTAAAATAACATTAAAATGTACAAACATATATAATTTGAGAGTTACGAGCTAAACCCCTATATAATTAGTAGTTTATAATGAACACAGGTGTTTGTGCTATAAAATATTATGCGGTGAAGTATTGCTGGCATGCTACATTTTTACGAATGCTCCCTTAATTAACAAAATATGGTAAAATATACCGACCGAAACAAGACACAATTAAATTATAATCTGTAATGTAATCTTATAAATAACTTGAGATACTAAGAAGGGTTGGAACGTTTGATGAAGGAGTTGTTTAAAGTGAAAACTTTAAACACAATTATTTTCCCTTTTACTCCGGTCTCATGTCGAAAGAGAACGACAAGTAAGAGCTCGTAATTTAACTCGCATTTACATAACAAGTTATAACTTCTAGACTTCTTCAACGACAATAATAAATCTAGTAAAATAATTAGTTAACATGAGAGCTTGAATTCCATGTGCCATACAAACAAGGCTGTAGTATACGGACTTATAATGTTTTCATGCTAGACGAAAATTTTAACCATTATTGATCGACACGGACTCCTAATTTTCAAAAGTTATGGAACATGCCTGACATTTAACTAATTGAAACCGATAATAAATTTCAATTATACTTTAAGGACGCCATGCAAATCCATATTTTATCAGATGAAAATTATTTAAAATGTAGTGGACGAAATTAGAAACCGTCAAATAAAAGCTGACTAACAGAGTAGCCAATCCAGTCATCTTTAATAAATAATAAAACATCGAAGAAATCTTATATCGATTTATTCCCCTCGTTAAAGTTGACCCGAAATATAAATCCATAAACATAATACTTTTCTCCTTTTTCTATATTAATATCGTTTATAACCATAGTTAGAGAAAATAAATTGTTCAAAACTAATTCGGAGCATATTTGCTTCAACCTACACGTTGGAATCAACTTTTAGTAGAATAAATTTCATTAAGAACATAAAATTACAAGATAAAAAGACTTTTTACATACTACGTTTTTAAATTTTCTGTTGAATCATATGTAATGTTGATAATATAATTGTCATTGTTATATATAATTTGTGAAAAAAAAATACATAGTTCCGAATTTATTTACTTCACATAATAATGACAACCATCTAGAGCAGTGGTTCTTAACCTTTTGGTAACCACGGCCCCCTTAAAATCTCCAAGTATAATATACCTAGTACCTAACTTCCTTTCGAGGCCCCCTGGGGGGTCGCGGCCCCCCGGTTAAGAACCACTGATCTAGAGAGCTGATCTTAAAACTATAAAAGGACAAATCTTTATACAACAGATCTCACCAACACCAAATCTAAACCGTGCCATTGATATGCCCCTGTGTAGGGACAGTAAGAGAAGAAAAATGTGTACAAGTAAAGATGTACAGATGCAGAAAAATTAAACCTATACCTAGGACACAAGTGTAAACAAACCTGGGTGTCACAAGTCAATTAATTTATTTCTTTGTTTACTTTTCGCTGTCATTCAATGTTTACTTCTTAATAAAAAATCACACATTTGAAAACCGTCAAAATGAAGATTGTAAATACTATGGGATATGTCAAAACAAATAAAATAACTTTCCATACAGCAAAATTCGCTGAAAACTAATTAAATACATTCGGCTGAAAGATGGTTAAAAGTATTAAAATAATGCATTGTCATCGTGCTCTGAGCTATTCTTAAAGTTTCAAATGTTTAGCTACTCGTAGTCTAGGAGATAGCGTGTAAAAAAATGTCTGACTAACATCAAGCTAGAATTTTGTATAGAAGTCAATCTTTTTGCGCCTTTTAAGAATATATGGTCGGCTAAGTTCGTCTGCGGGACATAGCTTGACAATAGGCGTTTGAAAAAAACAAACCTGTGGAGAGCGGCCATGTCTCACCAATTTGGGTGAACAATGTGATTTTCATGATTCTGAGTACAGAATTAGTTAGTAGACCGAAAATCAAGTTGATGTTAGTTTGTCCCTTGACAGATGACAACGTTGATTTTTAGTAATATTTGAATAACTAACCTATCACGTGTGAAAATAACAGCGACTTGATTTTTGGTCTACTAACTAATTCTGTACTCAGGATCATGAAAATCACATTGTCCACCATAATTGGTGAGACATGGCCGCTCTCCACAGGTTTGTTTTTTTCAAACGCCTATACTGCCAAGCTATGTCCCGCAGACGAACTTAGCCGACCACATATTCTTAAAAGGCGCTAAAAGATTGACTTGTATACAAAATTCTAGCTTGATGTTAGTCAGAGACTTTTTTGCACGCTATCTCCTGGACTATCGGGAAGATAGTTAAAAATCGATTGCAAGATTTCTATACTGGACGAACAAACAAACAAGAAAGCAAGCTAATAAAAATGTAGTAACAAATATCACAGTTCACCAACTCGATTATTAGTGTCCAGCTAAATCAATTTCTATCAAGATATACTCCTAAACGGTATGTTTAGACTTTTTGAAAGAGAAAAACATTAATTTGGTTAACACCTTTCAAAGATAATTGATTTCAAAGATAGATTGATAGTTATATAAAAACAGGAGCTTTTAACGGCTGTTAAAATTATTTACCAAGTGTATTACCCATAAAAAAAAATGTAACGTCTAAATATATTAATAATTATATTTTATGTTTTAAAAGTTGTATAGTGTCTAAAAGATTATTTCTAATGCAAAAAGGGTTAGATAGAGTAAAAAGTAATAAACTTGGTTTTAAATGAGCCCAAAGAGAAAAGCACCCATGACCTTATATTTCTCTCTCGTTTATTTAGGGATTTTGACTTAATCCACTTATTTAGCACTTGTGCAGCCATATTTATTTAAAAAATAAGGCTTAATAAAATTTCAACATTATCCCTTTTTATTTATCCCAAAGTTAGTCAACGCCCATTTTTACCAACTTTTTTTTAAAAAAAAAAGAATACTAATTTAATAACTGAAAATGTAAAAAAAAATCGGTGCAACATATAAAAAATGTTTTCTTCAAACGAGGTTACATATACATATAACTTACTTGGTTGGTTTTTATGTCTGAGATTTTGTGGTACCACTTCATAATAATTATTACTAGAGGTTAATAGAAATTAAAACCGACAACATTGTTGTGTTACTGTAGTCATAATTATAAATTACTTATACTGAATGAAATAGTAAAAGACTATAATAATAAAACTTTCCCACTCTAATCGCACTAAACTTTCTCATTATCGTAATTACTTTATCCAGCCCTTTCCATACGCTTGTGGTTAAGAGGATTTTCGAGTTTGAAAACCAAATTATCCAAAGAAACTTTTTCATTATGTTTGTCTAAACGTAACACCCTCATAACGTTTGAACGGTAAGACGTAAATACACAAAACTTGGACAGGATTTGGACCTTGATGGAAGTCACATTATAGTCATAGCGCTTACTTAATTAAACTTAAAAGCGCTTAACTTAATTGATTTAACCGCAAGAACCTCTTGAATTTTGTAACTGTTTAAAATTGGTTTCAATTTTCTATTACAATATGATTTTTAATACTGTGGAAAATTGATCACTTAGGCCATTTATCGTTTTGTTTAGTAGGTTCATTATAATTTTGATTCCGGAGGTCTGGAGAAATCCAAATTACGTTTTACTTTTTTTAATCTTTACTTGGATTTTTCTTTTAAGTTTCATTTCTCCAACCATTAAAAATTAAAGTAAGACAGTGTGGTTCTTTTGTTGGCTGTGGAGGTACGCCATGCTGGTTCTGACCAGGGGAAGGGCTCTCGGAACGGTATGGTGGCCGGCTCCTGTGGCCTTGAGGCCGAACCTCCAATTTAGTACTTATTTGAATCTTGACTTTTAGAACCCTCCAAGTGAAGGGTGATCCAGGGCCGAATTTGCCGCACCATCAACCATCTTCAATCATTTAGCAATAATTTAATATTTTTTTCCAATTTAATATATCAGCCAATAGAATCGATTTTTAAGTAATGTAATAATGTGCAGACTGAGGTTGGTCCTTCTCCCCTTAAAAATAAGAACCTGGGGTAGAACTACAGTATATGGAGCCCCTACTAGATATCGCAAACCGGTACTATCGATTATTATCATGACGCCATATTTCGATATATCCAAATATTGCGTAATTTTACACGTTTTATTTAACACAAATGAGTTTTGCTTCCGAGCTTACCGAAGGTAACGGAAGCTATGTAATCGTTCTGAAGAACTAACAATTTTTAGGGCTCTGACTTCAAAAATTCCAAGACAGAAATCCGTTTCAGACATCAGGGATCATTTTTGGTTCCGTGTCTGTTTGTCGGTCGGTCTGTCGTTCAATTTTTGTTCAACTAACGAATCTTAAAAACTATACATCCAATTTTAATGAAATTTGGGTGGTAGGTCATGAGTAGCCCATTGTCGGTCCCATATAAGTTTTAACCTTCCATCTCATTTGTTTCTCTTCCACATGCGCACAAACATACATTAATTTACACCTATAGCTTCAAAAGTACTTATCTGATTTGTATGAAACTTTTATAATTTATCAAAAGTAGCCCGCAGATAGACCCAAATTACTTTGAACCGTCTGCGGCTCTTTAACTTTTGCTTAATTGATACTTTAACAGTTTAAAAAAACGGAGGAAAAAATTAAACAAATTAAACAATAATGGCTTGTAAATGCATAAAATATAAAATTAATAATGTACTTGATAGGATGCGAGGAAGCTATGTGCCGTAACAATTGGCAGTCTATTTTGTTTTGTGTTTGAATTCAATTTTGTTAACCTTAATTTTTTTTGCCCTAGAATTTTCAATCGCCGCTCCGCACCGCTTTGCGGTGCTCCGCTCATTTCTTGAAGAAAAACAACCCTCCTGCATATAGACCAGGTAGCAGGCCCGGACTTTAAGTGAATGGCGCCCTGGGCTGCTCTCAGCTTTGGCGCCCCCCCCCCCCCCCCCCAACAAGAGTAGTTATCAACTTATTCCCTAATTATTAAGAAAGATTCTTAAAATACATTCCATATAAAATATTCCATTTAATGCATAAAATAAATTGGTTGTGCGTGAAGTCTCACGTAAAAAATGGTATCGTTGGTATTGTAAACATGAAATTAGTATAAGGGGAGGGGGGGTACAATAAATTTTAATGTTTTTAGACGAAAAGGCATGGAAAATTAAACATTTTCAACAAGTGTTATATATTTTTGTAACCAGTACCTTTCATTTGATACCCAACTCAAAATTTAAAAGAAATGTTTTCCAGTGACAGAAAGTATCCGCTATTTTGGATTCCCAGTTCATCAGGTCAAATTCCATTCTTATTTTTTCTATAGCCCAGCGTGCTGTCTGCTAGGATTAGCAATTTTTCTTTATATTTTTAGTAACAATAGAATATAGTTTTACGGGAAGGGGGACACGCAAAATTTAGATGTTTTTTGGCAAAATGGCATGGAAAATTAAACACTTTCCATTATATATTTTTGTAATTTTCTCTTTAATACCTATCATTTGATGCCCCACTAAAAAAAAAGTTTTCCCGTGACAGAAATTATCCGCCATTTTGGATTTGAACAGCCGATAATTTTGAACGATCTTTTTAATACTAGAAAGTTTCATGTTTTTATCTCTTTTGATTCAAAAGTTATTGAAACGTACAGAGTGACAGACAGACAGACAGATACAGGTACGAAATTATAAGGGTCTCTTCCTAAAAATCAGTAAATTAATATAGTAGTGTATTATTTTATTAAAAAATAGAAAAAGGTAGAGAACAATAGTCGTTTTGGGTCAACACTGCATGGTATAGTGGTTTAGCAGTAACCAGATCAATGGTGACAACCGCATTAGTAGAATGAGAGCCAATCACGGCATAACATGTAATTTTCATTGATACAAGATAGGAAAAGGGCAGTCTGTGTTCAGAATGCGATGTAGAGGAGGATCTTGAGCATATTATGATCCAAAAAAAGCTCCATTGTAATAAAATCATTCAACAACCTTTCACATATAAATCACTATTGCACATTATACAGGAATCCATGTACCAGTTAATCTATATGCGTATCAGACATTAATATCAAAATTTACAAATATGAGAAGAAATTAAAAGAAAATAAATATAATAAATTACTAAATAGAAAATATTATTAAGTATTGGATACGATAAAAATTATGTACATTATTTACTATAAGGCCATCATTGGCATTGGCTGTAAGGCCAATGAGTCACATTTGCCTTCAGAGTACATATCACATTTTTATTTTTTTTTTATTTATTGTTTGTAAAAAAGTTCTTCGAAAATGTTGCGCCCCCCAAAACCTGGCGCCCTGGGCTATAGCCCAGTCAGCCCATTTATAAGTTGGGGCCTGCCAGGTAGAAGTCCAAATCAAAGTACAAAAGAGTTTAACGGACAAGATATATCGATATATAAAGTCTTGAAAGAGATCGATAGTGAGATAACGTGTATCAGAAGGTAATGTGTTCAGCCGAACCGGGCGCTCATAAAAAATATAAATTTTCATTTCTCTTGTATATCAATTATTTAAATTAATTTTTAATAGTACCTAAAACCCAACCCTAACTACCAACTGAGCTGGGCAGAAACCTTATTTAATGTGCCTGTCACAATTTGTATGTCTCTACACATTTTACAAATGTTGATCAACTGCCTAACCGACTAACATTATATTAATATAATATCTGCAACAAAAATACAAAAAAGCCAATATTGTGACACACACACACTGCTCCCCCGCATCCTATTATTGGACGAATGTTGATGTGAATAAAATAAGTAAACACTGGGAATCTAAAAAGGTACACGCCCTGTTTCGATTTCTAGTAGGTTTAAATTTATTTTTATTCAATGTTATAATTATTATTATGTGCACAGACGATCGAAATTTAAATGGGACCAACAGTGGGCTCATTATGATGAGCTACGATCCAAATTTTATTAAAATCATATGAGTAGTTTGTACATATCATTGTCGCCAAAAATGACAGACAGACATGAGACTAAATTTTCAAGTAATTAATTTTTTAATAGAAAAATAATGTTCTTCAGAATGATCACAATATTTCCGTTGTCATCAGTACGCAGCTCGTAATCAATAAATAAAATAATATATCTTCATCAAATTCATCGCAGACAGTCATTTATAGGGTGCTTTCAGTAGTGAGATTTAAGAGAAATATCTCTTATGGTCCAAGAAAAATAAACTGCAGAAGTAAAAAAAAGGTGAGGAAATTTTAGGGAGGCGTTAAACCTCTAACCCCTGTTTTTTTACACTCCGACCCAACATTTACTGAAAGACGAATTACCCTTTTCCACACTCAAGGGTTTTTACTGTTTTCAGCCCATACTAAATCTAAAGTCTCTGAAGATGTAAGAGGCTTTTACACTTCTTGTAAGTATGAAGAATGTATCACTAATATAATAATTATCTTTTTCTTTTTTTTTTTTTAATTAAAAGAAAAATTATTAATCAAGTAATTGATTATGAAGTAAATAAAGAATTTAGAGCATTATTACAAACATTATTTTGTTAGTGACAAAACTAGTGTAAGTGATAAAAATAAGACAAAGAATGCTCTTACTACAGAAAAAATAAAATAAAAAAAACATTTCTGAAAAAAGTAGAACAGTATTGAGCTATCGACTAATCTTAAACAAAAAGTGAAGGGGAAAAAATCAATCAGAGAGGTAATATAGCAATTCAATTAGGTAGTTTTATTTATCATTAGTAAATTGAAAAAAAAAAAAAAAAAAAAAAAGATGAAAGGAAAATCGATAGAAACTTTTATTTTTATATAATATAGTACATCTTGCTCCAGATTGGGTATAATAAAAAGCATGAAAATATTAAAATTCAGTGAGACGTTTCAACGATTCATTCAATTAGCTAATGTCTTGATATTAATTTATATCTAGAGCAAGAGAAATAAAAGGAAGAGGAATTGAAATAGACATGGAGTTTACCGAATGAACCTTTTTCCTCTGGCTCTCTTATTTTTTGTTCTGTTTCTTAATTGACCTGCTGAAGTTAAACTAGTTTAAAGCGAATTAAAAAGTTCAAATTGGGATTAGTATACATTGATTTAGAGGGGACGTTTAGTTAGCATGGAGACTATTAATACAGCTGAAGGTTACAGAGGAGCTTTAACAAGAAAACTAGATCTTGATGAACATAGCCTCCGGAATATCATCACGATTTCAATATTGTAGCCATAGAGAGAGATAAATACCAAATCAATATTATTATAATTATCCGTGGCAAATCAGCCCTTTAAAGGCTTAGGGCTGTCAAAGACAGGGTCGGACTGGCTATAAGGGAGTTCGGGAGTTTTCCCGGTGGGCCGGTCTCTTGGCCAACTCAAGGCTTTAGGGCCGGTCTGATAAAGAAACTCCCGGGCCGAAATTTCTTCCCAGTCCGACCCTGGTCAAAGAGTTTATACATTAGATGTCACGTGTGATATAAACCGAATGATTGGCATTCGAAACCGGATGGACGCCATTAATACTGCGATACTTCGAGAACAACAAGTGAAGCTCTTTCCGGAGGCATTAGTCGAACTCAGATCTCTTATTTCCAAGCGTGAATATAGAAATAAAACTACCAGGTTCATTTCAGGCTAGTTTACTCTGTTTGGTTTGGTAATCTGGGACTACCAAACCAAACAAAGAAAACGAGCCGAGCCTTGGTCTCTCTCTGCGCATGCCCTGCACAGTCTCAAGTGCGCCTGCGCATCTCATACTGGGCATGCGCAGAGTCCAATGCTCGGCTCGTTTCTTCTGCTGTGCAGTTTGGCAGTCTGGAAGAGGCACTAGGAAAGCTGGAAAGCAAGCTAAGCATTAAAACCCATGGAAATCTTCGCGATCTGCAGGAGCGGTCAGCAGGAAGTGGAATCATGGACGTATCTCGTTGCGAACCTATGTTTCATCTAAAGGAATTGAAAGGACTTTAGTGAAGTAGTAGTAGTGATAGTAAGGTCCTAGTTCTAGTACTCACGGGTAGACGTAACACTTGTTCGAACCTAGTAATTAGGCCATCTTGAGTGATGTAAGTCATTAGTTTTCGTTTCATATCATCACTCAAGCACAAGATTCTTGATAATTGTCAGTTACTTTTATGCATTTTATCTCCTGGACTATTATGTTTATCATAATAAATAAAACTCGAAGATTAGAAATGGATTTATTGTCAATCTAGTAAAGCAATAGTCAATACTAAAAATGTTTGAGACTAAACAGGGCATTATCAGTTTAGTGATAAATTCTGTAAGTGATTCTACAAAATCATGAATTAAATAACCGAATTAGTTCATTATTTCGACCTATAAAGTTCAGTGGCAATAGCTATCATCATCGCATTTTCATTTATTTCCATGTAGTAATATATTGTTTACATTTTAAGTCATTAATAAACCAAATATATCATCACTTATGAATGGTAAATAATGGATTATTTACAAAGATGTCTTGGTATCCATGCTAATTACAGGATATATAATATTAGCATTACATATATTCTAAATGTCACCTTTCGCATAGAGAGGAAAATTGAATAGAGGCACAGAGTACAATAAGCTCGACGTATTTCCACATCATTAACCATATCAAATTAATTAACAATTTCCATGTCGAGACTAAGCAATAATAGGGAGGGGTGCTTTCCAACGCTCTCGCGTTTAATAACACCCAAAGTAATAATTCAACCAAACAATAATTAATTACTCTTTTGGCGGGTTTAAATAAATTATCATAAGCAGTTTAATAAATTCACAAAATATAATGACGACATTATATTATTAGCTTTAGAAACATGAAATATTGTTCTTGAAAGAAGGAAAAAAGCAAATATAAATGATCACGATGTTTTTTTAATTGAAAAACGTAGGTACGTGGGGATTCAATTTATTCTAAATAACAAAGAAATTTATTTAAACTGATTTAATAAAGAGACAGGACAAAAAAAAAAAAAAACACATGTCTCCTTTTACTTTAAACTAATACGTGATATCAATACAAAAATTGAAAATAATATTTATATATTTTTATTCTGAGTATTGAAAAAGAATCATTTTCCTCTCTCTCCTAACCTTCTTATTTAAAAAAGAAATACATAAGAACCAGAAGAGAAAAGACACACCTGGTGTTATTTATGAAAGCAGCAAGTTATCATACAGGCAAGGACGGAACGAAGGGTTTGGAATATTGAAAACCTACGTGGAAGAAGGTAAGCCAAACGACAATGGTTTAAAGGAGACGAATAAAAAATACGTTTCCTTTCTTATTTACAATTTTTAAGGAATAAATCAGATGTCTTCCAACTTATAATGCTTAGTTCATAAAGTTAATGCTCAGTTTTAAAAGATACTAATTTTTTGTTGAGGTAATGAATGTATGTAAATTAAAAGGAGTTATTTTATAATAGATCACCTCTTATAGAACAAATTTTCATCTCGACCATATGAGTAAGGGAATGGCAATTTTGAAAGGAAATTGAGAACCTCTAAAGGAAAATTTATTGCATCCTATTTTTATGAAAGTGATAAATCAAGATTTCGTGAAATATCCTCAAATCTTTAAACATCTTCTACAAATTTCATTATGCTGAACAAATCATAAAGGGTGCAACTCGAAACAGCTTCAGTTGACTATGGCTTCACTAGTCGTTACTGGTCTATAAAAACTTTAGGTATTATAGTTGTTTTGTTGTTTTAATTTTTACACTAAACTAAGGTCAATTTTGATCAAACAACACAACAAAGGTTTGTTCGAGGGCAATATAACAAATATTTGCAAACATTTTTTTTAATATTTAGAAATAACCACACTAACTTGTATAGTTATTTTTGTACACAATATGGATGTTACGCGTCGAATGGCGCAAACCGTAAGTCTCTAGCTCTTCTGGAAGTGGGTAAACATTGATGTCAGTCAGTGAGTCAGTTAGCCATGCGTCTTTATAGTATTAGACATATTAATTTAGCATGATTTAAAGTGCGCAGACGGTTGAAATTAGGCAGGTGCTATCTGCAGGCTACTTTCGACAAACCATAAAAATTTCATAAAAATCAGATGATTCCTTTTAAAGATATAGCTGTAAATAAATGTGTGTTTGTGAGCATGTGGAAGATAAACAAATAAGCGCAGAAGGTTGAAACTTATATGGGACCAACAATGGGCTAATTATGACCTAAAACCCAAATTTCATTAAATTCGGACGTGTGGTTTTTAAGATATGTTGATTCACAAAAATTGAGCGACAGACCGACAGACAAGGAACCAAAAATGTTTTCTGATGTCTGAAGCGGATTTCTGTCTTAGAATTTTTGAGATCGGAGCCATAAAATTTGTCGGTTTTTTTAACGATCACATAGCTAAGATATGTTGGTTCGCAAAAATCGAACGACAGACCGACAGACAGACACGGAACCAAAAATGTTCCCTGATGTCTGAAACGGATTTCTGTCTTGGAATTTTTTAAATCGGAGATATAATTTTTTTTCGTTCTTCAGAACGATCACATAGCTTCCGTTACCTTTGGTAAGCTCGGAAGCAAAATTGAATTTGAAGTTGAGGAAAATTAATTAGTCTTAAAGGTAATTAATGGTTAAAAGAGAAATTTGATTAATGATTACGAAAAACGCTTTAATACACTTTGAGATACAATCAATACAGATTTGTCTCGATAAATTGTATCATAATACCCATGTAGACAGTGTGAGAATACTGTCAATACAATATCTCAAATTCTTCACTCATTTTTTTTAAAAAAATACGATTCTACCATTCGTGTGGTTTCAATTTTAAAAAATAAAAAG
The DNA here is from genome assembly GCA_951217055.1 of Gerris lacustris. NCBI lineage: Eukaryota > Metazoa > Arthropoda > Insecta > Hemiptera > Gerridae > Gerris > Gerris lacustris. The sequence goes on from OX578282.1 coordinate 52,952,251, forward strand.
AGCAAAATATCATTAATTATAATATTGCTAAATAGATATGATTAACATGTGAAAAAATCAATATCTGCAAAACCACGTTACCAATTAAAGAGTATAGCTGATTTTTAAAATCGAAAATATAGCTATAATGTCCTGAAAATGTCCTTTATAAGTATCTTTGAACCACTTGCAGGCCACAATAATATTATATATCATATAATAAAGTAGTGAGCAATTTTATTAAACATCCTAGCAACTACTAACTAATTTTATAACTGGATTAAAAGGAACTACCTCTCCATATTTTACGTGAAACTTATTTTCTCATATTATCTCCAAATTTTACGTGAAGAGATTCTTTCCACACATTTCTCACAGTTGTATATCTACATTTTCATTGAGTGTGATTCTTTGTACCCATTAAGATGAGAATACATGAAGTAGATTTATATTTGTTGGTTTTAAACTGAGAAAAAAATATGATATCGTAACTAAGCAGTGTTGCAGGATTTCAAAATCACGAATAATTAATGTTGTTTTTTTCAATAATTTTTAATGTAAGTAATTAATAGCTAACATTACAGATAATATCTAGATTAATATCTAAGATACAGTGCAAACATGAATAGAGGTTTAATCTTGTGTGATTGTATAATATTAATTAATTTAATAAAACTAATCAAAAAGGTAACCCAATGTAAGAAATTACATTTCATTAGGATAATTGTTTCTTTAATTAGTGCAAGAGACTTTTCTATAGATAAACACATAAAAATAATCTCTCAAGAAATAATTAAGTGGGGTTTTAGAAATGTCTAAAACGAGTAGAGTTTACTGAAAATATAAACTCAAATTTTAAGTACAAATCAAAGATGTTCTTTTATTAGGGCGGCAGCGCCGCAAGGACTTACAATTACTGGTGTAAGAATAATTTAAGCTTTTAATTAAAAAAAAAAGAAGCCAGAGGAAAAAAAGAGTTCTAATTAATATAATCTATAAAAGAGAAAGAGAAAATAATGAGTTAAGAAATAAGGCGACATTCCTTGTTTCTGTGACAGATATAAAAAAATATTGCACTCGTGTAATTTCGTGTCCTTAATTAAAAAGTTTTTATTTAGCAATTACACTTTCTTTTTCTTTTAATTTTGATTAGAGTACTTTGTTATATGTTCTTATTTAATAATAAATAATTAGATTTACTTTTAAAGCACAAGTGCATCAAATTAAACTAATCGTAGACTTTTTTTTTTTTAAAGTGTTGAAAACGAGTACAGACTAGAGGTAATGAACATCTCATGTTTCAACTTTAGTACCTTTATTTTATAAATTAGCACAAACTAGTAAGTTGAAAACGCCTTGACATAATAAGAGTCTGATGCAGAAAACCTTGAAAAAGAAAATAAGAAACGCTTAGAGGATATTTTATAAATAAATTAAGAAACTTTGATAAATAATATAATGTTGTCGAAGCTTGATCAATTAAGATAATTCATTAATTTATTAACTTTATAAAATAAAAAAAACAGCTCATATAGACAAATAAGAGTGAATTTAAGACAGATGGTAAGATGTATTCTTCTAGACAGAAAGAGTTAAGGAGTGGTTAAGGGAACAGACAAGACAATATAGGATGGACCATTTTTGAAAATGGATTCGGGCGGGCCACTTCGTCAGAACAAAGGTAATAGCTGGAAAAAGGGGAGGATAAGATGGTACTCTCAAGATTGTGTTAGGGGAAGAGAAAGACCAGGTGTTCACCACTGAGATGAGAAAGTGAGAAGATCATGTGAAGGTGTGAACATGAAGAAAGAGGGTGAGTATAGAGCGAAGTGGTGTTGGTAGAATGGGAAAAGACACAAAATAATAATAAAAACGTTCTTTTGCAATAAATGGTGTTTTTCTTTTATTTTTAATATTATTCTCTATGAGTTTGGTTAGAAATAATGGTCCAAAGTTTGGAAAAACGAATTATACTTCCTCAGGTTTCTTTAATAGGTATACAAATAGCGAATAAAGAAGTTATAGTATGTAAACAAAAATTTAGACATATAAAGATAAAATTGCGTCTAATTTAATGATTGTCTTTTATGATTTGAGGTTTTGAGCTTCCTAAAACTTCAGTCCATACTTTATAAGTAAAAAAAAACAGCTTTAAACCAATTTTTTTATTATGTCGTTATAATAGATTATAAGGTAAAAGCTACTCCATTAAGCGGTCATAAAAACTCCGAGGCACCTGATCATCATTTAAACGGATTTAGACTTTCAAGTTAAAAAAAAAAAAAAAAATCAAATTTCTAATTTAAGGCAAAAATAATTGAGACAACGTATTCAACAATAAAACGAATAACAGTAGGGTTGATCTACTATAAAGAAATGTGTGTAAATAATAAAGCAAACACATATGAAACTAATGAATAGGTTTTCCTGTTCCAGAATTGGCTTTTAATAACTACTTCAAATAGAATTTGAAAAAAAAAACCTACAAAAAAGCTTCAATACAAAAAAAAGAAATATCAAAAAAGACTTTTAAGGAGAATGTAAAGTCGTCTTAGAAATTAACAACGCCGGAAAGGCTCATACATTAATTAACACAAGAATTAAGTCCTTCCCATTGTATTTTTTAGTCTTTTGAAATAAAAAAGCCTAAAAATAGGGAAATTCTTCCGCAGAAACAATAATTTAAGAGACAATGGAAAAAGTGAGTTTAGACAGAAGCATTAACTTTTAAAAGCCGCATAATGTTTTTACCAAGTTTTAACGAAATGTATACACACACATGCATCATATATATATATATATATATATATATATATATATATATATATATATATATATATATATATATATATATATATATATATAAAATTCATTTTTAAGCTTATAAATCCATAAAAGGCAGTAAATCTTTGTTTTCTGGGAAATTCCACATTGTATAGAAGACTATGTATCATAGTCTTCTTTTTTCCTCCAAAAATATTGTATAGCCTTACTCTTGTAAAGCTAAACAATTTATTTTTTTCTTTTTCTCTAACACTGCTACATTTTAAATAGTAAATACTACGTTAATATCCAAATACAAAAAAAAATCCACCAAATAACGTTTTGGCTTATACTAGTCATATGCCAGAACCAGATTTTTAAAAAATAAAAAAAAAAATAAAAACTTCTTGCGTTTATTATTTTTTTTGCAAGGCTTTTCATTGTTTCTATCTCCTGGAATTAAAAAATACGAGTATTACTTTAGGAGAGCCCTAGAGTTTCGTTAAAAAAAAAATGTTCCTCTGGACAATTCTCAAATAATTAAAACTTTTTTTTTAATTCAACTTTTCTCTCATCTTGAAGAGTTTAATAGGGGTTTTTTTTTATCTTTCTTTTATAATTTTTTTTTGTAAAAAAATATATAAACATATATATTTAACAGTAGGAGGAGAAAATTCCAACACTAGAAAAGATAATACAAACGAATTTATTACAGTCAAGAGGAAATTGTGAAAATTTATTTAAAAAAATGGAGATATAAAAAAGGAATGTTACGATGAAGCTCATTAAGCTAGCTACCTGGGAAAAAAATTATCTGGAACATTCAAGTTTTAGTGATGACACTTAGGAACCAATGTAAAGTAATATTGAGATACTGTGAAGATATTGTGACCTCAATTGAATTGTTTAAACTATTTTTTTAAAAAAGAATAATAATAATAATAATATGCAGATAAATAAACAAAAATTAAAATAAATATCCCAAGATGCTCTTATCAACACACAATACAATAGGTCTGTGACAATAGATTTATATATATTAAGGCAAATCAGTCAAATTTGTGACAAAGCGGAGCATTCGAAAACTCAGAGCAAAATTGATTAGTTTATAGTAAACAACTTACATTAATTATACTATTTTTTTGTTTTGTCTATTTAGTAGTATTCCCAACATGTGCCTATATTAAGTTAGGAAGATGTTTAGTTCTATAGTTTATATATCTTAGTAAAATAGTGTACGCACCACGAGCAGTAAGTGCCTTGACAGGCCTCGGGCGTTAAACGCACTCGTGCTTTCAAACTTCGCCCTCGGCCTGTAATAACGCCCTTACTGCTCTAGGTACGTAAATAGCTATTATACGCCCTTTGACAGGCCTTATTCTTCCACAGACTTCTGCGCCACGGATAATTATTATGAATTTAAATATTTGCTTCCGTAGTTTAGTAATAATCAGTTTTTACCTTCGGGTTTTGTTTACTAAAAGATTAACTAGACCTCGATCAGTGTTGTCTAAAGAATAAAATAAAACACCAATAATTCAGTCATAAATCGTTAGATTTGAAATAACATTATAAATTTTTAGTTATGAAGATTTATAATACTAGAGCAGGGGTCTCCAAACTACGGCCCGCGGACTAGATTTAGCCCGTGATGCATTTTCATCCGGCCTGCCTCGTCACAAAAGAAGTTAAGAAATGCACCTAAACAATGCAAAGTTATAAATTCTCTATTAGCAAATGCCATTTCAACCCCCCATAAAGATCTGCGCAAGTCATATTAAAGTTTGTATGGCCGAAATGGATAGAGTTTAACTAGATATCGCCTACTATTTTAAAGTCTGATGGCTGAGTGTAGCTTCATCCGGCCCGCTGCAGACTATCCTATTGATATCCATCCCTTCGACCAAAAAGATTGGAGACCCCTGCAATAGAGCATCAACTCAGAGGTACAGGTATATCCTGAACTTACCTCTAGCGGAGGGAGGGGAAAAGTTCGCGCATTAATACAAAGAACCAGCAACTTACCAACTGCAGCAACATATAGATTAATATTGAATTTGAACAATAAGTAATTTTTTAATCCGTGGAATTGAGCGTGAAGGTAAATATCCGTAAGGAAGTATCTAAACAATTTAGATCCCCCTGATTAAGGCAACGGTTCAAGATTTTAGGTAATTTAAAATGTCCGCTTACCTTGAACAATTTTTTATTCTTGATTTTACTCGTGACTTACGCTCTGATTCGCTTATGCGATTGCAAAAGATCAATCGCAAGACGGGAGAGTTAAGGGGAAAAAATTGAAAGGTTGAAGAGTGGAATCATAAGTGGCTTTGAGTGAAGGGTTTAATACTCGGTGAGAAGGTCTCTCGTTCAGTCAAGGGCCCGTATAGGAAAGGGCTTTATAGATCCTGAATCTAGTAAAGACTCATGAGGTTTTCAACCATCGCTTCCTCCCGGAGAAAGTCATAAATCATGCACAAGTATCTTAAAAGCGCACGCACTCCCGTACCGGCTTACTTCACATCTGAAACATTGTCGGGTTTCATACACTCTCGGAAGCCTTCGTAGATTTAACGCGTTACACCCACTTTTCCATCAAGGGTTTTAGTACCGTATATTTCTCAACCGGTGTACCTAGTTTTTAAAAAAAAGAGAGGCAAAAGAAACTTTTCAACAGCGCTTACCCAGATTGAATATTTTACTAGAATAAAGTACCGTATGGGAGAAGATTAAAATATAAAACACGAGGAAAGCGCCAAAAACCATTAAATATTGACCTACTTTAAAATTTCAACAGAAGTTGATTGACAAGAAGGAAAATTTAATAAAACGGTTTCGAGACAGCTTTCATTTTTATATAATATATTTTAAGATACTACATTTGAAGAACTTTAGGTCTTCAATTTAAAATAGAAGCAAGTTTACCTTATCTTCTTCAATTAAGGCCAAACGTTCTTTTTTATCAATAAAAAAAAAAATGCTTGCATACGAGTCTGCAAGACAGTAAGACATTTTCATGTAACTTTTTGGTGTCGTTTTCAAATTAATGTAGGGCTACTGAACGCTACTTACGATAAACTATAAAAGTTTCATACAAATCACATCAGTACTTTCGAAGCTATAGGTGTAAATAAATGTATTTTTGTGCGCATGTGGAAGAGAAACAAATGAGCGCAGAATGTTGAAACTTATATGAGGCCATCAATGGGCTAATCATGATCTACCATCCAAATTTCATTAAAATCGGACTTGTATTTTTTAAGTTATGGTGGTTCGCAACAATTGAACGACAAACCGACACGGAACCAAAAATGTTCCCTCATATCTGAAACGAATTTCTGTCTAGAAAAATTTTCAAATCCAAGACCTAATTTTTTTTCGTTCTTCGGAACGATAACATAGCTTCCGTTACCTCCGGTAAGCTCGTGAGCAATACCATACAAAAATATAAAGTTTAAATCAATCAACACCAAGAATCAAGCAGAGAGTTAGTTTTTTTCCTCTAGCCTAGTTCAACCTCTAGTGCAACTACGACTACCTCCTGCGACAACCTCCTTCCCTGGTACGACTGGAACTCTTTTCGACTTTCTTTGCCCTGCGAAGCGCGGTAGGGGAAAGGCCCTACAGCTGGAGACTGGATTGCACCACCTCCTATAGCTTTTTAACTCCCTGTTACACTTTTTTGAGTTTTTAAGCTAAAAAGTAACAAAACGTTTTTGACTTGTGTTCCATAGCCTAAAAATAAAAATGTCAAAAAATTGATCAGGTGTGTACTTTCAGCAAACAAAAAGGATTCTTAAGCCATTTAACAAATAGGACGAGTTCGTTAACCATAAAAAGATGGCGGCCATTTAAAAGTTTGTTTTAGCTATAACTTATGAACAATTTATTAAAATGACGTTAAATTTACTCCCCTAAATGCATTTGTATAGTCCAAACGTTGTCAAACTACTCTAAAGTGTCAAGCCCAATCCGTTCCTTAAATACTACATGTTTAAGATTTTTTTTGGGGACTTTTTCACAAAATACCAGCGTATGAAAAATTCCTTAAAATCTTTATAAAGATTAACTCCATCAACCCTCTTATTCCTAATTTCTTATACTGACGTTCATAGTTTATACATTTCAAATATTGTAAATTTTTCCATTGTTTTATCAACACAACATATGGTTAACATTACCTCTAGACAGTAGTATTTAATAAACCTTCACATCTCTCAAAAAAAGATTTAAGAAATGATCTACTTTTTATTCATAGGTATTTTACACTAGAGATATTCATAATAAGAAGATACTAGAAGATGCACTCCACGTTCACATCATTCTTAGATAATAATAATAAAAAAAAATAATAATAATAATAAAAATAATAATAATAATAATAATAATAATATAATTGGAGAAAATGCCTCCATCCTTAAAAAAATACCCAAGAAGAAATATGACAGATAAAAAGCAGTAAGAACACATAATAATAGAATATAAAATGACAAATAAATAGAGCGGGAGCTCGTTTTTACCCCTTGACAATTTCCCTGAAAATATGAGTAAGGGAAAAGAAAAATGCACATCTTTTCTCTTTCATGAATTAAACATGGTGGAATAAATATGTCACGGTCAGGTGATAAAACTCTCCAACATCTATCTCACACTAAATAGTTACTACCTTTTTATTTCCCATTACCAATGATATCTAGAAATATCAGTTTACTATATAACTGCTTCTTTTACTAATTAGGTTTATTATTTATTATAGTTTCATTTTATATCGTTATAATGGACATTCAAAACTAGCATTTAACATAAAGACGTTCCTTTTTAATTAGTACTAATAATACCTTCCAGGATATTTGATAAATTATTAGTTCCCATTTCCATATTTTTGCTTTTTACAAACGACTGAATTCAAAGGCGCCGGCCCGCATTCTACGAATTGTCAATATGCCTTCATACTAGGTAGGCCGAGAGGGCTGAGAGTTAAATCTTTTCGACTTTCTTCGGCCCTACGAAGCGCGGTAGGGGGAAGGCACTACAGCTGGAGACTGGATTACGACCTCCTATACCTTTCTAACTCTCTGTTATACTTTTCTGAGTTTTTAAGCTAAAAGTAACGTAACATTTTTGACTTATGTTCATAGCCTAAACATGAAAATGTCAAAACGTATATTTTCCATTTTACCCTCCTTTTATATGAAAAAAAGACTAAAGTGTACATCACAACAATATCAGTATTTTGAAAATTCGCTCATTAAGTCATGGTGCATGACTGGCCTTTTTTTCTTTTCTTTTCATCCCCCTTCTTAACCCCATACAAAAGCCCCAGTGCTTTTCAACATCCCCATTAAGTGTGTCTATTAATTTATTTTATTTCATTTCCCCATATTTTTCAATATATAAATGGTATGCACCCAGGTAAACTCTTTCCCTATTGCACCTTATTTACTTGGTATGTACCCAAGTAAATAAGTACCTACATTTCTTCCTTAAGAGTCCGAACTTAACTACCTTAACTAACATAACTTTTTTTAAGTTAGGGTTTCTTCTTGTAAATGATGTTACATCGCAAGCATAAATTATAAAAATGCAATTACTTACAAATTGAATCCAAAAAAGAACTGATTAAATTAAAAAGGACCGAAATGCAATTCTCAATTACCTGAAATAAAACAAAATAAATATTGAAAATATTAGTTTAAATAAACAGCATTTAGCATAAACAATGTACAAGATAAAAATGGTGTAATTTGGTAATATATTTTTCTTTTTCTCTCTTTTAAATAAAGGTTCTCGTTAAAAGAGGAATAGGAAAAGTTAAAAAGTAGATATCAGCACTTAGCACTTTTATACTCAACTAATAGAGAAATTACAAAATTTATGTATCTTAAAATAGGAATAGAAATACTAAAGTTAATTAAAAGTATTAAGCTTTTAAAAAAATATATTTTTAATAATTTCTAAAGGTTAAAGATTCCAGAGACGAGATTAGAGGAAGGGAAAATTGAAAAAGAACTTAACATTCTGATGATAGGATGAAATAAGAAATATAATTAAAAATAGGTAAATTAATTTATCGATTACTCGTTTATATGGGACATGGCAAAACAAATAAAATAACTGGCTAAAAGTATTAAAATAATGCATTGTCATCGTGTTCTGAGCTATGCTAAAAGTTTCAAATATCTAGCTATTCGGGAAGTTAGTTAAAAATCGATTGCCAGATTTGTACCGGACAAACAAACAAGAAAGCAAGCTAATAAAAATGTAGTAAAAATGTAAAAAACAAATTGGTAAAATAAGATATGTTTGGATTTAAATGCAGTTCGAATTTGTCGCAGCGATTTTTGATTGATAAATTCACTTCTGTTTCTCTATTCTCAAACATAGAGATACTTTTATTTTTTATTATACTAAATATAACTGTAATTTTTATTTCAAAGAGAAATACACACACTTGCCATAAAAAAAGTGCAAAATTTAAAACAATAAAAAAAACAGAGAAAAAAACGTAAGAAGTTCAAGGTGTGTCGGTCAAACGGAAAAATAGAACCCTAAGATAAAATTGGATTTTTGTTAGAGGTAAAACTGAATACAGAGGGTGAAACGTCATTCAGAATGTAATGTCCGGAATCCAATGTTATATGGATTGGAAACAGCTCCAGCTGGGAATGCACAGTAAAGAAACCATTTGGGGGAGTAGGAGATCGTTTTGAAAGTATTTCTATATGAAACTTAACCCACCCCTTAAAATTGGGTTTTGAAGAATGCATTATCTGAAATAAAACAATTGAATAATATAAGAGAATTGACTTTTCAATTATGTATAGGCAAAGTTATTAAAGGGATTAAGTTTAAGGGATAAAATCGAAGAGCATATTATACTTGTAACTGGTTCTAATTAAATTTATTCTTTTATTGTAACCCCCGACAAGAAAAATTTATTCGAATTAAACACCTAGAAAAACCAAAACTAAAGGCATTGAAATATTTATTCATATTGGATTGTTTACTTTTATTATGAATTCAAATACATTTATTTAACTAATAAATTAATGACATTAAATGACAAAGAGGTATACAGACAACCGACAAAAGGATGGAAAATACAAAGTCAGCAACAGTTTGTTAAATAAATGGCAGTCAAAGACAAAACAGCAACAGATTGACTCTCGTCTAAATAAAATCAAACACGTATCATAAAATTAAATTAATTAAAAAACAGTCAGCTAATTAGTGTGACACACCTTTTTCGCGTACTTTAATGGAGTTATGCTTTTGCAACCCTACTATTGTATAATTTATTAAAGTTTTTCTCCTTTTTATAAAACTGACCCGACCGTCAGGGCGAACGGGGTTGGTCCCGACAGTTGGAGCGTGTGTAGGCTTGTCGGCGGACTAAAACTGCCGGACCCGACGGTCGGGTGGTTGGTCGTACGAGACGACCAACCACCCGACCGTCGGGAGCTCCCCACCCTCGATTCCTGTCGGGTCGGTTCGTGTGTAGCGCTGTCAACTCCCCATAAAGAGAGGAGTATGGTCGTGTCGGGTCGTGTGTAGAGACGGCCCCGACAAGCATTTTTGGGGAGTTTGGTCGTGTCGGGTCGTGTGTAGGGCCTTTAAAAATGGTTGAAATTACTATGGGGTCATTTATGGGCTATATTCGACAAACCCAACCAAATATATTTAAAAACAGATGAGTACTTTTAAAGATGTAGGGGTTAATAAACAAATCTTTGTGTGCATGTAGAAATGGGACAACAAATATATGGGACCAAAACTCGACTAATTATGACCTACTACCTAAATTTCTTTAAAATTGGACGAGTAGTTTTTAAGATATGTTGGTTTAATCTTAACTTAAACGACAGACAGACAGACAGACACGGGACCAAAAATGTTTCCTTATGCCTAAAACTTATTTCTGTCTATGAATTTTTGAAATTGGACTAATGAAACATTTTCGTTCTTCAGTACGGTTTCATTCCGTTACCTTCGTTAATCTCGAAAGCATAAAATTAATAAATATAAAACAGCGAGGCACATAGCATTCTCGCGTCATATTATTAGACAAATGATCCAACTGGTAATTAATTGAACGGTTGTTTGGACCTGTTTCGATCCTGCCGGGGAAGAATTATATTTTTTGATGGATTTTGATCAAATGTTTAACAGTAACTAAATGTAACCATGAAAACCCGAACAAATTAATGGGAACCACTTGTACTTGTTACTTGTATAAGAGAAAGTGTATCGTTCAGATTTATATGCAATAGAGATAGATTCGAATAATTGAAAAGGTACCTCCGTAATTCGGTGGTTAGAACTCGAGACGAAAATACAGAATCAGTATTCGATTTAAGCGATATTTAATGTTCACTGTCCCCAAAATGTGGTTTGTTAAAACTGATCGTCTGCAGTCTGCGGAATCATTATCTACTACTGCCGTTAACATTCAAATATTTAAATAAAATGCACAAGGTTTTCCACCAATATTATACTGCCACAAAACTCTTTGAACCTATTAATAGGTTCAAACAAACGAGCACTTACTTCAGGAATAAAGAAAAAAATATGTCCCACCAATAAACGTAACTTTATTGCATAAAACGGGTTTCAAACAGTAGGCGTCTTCAGTCCCAAATTAGATTCTAAGCTCTGTCTCAACTCCTACACTAAATGAACCTAACTTATTTCAACGTTTTACCGGCACTGAAGATGAACATACTAATGGCAGAAAGCCGGTTTTATACTATACAATAAATTTACTTTTAGAGAAGATACGTATCTCTTTATTCCTAATCAAGTGACTCCTCTTAATAAGAAACAAAGAATTTATTTACAACTACCACTTAAGTACTAATTATGACCTATTAAGAGGTTAAAAGCGCTTTGCGTTAATTAACTGTTAGGGAATTTGGCAGTGTACGGCCAAGTTACAGAGTATGCGAATGAGACTTTATGAGATCTGAATACATTATTAAATTTGCTCAAAGTAAACAGATTGCCACAAATGACTCACTATCAAGGACACCAGTTGAGAAGCAAGGAGACGAGGATGTTTTATTACAAGAAGAAATTGATGTCCATATGAATCAGGGACAAAGTTACCATGTCCTAAAGGTTATTTTGAGAATATTTTGACAGATCAGAAGAAAGAAGGAGGAAACTCAAAACGAATAAATTATGAACAAAATTTGCTGGCCTTTTTCTTAAGAGACTTTATTATATACCATTAAGTATGAGAAATTTTATAATCATTAAAATTCATGATAGACACCTAGGATTAGAGAAATGCTGACGCAGAGCCGCTAAGAGCGTTTGGTGGCTTGCATTCAAGAAACTATATTCCATGCATCCAAATGAGATCTAATACAGGGATCCTATATGACATCATCCGACGTGTCAAGATCATGGCAACAGGTTGGCATGGATAAATTTCATTTACAAGGTAAAAACTATCTTATTTTTTTCTAAATAGCCAGATGTTTATGCGTTAGAACCTTAACGGCATGTCAAGTCATTGAGAAGGTTAAACCTACATTTTTTTTAAATTAGGAATTCCTTATACGGTAAGGGCAGACGCAGGCAGTCAATTCGATAGTGCCGTTTTCATAAATGTTCCACAAGAAGATGGTTTTGAATTAGTTTTATCTTGTCCCCTAAACTTTTAGGAGAATCCGGGATAAAATCTATGAAGAGAATCTCCAGATACATATCTAGGGTTACCGTGAAATACCATTAGAGTCGAGAGAAATAACGATGGGTGGTAGAATACGTTCAACTCTACCTATTTCATCTGATCATTTACTTCCTCGTTGGCCAGAATTCAAAAATATTTTTCATAAGGAGGTCAAACTAAAGGGTCGGCAAAATCAAAATTATGATAGACGACCGGTGTCCGACCTACAGCTCTACTAAAGCCAGGGGACTGGGCTTGCATAAGAGATATGAGGAGGGTTGAAAATGTTAAAACATATAGTACTGAACCCCGCTCATAAATACTTACTGGTAAGGGAGAGAATGAGGCAAGGAGAAACAGGGAAGCTTTAATGCTTGCACCAGCAACGTCAATCCGGAAGGGGAAGTTGGTTAAATAATTACGATCTTCACTCACCAGGAGGGTGAGGTCTCCAGAACTCCAGTTAATTCTCCTATAAAGTCACTACAGCCACTAAAGAAAACCTCTGAAGCTAAAGGGATACACCACCCAAGGATCTCACCGGGGGAAACTATTACAGATATGGCCCCGGGTTGTTTCTGCTCCACAGCGTATTAATTCTGTAGAGATTAGGGATGTTTCTCCATAGGGAGGGATGCTGAGTGGTAACACTGCACGTTAACAAACGTGTGAAAAGAGAACTTACCACCTCTTATAAACCGTTTAGTTTATGATCTTCACACTCGTACGCTATTGATTGATTACAAGTTATTTATGTTTAGTTATTTGTTATATGATACCTTTCCCACACAATAAACTATGGCCTTTTAAAATAGCTGTAAACAATCTGTCCGATAAAAGTCTTACTAAACTTTCTCATTTACATAATTACTTACAGCTAAATGCAGTAAATTACGGGAAATGCTTTTTCTAAACATGTATACAAAATTTCGAAATCGACCCAGCGGTTCAGGCTCCACGCGATTGCACTGACGACAGACTAAAGACGACAAATTCAAAAAGACAGACAGGCATTTCTTAAAAACCACTTTTATGGAGTCAGGGGACCTCAAAACGTGTAAATCTATCAAATTGAATTTTCACGTCATCACAATACAGAAGGTATATAGAGTAGATTATAATAGAGAAGCTACAAATATCAGCCCCATCTGGAACCTGACCTCCTTCCATTATTTTTCAAAATATTTCATACACGTTACATTTTCAAGTGGCAAAAAAGAATAGTTCAAATGTATAAATAACTTCTCTGGTGAAACTTAATTATTAAAACTGCCAATTAAATTGTAACATTCAGACAATGAAATTATACTCATTATTTCATATATATAATTACATTTAATTACTCAAAAATATATTTTTGGTTAATTCATTCAAATTACACAATAACAAAACTGTTATTAATGCACAAATAAGCATATTAATTTAACCAATTTATATAATTATCGAATTAATGGATTGATTAGGTAAAATTAAAGTCTATTAAATTTGACGTCTTTTATTAAGCATTTTTATCATTTTAACTTGAACGAGGTTTTAACTAGATAATGGTATCGATCTCGGAGTAGTAGGGGCTCAACATTAAAAGCAAAATCCACTCCTAAACGGAAATATATTTGATGATATTGAATTGAAGAGATTATAGTAATAATAATGAGATATGGGGTTCCATATTGAATATTTACAATTCCTGAGATATTAAACTTTTTTAATTATACATTTTATAATGTATTGAAGTACCGAAATGTTTGTATGCACCATTTAGAGATTTAAATTTAGTTTATTTAAATTGGTTTGTGCATGAAATATTCAGTGGTGGAGTAATTAAAAGGAATAATCAATAAATATTCTAGAGATCATTATTTTTTTTTATATGCTAAAGCTCTGTCAATATCACAAATATTTTCACTCCGTGTCATCCATCACATATAGTTGTATAAGCCCTTCGTCAGGCCTAGGCCCTATTGCACTATGAAGTTGGTTAGTTAGGTAGGTTTTACAAGCTGTAATATTACAGCTGTTGGAACGACACACTAACTCCGTGTCATCTATTACTATAGTTGTATAAGCCCTTCGTCAGGCCTAGGCCCTATTGCTCCACGGAGTTGGTTAGTTTAGGTAGGTTAGGAATTCTAAACTCTTCAAGATTCGCATATTAAACGGATCAGTACATAATATTAAAAATAAAAAGCCTCTGCCAATTAGGATTGCACATAGCTCCAACGCGCCTTACAGGTAGATGAATATGTACTATAGGTACAAAATAAAAGTTTATAAAGATATAGATTCCAAATGATGAGTGTTGCAAAATAAATTGGGTCGTTCATGCGCAAGAGGAAGCATTTGCGCTGAAGGTGTCAAAAGCAACCATATTTGGGACAACTTTGCACCGCCCTAATGTCATGAAAATTGGACAAGTAGTTTTCAAAATTTAAGAGGACACAAAAATGTTGTTGACGGAGATAGGCACCAGACCAAAAATTTATAATATCTAGATTATTAGAGGGATAATTATTTTGGCGAGCTATCCAAATTTTTTAAAATTGTAAGTAGTTTATAAAAACTGATGTTCACACTAACGTTGACAGACGGAGCGACATGCAGGAATAAGATTAAAAATGTTCCGTGAACTAAAATGAATTTCTGTTTGGGAAATTTACAATTAAATGAATGGCCACTATCATTTCGTTAATTTGGGTAAGATCGAAAGCAAAATTATAGACTTCTTTATAACACCTATTCTAAAAAAAACTTTTTTTATCTTTTTGCCTTTCTCAAATAACGATTTCGACGAGTTCAATTTAAAAAGTTACAAATTTGACAAATTTAAATCTTTAAAAATTACTTTTCTTAGAGAAAAGTCGAAGACAGCACACAATTGGCTACCAAAATAATATGTTCTTGGGTCTAAAGGGTACGGTAGCTCTAACTAAAGAACTTAACGACCTATTTTCCTACTCAAAACGTCAATATCAAAAGCATAATTTATAACCGACAAGTGGCCAACTTGCTGTCAATATATTACTACAACCTAAAAAGCTTTTTGCTTGTTTAAAATAAATCCGTGTCTATAAATCTTAACATAATATAATAACATAATAATACATCAAATATGTATGGTAATGATCTAAACAAAATATTCAGAGAGATAAATTTACAAGGACACTTACTAATTATGAGCAAAATATGATACTACTATTGTACTAGTGTGTGAAAGTGAGCTATAGATGTAAACATAAATAAAAATAAATTTTCTCCAAACGGGAAGAAAAAATAAATTACTTTAGCTATACTTGCTACAATTTCACCAAGAGTACAAAGAGTACTTGCCTACAAAGAGTATTATTTTGCTAATGATTCCATAACTCCCAGATTTTACCTTTGTTCGTAATTATATACATTAATCTTTTTTTTTATCATAGCAATATTTAAGGTAAACCTCTTCTGCGTATATCATAATTTTTCTTTAATGAAGTTGCTTTTTTTAACAGCAACAATTACTGGTCTCCTTAGAGGCTCACTTTTCAGTTTGATATCCTCCTCAAATAACTTGGAAAATATAATCTTCTTTTATCTCAGATATTTTTTTAAGAGCTCTGTTTTACCACTTCTTAATTGCTTAAGTTTAAATATATATATATATATATATATATATATATATATATATATATATATATATATATATATATATATATATATATATATAAAGAATAAAAATTTATTTCTGAACCATAATTTCTATATGAACTTAACTTTTGCCTTGTTGTTTTATTAATGTTTAATCTTGAAATATCTAGTACTAAAATTTCCCCTCTTAGAAATTATTTATATGCATGTATTTGCTTATTTTTTAATCCAACTTCATACCCTTTATCTTCAATTTAAAACTCAAGAGAGAAAAAAGCAAACAAAAAACATTTTAACTAAAAAAATAATAAGACATTAGGTAATATTTAATACAAAATTAATCACAAATCAAATTTGTTTTTCGATTATTGCTCCCGAGCTAACCAAAGAAAAAGGAAGCATTGTGGTTATTATAAAACAACGATATCCTTTTACGTTACCCAATTCAAAAATTCCTAGACAGAAATCCTTTTCATACATCAGGGAACATATTCGTTCTTGTGTCTTTCTGTCATACTGTCGTAAAACAGTTTACTGTCGTCGTAATTTTGATGGTTTGTAGGAAGTATCTTACTGAAAGCCTGCACCATATTAATTTCTACTTTTTACGCAAATTTAACAAAATAGAAAAAGAAAATCACAGTGGAAATAGAAAAAAGGTCCTAACAACCCAACATTCAATGCACAGTGGGATCACATTATTTTATACTCATGTTCGATAGGAGGCCAAGAAGATGTGGCATACCAATTAACAAACAATTTTTACTTTCCCTTTTGTTCGCAAGAAATTAGAATTCATCGAAATTTAATAGAATTTCTCAATATTGAATAGAACAAAATAGTTATTCCTATTAATATCATGGCCTATTTTATCATTGATTTATTTAGTCCCGACAATTTTTCTGTGGAATAATTAAACAAAAAATTTATTAAAAATGAGTTGAAATTCTTTCCACTTCATGGAAAAACATTGAGTCAAGGATATGTTTTTGGATATTGAATCTTGCTTAGTCAATCTTTACGCACAAACCCCTGCAAGTTCTGAATAAATTAGCCATGGTGCGCTCCTATTAGCGAAATATAGTACTAAAATGTGAAAATAAAGTAAAAACCGCATCTGCTATATCTAAACTTCCTAATCACAGTCCTAATCACATTTTTATATGTCGCTTTTTGCGTGACGTAAATTTCTTTATCTACGATTGATACGAAACATAAACATTATATCTCTGTTTAGATGCGTTGAAAGTGATTATTTACGTACTTGTATTCATTGCGCATGCGCGTCCCATAGTTCTCATAGTACCACGCTAGCGCGGTAAAGAAGAGGAATTCTTCAGCTTTACGCACGATTAGCGAGTTTGTTTACATTTAACAAAACTAATTTGCTATTCTTTTATTAAAGTAACTGTTTATATCGAGTTTTTAGTGAAAGACAATGAATGAATCAAGTGGCTTTGACGAAAATGTAGAGAATAATACTCCTCCAGAAATAATATTCGGCAAAAAATACAACTCAAGATAAATGCCATCTTTATCAAGAGAAGAGATACGAACTTATATACAGCAAGTTTATTTTTTTCTGTATTTATTATTTAAATCTAACAATCGTAGATAAAGTACGGTACGCAACTCGTGCGAAAACGGCATTTTGCATTGCTCGTGTGGTTTTACTACCCTCGCTGTCGCACGGGTGCAAACTCCGCACTCTCATGCAAAATGCTACTTTCCGCACTCGACGCGTAATGTACTATAATCTACGATTGATACGAAATATAAACATTGTATCTCTGTTTAGATGTTAACGTACTTGTATTCATTGCGCATACGCGTGTCATTATCCCTCTTTTGTCTGCCCTAGTGCTGTAAAAAAGAAGAATTATTAACCTTAACGCACGATTATCGAGTTTGTTTACATTTAACAAATCTAATTTGCATTGTTGAATTAAAGTAACCGTTTATATCGAGTTATTAATGAAAAACAAAACAATAATTGATTTATGTCATTATGACGAAAATTAGGAGAATAATACGCCTCCCTAAATAATTTATTCGGCACAAAATACAACTAATAAATTAATGCAATCTTTATCAAAAGAGAATTACGAACTTACATACAGGAAGTTTATTAAATATTTTTTTCTGTATTTATTATTAATATCAAACAATTGTATATAAAGTACGGTTAGCAACACGTGCGAAAACTGCATTTTGCTTTGCTTGTGTGGTTTTACTATCCTCGCTGTCGCTCGGGTGCAAACTGCACACTCGCATGCAAAATGCTACTTTCCGCACTAGACGCGTAATTTACTATTTATCCCCAGCCCAAAAACATATCCATGTTAAAATAAATAAATGAATTCATAGAATGAAAATAAAGAGATGTGCCAACAAACTTTCTTCGAAATGTAGCTGAATTTTCTCAGATCCTACTTTAGGGAATTCATACTCCTAGTTCGAAGGTTATCACCCTCCTCCCTTCACATTGTTTAGTGAATTCAACAACACATTGAAGACTGTCGGAGTCTTCAATTTGCTGCAGTGAATTTAAAAAATTAAATTCATTAAAGGTCAAAAACAGAAAGTAATTTAAACCTAAATATAGATTACTTTAAAGATATTATTGTAAGATTATTTCAGAAATTTTTTTATTAAACTAACTTTCCATAATTTATTACAACCATAATTCAGTAAGAAAAACTTCCTTAGAAAATAAACTTATAAAGTAAAAGAAAACCTCACCCTATTATCAATTTAAAATGAAAAAAAAAGTATTAAAAAGACGAGAAACAATTATAACAACGAAGTAGGAATAATAAGTAGGTTAATCCCTGTTGGTTCGGATTTTTTTATAATTTAAAAAAGCCAAGAGAAGATAGAATAGAAACATTGTTTAGTAGAAGGCCCTAGTATTTAGAAACTGATACTAGAACAGAAGCGGCTTTTTACACACTTATTAGCTTATACTGATTGTCAAGGACAAATCTCGTAATCTATATTTAACCCACTTCCCTTAAAACGCTGAAAAAAGCTGAACTTGCACAGATTATATATTTCCCTCTATACAATAGATACAATAATCAGTCATTAGTTTTACGCACAGATTATATATTTCCCTTAACACAATAGATACAATAATCAGTCATTAGTTTTACGCACAGATTATATATTCCCCTTTACACAATAGATACAATAATCAGTCATTAGTTTTACGCACAGATTATATATTTCCCTTTACACAATAGATACAATAATCAGTCATTAGTTTTACAAAATCGTTTGTATTAGCCGAAAAAGTCATTAAATTACTGATAAATGTGTGCATTAAAATTCGAAAACATTGTAAACAACGATGGACAGCAACAACTTGTGAGGTATGAATAGACTTCAAAATTTAATGTGAATAATTTCAAGATAAAAAGAACTTTTTATATACAACGTTTTTAAATTTTCTTTTGAATCGTATGTAATGTTGATAATATAATTGTTATTGAAGCGAGCGTAAGCGAGCTTCTTACATTCAACGAAATATGCATCTTGTCTGTCTGTCTGTCTGTCTGTCTGTCTGTCTGTCTGTCTGTGTGTAACGTTTACGTGTCCGACGATAACTTGAGTAAAAGTTGGCCGATTTAGTTGAAATTTTGTATACATGTTCCTCTTACTAATACTCAGGCTAAGTTCGTTGGACAGCGTGATCCGTCCAAGAGTTCGCGCGCAATGCTCGAGTAAACGAGAGGTTCAAAAATTAAATTGGAATTTCAGGACGGGAAAAGATTCTATCATCATCTATTCGATGAGACGAACATTTTTTTCAAATAACATTTTTTAGTAAAACCAACAGCGACACCGCTATGAATTAATAAAGATCGCTAAAACTATTAAAGCGGACCTAAACGTTTATAATAGAGAAAACAACCTTTTTACCGATATCTTATGTTCTAACGTAACGATTTTAATAAAACTTCATATACACCATCTAATGCACAATTGAAACAAGCATGCAAAATTTCAATTTGATACATGCAGTAGTTTTTTTGTAGCAGAGAAATACAATTTATAATAATTGAAAAAGAGATGTGTGGTTAGAGGAATAGTAAGAATACGGGGTGGTTCCCTTACTACTAGCCGCTGTACTGCTACCAGACCCACTATCTATCAACTCATCATGATTCATGATAATCTTTTTTTTCAATATTCAATACATATTTATTACCATACGCTCGCTTCAATGATAGAGCCACGCGATGCCTAGTTGTATAACATATAATGTTAGTGTATATAGATATAATTGAAGCGAGCTTCTTACATTCAACGAAATATGCATCTTGTCTGTCTGTCTATCTGTCTGTGTGTAACGTTTACGTGTCCGACGATAACTTGAGTAAAAGTTGACCGATTTGGTTGAAATTTGGTATACATCTTCCTTTTACTAATACTCAGGCTAAGTTCGTTGGACAGCGTGATCCGTCCAAGAGTTCGCGCGCAATGCTCGCATAAACGTGAGCTTCAAATTTAAAATTGGAATTTCAGGACGGGAAAAAATTCTATCATCACCTATTCGATGAGACAAAAATTTTTTTAAATAACATTTTTTATTAAAACCAACAACGACCCTGCTATGAATTAATAAAGATCGCTAAAACTATTAAAGCGGACCTAAACGTTTAAAATAGAGAAAACAACGTTTTTACCGATATTTTACGTTCTAACGTAACGATTTTAATAAAACTTCCTGTACATCGTCTAGAGTACAATTGAAACAAGTACGTAAAATTTCAACGTGATACAAGCAGTAGTATTTGAGTAATGAAGTGATACATTTATAATAATTGTTTAAAAGCTACTGAGGGTGGTTAAGATTCTTTAGGTTTGTTTAGGAAGTAAAGCTTTGTACCGAGTACCCCCACTCTACTCCACACTGCCCTCTTCCACTTATCTTCAACTATGGCATTCATCATGATTAACAAATTTTAATATTCGGTATTTTATTGCAATACGCTCGCTTCAATGATAGAGCCACGCGATGCCTAGTGTTAGTGAAAAAAAAAATTGTTCCGAATTTATTTACTTCACATAAATGACAACCATAGAGAGCTGATCTTAAACCTATAAAAGGACAAATCTTTGTACAACGGATCTCCCCAACAACAAATCTAAACCGTGCCATCAATATATTTGAAATAATGTAATCGATAAATAATATAATCGATATTTCCTGTTTTGCTGTCATTCAATGTTCTATCACAAATTTGAGACCCGTCAAAATGAAGATTGCGTAAATATGGGATATGGCAAAACAAATAAAATAACTTGCGAATTTTTCCCGAACTAACTATCCGTACAGCAAAATTTCCAGAAAACCAATTAAATTCTGCTGAAAGATGGCTAAAACTTTTAGCCTAAAAGTATTAAAATAATGCATTGTCATCGTGTTCTGAGCTATGCTAAAAGTTTCAAATGTCTAGCTATTCGGGAAGTTAGTTAGAAATCGATTGCCAGATTTGTACCGGACAAACAAGAAAGCAAGCTAATAAAAACGTAGTAAAAAGACTAGAAAGTAGAAAATAAATCAATAAATAACAAAAACTGTTAATAGCGAGTTATATTTAAGTAAAGTGCTGAAGCAAGCAACACATAGAGATACACCATCAAACCCACACAGACATAGTATAATCACGACCTCAGCACTAATTCATATATATAATATATATGCCAGACACAGCCAGAGTTGAACGCACTTCATTTCTTAATTTTTTGCCATTTGTATCAGAGTGTAACTGTACATCCTAAATACTTGTATCTGTTGTCTCCACTACACGGATAAGATTTATGAGGGAGTATTTGTAATTTTTATTTTGTATATGTTTATTTAAAAAAAAATGAATTTTTTAATAATATTAATTTGGTGTGAGTAAATATAACTAGCGCTTTACTGTAACAAAAAAAATCTGTCGTCTGCGTATGCTATCTTTGCATCCGTACTATCTACTGCATCTACTAATCGAGAAAAGAATTTTAACTCCTAATTTAGGGGCCCTACCCCCAAAAACTTCTGAGGTTTTTGGGAGATTCCAAACGTGAAAAAAAGTATTTCCCGAAACTGGTTCCGACGACTTTGATATAAAAACAATCTAAAATGCGTTACAGAAAGACAGACAATCGCAAGAATGTATAATAACTCTCTTCTTGTTTTTTCTTAAGGACCCAAAAAAATTTGAGGTCCATTAAGTACCTATATAGTGCACCATCAGAAGTTAACACTTTTCAGCTGGAAAGCAGACGCCTTGGATTTTAACTACACGCCGAACCCAACAACCATATAATTGCGAATTCCATACAATAAATACTATTTAAAAGCAACTTTATGAAGAAGAACCTTTTAAAATATTTATTTTTAAAGGGTCAAAAATAAGAACAAAATGCCTTTTAAAAAGAAAGGCACAGCCTAGTAATGTATTGATTCTTGACAGGGTAGTAAGGTATCAACTAGGAACTAGCAGGTAGAAAAACAACCCCTAGTGAACAAGGAACAGGTGGTGCTAAAGTAGAGAAACATCTGTTTCTTCCCTTCACTCTCTTGACTCCACATCTAACCAAGAAAAAAAAAAAACACACAAACTTTAATCTACCAATCTCATCCGTCCAAAACACTTGTGAAAAATGCTCCGACTGCTTTCAACGTTAACTTTATCTTAATCTATAAACAACAGCGTTATCACGCATCTCGACCTGTTCTAACTGAATGTTGTATCACTGCAGAAAAAAAAAAAATGAGATTTATAAATCATTTAGATTTAAATATAAAGTACGAGCGCTTTCTTAATAAAGTTTATTGAAGTTGAAGTAATCATAAAAATTAATCTCTAAAATAAAAACAGACAGCCAGACATTACAAAGTCGATAATTAATAATCAGAAAATAACAATATATTTTCCTTTTCTTTTTCTTTTTAAGTAACCTAAATAAGTTTTTAAAAATGCAACACATGTATTCGGAATTTTTTTTTTTTAACCATATGCTGGTTAAAAAAATATCTTAATCTTTCTTGGTCTCTATAGATCAATAATGTGATAAAAATTAATAAGTTCTCACAAATTACTTCCTCCGTTTAAAAGACAGATGGATTGAAAAAGAAATAAAATTAATAGTACAGATTTATTGGTCATAGTCATAACTCATCGTAGGATATTTTAAAAAATCGGGCTTTACATAATAATTGGCGATGTTCTTAAATAGATAGAAATCACCTATAAACACAGAGATTAACTTTTCAATGCCCAGACCACGAATTGCTATACACTGATATACTTTAAATTGGTATTCACATCATTAGCCATTAGCACTGAGATATAAATGAGTAGCTACTTAATTTGTGCTTGTCTTCAGCTGAACTACTACAATACCATTACAAATGCTCCATCTATTTTCTTCTTTTTTTCTCTCTCAACCTCATCGCTTGTCTGGTTCGGCACAAAACAAGCACACATTTTTAAAATCGAACGTCATTCTTTTATTTCGACTTAGTTCTTCTTAAGGTCTTATAAAACTACTATAAAGGTTAAATCAATTTCAGATTACCATATTGAAAAAGGGGTTTTTGGAGCAAAACCATTGCTCCAAAGGCCATTTGGAGCAAAAAAGTTCATATCAGCTATAGTCCAATTCCTGATTGAAAATTTTTTGATTTAAAGAAATAAAAGTTGTAAAAATTCGAAAGTTTGAATCAAGTTAAAAAAAAAGCAATAGATCAGTGTTGCCACTTTACTTTTATTAACAGCTGTTTTTTATTTCAATTTTTAGCGATTTTTTTTAATAATCACTGAAAAATAATAAAATTTGTATTATTATTATAATTTTTTTAAAGGTATTTTCAAAAAAGATATAAGTATTTAGCAGAATATTACGCTTAAATTTATAAAAATGAACAATGTGGGAGTGTTCATAACCTGCGATGTTGTAACCTTTTTTAAAAGGTTACTGCCTATTGGTTTGCTGACACTTCTTTATTTTGCTGCGTGTTTTTTTGACATATTACAAAAGAATCAAGAAACATTACATTTTGCAGATTTAAAACAGCACAACAATGTTTAATTTTGCTGAGTATAGATAAAATATTTTTAAGTATTTGGTATCATTGAAAATCAGCGGTCTTACACATAGTAATTCTTACTTATCAAAGCTTTACAATTCGTTTTGAAAACATTAAAACATGTAAGTACCCCAAAACAATGTCAAAAAAATCTAAACAAACACCTAGGTCATAGTTATTAAAAAGTACCTATGCGTAAGACAAAGAAACTAATAATATAAAACAAATTAACATACTTTCTTTAACAATCTTTTCCTCCTACATAAATTTTAAATTAAAAAAATATAGTTCTCATCTATGTAATTAAAATGTATACATATGTCTTCAAAATAAATTAATTATAAATATAAAAAAAATAGGAGAGGCTGTAACTGAATACACATTTTTAAGGGTTTATTTAGAAAAAAAACTGAAAATTAGTAAAAATATTAATTTAATTTTTTTTTTTAAAGTGAAGAAAAACAGGTACAGTGTGTTTTTTATTTACGGCATTTTTTAATGATCTAATTATTTTCTTTTTATAACTTTATTTCATCTCCGTGTTGAAAGTTAAGAATATAGGTTTTTTTTTAGATTTCATTCTATCCCTAATTTTAAAAGTATAAACAAAAAACCTCTGTCGTATAGCTGAAAATATCTATATATATATATACATTTACCTATAACCGACTTTAATTTAGCTTTAGTTCTAGTCTCTTTAAAATAAAGTTAAAAAAAGAATCTCTTGATTAGCATTCTTTTCAGTGTTTTTTTCTTTTTTTTTGTTTTAGCTAGAAAGGCAATTTCTACATTGAGTCTTTTTTTTAAAACATAAAATGAACCGGGCTGAATGAACTCTAGGACAAACCACGTATAGAAAGCAGAATTAGAAAAAAGTACAGATTTCATTAGGTTT
Source organism: Gerris lacustris (assembly GCA_951217055.1). NCBI lineage: Eukaryota > Metazoa > Arthropoda > Insecta > Hemiptera > Gerridae > Gerris > Gerris lacustris. The sequence continues at coordinate 52,977,277 of OX578282.1, forward strand.
TTTACCTTTGCTTTCTTTTTTTTACTTTTTAGATAAAGAGTATCAAACAAAACAACAACAAATAACAGAGTAAATTAATACGAAGGGAACTTTTGTTATTATTCTTTTTTTAATTATAATAACTAAAAGAAAGGGAATTAAGTACAAAACTTACTCAGCGTCACTAATATTTATATAAACACATAGAGGAATTAAAATTGGTACGGATGAGTAAATTTTAATTCCAATTTTACTATTTAAAAAAAAAAAAAATTATAATTAAAAATTTATAAAACCAGTACTTCTTTAAATAGAATTCACTTATAGCTTTTCCTTGGTAAAACCAAAAAAAAAAAAAAAAACCTTAAAGTTTCGTTCCTCTGTCTGTCTTTCTGTGATTCTGTACGGTTCCAATTACTTTTGAATCAAAAGAGATCAAAACATGAAACTTATGGTAGTATTAAAGATCGTTTTGACGCGTACACAGAAAAAAATATAGCGAACATAAAATTACCAGCAGTTCAAATGGAAAATGAATAATTCATGTCACACGAAAAAAATATTTTTGGCACGTTACGCAGTGTGAAGCCCGAGAGTGAATCCGAAAAAAACGACCGTCACAAAACCAACCGTCACGAAATCGACCAATGACGATAACTTACCAATGACCGATATAGTTGAAATTTGGCACACAAGTTCATTTTACCAATGCCCAGGATGAGTTCCGCCCAAGCGTTCGCGCGCAACATTCGGGTAAACGTAAACTTCAAATGTAAAATTGGAATTTTAGAACGGGAAAAAATCCCAACTTCATCTATTCAATGAGACAAACAACTTTTATAAATATTTTTTTATTAGTACAACTAACACCGACATCGCTATGAAGTGATAATGATCGCTAAATTTATTAAAGCGGACCAATATCTTTAAAATAGAAAAAACAACGTTTGTACCGGTATCTTACGTTCTAACGAAAAGATTTAAAAAAAAAAACCTTCATACACATTGTCTAAGTCTAAAGTACAATTGAAACAGGCATGTAAAATTTCAATTTAATAAATGCAGAAATTTTTGTGTATGGAAGTGATATATGTTATAATATTTTAAATTAGTAAACCGGGTGGGTAGAAAACAGTCCTATTTCCTACCTACTACAACCATACTCTTTATCTATAAAATCATCACTTACCCATTTTTTCTCAATATTCAATACAAATCTAATGCAATAACGCTTGCTTCAATGATAAAAATAATGCTTTAATTTTGCCTTACCTCCGCTAAGTACAAACAGTTAGTTCCTTTTAATGTTGTTTCGTTTCTAACTCCACCATGTATAAGTAGTTAGCAACGTATACTTAGCAGTGTGATATTATAATTTATATTTAATCAAAAGCGTAAGGAACTTCGTTCCTACAGGGTGTCCCGCGACACCACACCTATTTTTTTTATAATTTTGAGTGTGGTATCAAATGAAAGGTATTAAAAAGTAGATTACAAAAGTATATAACACTTGTGGAAAGTGTTAATTTTTTATGCCGTTTAGTCGAAAAACATCAAACATTTGAATGTGCGGTCTGCTGGGATATAGAAAAAATAAAAGTAGCAATTTGATCTGATTAACAGGGAATCCGAAATGGCGGATAATTTGTCTAAAAAAAAAAAATTTTGAGTGTGGTGTCAAATGAAAAGGTATTAAAGAGTAGACAACAAAAATATAGAAATATCTCCGGAACCAACTACACAAGAAGCTAGAAATTTGGAAGTTAGCTTCCTTTTAAAAAATAAACAATTTTTGTGAATGAGTTTTAAAATAGGACATTTTAATTCAAGATAGCAACCATACATGTATTTGAAACCAAGACCCCTTGATAACCAACTATTACCACTTCTCTGAAACGACAAATACAATTATATAAATATCTGCCAAAAAGTGATTTATATTTTTGCTGATAATATTCTATTCATAAGCATCTAGACATTCTTTAATTATCAAAATAATTTTATTGTTTCTTAACTGTAGTTAATAACTTGTCATATTGTATTAAAAATAATACACTCCTTAGCAAACCACGGGAAGGTGATAGAGAATAAAGCTTGCAAAGAAAAATTGAGTGTAGTGTACATCATGGGCTTTCGTAGCTTACTCCCCCCCCCCCCCCCCATCTTCCGGGGGAATAGAAAAACACCATCGCAATTAATTTTAACTAGTCATAATTGTTATCACCAAAAAACCATATTTTTATGAATTTGGTCCTAAAAAAATTTAAAGAATTTTTATTCTTTCAAGGGTTTGACCCTTTGCAGCTCCTGCATCTTCTCTCCCCTGTTATTAAATTTTTTCTTACTTCCTTTAGGCCAAAAAATAATAATAAAGCAGAGGAAGAAGGAACTTCATGGCTTATGAAATATTGTTGCCTTCTTTTTTTATAATTTTTCTTCCTTTACAGTGGCCAAAAACCCCTTTCTTCTTTATTTCATTATTTTATTTTTATTTTCATCATGCACTTTTGTTTAAAAGATAAAGCGGGGTTTTTTAAAAAGTCCTTTCAGAGGATGTTTCTCTACACTTTTTCTTTCTTAAAAAAACTGCTAAGTATTTTAACCATTCAAAAAAAAAAAAATAATAATTGGTAAAAGGGGATAAGAGAAGTAAGTTGTATATGTATATTTTTAACTTCATAACGTTCATAACGTTCCTCTTCAACTACAGTAATGAACATTGTTCTAAATATTCTATACTAATACTTCAAATTTTATACACTAACTTATAAAATATATACATATATATATATATATATATATATATATATATATATATATATATATATATATATATATATATATATAAATAATTACCTCACGTAATATTTCTACCGCAGTTATCTCTATTTTAACAAATTAATTAAAATACTAAATATCGTACAAGTTTCTTGCGTATTATTTTTTCCGCTTTGTTTAAATGAATCTTAAAATAAAATTACATTACGATAAGAGTAAAGAAAATTAAGATTTTATAAGGGAGAAACAAAGTTATAAGTTCAAAATCCCTAAGGTAAAAAGAATTTATTATACGAGTACATCCTCCAACTTGTAAGATTATACAAGTTAAGAAGAAAAGGAATAGAATTAACTATAAATAGAAGAAAATAAATATACAGAAAACGAGAAAGAAATATATAAAATGAAAAGGAGAAATATACAAAGATGGAATCTAAGTGTATGAATAAACAACTTAAATTCACAAACTAAAAGTAACAATTTAAAATTTACGACAATGATACTGTAATTAAATTAAAAGTCTTTTTATCTACGATTGATACGAAATATAAACATTTTATCTCTGTTTAGATGCGTAGAAAGGGATTATTTACGTACTTGTATTCATTGCGCAAGTGCGTCTCATGGTTCTGGAGAATTCCTCTTCTTTACCACGCTAGCGCGGTAAAGAAGAGGAATTCTTCAGCTTTACGCACGATTAGTGAGTTTGTTTACATTTAACAAAACTAATTTGCTATTCTTTTATTAAAGTAACTGTTTATATCGAGTTTTTAGTGAAAAACAATGAATGAATCAAGTGACTTTGACGAAAATGTAGAGAATAATACTCCTCCAGAAATAATTCATTCGGCAAAAGATACAACTCAAGATGGCATTATCTTTATTAAGAGAAGAGATACGAACTTACATACAGCAAGTTTATTTGTTTCTGTATTTATTATTTAAATCTAACAATCGTAGATAAAGTACGGTACGCAACTCGTGCGAAAACGGCATTTTGCATTGCTCGTGTGGTTTTACTACCCTCGCTGTGGCTCGGGTGCAAACTCCACACTCGCATGCAAAATGCTACTTTCCACACTCGACGCGTAATGTACTATTACAGAGAAAATGAAAGTCAAAACACAAGCGTAATAATGTATGCTGAAAGCATAGTAACGTGGAAACTAACAACAACAATAAAAATACTAATTTTTGCCATTTCGTAGAAAAACATGAAATCATGAATACAATTTTGGCCATTGAATCCACATTTCAATGCTTTCCCAGGAGTGGAAAAAAGGAAAGATCTATAAGAAAAAGAAAATCGAACAATTAAAAAGATTTTAAGACAATTTTTTGTTGACAATTTAACAACATTTGTTTAATTGATGTAGTAGATGGATCTTAAGGTGTAAAATTATAAAGCATTTATCTATTTTGATGACTATTTGATCCGCTAGGAGCTCTGATATCATTTTATAAAAAATTTAGAACTCTACTGTCGAAATATGTATCCCACTGTTTGTTCTCCTTTTAACAATAATAATGGAGCTGTGTACTAGATAAATTACTTATTTCTTTAATATCTAATTAATGTTAATTTGAAATTATATTTAATATGAGACTTACAAGACGCCAAAGAAAACCATGAAATATATTTAAGATATTATTACCTGAAACAAAGCAATAAAATAAAATTAGTTAATATACACTATACATTATTAATTAAATATTTTTATAATAGCCTGAGTTATAAAAAAATCGTTTTTCAGAATGACCGTAATGCTTTTGTTATATTCGGTATGCATGGAAGCAAAATAAATTAAATAGTATGCCAATTAGTGTGGCACATAGCTTCCTCGCGAGTTATTTCGTATGTGTACTTTAATAGTTTTGTGTTTTTACAACCTATTAGTGTCAAATTTATTTAATTGTTTTAATTTCCCCATGATTTTAAAATCTGCAAAATTGACTTAACAAAAAATAGTCTTAAAATCTTTTAAATTGTCAGATTATCTTCTTATTAAAGATCTCTGGGGATGAAAAATTTTTTTTTTTAAAAAAAAAACAATATTTTCTTTTTAATTCATAAATTAAGTTACTCACACGGTGTTTAATGACATTGAGTCACTCACGTACAGTTACTCCAATAATGTTTCAGATTTTACTTTAAAATAAAATTATAATAAGGAACAATATAAATCAGATTTTCAATTCAAGGCCTGAAAATGCCCAGGTATGGGCGAAATATAGTCAAGTTATGAATTATAAAAAAAAAAAAAAAAAAAAAAATCATCCCTAAAGATCAATTTAAAATTGTTTTGATTTTTAAATAAATTAAAGTATCAATTTAGCAAAATTGAAATCAAGAGCGCAGAAAATTGAAATTAATCTAGAGCTATATCTGAGGGATACTATCGACAAACCATCCACATTTCAAAAAATCTGATGAGTGGAAATTATTGCACTAATAAATAATTATATTCGCTTATAACTTTTAAACTAATTAATGGAATTTCATCGGGGTTTTTTATATTTGTTCCTTAATTTTTTCCGGTTCCAACGATATGCTATATGTCAAAAACCTATTTATACTTTCAGTATTATTAACCGTCAAAGTTTAAAAAGTCACAAATTTATAACTTTAAAATGGCGGCCAAAATCAAAATGAAATTTAGTGGGCTTGTTTGTCATACAGAGAGGTACATTCGAGCTAAATTTCAACTCGATCAGGACCATTTTCGATTTATTACGATTTTTTAAAAATTTTGCTGACTCAGCAAACTGGGTTCAAGATGGCGGAAAAAGTTGATTTTCCGGGCAGCACAACTACAGGTTAGGACTGATTTTTCTGCCAAGTTTCAACTCTCTAGGTTAAATACCTTGGGCGCTACGATGATAACACACATTCACACATACATACGTCATGCTGAAAACCACTCAGGAGGTCTTAAAAACACCTAAAACGGATAATTCCGTTGAAATCTCGAAAAAAAATGTTTTGGGGAAAACAATACTTTTCCTACGATTAGTAGTGAGGAAAAGTAAAAATAAAGGCTAATAATGCGCATAAACTTAGATGGCCAGACTGTTTGAATAATTAAAGATATGTAAAAAAACTCTACTTGATTTTTTAATGTTGAATTTCAATTGTTGTTTTTAAACCAGTGGTCCATTAACAACAATTCAATTAGCACAAAACCCCTTGGGGGTACATTAATTCTGGAATGCAATCCTAGAGAAAAATCAAGAAGGGAGAGGAAAAGTACCAATCTACATTCCCTTTTAGCAATTAACGGAGATTAAGAGAGAAGCATTACAGTGTAAACTAACTGAGTAAAGAGTATTAAAAAAATACTCAACTAAAGATATTTATCACCTTTTCACTCAGCGCTAATTAGTCTGAATACATTTAGTAGAAAAACTAGCTGCAATTAAAAAATTAGTTGGTAATTTATACATTACAAATTAATTAAGGATTGATGTTTTGTAAAACTTGTTACTGGTCTTTTCAATTTGAGGTCGATTAACAATGAAATTTTATTTATTGTTTGAAATTAAATCTCATTTTGGTTTTGTCAGGAGTAAATGAATAATTCTTTCATCTTTATTCATCGAGAGAGGAGGGAAATGCTAATTTTGCTATGGGACAAATTAAATAGAATATAATAATATGAAATACCGTACTGTTTCAGACAAAAAAAGTGTAAATCAGCTGAATAAAATATCCGCTTATTTGCATAACTTATTAGTGTTTTAATGCAGGGACACCGGTTACACAGAGCCACTAAAGGATTTTCAGATTAATAGCAGACGTTTCCTATCCAAGGCCGAGAGTAGAATGTAAATATTCAGAACGTTTCAGACTCCGGGGAGGGACTGTAGATTAGCCTATAACGAGTTAACTAAGAAATTAATCTTAAAGGAGCCAACATGTTTTGCATAGAATTCGACCTAAGATGGAAGCCGCGGGAGTCGGGGTATCAGCGGGGGGTAATTGGAGAAGGGAAATTCTTAATTGCTTTGAACTTTGTAACTTTTCCGTGAAAACTCCATTTTGAACTCTCGACTCCCGGGCACTGGAAGGGGGGTCGTGCTTGAAGGTACTGTAACCGAAACTTAGTTAACCCCGTCGGCGAAAGGTTCCACGGCGCTTGTAAAGTAACCGCATTTCAGCTGAAAGAAAAGCGGTAAGTGGAACGGAAATACCGAGTCGTAAGAGACAAAGAGAAAAAGCAAAAGGATATATAACCCGGAAATTTTGTTATCAGACATAAAAGAAAATATAAGTGAGATATCAAGTCGATTAAATGTCTAGTACATATCTGTTTGGACTATGGACGAGGCGATACTTATGTTTCCACACAATCGTAGGATCAAAAGAGCTAAAAGATTAACTTCAAACAAGCCTCTCAAGAGTAAAACTCCAGGTCAAAGTCAAAACAAATAGGTAAAGGTGGACGTAAATATTAAATACACGACCTATGATCATTCAAATACGTTAAGGGCTGCAATAAAATCTCCCATAAAAGAGAAAAAATAGAAAACTCTAAGATTGTCCTTTTTTCTTTTATATCTTCAACCTTCTCTGCTCGAATAAAGTCTTGAGGAAGCAGATTACTAGAGGTCGGGTTCAAGTTTATAAATAAAACCCATTCTAAAAGACAAAAATATACTTCAAGTGAAAATAAACTAATAACGAAAGAAAATTGGAATCACTAAAATACATTTTCTTTCACAACAAGGGCCAAATATATTTTTTTAACATCAAATAAATAAATCTGATATCATGTTTAAGACCATCATCTCCTAATATAAACATATAATTTATAGGAAAAATAAAGTAGTCTCTCCACGTAAAATTAACTTTTTAATAGCCAAAGCAGCTTTCAGCCTTCATAAGGCCATCATCAGTGCTTAAGAACAAACAGATGTGATAAATGATGCAATATAGCAAAACTAAACTACAAAATAGACGCTCCCATATCTAACTCTATAATATAATTTATAGGTTTTATTGCAAATCTGATGGTATATAAATAGTTTACAATAAATATGAAATTAAGATATTATTTGAAAAGAGAAAGAAAATAACTGTAACAAAGTTTTAGTAATAGTAAAATGTTCAACCAATCATGAGAAATGATATAATATTATATCTTTGATGTAATATTAAGTTAATATAAATATTTGATAGACTACAGAACATGGGTCCCCTGCCTGACATCAATTATTAAACTAAAAGTATCACATTGTTGAAAGGAGTAATGAGACTGATGGGAAAGGTTTAAAAGAATCAGATGTTGGTTTTGTAGGATCTTATTTGAGAATTTTTCCCGAAATTCTAATTAAATAATTTTTTCAAAACTGGTCTCATTTTCAACCTTTTTCTTTTTTTTGGTTTCTGTATTCTTCACCTTAGTTGTATCTATGTGCAAAATTTGGGGAAGATTGAATCTCGGGAAGAGGTTCAAAATTGGGGAAACGGAAATGTGCGATGAAACTTACAAAGCAAAGTAATATAAGACCAGTAAAAAACAAAACAATTTTGATAGATTTAAAAAACGAGGGGGGGGGGAGGAGAATTTAATAAATTTGATAAAAATATGTAGGTTGTAAAAGCATAAAATTAGTAAAGCATGCGAAGCAGGACGCGAGGAAGCTATGTGCCACACTAAGTGGCAGAATATTTTTATTTAATCGTAAAAGTGCTAATTATAAGAAGCAATATTTACATTTAGGATATGGGGCCAAAGTCTGTTACATAATGATACTTGAGAATAGCACCCATTAAAATTAGGCAAGTCCCATGATTTTAAGCCTATTATAGGGATAATTCTCAAAGGAGCAGCTCAAAGATATGAATCATTAGCAGGTAACTGCTAATGATGAAATTGGTTGTTAACTAGTAGCAAATAATTCATCCCCCCCCCCCCCCCCCCTCTGAGAATGATCTCCCTTGAGATCACTCCAACACTATAACCCTTACCTAATTTGAGACATGGTTTTCCTCATAGGTAGTCTATCTTAAAAGTATTTATACTATTTCATCTCATCTACTAACTAACCCCATTTTACTACGTTTTTATTAGCTTGCTTTCTTGTTTGTTTGTTTGTCCAGTACAAATCTGGCAATCGATTTCTAACTAACTTCCCGAATAGCTAGACATTTGAAACTTTTAGCATAGCTCAGAACACGATGACAATGCATTATTTTAATACTTTTAGCCATCTTTCAGCAGAATTTTATTGGTTTTCAGCAAATTTTGCTGTACGGAAAGTTAGTTCGGAAAAAATCCGCAAGTTATTTTATTTGTTTTGCCATATCCCATATTTTCGCAATCTTCATTTTGACGGGTCTCAAATTTGTGATAGATAAACATTGAATGACAGCAAAACAGGAAATATCGATTATATTATTTCAAATATATCGATGGGACGGTTTAGATTTGGTGTTGGGGAAATCCGTTGTACAAAGATTTATCCTTTTATAGGTTTAAGATCAGCTCTCTATGGTTGTCATTTATGTGAAGTAAATAAATTCGGAACTATTTTTTTTTTCACTAACCTAATGTATTATATAACAATAACAATTATATTATCAACATTACATACGATTCAACAGAAAATTTAAAAACGTAGTATATAAAAAGTTCTTTTTATCTTGAAATTATTTAGAACTTGATTTAAAGAGTATAAGTAATCTATTTGACTAAATGTGATGTCATCTGTCACAAAGGAAATAATCTGATTTGATTAATGGCTATACAGAGTAATTAACTTCCTCAAGTTGTTGTATAATAAGGAAGTACAGCAAGCAAGTAGACAAAAAAAGAAGTATAAAAAGTTTAGTTCCTTTAGTAAACCCAAATTGAGCATTTCCACATAATACACTAACGTTTTTAAAATATCACAAAGACATATTTACATCCTTTTAGCAACGTTAATAAACAAGTTTGTTAATAGTCCCATAGCAGTAAAAAAAAAAAAAAAAGTTAAAAAATCCATTAAGAAAAGAGTTATGAAGATTGCTTCATCTTTCATGCAGATAGATTGCATGACACAAAACAATTAAGTAGACATAGATGTCAATACATCAATTACAGTATTTACATACATAATAAATTTCCTTGTCTGTTGCAATAGTTAGATTTATTTAAAAATGATAGATGGTATATTCTGTGTCTATTGTTTGACCCAGGTAATTATAAATTCGATATTAAAACAGTCGTGATAGTTATAAAATATATTTAAAAGAACGAACATATCGTTGATAAATAAACATTGTTAAGAATGGAGATACAGTAAAAATGACTCGTTGAGGTTCAATCAATAACTATTTTCGATTTCAAGTTTACAATTATTTAAATCCTACTTAAGTGGTCTCCTAAGGAGTGAGATCGAGGGAAAGTCAGAAACTGAAAATCAGTCATTACCGAAAGCCAAACAATTAATTAAAATACTCTGCCAATTAGTGTGGCACATGGCTTCCTCGCGCTCAAGTAGAGATCAGTTTAAGAAATAAAAATACCTCGATAAAAATAATCTAAAAGTTGGAACGGGTTCTAACCAATACTTTTTGGAGAAACAAAGCCCTAAACATGCGCCAAACGTTTGAGCACCTATAATAAATTTAATAAACAAATAACCCAGCAACAAAATCGTAGAAATCGCTATATAAACAGTTTTAACCTCTAAAGTGAGAAACTAATATCAGCTTGATTTTTGGTCTACAAACTAATTTTATACTCAGGATCACGAAAATCATGACCTTTATTTAAAGGCTTTTGTCACTCATTTAATTGATTACCCACCCAAAATCACTTCAAAGTGCAAATATACTCTAGTCTTATTAATTAATTAGACTAAAAAACTCTGGTTTCCCAGGAGAACGGTGTCGTTCTATAGCGGCCTTAATGTAATGGAGTATGACGTTACTGCGATGGACGTAAAATGATGGCCGTCTTACCGGTGACAACAGCTTAAGAGATATAATCACATTTACATTTAGAAGTGTGTGTGTGTGTGTTCCTTTGTCCCAAAGTTCATTGGACTATATATCCCTTCATCTTACAGTTATTTAGACAAAGAAATTCCGATAAACAAATCTAGGGTGGGTAACCAAGTAAAAGTTATCCATATGGCACCTAATTTACCAAAGATGGTAAAAAACCTATGCAAAGGAACCTGACGGTACCCATTTTTTATTAACAGATTATAGCCAAGCTATGTCAAGCAGAAGAACTTTGCCGACCACATATTCGTAATGGACACCAAAAAATTCTAGCTCGATGTTACTCAGTTACAATTGTGTACTTGGGTAAACATCTCCTAGACTAGAATGATTATGTTGAATGGTTTTTTTTATGTAACCAATATCCCTTTGTCTTAATAGTTATTTAGACAAAGGCATCCCTATATAAGAGGTAATCAATAATAGGGTAGATAACCAATAAAATTTTACAGGTACACTATATTAAATTAACAGTTTTTTCATTATCCAAAATCAAATCAAAGTTAATTCTCTTTTATTCGGAGTTATTTTCTAACTATTAACCATTTGAGAAACGGAAATCTTTTTTACAAATTAAGACATTTACATTGATACCAGCTTAAGCAATGTAGCATAAATTGAAAGGAAAGAAAAAATTCTTAATAAGAATGATAATAGTCAACGTTACACAATTTTAATTTTTAAATGGAATGAGACTGCGTTAGCAGCATTAGCAGGGAAACAAGAAACCCCTTGGAAAAAAACAACATCCTGGGATTCTTTTTTCCATTTTCTAGCCAATTCCTTAATTTGTTTTTCATTCTTTTCTCCCCTTTCCAATCCTCTCTAGTTACAACCCCTTCTTACTTAAGAAGTTTAAAGAAAAACTGAAAGTAGGGGTGAAAACAAGTTGTTATTTTCATCCCTTATTCCTTGAACATTCTAGGGAGACTTTTATCAAGAAAGAGCTAACCATCTTAGTTTTAATTTCACATTCTCTGCGGTTTTATTTTTGTATTATTTGCATTTCACCAATCTGAACGAAATGAAGACAATCCCCCACAAAAAACTCTTCTTTCTAGAGAGATAAAACGAGAGGGAATATTAAAAACTTGTTTTAAGTTTTAGCTTCTTCCCTCTACCTCATTTCCGAAGAAAATAATTAAAAAAATTACGCTTACACAGAAAACAAAATTCTCGCAAGTATGCTTACAAATCTAAGGAATGAGGTAATTTTACTTAATCTAATTGAAAATTAATTTTGATGATGTACAAGAATAGGCATGTAAATTTATATTATTTGTCGTAAAACCTAATGAGATCTAGGAGTAAAAAACTAATTGTAAACTGACTCAATAAGTAATGTATAATATCAAATTCTAATTAAATAATTTAAACTTCGCATAGTAAAAGGGTTGTAACACTAAATAAAAAAAAACTATAATAAATAATGCAAACAATACTAATGTGATTGAATTTAGAGCAGATTATTAGCTCATTACAAGTCGAAAAATTAAAAAATAGACTGCCAATTGATGTGGAACGTAGCTTCATCGCATCCTATCACGTATTTTATTGATGTTATGCTTTTACAAGCCAATATTCTCTATTTTGTTTAATTGTTTCCCCCGTTTTTTTAATCTGTCAAAATTGTTTTGATTTTAGCGAATTTTCTAAGAAAATTAAGGTATTGCAATGCAAATTTTTGAAAATTTTCACCATGGAAATCCGTTTTAGGCCATTCTTAATAGATTCATTCTTAATTTAACACTTTCTTTATGTTTGTCTGTATAAATAAATAAGTATACATGTATTTGTCACTCCAGACGATATCTCACGCTAGGATGAACTTAAAAAATCCAAACAAATTTTAAAATAATCAAAAGAAAGGATGAGTTCGTAGGGTAGAATTTTTGGAGTTCACTTAGGGGTCAAATTTTGACAATTTAGGGACAAAAATAGCATAAAAACGTGTTTTTTCCATTTCACCCCCCTCTTTTATGAAAATATGACAAAAGCGTACAAAAAAAAAAAAAAAAAAATTACTGTACTCTTAAAGAGCTTTCCAACGCCATGCATCTTGAAGGGTATTTTTTTTACTATTTTGACTTTTGTACCCCGCACCCCTTTGTACCTTTTTTCATAAGCCAATAATACGCAGATTTCTTTGAAAATTCGCTCATTAAGTCATTTTATTTGCATGAAATAAAGTATTAATTTAGTAAAAGTTAAAGAGCGCAGGCGGTTCAAATCAGTCTGAGCTATCTGCGGGTTACTTTCGATAAACTATAAAACTTTCATACAAATCAGATAAGTACTTTTGAAGCTATAGGTGTAGATAAATGTATGTTTGTGCGCATGTGGAAGAGAAACAAATAGGCGAAGAAGGTTAAAACTAATATGGGACCAACAATAGGCTAATCATGATTTACCATTCAAATTTCATTAAAATCGGACGTTTAGTTTTTAAGATATGTTGGTTCGCAAAAATTGAACGACAGACCGACAGACAGACACGGAACCAAAAGCTTATTCCCTATGATGTCTGAAACGGATTTCTGTCTTGGAATTTTTGATATCGGAGACTTAAAAATTGTTCGATCTTCAGAACGATCACGTAGCTTCCGTTACATTCGGTAAGCTCGGAAGCAAAATTAATCATTTATCTATCTGTATTATTAGTGTGGCTGTCACGCTTCTTTGAACAACGATTTGTCCAGGTGACTTAAGCTCCAGAGAGATGATGGCTTTTCTTTGGTCACATCCAATTTATAGATAAAAATTAAGGAATCGATTTAGTACTTCGAAAGGTAAAATGCAATAAGTCCGATTAAGAATGTCTCGTTATTTCAAAACACAAATTAGTTTATTTTCTCGCATATTATGTAGTTGAAAGTCTATTAATTTAAAAACAATTATTTATAGTAAATAGAATTGCTATAAAGCCCAAGAAATGAAATATTTGAAGCATTCCAATATATTTTTATTGATTTCGTTTAATTAAGACATTGATGACTGATATCATTTAGTTCAAAATGAAAAATGTAAAATGGTCTAGCTCGAGGAATGCAATTAAGGAAAGGGGGCGATGGAATCCAGAATTGAGGTCCTTCTCCTTTTAGCCCATATTAGAGGTAAATTAGAAATGAGTTCACTGACGAGAAGAAAGAACCGAGGACCGATGAGAAGTGGCTACTGTCATTCATCAGTTCTAATCGAATCTAGATTCTATTTGCAGGAATAATTCCAAACAAAAGAAAGTAAAATTCCAATTAAAACTAGAAGCGAGAGGGGATTTAGTTCACCAGCCCATCATTAATAACCCTTAAGATCATTAGAGTGGAGGTAAATCACCCAATCACAAGTTAATCCTTGAAACTACAATTTGAAATCCCATTTAACTTGAATCAATTAAATTTAGGGATTAGATCGAAGTCATGGTTTCGACGGAACTTAACGTTCTGATTTAAACCTTCGACTCCTCCGCCAACTCTAATGGAAACCCAAGAAAGCGAAAATCCGAGATAACAGAAGCATAAAGTTAGTTTTGCGAGAAATCCCGGACGAATTGCATCGGTCAAACCCTCTTCAAGGAGAGACGAACCCGGAATTCCTGAACTAGGAGTAAGATAGTTGAACTGAGTTGAACGCCAAGTCTCCATCAAGTAGACTTGACGATCAAGGATTACACGACTCCTGCAGGGGCATCTCAAGTGCCCTTTATCATCTCCAAGTTAAATTCTTACACAAGCTGAAGACATCTCGACAAACTTCACTTAATAAGAGGAGAGGTGCTGATGAGGAAATTCCAGAAACTCATTTGCGGGTTTAATTAAGTCGAGCGTAAAATTCGAAGTCTAAGAAAGAAGTAGGGGATTTTAATATACTCGAAAAACCATAATCAGTAGAAAGAAGTTAAAAATTTAAAATGATTAAGAAATTTAATCGCAAGCGATGTTACTTAAAACAATCAAATATAATTAAACTAAAATGGAAACTAAGTAGAGTTGAAACAGAAAAGCAAGGAGTATAAAAGTTTTAAGCTTAAAAAACTATAGAAATAAGTTATAGAAAAATAGAAGAATAACACACAAAACAAAAATAAATAGAAAAAAATAACAGAGGCCCTTTTATCTACAGACTAAAAAGGCAAAAAGTATATGTCCCTTCGAATGACCTCGTTCTCTGAGGAAATCATTCTGGGTGAATACAAAAACCAGTCCTCTTTGTTGATCTGAAAATAGATGATCACCGCAGCTCCCCCAGCTTTTCGTTTACTACAGTCAACGTCTAATGCTTGCTATGGCCCGGAACATCGAAATGAAAAATGCTTATATGAAAAAAATAGGAGCTTTTTTATACTTCAAAACAAAAAATTACCTTCAAAATAAGTTTTTACAATAAATAACCAATTATAATGAATAGAGTATAAACTGAGGAATTACTAATAGGCTCTTTGATGATCAATATCAAACGTCAATGCTAAAAATACTTCATTTTTCAAACAAATACCTCGTCAGAAATGCAATTATTTACGTTAATCAATTATTTGTATAAAAATGCTACGTAAAATAAAAGTGCTAGGTAGACCGTCAAAGTATGAGGCGCTTTGAATATATATGTAAATATTATAACAACAATGTTCCCTGATGTCTGAAACGTAATATTTTAGTTTCTACTTCGGATACTATTTGAGTTATCAAGTCATAATTATTACTGAAAATGTGTTGATAATGTGGAAATGTGTCCTAAAGAGGTTCATAAGGAAAGTTTAAATTCGGTTTAATGTAGTCTAAAAAAAAGGGACACGATTAAAGGTGAATGCTTTAAGAATTATTCATAAGCCTTTCTGAAAATTAAACTCATCTTAAAAAGGCAGTTGATGTAAAATATGATAATAAAAATCAAACTTCTTCAAATATTGTTGTACATTACAAATCAAGCAATCATGTAAATTTAGCAAAATTATAGCTTCGTAATTATTTTAATATTTTAAATGTACTTAAAATACATTAAATAACAGACTACCAATTGGTGTGGCACATAGCTTCCTCGCACCCTATCCACGAACTATATTGATATTTTGATAATACAAGCCATTATAGCCTAATTTGTTTAATTTTTTCCCCCGTTTTTTAATCTGTCAAAACTGTTATGATTTTTTATATGAATTAAAGTATTAATTTAGCAAAAGTTAAAGAGCACAGACGGTTCAAATTAATCTGCGGCAATCGGCCGGTTACTTTCGATAAACTATAAAAGTTTCATTCAAATTAGATAAGTACTTTTGAAGCTATAGGTGTAAATAAATATATTTTGTGCGCATGTGGAAGAGAAACAAATAGGTGCAGAAGGTTGAAACTTATATGGCACCAAAATGGGCTAATTATGACCTACCACCCAAATTTCATTAAAATCGAACATGCAGTTTTTTTTAGATATGTTGGTCCGCAAAAAATAAGGTAACGGAAGCTATGTCATCGTTCTGAAGAACGAAAAACTTTTAGGTCTCCGATTTCAAAAATTCCAAGACAGAAATCCGTTTCAGACATCAGGGAACATTTTGGGTTCCTTGTTTGTCTGTCGGTCAGTCGTTCGATTTTTGCGAACCAACATATCTTAATAACTAAACGTCCAATTTTATTGAAATTTGGATGGTAGGTCATAATTAGCCCATTGTTGGTCCCATATAAGTTTCAACCTTCTGCGCCTATTTGTTTCTCTTCCACATGCGCACGAACACATACATTTACATTTACTTACACTTACTTACTTGCATTTATTAACACCTATAGCTTCAAAAGAACTAATCTGATTTGTATGAACTTTTATAGTTTATCGAAAGTAACCCGCAGATAGCCCCAGATTAATTTGAACCATCTGCGCTCTATAACTTTTGCTAAATTGATACTTTAAATCATGTAAAACATTATAACAATTTTGACAGATTAAAAAAACGGGGGAACCAATTAAACAAATTAGACAATAAATGTATAAAACCAATAAAGTTCGTGGATAGGATGCGAGGAAGCTATGTGCCACACCAATTGGCAGTCTAATTCGATGAACCTACATTTAAAAATGTATTACATTATAACGTGAAATTATATACACATTTTAACGATCCACAAGGGCGATATAAGAGAGGGGAATTAATAATTTTTTTTTTTTATAATCAGAAAAACATTTTCTTTCACTAATTATGCAAAACTTTCCTGAGCGGACTCACTGATGCTGTAAGGAAATTAGCTTTATCTTCTATTTCTATATTAACCCTAAGAATATAAAAGCTTAACAAAACATTAAACTATTCTTTTTAATTTCCTTTTTCTGTTTTAACAGTCGGGTTTCAAAAATCAATTTATATTGGGGAAGTTTTACCTACCTCTTATTTAATCTCAAATTAAGTTTATATCCTGTTTGTATAACTTAAATTTTAATCAGTCGAAAGCTGCCAAATCAACTAGGCAGTTAGCTAACTTTTTTAGGCATCTTGAAACTTTATAATGTCAAATACGCGTCTGCGTTAACAATTTGCCTTGTTTTAAGAAGTTATCTTCTAAAGTAATCCAAGTTTGTTTCGAAGAAGAAAACTGAATTAAAGTATAATCACCAACAGATAAACCACATCTTCTTATCTCTAACTTAAGTTCAAATCCAATTCTAAAGAAAGGCGTCAAGAAGAAGGTTGATATAATTAATAGAGCCCTTCCTCTAAATTCCCTCAAGGTGAAAGTTTAAACGATTCGAATAGTGTGAGAAATCAAACTCTAGGTTGGACATAAGAGCAAACAAAATTCAACTAACTCCTCAAGACAAATAGAGAACAAAGAGGGGTTAAGTTTGACGCCACGGCCAGGAGTTAGAACAACAAAACAACGCTTTGTGGTCGGCAAGAACAACAAACGAAAACTGGAACAACAAGATAAATAAATATAACTGAGAGGGCATCGAGATTTAAGGTGAGAGAAAACAAAACTATGACTGGACAAAGTTTCATGTCAAACAAAACTCCATCATTAGTTAGAACCTATAAAAGTTTTAAATATTTAGCTACAGAAAACAAAAACATAATTGTTACGTATAGTCCAGGAGATAGCGTACAAAAATGTGTCACACAAAACTCAAGTTAGAAGTTTGTTTATAAGTTAATCTTTTGGTGTCTTTTACTACATTGAATTATAATACGTTGACAGCGCAGGAAAGTCGAAAAAATGGGATGAGGAGCCAATAAGAGTTTAGGATTTTAATATCCTGAGTTCTCATTCATTGGCTCAACACCCTAATGTTTGACTATTCCGCACTGTCAATGCACTTAAACGCATTTGGCACAACTGTAAATAATATGTATTAACAGAGTTGGGGTGATTAAATTGAATTCTGGAAATATTTGATAAAAACCAAGAAGGTTTATTTTAATGGGGATTGTGAGTAATCAACCATCGTCAAATGTTTTCTAGGAAGAAAGGAAACAACACTTCATAAAACATTTTAGTCAAACATCAGCAACTTTTAATATTTACTTTTTAGTGTCAAGACAAGTTCCGTTAGGTGACTCATCCATGCCTCTTATAGGTAGAAGAAAGGATTATACTCGAAGTCTATACGGTCAAGAAAATTAGGTAAAATTAAGAAAGAAAATAAAGATAAATTCGATATGTCAGTATGTATGACTAAAGCATGTCAGCTACATAAGTGGCATGGGAATACGTAATTGTAATTTCAACTGTTTAAGTATTATTCACTCAAAATATTATTTTTAACTCATGGTATTCTACGTAGTTTATCTCAGATACTTAATGACTTGACATTCGCGATTTTAACATTAAAGGCATTTTATTTGGGAACGTACTATCGCGAAAGTAATGTATTGACTACCAAAATTATTTAAATAAACACATTTAAATAAAAAATCACCACATTCAACACACACAGTCCGCACATCGCAATTTATTTCAAAGTGGACCCTGCTAAACGAGGTCAAATTTATTTTTATTAAATATTTAATTAGATGTTTCCCATAATAATAACTTGAATGGTTAAATTTGTAAAGCTGGGTCCACACCAATAAAATATTTGTGTGTGATTTTAATTTGCTGAGAGGCGAAAGTATTTACGAAGCAAGATTACCACAAAAAGTCATTAAATATTTGTGTTGTGCGCGCTGTGTGCCCCTGCTCCGTCAGTGTGTTGACGGTCTGTGTATTGAAAATAAACAATGTAGACGTCCACACTCAAATCCTTTGCTCCGAAAATTCTTCGATGTTTGCGAGATAACCGACAATGGATAATTCGTGAGCAATCTGGGAGGTGAAAAATATGTGTGTACACCTTGTGTGTCAGAGCGTCTACACTCTTAAGCGCGCACATAACATTCTACACACATACCTCCCAACGCAAATTTTTATTGGTGTGGACTTAGCTTAATGGTCTTTATTTTAGATTTTCAATCGTCCAAATTGATGTTGAGAAATAATTTTTCAGGAGCAGTGCCCCCAAATGTAGATTTTAAAGTCAATTTTAAAGGGTCTAAGTTTTTTGAACATTGTTAACAGTGAGTCGTGCCTAGTTTAGTTAATATGCCTAAAAGAAGGTACTTTCCCTTGAAAAGAAACAACACTTTTGCTGCCGTTTAGTTACATTGATTTAGATCGAATAGGAAAATAGCAGAATATTTAAATATAAGTTAATACACTATATATCTAATATTTAGAAGAAAAGTTACACAATTCAGGAATCTGCAACATTACTGTTTTTGGACATATTTTTCTTGAAGTTTCCTGCACACTTCAAATGAAACAAATATAATTTTTAGAGGCTGGATGCATGATACATAGATTCTATCTCGAGATAAGGGTGTATTGGATACAAACAACTAGCAACGATTGCATTTACCTGAACCCTTAAAAGCGTTGTAAACGATATCATGTGAATTATATTATAAAAAATCCATCGTATATCACTCGTCACATAATATTTATGACGATATTATAAAATGATTTATGGTATAGATATTGGTTGAACTATAATCATGAAAACTCCAGACAAAAAAAAAAAATGAAATTGTTATTGGAAAACAATAACGGTTTATCAACTATCTTCTAAAGGAGAATAGAAGGTACCAAAAAGTAAGCCTATTGTTGGCGTGTATGCGGCGTTCAAAGCGATAAGAGAAGAGTAAAACAATGGATGATGCCCAGGAGGTTAGCGTGCTCTCAGATCTTTTAAGGCTAGCCTAAAGTACAAGGAGTTAGATCCATGTAACCATAGATACGCCGCCATTTCAAGACCCATAACAACCCCCTGTGTTCAATTCAACAACTCCAAGGGTGGAATAATACCCTACTATAATATTGAAGTTCAATTCTAACCAGCTAAAGACTCAGGGTAATAGAGGTAAAAGTTCAGTCATATGATTTTTTTTTCCAGAAAATTGAAAAGAAAAAAAAATTGTTTTTCTTTCTACATAAACTTGAGATATCAAGGAGGAAATCGACTAAGAAAACTACATAGTTAAAAACTCAAGGTAATACGAGGTAAAAGTTCAGTCGAATATTTTTTTTCTTTTTTCTTTCGAAAATTGAAAAAAAAAAAAAGTAGAATTTGTTTTTCTATCTACATAAACTTGAGATATCAAGGAGGAGATCGTCTAATAAAAGTACATAGTTAAATAAAAATAAAAAGAAACGTTCAACTGATGATAGGATTATAGCGCTCTAAATGGAGTTTGAGTTTTCACAAATTTTCAGACTAAAGTGTCACAAATATTAATATACCAAACACAATATTAATAGCTTAGTGTTATTTTTTATCTTACAACTACATAATTGTATTACTCCTTTTAAAATATTTTTCTACTCAGTCTGATCGAAAAAAATAGATCATTAGAGGACTTTACAACCAAAATCACTGCCTCTTTACAAATGTATATGAATCAATGTGTTCATTTGTGACTTTTTCGCTTTTCAGAACGTCAAAACCAGTTTAAGATTAACACGTGGATTTTACTTACAAGCCTCTCATTGAACCATAAGCATCACACTAGTCTCCTAACTATTAAAAACTATATTAACTAGGTGTGCGATGCAGTTGTCTGCTTGCAATATTGAACTGAGCGTGCATTTTAATCTTAAACAATAAACATTTTTATTTATAAACAGCTGAAATTGGATCAAAAATAGTAATAGTAGGTATGGGGTCACTTTGGGCAGATGCAAAACCCGCAATACACTGTACCAACAAGTCGAATTAGTAACACTAGCGAGTGAACTCTAGATCTCTATACCATCGGATATCAAACCCGCATTACTCGACGATTATTAATTAATTATATTAACTAATTATTTTAACTACATTAATTAATTTTATTAATGATTACGATTATCTACCAATCATTTCCCTAGTCCGACCCGATAAATTCTTACACATTATTAATAAAATTTTAGGTAAATATTACCGTTTTGGATTTTGTTTGTTTTACCCGATACATTAAATTAGATCAAAACTAAAATAACCACCACCACGTGAAACCACGTGTTTGAGAGTTCCTGCTTCGTATTTATTACAATCTTGTTCTAGTCATCTTGTAATAACAATATTTTTTAAATGAGCGTACATGTGGTGTAAAACATTCTCTCGGATACTACCTACGAGATACATGTGGAACACCATACATAAAAACAGTATTTAATAATTGTTTTTAAAAAATCGATATCAGTTGTTTACAGACTAGATAATGGCTAACAACGTGTTATCTGATTTAATTACTGTCAAATACAGTTTGAAAAGAAGAAATTACAAGAATAAAACTATTAAGAATATTAAAATAAAAAGTATAAAATAAGTAAGTACTTCTAATTTTTATTAAAAAGCGTTTTTTTCTGTTGTTCTATTTTACCCCCCTCTTAAATGAAAATATGAAAAAGGTGAAGATACGACAATAACTGTTCTCTTAAAGAGCGTTCCAACGACATGCATCATGAAGGGCATATACTATTTTACTTTTGTAACCCGTACCCCTGTGTACCAATTTGGACCATTTTAGATTTATACCTTCCTGCGGTTGGTCACTATGACCGTGCCGAATTTTGTAAGGATCGGTTCAGCCGTTCAGGAGGAGTATGTGTCCAACCAAATGCAAAGTGTAGTTTAAGAGCTGAGCTTGTACTACACTTTCCATCTTATACTACACTTTGCATTTACAAAGTTGATACTAGATTTCTTTAATGTTAATGGTAAATTTAAACTGTGATTTTTAAACCAGTGATCCGTGAAATTCAACTAGCACAAAAATCTTTGGGGTATAATTCTCATATACAATCCATGAGAAATACGGTTAGCCTACTCGCAAACTCTCGGCTGAAAAAGAGGTAATAATCTAAGGAAATAATCTGGAATCTGGAGACGTAGAAAAAACCCATACCAAAAGGCATTCTTAAGAGATTTTGTCATGTGCTGATCAGTGAGGCAGTAGCAACTCTTGGCAACAGTCAAGATTTCATTACTTCGAAGGCTATTGCCAATGGCTTGCCCTTCATTTAGAGGCTTTCCAAACAATGTCTTTCCAATGCCCAAACCGGCAATACTTTCAACTACAATGCTTCTCCTTCAGGAGCGAACGCCTATCATTCGTAGGTCATTCTGAACATCTTCTAGCCAGGTTTGTTTTGGCCTTTCTCCTCTAGATTGACCGCCCATTACTTTTTTGCTGGCTATACACTGTAGTCCGAATACGCCACAGAGACAGGTCAAGCGAGGTCTGTGCCCGAGTTCACTTGCTCACTCTCGTCTGGTTAACTCGAGGTTATTATGCGAGTATATGGACGCTTTGTAAGTTACTGGAACCGGTGCCCTGTGTACAATTGCAATTAGACGCGAGAGTATGCAGCTACGTATTACTCATAACTGACCCGAGACCCTTTGACAAGGGTTTAAAAAAAGACAGGAGGGGAAGCACCGAAACATAAACGAGGGCATACAAGCGTACTCTCGCTCTTGGTTGTCTAGCCAAGAGAGTACAGTCGGCATTACAAGTGCTCTCTACTTTCATTCCAAATACATGCCCCACTCAGCAAATTCTTCCTACCTTTATGCAAGTGTTAATGCCAAGCAAAAATTCCTCTTAGCTGGTTTGTAAATTACAGTTCCCCTCATTACAAGTTTCTCCTTGGAATTTACGAAGCACCTTCCTTTCCCATCTCTGCAGTTTTTCCTTATCTCCACTTGAAAAAAATCCACCTTTCTAACCTAACAGCAATAACTTGGTATTTCTCGTTATACTTCACATTGCTGACAACACGGACTTTACAGCAAAGTAATTGCTATCCTCGGCTGCCAATTAAGAAGATGAGAGGTACACATACTGAATTCTCGGTAGCTATAACTAACTTAACCTAAACAATTCAATCAGTACTGAAGTGAAGTATATACAGTGTGTCCCAAGGTAGAGTATCCGAGAGGAAACATTTTTTTAGTTTTGGGTTTTCGAAAAATGTAATTCTTTATAAAAACTCCTGCTTGTTCTTAAACCTCTAAAAATTATAAAATTTTCTTGATTTTGTGTACAGGGTGTTCTGTTTATTGAAAAGTTTAAAATATGACCAAGAGTAAACTACCCTTATTTTTGATAGTATCAAAAAATATTATTTAGAAAAGTGGTTCAGGATTGCAAAAAACGTATAAATATTAATTATTAATTTATTTTATGAAAACAAAGCGAATTACTTATAAATCAGACAATAACCTAATGTAATAAATAAAAAAATACCGTCACAACAAGTAATTAATAATTCTAATCTTAACATCTATTTAAGTATCACGAAAAAATTCAACAGAGTTAAAAAATAAAATTAAAAAATTATCATTCAAATGCATTGACCACCTACATCTGCGCAAATGTTGATTCTATTAATGAATTCGTTATAAGCCTTTTGAACTTGCTCAAGGGGAACATTAGCAGTGACCAGTTTAATTATTTCCTTCAACTCTTCCAAGCGATTATCCACTTGTATATTATAAAAATCGGTCCGAGACAACTCAGACAAACTTTCTCATATATGAGTTTATAATTACTTAGCCCAGTGTTTCCATTTATTAGTTTTCAAATGTACATTTAAATATTATTGAACATTTCATCAAAATTTATCATAAAAATAACTTCTCCTGGTCGGGGAATCGAACCCGGGCTCTCTCCGTCCGCGTTTTAAGCAAATATCTCAGGAACTAGATTTTTCCCGGGAAAACGGCTTATATCGTTGGATTCGTATTCAAATGGACTACATTTTAGAATTTTTTAATCAAAATCGTCGGAACCGTTTTCGAGAAATAATTTTTTTTCATGTTTTTTCAGAGTTTTTGGGGGGTAGCGCCCCCAAATTTAGAGCTAAAATTCATTTCTCGATTTCGCCTCGGGGTATGATTTTTCTGAACATGTATGCCAAATTTCGTCAAAATCGGCCCAGTAGTTTGGGCTCCAGGCGTCTGCACAGACGACAGACAGACGACAGACGACAGACAGACATTTTTTAAAAACCACTTTTTTGGACTCAGGGGACCTCAAAACGTGTAAATCCATCAAAATCTCAAAATCGAATTTTCGCGCCATCACAATACTTTCTCTTTATATGAGAAAGTAAAAACGGGGAAAAATTAAATAAATTTGACAATAATAGGTTGTAAAAGCATAAAATCATTAAAGTAATCGAAATTGGAGCAAGGATCCACACAAATGCCACACAAATTAGCAGACTATTCTTTTAAAAAAATCCTCCAGCCCCCCCCCCCCCCCCCAATAGTAGTAAGGTGCTAGTACTAGCACTAGACGGGTTGGACGAACCACTTGTTCGAACCTAGGAATCAGGCCATCTTTAAGGCCCATTTTACTAACCCCGAGGTAGAGAGTTCCCGCCACTTCACACATTATACCTCTGTACATTACACCGCCGAAGCGAGTTTGATGTGATCATTAGTGAGCCATATAAATCAGAGCATCACGACGAGGGATCGAACCCACGACCTCGTACCGCTCTTAATTCAGTGATGGCCGAGCAGACGTGGTAAGTAATTTCATCCACACAGCCACGCAGCTCTCTCACCCCCCCCCCCCCAAATTCTGATTATAATTTGCTGTCTTTCTATGGCCCAATCAATTGAAAACAAAAATTTACCATCAAGTAATTAATATTTAAACAAAATTTAATTTAAAGTATAATCCAGAATACTTTGAGTCAATTAATAATATATATATATATATACATAAATATATATATATACCTATATATATATATATATATATACATAAATATATATATATACCTATATATATATATATATATATATATATATATATATATATATATATATATATATATATATATATATATATATATATATATATATATGTACAGTATGTCCCAGGATCGACTTGACAATACGTGAAGTGACAAAGAATGACAATACGTGAAGTGATATGAAAAAGTGACTTGACAATACGTGAAGAAATTACAAGAATAAAACTATTAAGAATATTAAAATAAAAAGTATAAAATAAGTAAGTACTTCTAATTTTTATTAAAAAGCGTTTTTTTCTGTTGTTCTATTTTACCCCCCTCTTAAATGAAAATATGAAAAAGGTGAAGATACGACAATAACTGTTCTCTTAAAGAGCGTTCCAACGACATGCATCATGAAGGGCATATACTATTTTACTTTTGTAACCCGTACCCCTGTGTACCAATTTGGACCATTTTAGATTTATACCTTCCTGCGGTTGGTCACTATGACCGTGCCGAATTTTGTAAGGATCGGTTCAGCCGTTCAGGAGGAGTATGTGTCCAACCAAATGCAAAGTGTAGTTTAAGAGCTGAGCTTGTACTACACTTTCCATCTTATACTACACTTTGCATTTCGTTGGACACATACTCCTCCTGAACGGCTGAACCGATCCCCTCAAAATTCGGCACGGTCATAGTGATCAACCACAGGAAGGTATATATCTGAAATGGTCCAAATGAGTACATTGGTACGTAGGGGTACGAGGTACAAAAGTTAAAACAGTATATGCCCTTCATGATTCATGTCGGAAAGCTTTTTAAGAGTAAAGTTATTGTTGATATGTGTTCACTTTGGCATATTTTCATTTAAGAGGGGGGTGAAATAGATTAACAGGAAAAAAATGCTTTTTAATAAAATTATAAATATTACTATTTTTGATCCGATTTCAGCTGTTTATAGTTTAAGATTAAAATCGACGCTCAGCTCAGTATTGCAAGCAGACAAATGCATTACACACCTAGTTTTATTAAAGTTATTCGGGGTTTAAGTTATACTCCCAGGTGTCCGTTCACTTGTTCCGACGTCCCGGGTGAATGTTTAATTATAATATATTCGGCTAGTTAATCCAAGGTATCCGGGTTTAACTCATATGACCTAGAATCCAGGCAAATGTTTACTTATATAACTCTTCCTTGGAATTTTGGCATCCAGGAGGGTTATTAACGCTTCAGCTTTGGCAGGATCACCCTATCTCCTTTAAGTCACGACAGGAATTGCAGCAGCGAAGTCACTCAACCTTATTTAAGCACTCGCTATGGTTATACACGTAACCCTACGAACACTCTTTTATGTATAAATATTAATTTCAGCCAATTTTAAAGACATTTTTTTAACATCACTTTTATACTGTCAAATAAATTTAAATTAATTAGCCCATTGTGCTATTTATTTCTATAATATTAATTTGTGGCTAGGTCAGGCCTAACCCCATACCCCTGGTGGGAAAACACTGTTTTTCACAACAAAATTTCAAACTCGAATCTTTCCTCCATCACTATACTACCTTACCTTATATCAATCACTATAGTACCTTATATCAATATATAAAGAATGAAAGAAATATAAAGTAGATATAAGTACAAAAAACGAATGTTATTTTCACAATTCATCATACTTTCTAAGTTTAAATTATTTGTTATAAGAAGTTTTAACATTATAGGCTTTTCTATTTATACGTCAGAAAATTTTGATACAGCTTAACCGAGAGAAGAGAGCACTTAAGAAACGACCATATTATACATTGAAATCAGGCAGATTTCTCGGGGATTTCACGCTAAAAATGAAAGAAGGCTAAAAAAAATACAAAAGGGATATACGATAATGGAAGAAAGAGGAAAAAGTGTATAACTGGAAAAAAGTATGTACATATATATATATATATATATATATATATATATATATATATATATATATATATATATATATATATATATATATATATATATATACACATATATATATACATACATATATATATATATATATATATATATATATATATATATATATATATATATATATATATATATATATATATATATATATATATTATATATACATAATACATATTTAAGACGAAAGGTTGGCTTTTAGAAAATTATCCTTCGGGAAGGTTTCACCTTTCCTAACACCTGACAGCCTAGAATTTTTCTTTCAAATAAAAATAAGAATAATTTACTTCACCTAATAAAAAGAAGAAGACCCAAATGCGAAAAAACCGCGTCTGAGTACCAACGTCAGAAACAGAAAATTAATTCTTAGAACGACATTTACTTTCAGTAGACCAAAATATAAACCATCTCGATTTTTTTGTTTTTTTTTTTTTTTTTGTTTATTGCTTTATATAGAGAAATAAAAAACAATTTTACACAATCACCTTATGTTATTCCATTTCCACACAAAAAACGGTCATGGACACCCTTCCGGGGCCCGCTCTTACACGTCCGTTTTAGGGGCTTTTTCGGGGGCGTGTATCTTTTTTCCTATTCACTTTATAAAAAAAAAACTAAAAAAACCTATTTTTTCCCTTTTCGCGAGGCCTACAAAAAAGGTCCTTTGCGTCGGACCGCTGCGGTCGACCGTATTCGAGTTATGCGGAAAATCGTTTTTTTTCTCCCCCCAAAAACAGTTTTTTCCGCATAACTCAAATACGAGTTAAAGAAGCAGAAGTTAAAGAAAAAGTTAAAGAGCGCAGATACTTCAGATTAATCTGGGGCTATCTCCGGGTTACTTTCGATAGAATATGAAAGATTTATACAAATCAGATAAGTACTTTTTAAGGGATAGGTGTAAATATATATATGTTTGTGCTCATGTGGAAGAGAAACAAATGAGCGCAGAAGGGTGGAGCTTATATGGAGCCAACAATGAGCTAATTATGACCTAAAATCCAAATTTCATTAAGTGCGGACGTGTGGTTTTTAAGATATGTTGATTCACAAAAATTGAGCGACAGACCGACAGACAAGGAACCAAAAATGTTTTCTGATGTCTGAAGCGGATTTCTGTCTTAGAATTTTTGAGATCGGAGCCATAAAATTTGTCGGTTTTTTTTTAACGATCACATAGCTTCTGCGACCTTCGGTAAGCTCGGAAGCATTAAATATATAAATATAAAATATTGGGGGTAATTTAGGGTATCGCCGAGGTTTTAGGGGTATCGCCCCCCAAATTTGGAGCTACCTTCATTACTCGAGTTCGCCTCGGGGTATGATTTGTCTGAACCTGTACGCCAAATTTCATCAAAATCGGCCCAGTAGTTTACGCTTTATTCGTCTTCTCAGACTACAGCCGACAAACATATTTTTTGGACTATACAACTACGTTCAAAATAAAAATGGCCTGATAAAAAAGAAAATCATTGGTCTAGAGCAATGGTTGCCATCCACAGCGCCGATTTATCAGGCTGGTACCTGTCCGTGAAAAATGTTGTATCAAGTACTCAAAGGTTTACACAATGTCAGTGATCTATTTCGTACTTATTAATTCATTAACTACTTCATTTTCAATTTTCAAAGCAATTAAATTCATATTTAAGGCTTTGACTATACCATTAAAAGCAGGTGATATTCTGATATTAATTCAATTAGGGATTTTACACTCAAAATAGCACAACATTAATTATAAAATCACTATCGGATATTAAATGATAAAGGATCTTAGTGGGGAGCTTTTCTTCGACTGTGGAAGGTAGAATTACAGGCGGTAAGGGCCTGATTTATACAGGCTATTTCTAACCTAAAGGGGCTGACGGCTTTTTGCCCTCTGTTAATTTGGCCCAAGAGGATTGCCGAGCTAGTTTGGAAATATTCCAGGTTATATGAGGATCGATAACTGGATATCTAAAGGCATAAAAGCTATATTTCTCGGTAGGCTAAAAACCAGTATTACGGAGTGCAACGTAACTAGTTTCACCAGTTCCTGTTTTTGTTTTTTTCCCGTCGCTTGCTTAGTTCTTTCTTAGTATGTATTACAACTGCTCTCCTTTTTGTAAGTTAATCTTGTCGCCACTGATAGAGAAAGGACTTCAGCTTCTTCGTCATCCCTTAATATTACAAAACAAGTTACAACTTCGCCTCTACCTAACTAAATTCTATAATTAAATACTTTTATACGACTGATGTATTTTGTTTTGAAAATTCTTAGCGAATGTGAGTATTAATAATGGCCGTTTACCGATGATTACATGGGGCCCCACTCTCGAGACTCAGCATCGAGATATAAATAGGTAGCTACTTAAATAAAGAGACGCGTATCTAGTAACGAAATTATACAGCAAATACAAGATTAAGCGACACATCAAGCAGACCCCGCGCCATTGATTACATAAATGGTTGTTTAAGCTCTTTGGCCGGCCCAAACCCACAATTTTATAAATAATTAATATTAAAATATATTAATATGAGACTTACAAGACGCCAAAGAAAACTACGAATGAGAAATATCATAAATCATTACCTGGAACAAATAATAAAGGTGAATAAGTTCATTGCTATACAATTACATTAATAAAATCATTTTTATCTACGATTGATAAGAAATATAAACATTATATCTTTGTTTAGATGCGTAGAAAGTGATTATTTACGTACTTGCATTCATTGCGCATGCGCGTCTCATAGAACTGAACAATTCCTCTTCTTTACCACACAGTGTGCGGTAAAGAAGAGGAATTCTTCAGCTTTACGCACGATTAGCAAGTTTGTTTACATTTAACAAAACTAATTTGCAGTTCTTTTATTAAAATAACTGTTTATATCGAGTTTTTAGTGAAAAACAATAAGTGAATCAAGTGACTTTGACGAAAATGTGGAGAATAATACTCCTCCAGAAATAATTAATTCGGCAAAAAATACAACTCAAGAATTAATCCCATCTTTATCAAGAGAGAGATACGAACTTACATACAGCAAGTTTATTTTTTTCTGTATTTATAATTTAAATCTAACAATCGTAGATAATGTACGGTACGCAACTCGTGCGAAAACGGCATTTTGCATTGCTCGTGTGGTTTTACAACCCTCGCTGTCGCTCGGGTGCAAACTCCACACTCGCATGCAAAATGCTACTTTCCGCACTCGACGCGTAATGTACTATTAAATAGCTTTAATTAATTATATGTAAAATAATAATCAATGTAAAAATACCATTTTTAAAAACTGGTCTTATTTTCATTTTTTTTTTTTTTTTTTTTGGTTTTTGTATTCTTCACCTAAATTGTTTCTATGTGAAAATTTGGAGAAGATTGAAAGACGGGAAGTGGTTCAAAATTGGGGCAATAGGTGAGCGATGAAACTTACAAAGCAAAGTAATATAAGACCAGTAAAAAAAAAAAATAAATAAAAAGGGAAAATAATATTTTTTCAACTTATTTCCTCTGACTACTTGTCTAGAGAAATAACACAAACTGTCTCTACACGTAAATTGAAATTCGGCCTTCAAAATGCCATCATCAGTGCCTATCAAATGATAACAGTGATAACAGATTGATTAAGTTCGTGCTCCAATTTTTAAGCTATTTTCATATTGTTTGAGACAATGGATAAGTGTAAAAAGTGTTTGGTTTGTGAACTAGACCTTAATAACAAAACTGGTTGTGTTACCTGTGATTTCTGTGAAGGAAAAATCCACGAAAAATGTTCGGGACTCTCTTGCACTGAACTCAAAAGTGTAGCACTTAAAGGTAAACGATCTTTGCGTTTCTTTTGTCCCAACTGTCCTTTCATAAATTTTACGACTATAATTAGCCATCTAATTGATATTAAAATGGAACTTAAGGATTTTAAGGCATCCCGCACAACATGTGTTTCTGACGAAAATAACGCAGGAAATGGCACTGTTTTTAACATTAAAAACACGGAATACGGCACTAAATCTGTTGGAAATGACAATAATGGTTATAAACTATTAGATGATGACGAAAAGACTACAGAGATTTTTGAAAAAGACAGTGGAAATGTAAATGACATTCCGGCATTGACACCTGTTGTTGATATGACTGATAACCTGGAGGTTATAACCTCCAACTCTAAGGATGAAGCAAAAAATTTACCTGGAAATCAAGGGCCTAATTCCTTTTCAGTTAATGATGAGTCAGATAACAAAAATGATTCTTGGAAAGTTGTTGAATCAAAAAATAAAAGGAAAGAAGGTAAAACTCCAAAACCAGAAGTTAAATCCAATAATCGAAATTCTGACCAACAATCAGAAAGAAAAAATATTATGAAAGTTATTGGAAGCAATAAATCGAATAATGCAGAATTTTCTTTTAAGGGAATACCCAAAAAGTCTTTTTTGTATGTCGGTAGAGTTGCAAAGGGCACAGATATAAACCTAATAACAAGTCATTTAAATAAACTTTTTCCAAATAATGAATTTGATGTAGAAGATATCTCTAATGAGAAGAGTTTAAGTTGTAGTTACAAGCTGACTGTTGATGCAGATATCAAAGATCTTCTATTGAAGGAAGACGTGTGGCCGGAAAATGTTCTTGTAAGAATATATTTTTTAAAGAAGGCGAGGCCAGGAACTTTCAAAACATGAGTGCTAATGGTGGTACCATTAAAGAAAATGCTAATGAAGAGAAAGGAAAACGGACTTCAGTGAGGAAGCAGGCAGAGAGTCTAAGACTTTATTATGTTAACGCGCAGTGTTTGAACAACAAAACAGATGAGATAGAAGTCATTTTGGAAAGAGAGAAAATTGATGTTCTTTTGGTGGTTGAACATTGGATGACCGAAGAAGAACTTAAAGTTTTAATTATTGCTAATTTTACTCTGAAGTCTTGGTTCTGTAGGACTGAATATCAGCATGGAGGTACAGCTGTGTTTACCAGGGACAATCTAGAGTCTAAAGCTTTAATCATAGAATCAATTGAAATGGATTGCGAACTGGCCGGCATTGAAGTTAAAGAAACAGATACAGTAATTATTGTTACTTACAGATCTAATAGAGGCTGTAAAGTTAAATTTTATGATAACATGGCTAAAGCATTGGAGAAAGCCTGTGTCGGTAAGAAGAATGTTAACGTAGTCGGTGATTTTAACTATCACTTTAACACCGATGCAGATGAAGTAAATAAGTTAGTTAATCTCTTCAGAGAATACAATATGCGCCAACTAGTATCTGTTCCCACTCGTGGAGAAAATTGTCTGGACAATATCTTTAGTAATGACGATAATATAGCGTACCAGATAGCCGGTAGTCTTGCTGATCACAAGGATTTTAAGATAGAAATTAATAATGGAAAAGCAAAAACAGAGCGTAGGTATCATTACTCCAGACCGATTACAGAAGAGGGCACGCAGTTATTTCTACAACATCTTACAGCTATAAATTGGGAATCATTTTTCTTGAGAGGAAGTATAAATGAGCAAGTTACCAACTTTATGAACACCCTTAATGATATTTTGGATTTTAGTTTTCCTATGAAGAAAAAACCTTGTAAAACTAATGATTGTAAGCGTCACCCGTGGTACTCTCCTGGTCTATTGGAAATGAGGGATAGACTGCTAAAGTTGTTCGATCTTTGGCAAGGTTTTGGAGAACCTTTTGAAAAGGCTTATAAAATACAAAAAATTAAGTACAGAGCAGCTATTACAAAGGCAAAAAAAGACTTCTTCGGTGAAAAAATGGCATTATCGAGTAATAAGACTAAGGAGTCCTGGAATATTATTAATTCGTTTCGGCATTCAAAAAAAAATAAGCTTAATAATTTCAGTCCCGAGGAGGTGAATCAGTATTTTTAAAAAATCCATCGTATATCACTCGTCACATAATATTTATGACGATATTATAAAATGATTTATGGTATAGATATTGGTTGAACTATAATCATGAAAACTCCAGACAAAAAAAAAAAATGAAATTGTTATTGGAAAACAATAACGGTTTATCAACTATCTTCTAAAGGAGAATAGAAGGTACCAAAAAGTAAGCCTATTGTTGGCGTGTATGCGGCGTTCAAAGCGATAAGAGAAGAGTAAAACAATGGATGATGCCCAGGAGGTTAGCGTGCTCTCAGATCTTTTAAGGCTAGCCTAAAGTACAAGGAGTTAGATCCATGTAACCATAGATACGCCGCCATTTCAAGACCCATAACAACCCCCTGTGTTCAATTCAACAACTCCAAGGGTGGAATAATACCCTACTATAATATTGAAGTTCAATTCTAACCAGCTAAAGACTCAGGGTAATAGAGGTAAAAGTTCAGTCATATGATTTTTTTTTCCAGAAAATTGAAAAGAAAAAAAAATTGTTTTTCTTTCTACATAAACTTGAGATATCAAGGAGGAAATCGACTAAGAAAACTACATAGTTAAAAACTCAAGGTAATACGAGGTAAAAGTTCAGTCGAATATTTTTTTTCTTTTTTCTTTCGAAAATTGAAAAAAAAAAAAAGTAGAATTTGTTTTTCTATCTACATAAACTTGAGATATCAAGGAGGAGATCGTCTAATAAAAGTACATAGTTAAATAAAAATAAAAAGAAACGTTCAACTGATGATAGGATTATAGCGCTCTAAATGGAGTTTGAGTTTTCACAAATTTTCAGACTAAAGTGTCACAAATATTAATATACCAAACACAATATTAATAGCTTAGTGTTATTTTTTATCTTACAACTACATAATTGTATTACTCCTTTTAAAATATTTTTCTACTCAGTCTGATCGAAAAAAATAGATCATTAGAGGACTTTACAACCAAAATCACTGCCTCTTTACAAATGTATATGAATCAATGTGTTCATTTGTGACTTTTTCGCTTTTCAGAACGTCAAAACCAGTTTAAGATTAACACGTGGATTTTACTTACAAGCCTCTCATTGAACCATAAGCATCACACTAGTCTCCTAACTATTAAAAACTATATTAACTAGGTGTGCGATGCAGTTGTCTGCTTGCAATATTGAACTGAGCGTGCATTTTAATCTTAAACAATAAACATTTTTATTTATAAACAGCTGAAATTGGATCAAAAATAGTAATAGTAGGTATGGGGTCACTTTGGGCAGATGCAAAACCCGCAATACACTGTACCAACAAGTCGAATTAGTAACACTAGCGAGTGAACTCTAGATCTCTATACCATCGGATATCAAACCCGCATTACTCGACGATTATTAATTAATTATATTAACTAATTATTTTAACTACATTAATTAATTTTATTAATGATTACGATTATCTACCAATCATTTCCCTAGTCCGACCCGATAAATTCTTACACATTATTAATAAAATTTTAGGTAAATATTACCGTTTTGGATTTTGTTTGTTTTACCCGATACATTAAATTAGATCAAAACTAAAATAACCACCACCACGTGAAACCACGTGTTTGAGAGTTCCTGCTTCGTATTTATTACAATCTTGTTCTAGTCATCTTGTAATAACAATATTTTTTAAATGAGCGTACATGTGGTGTAAAACATTCTCTCGGATACTACCTACGAGATACATGTGGAACACCATACATAAAAACAGTATTTAATAATTGTTTTTAAAAAATCGATATCAGTTGTTTACAGACTAGATAATGGCTAACAACGTGTTATCTGATTTAATTACTGTCAAATACAGTTTGAAAAGAAGAAATTACAAGAATAAAACTATTAAGAATATTAAAATAAAAAGTATAAAATAAGTAAGTACTTCTAATTTTTATTAAAAAGCGTTTTTTTCTGTTGTTCTATTTTACCCCCCTCTTAAATGAAAATATGAAAAAGGTGAAGATACGACAATAACTGTTCTCTTAAAGAGCGTTCCAACGACATGCATCATGAAGGGCATATACTATTTTACTTTTGTAACCCGTACCCCTGTGTACCAATTTGGACCATTTTAGATTTATACCTTCCTGCGGTTGGTCACTATGACCGTGCCGAATTTTGTAAGGATCGGTTCAGCCGTTCAGGAGGAGTATGTGTCCAACCAAATGCAAAGTGTAGTTTAAGAGCTGAGCTTGTACTACACTTTCCATCTTATACTACACTTTGCATTTACAAAGTTGATACTAGATTTCTTTAATGTTAATGGTAAATTTAAACTGTGATTTTTAAACCAGTGATCCGTGAAATTCAACTAGCACAAAAATCTTTGGGGTATAATTCTCATATACAATCCATGAGAAATACGGTTAGCCTACTCGCAAACTCTCGGCTGAAAAAGAGGTAATAATCTAAGGAAATAATCTGGAATCTGGAGACGTAGAAAAAACCCATACCAAAAGGCATTCTTAAGAGATTTTGTCATGTGCTGATCAGTGAGGCAGTAGCAACTCTTGGCAACAGTCAAGATTTCATTACTTCGAAGGCTATTGCCAATGGCTTGCCCTTCATTTAGAGGCTTTCCAAACAATGTCTTTCCAATGCCCAAACCGGCAATACTTTCAACTACAATGCTTCTCCTTCAGGAGCGAACGCCTATCATTCGTAGGTCATTCTGAACATCTTCTAGCCAGGTTTGTTTTGGCCTTTCTCCTCTAGATTGACCGCCCATTACTTTTTTGCTGGCTATACACTGTAGTCCGAATACGCCACAGAGACAGGTCAAGCGAGGTCTGTGCCCGAGTTCACTTGCTCACTCTCGTCTGGTTAACTCGAGGTTATTATGCGAGTATATGGACGCTTTGTAAGTTACTGGAACCGGTGCCCTGTGTACAATTGCAATTAGACGCGAGAGTATGCAGCTACGTATTACTCATAACTGACCCGAGACCCTTTGACAAGGGTTTAAAAAAAGACAGGAGGGGAAGCACCGAAACATAAACGAGGGCATACAAGCGTACTCTCGCTCTTGGTTGTCTAGCCAAGAGAGTACAGTCGGCATTACAAGTGCTCTCTACTTTCATTCCAAATACATGCCCCACTCAGCAAATTCTTCCTACCTTTATGCAAGTGTTAATGCCAAGCAAAAATTCCTCTTAGCTGGTTTGTAAATTACAGTTCCCCTCATTACAAGTTTCTCCTTGGAATTTACGAAGCACCTTCCTTTCCCATCTCTGCAGTTTTTCCTTATCTCCACTTGAAAAAAATCCACCTTTCTAACCTAACAGCAATAACTTGGTATTTCTCGTTATACTTCACATTGCTGACAACACGGACTTTACAGCAAAGTAATTGCTATCCTCGGCTGCCAATTAAGAAGATGAGAGGTACACATACTGAATTCTCGGTAGCTATAACTAACTTAACCTAAACAATTCAATCAGTACTGAAGTGAAGTATATACAGTGTGTCCCAAGGTAGAGTATCCGAGAGGAAACATTTTTTTAGTTTTGGGTTTTCGAAAAATGTAATTCTTTATAAAAACTCCTGCTTGTTCTTAAACCTCTAAAAATTATAAAATTTTCTTGATTTTGTGTACAGGGTGTTCTGTTTATTGAAAAGTTTAAAATATGACCAAGAGTAAACTACCCTTATTTTTGATAGTATCAAAAAATATTATTTAGAAAAGTGGTTCAGGATTGCAAAAAACGTATAAATATTAATTATTAATTTATTTTATGAAAACAAAGCGAATTACTTATAAATCAGACAATAACCTAATGTAATAAATAAAAAAATACCGTCACAACAAGTAATTAATAATTCTAATCTTAACATCTATTTAAGTATCACGAAAAAATTCAACAGAGTTAAAAAATAAAATTAAAAAATTATCATTCAAATGCATTGACCACCTACATCTGCGCAAATGTTGATTCTATTAATGAATTCGTTATAAGCCTTTTGAACTTGCTCAAGGGGAACATTAGCAGTGACCAGTTTAATTATTTCCTTCAACTCTTCCAAGCGATTATCCACTTGTATATTATAAAAATCGGTCCGAGACAACTCAGACAAACTTTCTCATATATGAGTTTATAATTACTTAGCCCAGTGTTTCCATTTATTAGTTTTCAAATGTACATTTAAATATTATTGAACATTTCATCAAAATTTATCATAAAAATAACTTCTCCTGGTCGGGGAATCGAACCCGGGCTCTCTCCGTCCGCGTTTTAAGCAAATATCTCAGGAACTAGATTTTTCCCGGGAAAACGGCTTATATCGTTGGATTCGTATTCAAATGGACTACATTTTAGAATTTTTTAATCAAAATCGTCGGAACCGTTTTCGAGAAATAATTTTTTTTCATGTTTTTTCAGAGTTTTTGGGGGGTAGCGCCCCCAAATTTAGAGCTAAAATTCATTTCTCGATTTCGCCTCGGGGTATGATTTTTCTGAACATGTATGCCAAATTTCGTCAAAATCGGCCCAGTAGTTTGGGCTCCAGGCGTCTGCACAGACGACAGACAGACGACAGACGACAGACAGACATTTTTTAAAAACCACTTTTTTGGACTCAGGGGACCTCAAAACGTGTAAATCCATCAAAATCTCAAAATCGAATTTTCGCGCCATCACAATACTTTCTCTTTATATGAGAAAGTAAAAACGGGGAAAAATTAAATAAATTTGACAATAATAGGTTGTAAAAGCATAAAATCATTAAAGTAATCGAAATTGGAGCAAGGATCCACACAAATGCCACACAAATTAGCAGACTATTCTTTTAAAAAAATCCTCCAGCCCCCCCCCCCCCCCCCAATAGTAGTAAGGTGCTAGTACTAGCACTAGACGGGTTGGACGAACCACTTGTTCGAACCTAGGAATCAGGCCATCTTTAAGGCCCATTTTACTAACCCCGAGGTAGAGAGTTCCCGCCACTTCACACATTATACCTCTGTACATTACACCGCCGAAGCGAGTTTGATGTGATCATTAGTGAGCCATATAAATCAGAGCATCACGACGAGGGATCGAACCCACGACCTCGTACCGCTCTTAATTCAGTGATGGCCGAGCAGACGTGGTAAGTAATTTCATCCACACAGCCACGCAGCTCTCTCACCCCCCCCCCCCCCCCCAAATTCTGATTATAATTTGCTGTCTTTCTATGGCCCAATCAATTGAAAACAAAAATTTACCATCAAGTAATTAATATTTAAACAAAATTTAATTTAAAGTATAATCCAGAATACTTTGAGTCAATTAATAATATATATATATATATACATAAATATATATATATACCTATATATATATATATATATATACATAAATATATATATATACCTATATATATATATATATATATATATATATATATATATATATATATATATATATATATATATATATATATATGTACAGTATGTCCCAGGATCGACTTGACAATACGTGAAGTGACCTAAAAATTTCATTTTTCGACAAAAAGTCATTCTTGATCATCCCTCCTGCATGTCTTCAAATGAAGATTTATCGAATTTGAAATTTTGTTCCATGTAACCTGTTCCTAAAAATTACGATTTCTTAAAATCGCACAAGAGGGAACTGGTCTAAATTTTAATTTTATGAAAAAATGTCATTCGTTATAAAAAATTATATTTTTCAGAATAAGAAGGAATATACAAAAAAAATAATCATCGTATTTCACCTCCCCCCCCCCCCCCCTCCTCCCCCCGCACTTTAAATAAAAAGACAAATTTAAATTAAAAAAAAAATTAGGAATCATTTTGAGTACAACAATGATTGTTGAATAGACATTTTTAGAATTAACATTTTTATTATTAATAGTGAGGTAAGCGGGTAGGGGGAGGGGGTGAAATTTAAATGATTATTTTTTTGTATTTTCTTTCTTATTCTGAAAAATATAATTTTTTATAACGAATGACATTTTTTCATAAAATTAAAATTTAGACCAGTTCCCTCTTGTGCGATTTTAAGAAATTGTGATTTTTGGGAACAGGTTACATGGAACAAAATTTTTAATGCGATAAATCTTCATTTGAAGACATACAGGAGGGATGATCAAGAATGACTTTTTGTCGAAAAATGAAATTTTTGGGTCACTTCACGTATCGTCAAGTCGATCCTGGGACATACTGTATATATATATATATATATATATATATATATATATATATATATATATATATATATATATATATATATATATATATATATATATATATATATAAATATATATATATATATATATTATATATATATATATATATATATATATATATATATATATATATATATATATATATATATATATATATATATATATATATATATATATATATATATATATATATATATATATATATATGAGAGAAAAAATTGTTGGGAATAAAAAAATAAGGCCACTCCAGTACTCATTACTTAAAAAAAACTTTTTTTCTTTCTTCACACTAATTAGATGAAATTTCCACTGATTTTCCCCATTTCTTTTTCTCATTTCAAAAATGTTGAAAGTAGATTTTTTGGGAATAGGGATGAACCTCTTTCTATAATCCCTTTTTTCTGTAGTTTACCTTAATTATGTAATGTTTGTGTGTGTGTTTTTTTAGGCTTTATTATTATAAATTTCCATTAAAAACAAATTGGGTGGTTTTTTTTCTTATTTTAATTAAGATATCTTTACCCCTTGAATAATTTTATTTGCCTGAATAGTATAGTATTCAAGCTAACAAAACAAACAAGAAAATCCCAGATTTCAGAAATGAGCAATTGGAATTATACGATTAATTAATATATTTATTATTTTAATACAAAATGCTAAATTTCTTAATACATAAATAAATAAAAATGTTAATAATATCTAGTCCGTAAGACCTTACGGATTTCTAATTAAATAAGAAAATAAACAGGTCAAGTGGGTGCTGGTCAGCACACAGCGAGGGTCCGTGGGTAACACAGTATTGTTGAAGTAGTACCTATTTACTTCTTTTGGCTTACCTATGTTTCTGGTATCCGACAATTGACCACAATTTAAATCGTATAAATTTGAACAATTTCTACAGAATAACGGAATAATACATCGAACAACAGCGCCTTACCATCCGGCTACAAATGGACAAGCCGAAAGGTTTGTCCAAACAGTAAAAAAAGGTTTGCGAGCAATGACAGAGGAAGGAGGGGATATTCAACTCAAACTATGTCGGTTGCTCATGCAATTACGAAAAGCACCAAACTCAACAGGAGACAATGCGTATCACTTAATGTTTGATAGAAACATACGCACTCGCATTGACTTGATGATAGGAGATAGGCCCAAAACAACAACTAATAAGAGTAAAGAAAAAACAATAGATAAAATTCGAAAATTTGAGGTGGGGGAGAGAGTGCAAGTGCGCAGTTATGGGTCCTCTCAAAAATGGGCATTTGGAAAGGTGAAGAGAAGAGAGGGAAGACTTCACTACACCGTGACGTTGGACAGTGGGGACGAGGTTAGGCGACATGTCAACCAGATCCGCTCCTCTAGATTTGCAGAGGAAAATTGATATGTATTGACATCATCTGTCAATGTTATTATTATTAATATGTTAGTTTTCATTTCAATTATCTAGATTTCATAAATATACTTTGATTATGTTACAAGGAAACGATTCTTTACAAACAGTTCATTACTTTTAATTTTGTACTTAGCAGTGTGATTTTAAAATTTATATTTAATGAAAAATGTAAGGAACTTCTTTCCTACCAGGGTGTACCGCGACACCACACGTATTTTTGCCAGTGAAACGGACTATAAACATATAACTACATCGAAAAGAGCATAACTATAAAAAAAAAAAAAAACAACGTATTTTGTCAATAAAAATAAAAAAAATCAGGTACGGGGTACCTCGGAACTTTTCCTCACTTCAGAGGCCACTGAAGTGGCCTCGTTTATTATCATTCTTCAAAAATAACCTTATTTTTAATAGCTATATTTTATTTAATTATTTGAAGTTTGGCGGCAATTTGACAGATGTAAACAAACTTATCGCATTAATAAAAATAATTATATTCGCTTATAACTTTTAAACTAATTGATAAAACTTTAGTTTTTTTTATATTTGTTCCTTAATTTTTTCCGGTTCCAAAGATATGCTATATTATGTCAAAAACCTATTTATACTTTCGGAATTATTAACCGTCAAAGTTTAAAAATACTAAAAATTGATAACTTCAAAATGGCGGCCAATATCAAAATGAAATTTGATGGGTTTGTTTGTCATACAGAGAGGTACATTCGTGCCAAATTTCAACTCGATCAGGACCATAATCGATTTTTTAATTTTTTGCTGACTCAGCAAACTGGGTTCAAGATGGCGGAAAAAGTTGATTTTCCGGGCGGCACAACTACAGGTTCAGACTGATTTTTCTGCCAAGTTTCAACTCTCTAGGTTAAATACCTTG
Organism: Gerris lacustris; assembly: GCA_951217055.1. Taxonomy (NCBI): domain Eukaryota; kingdom Metazoa; phylum Arthropoda; class Insecta; order Hemiptera; family Gerridae; genus Gerris; species Gerris lacustris. Next base: position 53,018,578 of record OX578282.1, read on the forward strand.
GGCGCTACGATGATAACACACATACACACACACACATACATACGTCATGCTGAAAACCACTCAGGAGGTCTTAAAAACACCTAAAACGGATAATTCCGTTGAAATCTCGAAAAAGAAATTGTTTGGTGAATACAATACTTTTCCTACTATTAGTAGTGAGGAAAAGTAAAAACGAAATTTCCGACTAAAAGTGGTGTCTTTACTTTTGGTCAAAGAATGTTCAGGATTTTATTCAGATTTTTTAGACAGAGGGGACACTTAATAGTTTTAGCGATCTTTAATTTCGTTGGTTCTATTAAAAAATTGTATTTGAAAACAATGTTCGTCTCATCGAATAGATGAAGTTAGAAATTTGTTATGACTTAAAATTCTAATTTAAAATGTGTGCGCGAATGAGCAAATTTAAAAACGTATGAGCTACGTACCTACATTATAGGGTCCAAATTTCTTTAATTTCCACATATAATAGGGCCTTAAACTGTATTTATTTTATTAACAAAAAGGGAGTGATTGAGCTAGTAATGACCTTTTTAGTTAAAATTAAATTTAATTGAAAAATAATAGGGAGTGAGTTTTGTTCGCGAACAGTACAAAACCCGTCCATATCCGAATCCATACTTCGTTAATTGGACTAAATAGAAAACAGCATACCTAAAGTTTAATTCATACCAACACGGATTTGTTTAACATTATAGATTTCCGCTAATCAATGATTCATTTGTGACGAAAACAATGTCTATAAGGAAAATTTATTAATTAAAGTAGTCTTATATGTATTTGTAAAATCGTATAGACTCGGGAAATAGTACATTACGCGTCGAGTGCGGAAAGTAGCATTTTGCATGCGAGTGTGGAGTTTGCACCCGAGCGACAGCGAGGGTAGTAAAACCACACGAGCAATAAATGACGTTTTCGCACGAGTTGCGTACCGTACTTTATCTACGATTGTTAGATTTAAATAATAAATACAGAAAAAATAAACTTGCTGTATGTAAGTTCGTATCTCTTCTCTTGATAAAGATGGCATTAATCTTGAGTTGTATTTTTTGCCGAATTAATTATTTCTGGAGGAGTATTATTCTCTACATTTTCGTCAAAGGCACTTGATTCATTCATTGTTTTTCACTAAAAACTCGATATAAACAGTTACTTTAACAAAGAATAGCAAATTAGTTTTGTTAAATACCTCTCCTTTACCGCGCTAGCGTGGTACTATGAGAACTATGGGACGCGCATGCGCAATGAATACAAGTACGTAAATAATAACTTTCAACGCATCTAAACAGAGATATAATGTTTATATTTCGTATCAATCGTAGATAAACAAAATCTTGATTAACTTATTAAATCACAAGGACAGAATGTATACTTCAAATACCATTTGTGAGAAAATTAATCTCACAAATGGTATTTGAGGAATAAATTCTGTGCCAGAGATATAGCAAGCGAAACACGATATGTATATTGCTAACATGATGGAAAAACTTAAGTGTTTTTAATTTGCTTAACAGGTTTTTGAAATAATTCTTTTATTCAAATAATCTTGAATAAAAAAAAAAAACGAATGATACATTTATATTATTAAATATAAAAATTAAAATAGTAACACACGGGAAAAACAAAAATTCTACGAAGAACCAAGTTACTTCATGGTTTTAAAAATAAACCATACTTCATAATGTAGTATATCATTATTCTTTTTCTCTCTCTCTTTTTTTTCTTTTTAAAAAGAAACATCTTGCTTTTTTACTAATTTTGAGTGTTCTAAAAGAATAATTAATTATAGAAAGATAAGAAAAAATATATTTTCAGTATACAAAGAAAAAAGCAATTAAAAATGTAAATTTAAGAAAAACAAGTAACACTTAAAAAAAATCCATCTAATTTTCTATGTGTTCTTAATAAAAATATAAAGTAGCCCCGGTAAGGTAAAATTGTAAAGTAATTCTCAAAAAATAGACTGCCAATTAGTGTGGCACATAGCTTCCTCGCATCCAATTCACGAACTTTATTGATTTTATACTTTTACAAACCATTATTGTCTAAAAAAAAATATATATATAATTATTTTAAATTTTACCCCCTCAAAACTAGAAATAACACAAAATAGAACGTAACAAAATTTAATCTACTATTCATGAGCTTTTTAACGATATACATAACATTATAAAAGAATAACTTTGACATTTGTACCCCTGTACTTTGAGGTACCAAAATTATATTTTCAAAAACAAACAATACAAAAGGACATTAATTAAACTAATAAATAAATATAAATAAGAAACCTAATTACAAAAAAATATTTAAACCCTTTAACCTACAACGAAATTAAAAATTGGTACAAAAGTACGTGTACATTTTTTTAAAAAAATAAACCAATAAAATAGCTTTTATGTAATTATGACTAGAGAGGTTGGTAGAAAGTTACACAACAATATTGTCACCACAATTTTTATTACACATAAACTCACAGACGCGTTTCGACAAATAACATCATCTTCAGTGTGTGTTAACTTAGTAAGGGTTAATTCTGTACTAAGCTAACTATTTTACAAACATAAATGTTTGTAAAATAGTTAGCTTAGTACAGAATTAACCCTTACTAAGTTAACACACACTGAAGATGATGTTATTTGTCGAAACGCGTCTGTGAGTTTATGTGTAATAAAAATTGTGGTGACAATATTGTTGTGTAACTTTATACCAACCTCTCTAGTCATAATTATGAAGTGGTGCCACAAAATCTCAGTCAAAACTACTAATTATTAGCTTTTATGTACATATCAAGGCCTTTTAAATGATATACGACATAAAATTAAAAACCAAAAAAAGTGGTCACGTGACACGGCACACGGGAAAAAGTTTACTCTCATGTTCTCAGCAAATAGGGTGAATTAATGAAATAAAATTTAATCAATTTAAAGAGCATTAGTGTAAGATTCAAGCGCCTCAATCAGAAATAAAATCGGTCACCTATTATAGAAACTATGGCCATTCTAAAACAAAAAGGAAAAAAATTAAACAAAAAAAATACCAAAATTATCACCATCTAAGGTACAACCGATGATGATACGACAAAAAGTCATAGGACCAAAGTTGTAGATCTTTTAAAACCATTTACCGGTGGTGCTATCCGTTTTCCAATACGACTTACCGTTTAGCCGCAATAAGTCCCCAATACAGCTTAAAAATCAAGTCGGCCATTTTTTTTTTAAGGGGGGAAGGAGGGGGAAAAGTGAACTTTGTATAATTATTTTGGTTCACAATATGGACGTTGCGCGTCGAATAGCGCAAACCACAAGTCTCTAGCTCTTCTAGAAGTGGGTAAACATTCATATCAGTCAGTGAGTCAGTTAGCCATGCGGCTTTATAGTACATGGACATATTAATTTAGCAAGATTTAAAGTGCGCAGACGGTTGAAATTAGGCAGGTGCTATCTGCAGGCTACTTTCGACAAACCATAAAAATCAGATGATTACTTTTAAAGATATAGCTGTAAATAAATGTATGTTTGTGAGCATATGGAAGATAAACAAATAAGCGCAGAAGGTTGAAATTTATATGGAACCAACAATGGGCTAAGTATTACCTACTAACTAAATTTACAAGTAGTTTTTAAGATATGGTGGTTCGCAAAAATAGAACGACAGACCGACAGACAGACACGGGACCAAAAATGTTCCCTGATGTCTGAAACGGATTTCTGTCTTGGAATTTTTGAAATCGGAGATATAAAATATTTTCGTTCTTCAGAACGATCACATAGCTTCCGTTACCTTCGGTAAGCTCGGAAGCAAAAAAAAAAATTAATAAAAAAGGGTTCAAATTCAATTTGTATAAAACAACATAGTAATTAGATTAAAGATTGGAACCAACAATAAGCTAATTGTCACATATCCAAAATTTCATCAAAATGCCAGAGTAAGATATGGTGTGGTTCGTACAACTTTTAAATGACAAACCGACGGGCGTGAGACCGAAAATATTCTCTGACGTCAGAAACGGATATCTGTCTTGTAATTTTTTATTTCGGAAAATAAACAATTTCGTTCTTCAAAATGACCACAATGCTTCCGTTGCCATCGGCAAGCTCGGAAGAAATAGAAGTGATATTTAAAGAAATTAGACGGCGAGGACAAACCACTTGTTCGAACGTAGCTATTAGGCCATTATTGGTCCCACTTTACTATCTCCGCGGCAGAGAGTTCTAGCCACTACATACATCATACCACAGTCCACAGTACAATGTACCGCAGAAGCATGTAAGGTGAGATCATTAGTAAACCATGAAAATCAGAGCATCGTGGCGTGGGACCGAACCCACGACCTCTTGCTGCCCTCGATTCATTGATGACCGAGCAAACGTTCAAGCACACGGCCACGTTGGCTTCAATGGAAGCAACAGCAGATTCGGACGGCAAATTATTTCCTTGCAAGAGTAATATTCGTGATTTAACAGTCAGTAGAAGCACTAATTTTTCAAATAATTATGCTAATTAAATAATATAAATAAATCTGTTTATAAATTTATTTAGTAAGGTTTATTAAACCTAATTATACAACATAAATTTAACACAATTATTACTTAAGTGGGGAACACAAGTGTGTCATATCAAACTAGTAATTACGCATTTAATACGCGACCTATTTAACTGGTAATTTAATGATAAAAATATATTATAACAAGTTTTTAATTAAACTCATAAATAACAACTTAATACGCATGCAACTTTCAAATCTAAGTACTTAAATGGTAATTTAATCGCAATTCTTAAAAAAAAAGTAAAAAAGTAAAAAAAAAAAAAAATCATAGAATTGCATTGGAAGCCATTTTTAATAACCTACTTGGTTAAGAGTACCGTGACAAAAGATGAATGTTTAAAATTACCATTATACATAGTTCCAACATAGGATAACAATATTTAAAAATAAAAAAATAAATCTTAATTATTTATAACTAATATTATATTTTTAAAAAAATAATAATAACACGTTTTTATAAAACATGGATTAAAAAAGGATAAAATAATTTTAACAGTCTCAGTACTGCGAGCGATCACTACTAGTACATATTATATACTACTGTGGTCGTAGTACTGTAGCTGTTAATAAATTATTTTCTACTTTTTGTGCTTGTTTTATAAAAGCGTGTTTTGATTCTTTTTAAAATATAATATTACTTTCTACTTCAGTTTTCATTACATTAAATCTTGAAATCTATTCTAACCTCATTTAGCTGTCAGTATGGTCGTCAATGATTTAATTCCTGAATTTTACCGCTCAAATTTTTACTTTATGGGTGATTCTAATTTAAAGTGCAATTTTCATGTCCTAGATGAATAACTGGAGCGTTTTTCACATAATTGACAGGATTTTTCTTAATGGTAACTCAGTTAAGCTTAGAGAACTACAACCAAGCAAAAAAATAATGCGCCGCTTAATTTTAACCGCTACAAAAATTTTCTAAAGGCGATTTTGTAACAACCGTGGCTGTCCTAAAGTCAGTTTTTCTTACTCACTTCACTCTAGCTCGTACATTAATCATGTTGTTCAAAAACTTATTGAATAATTTTGAAGTGGGGTCCTACCAGAATTAAAATATGTGTTAGTTATTAAAAAAATAAATCTTTACTAAATGGAACTTCAAGTTAAAGTTTGTCCTTTAAAAAAATGTAATTACCATGGCATTATATAAATGTGTCCCTACTCTGGTTGTGGCAGGGAGATTTTAAGTATGGCGACGGATTTTCGCAATGCCGCAACACTGGTTTTCTTGTAACGGTTGATAGGGGATGACCTGAACCCTTTAGTTGAGAGCTAGCGCTAATTCCGATTGTTCTTCCAGTTGAGAACTCTTTTAAACGTAATTACCGTGCATGTTATTTAAGTCTATTTTCAAAGACTTTTAAGAGTGCTATTTAATGGTGTATTAAAATTGGGTTTTTATTTTAAACTACTGACCAAAATATTTTCTTAAAGTGTGAAATGTAACAACCGTGCACGAAAAAGTGTAATTCACGTGCCTTAATTACCATGCTTTAAATAAACTTAATTACCGCCTAAAAATTTGTAATGTTATTTCCCATCTGTCCCGCATGGTGCAATATATCTGAAATTAGTCCGAGAACACTCCATAATTTTTTTAAAAAGTCAACATTTTCAGTCTAAGTCCAATTTTGGCTTCCATAATAGCACTTTAAATTAGAGTCACGCTTATAAAACTGGAAATTTATACATTTATCAACTAATACAAATGAAAAGGTCTCGCTGCTGAGTGATATCTGATTTTGAAGAGGGCATAATATATGATTTGTCACTTAGAAACTTAATAAATGCAGGTAACAATCTATGCGTCGAAAAAAGTTGCAGTGTTTACTTCGTGTAAAGAGATCAAATTATATAAACGGAAATAATCTCTGTCACTGGACACTGGCCGTATTTGCTTACCACTTTATTTTAATTTTACCGCTAAAATGTATAGGATTTATCGGCTTATACTAACAATAAGGTAAAGATAAGGACTGCAATTATTGTAACAGTATAATGAAAAACGGAAAGCCTCTCCACAAAATGAATGTTTATTTCACATACTTAACTAGTTTTCGGCCATCATCAGTGAAAGGAAAAGGAAAAACCCGACGTTGCGTCACATGAGAGACGAAAAACGGAAGAGGCTGAAAACTAGTTATGTGAAATAAACATTCATTTTGAATTTTTTGGAGAGGCTTCCCATTTTTCATTATTCTATTGACATCAACTTTAATTGTGCTCTTAATCTTTACTGATTATTGTACAGTCATGAGAAATACATAAATGGTATATGGTATATGTTTCGTCACAGTCTGGAAGTGGGTCAAATTAAGGCTACAAGATTTGTCCCATAAAAACATGGACCGAATAATGGAGATTTTTAAATTTCAAAAATTAAGAAAAAAATAGACTGCCAATTAGTGTGGCACAAAGCTTCCTCGCATCCTATTATGTAATATAACAATTATTGTTATATTACTTTATTGTTATATTGTTTATTTTGTAAAAACTATTAATAGTTTTAGCGATCTTTAACTCTTCATAGCGGTGTCGCTGTTGGTTTTACTGAAAAATTATATTATAAAAAGTATTTGAAAAAAATGTTTGTCTCATTGAATAAATGAAGTTAGATTTTTTCCCCGACCTAAAATTCCAATTTTAAATTTAAAGTTCACGTTTACGCGAGCGTTGCTCGTGAACGCTTGGACGGATAACGTTGTCCAACGAACTCGTCCTGGGCATTGGTAAAATGAACATGTCTACTAAATTTCATCAAAATCGGTCGACATTTACTCAAGTTATCGTCGCACGTTTCATAATTCGGGGACACACAGACCGACAAAAAGACAGACAGACAGACAGACACGAGACCAAAAATGTTCCCTGATGTCTGAAACGGATTTCTGTCTTGGAATTTTTGAAATCAGAGGCATAAAAGTTTTTCGTTCTCAAAAGTGAACACAATGCTTCCGTTACCTTCGGTAAGCTCGGAAGCAAAATTAAATATTATTAACAGACAGAGTAAAGAAATACGCTAATGATTAATGAGGATTGTGGAGTTTGAGGAGAATCAACAACTGTTTTAACTGACAACTGGCATGTTTTGTGAGAGGCAGCTAATGTTGAACATTTCTACCCAGACTGATAATATCGGCAAACATCACACTAGTATCAATATTTTCCAACTTCAAATTAATTCCCATCAAAATATCAGATTGAAAAGAAGTTGTTTTGAAAAAAAAAAGTACACTTAGACTAACTATAAACAACAAAAGAAGAACTAAAACCAAACAAAAACCAAGATGAAACCAAAAAAACAAAAACCTAAATTCTATTGTGAGTCTTTCCCTAAACTATTTGTCCAACCGTGAAGTGAAATTCATCTCAATTCTCCAATCAGAATGATTTTAACAAACATATATTCTCTCTCACTTGTTTTTTAATCAAGTACAAAACAAAGAAAATTCAGAGTGAAATCCCTATTTTTACTTTTATCAATAATAATTTTAGTCGTATCAAAAAACTTTACTGTAAAAGAATCAAAACAACAACAAAAAAAATTAATCATACAAAAATAAATATATTTTAAGTGAGATAAAAAGTTTGGCAACCATTGGGATATAGCAGTTGTTTTAGCAAACAAAAAATGAATCCTCTATTACAACTTTCTCATGTATGAAGTATACATAGGAAGGAAGATTAACTTTTGAGTTTTTGGTGGATTTACTCGATTAGACGTCCCCTGGGTCCAAAAAAGTTATATTTTAAAGATGTATGTCTGTCGTCTGTACGCAAGCGTAAAGCCTAAACTACTAAGCCGATTTATTTCAAATTTGGCATGCATAATCAAAACCGTCATATTTTTTAAATAAATAGTGAGTGATCAAGGATTGAGTGAGAATTAACAAAAACTTTTAACTGAAAACTTACAGATATGCTCATGCTCATAGTAAACAAATGATAAAATAGTAGTAAATAAATTTCGTATTTCTCTATCTTTAATTATAGCAAAGCGATTTTCAAAAATTTCAAGATAAAAAGAACTTTTTATGTACTACGTTTTTACATTTTCTGTTGAATCGTATGTAATGTAGATAATATAATTGTTATTGTTATATAATATATAATGTTAGTGAAAAAAAAAAACAGTTCCGAATTTATTTACTTAACATAAATGACAACCATCTAGAGAGCTGTTCTTAAACCAATAAAAGGACAAATCTTTGTACAACGGATCTCCCCAACACCAAATCTTAAGCGTGCCATAGATATATTTAAAATAATATAAATAATATAATTGATATATTTCCTGCTTTGCGGTCATTGAAGGTTTATCTCTTATTTAAAAAAAATCACAAATTTGAAACCCGTCAAAATGAAGATTGAAAATATGGGACATGGCAAAACAAATAAAATAACTTGCGGATTTTGTCCGAACTAATTTTCCATACAGCAAAATTTGCTGAAAACCAATTAAATTCTGCTGAAAGATAGCTAAAAGTATTAAAATAATGCATTGTCATCGTGTTCTGAGCTATGCTAAAAGTTTCAAATGTCTAGCTATTCAGGAAGTTAGTTAGAAATCGATTGCCAGATTTGTACCGGACAAACAAACAAACAAGAAAGCAAGCTAATAAAAAGAAGTAGTAAAATTAAGTAAAGGTATTACTTAAGCCTCGATTAGTCTCTTTGTGGTTGTCACAGTCACGCACTATCACGAAACCACTCTTACGCATTCTTGATTAAAAAGATAATTAAGTTTACTCTTGCGACAGCCACGACTGTCAATTGAAAACGAAAATAGATCTAAATATCACGACACTTTGTCATGATCGTCTTGAGCTAAATTTCATTTCTTGATATTTAAGAGTAAACAAAAAATAAAATAAAATAATAAAGGCAGTAAAATAAAAAGTCGAATAAAAAACAACCTAAACAGTGGGTCACTGTTTAAGAGTTTATGAGTCTAAAAAGTAATCATTTAAGAACATCAATCCTAACTTAAAAAGTACAAGTTATTTAAGAATAGGATAAAAAAAATTAAGTATATATTATGGGTATTGTATGGGTATGGGTACCCGTGAAAAATTTCAAGTTTCTTTAAATATTTAAACTAGAGCATTAAATTTTATAATATTTAAAAAAAAAAAAAAATCTTTTCAAGTCATTTAATTTATAAGTATTATAGTTGAAATCTTATACACTACACCAGCTATTCATGTTTTAACATACGACTGCACACCTTATCAGAGATTAAATCTTTATTTGCATTTTACGTGCTCATATAGATAAACAAATTGGGTACAGATATACACCACGGTTGTTATTTGCATAAACATGCCTAATAAAACTTGGCCGACCTGTTTAAATGAATTAATTTTAAATTTCTTTGTACAAGGTCAGTGATATATTCAAATACAACACAATATTTAATATAGCAGATATTCTTTTGTTGAGCTGTTTTATTTCCGTTTAACCCCCTGTAATGATATTCATTACAAATTCCACAAATCTTTTAAAATATTCTACCAAAGAAAAAAATACTTAATTTAAATTTAATTTACAAGGTATTTTCAAACCAAAAAAAAAAACAAAAAAACCAATAATATTTGGGTTGGTATAGTTAGTAGATGCCAATAATTTAATTAAATAATAATCGATAATTAAAGAAAGGGAGTATATTTCGGTTACCTATACATAAAAAATAAACGATCTAAGGCGATCGGCTTTTAAACGGACTGTCCAATCAAAATTAACAGGCCTGTCAGACTGCGTGGCCCAGGCTTACTTACTTCTATCTTTTCATTATTAAATGTTTATCATTCTTAAAAATAAAGCGGTAACTAAAAAGGTTTCAAATCTAATTTAAGAAAATAATCATATAAAATCACTGCTGACGGGAGCTACTAATCGAAACACTAATCCCTTGTCATGTAGTTGTATCACATGTTACATAGTTTTGTATCACATGTTACATAGTTTTATATCACATGTTACATAGTTGTAAAAGCTCTTTGGCAAGACTAACACTGTCAAGGACTGAATAATTAACGCACACAGTAATATCAATAAAACTAAACCTAAATAATAAAAATAACATCTAAATTATTTCTTAATTAGAAAAAAAAATAATACATATATTTTAAACATAATTCAAAACCTTATTCATACCGTTCAAAACGTATTCAGCAATTGTAAAAATAGGAAAAATGTAAGTAGACATAAGATATATTTTTAATACATGGGATGTTTATAGCTAATTGATTAATGAGGTAGTAACCCCTGACTGATTCAGCTACGTATAGAATTTGAGCCCGACCCCACCTCGAAAGACAACCTTAGACCTAAATATAATACACAGTCCAAATATACAAACATGTAGACCAAACTGACTTGCCAGATGTTAATGACTCAAATTATTAACAGCTTCACCAGTACATGGTGTCATTCGGAAATTCAGATACCAGAATACCCGCGGAAGCTATACATTGTTAAAAATAGTTAACTATTGCAAAAAGAAAGCGAGCCTATAACAAAAACTTTAATTGAGATTTCAACTAAAATAACTTCGTAAATTTAACGTCTCAGGTGTTTTTCATTGTCACAGCGATGAAAATAAAGAAAACAGCATAAACAAAATGCAAATAAAAGATGGTTTTTAATCACCCCCAAGTACATATTATATCGATTTAATGATATAAAATCATTCGTAAAAAAAAAAAAAAATAAGTAGTACAATTGTTTAGAATTATGGGGAAATCAGCTGATTGAATACTCAATCAGACCCTATTAGCAGTGGAGCCATTGCAGAAGATCAAACCAACCACAACAAATTGCAACTATGCTGTAGTTATGAACGGAGTATCGGCATTTCAGCTCATGAAGAGCCTCAGGAACAATCTGAGATCGGTGGAGGCGATTTAAAAGCCTTGAGTCTTTATCTTAATGGTGTAAAAAATTATTTAATCAAATAAAAGACGAATCTATAATCCTCGTGAATATTAATTGACTTGGTTCATTAGCCTCAAGAAATAAAGTTGCTGACATAAAAACTTTTTTTTATTTATCTTTAGAGAACACATACTAATCAATAAAAATTATGAGTACTACAAAATCGTTTTATTTGGCCAGTACAAAGCCTTAATCAGCTTCTACTCACCTCTACATAAGAAATAGATTTACATTAAACAGTAATATTAAGCGGGGAAAGTTTACAGGTCAGAGAAAAATACAAGGAGACTTGCATTGATCGTTTTAATCAATCAAATTATTTAGCTATATACTCGTATTTAGAGAGCTACAATGTTCAATGTACAGAAACAAACACTGTTTTCATTATTATTATTTTGATTGGCTACTTCCTACAAAATAAAACCACAGTCATGAAATTTTTCATTAATTAATTTAAAAAATAATACAAATAATGAAAGATTATTAGTTTTAGAAAAAATAGAAGAATCCAAGGAGAAAAAAAAAAAAAAAAAGAGAAGAAGAAAAAATCCTTGATTTGCTTTTGATTAAAGATTGAGATCAAAGAGTATTTTCTTTAAAAAATTTAACCTTCAGGGTTGCCCTCAAGGTATACATCCTTTAAAAACTAATATATTCTTCCTATTTATTTATTTCTAATAATAAAACATCAAAAAAACTAAATAGGCCAGTCAAATAGTACAATAAAAATCGATAAAATCGCAAACTAACGGCTAGTTCTAACCACGAAACTTTCGCACTTTTTGCAGTTTTCTCACTATATCTCCTAAACTATGAGTTCTAAAAAAATCATATAAATATGTGAAAATTATTTTTTACTTTTTAGTTCTATCTGCTATTTAAGTGTTTTTTACTTTTAAGAACCAATATTTCTTTTTGCATTTTAGTCCTCAAACTAACTTTAAGTTAATAGTAGGTTGAGGGAAAAAGTAATCACTCGACATGAGGCTCGATCCCACGACCCTTAGAGAACAAAGTAATAATTTAATTTAGATGTTATTTTTATTATTTAGGTTTAGTTTTATTGATATTACTGTGTGCGTTAATTATTCAGTCCTTGACAGTGTTAGTCTTGCCAAAGAGCTTTTACAACTATGTAACATGTGATATAAAACTATGTAACATGTGATACAAAACTATGTAACATGTGATACAACTACATGACAAGGGATTAGTGTTTCGATTAGTAGCTCCCGTCAGCAGTGATTTTATATGATTATTTTCTTAAATTAGATTTGAAACCTTTTTAGTTACCGCTTTATTTTTAAGAATGATAAACATTTAATAATGAAAAGATAGAAGTAAGTAAGCCTGGGCCACGCAGTCTGACAGGCCTGTTAATTTTGATTGGACAGTCCGTTTAAAAGCCGATCGCCTTAGATCGTTTATTTTTTATGTATAGGTAACCGAAATATACTCCCTTTCTTTAATTATCGATTATTATTTAATTAAATTATTGGCATCTACTAACTATACCAACCCAAATATTATTGGTTTTTTTGTTTTTTTTTTTGGTTTGAAAATACCTTGTAAATTAAATTTAAATTAAGTATTTTTTTCTTTGGTAGAATATTTTAAAAGATTTGTGGAATTTGTAATGAATATCATTACAGGGGGTTAAACGGAAATAAAACAGCTCAACAAAAGAATATCTGCTATATTAAATATTGTGTTGTATTTGAATATATCACTGACCTTGTACAAAGAAATTTAAAATTAATTCATTTAAACAGGTCGGCCAAGTTTTATTAGGCATGTTTATGCAAATAACAACCGTGGTGTATATCTGTACCCAATTTGTTTATCTATATGAGCACGTAAAATGCAAATAAAGATTTAATCTCTGATAAGGTGTGCAGTCGTATGTTAAAACATGAATAGCTGGTGTAGTGTATAAGATTTCAACTATAATACTTATAAATTAAATGACTTGAAAAGATTTTTTTTTTTTTTTAAATATTATAAAATTTAATGCTCTAGTTTAAATATTTAAAGAAACTTGAAATTTTTCACGGGTACCCATACCCATACAATACCCATAATATATACTTAATTTTTTTTATCCTATTCTTAAATAACTTGTACTTTTTAAGTTAGGATTGATGTTCTTAAATGATTACTTTTTAGACTCATAAACTCTTAAACAGTGACCCACTGTTTAGGTTGTTTTTTATTCGACTTTTTATTTTACTGCCTTTATTATTTTATTTTATTTTTTGTTTACTCTTAAATATCAAGAAATGAAATTTAGCTCAAGACGATCATGACAAAGTGTCGTGATATTTAGATCTATTTTCGTTTTCAATTGACAGTCGTGGCTGTCGCAAGAGTAAACTTAATTATCTTTTTAATCAAGAATGCGTAAGAGTGGTTTCGTGATAGTGCGTGACTGTGACAACCACAAAGAGACTAATCGAGGCTTAAGTAATACCTTTACTTAATTTTACTACTTCTTTTTATTAGCTTGCTTTCTTGTTTGTTTGTTTGTCCGGTACAAATCTGGCAATCGATTTCTAACTAACTTCCTGAATAGCTAGACATTTGAAACTTTTAGCATAGCTCAGAACACGATGACAATGCATTATTTTAATACTTTTAGCTATCTTTCAGCAGAATTTAATTGGTTTTCAGCAAATTTTGCTGTATGGAAAATTAGTTCGGACAAAATCCGCAAGTTATTTTATTTGTTTTGCCATGTCCCATATTTTCAATCTTCATTTTGACGGGTTTCAAATTTGTGATTTTTTTTAAATAAGAGATAAACCTTCAATGACCGCAAAGCAGGAAATATATCAATTATATTATTTATATTATTTTAAATATATCTATGGCACGCTTAAGATTTGGTGTTAAATAAGCGATTCCATTAGGTAAGAAAACTTTATCAATCAGCGACTTACTTCTTATGGTGGCCTGAGGACTAATAATGATAGTGAAAAAAAAATAGTTTCTAATTTCTTTACTTCACATAAATGACAACCATCTAGAGAGCTGATCTTAAACCTATAGAAGGACAAATCTTTGTACAATGGATCTCCCCAACACCAAATCTAAAGTGTGCCATCGATAAATTTGAAATAATATAATCGATATTTCCTGTTTTGCTGTCATTCAATGTTTATCTATCACAAATTTGAGACCCGTCAAAATGAAGACTGCGTAAATATGGGACATGGTAAAACAAATAAAATAACTTAAGGATTTTTTCCGAACTAATTTTCCGTACAGCAAAATTTGCTGAAAACCAATTAAATTCTGCTGAAGTATGGCTAAAAGTATTAAAATAATGCATTGTCATCGTGTTCTGAGCTATGCTAAAAGTTTCAAATGTCTAGCTATTCGGGAAGTTAGTTAGAAATCGATTGCCAGATTTGTACCGGACAAACAAACAAAAAAACAAGCTAATAAAAATGTAGTAAAAAGAAAAGAGACGAGTTCAATAAGTTGATGACAATAATCATTTCCTGATAAGATTAGGCTTAAGTTCTAAGAATAATGAAAGAATGTTAAGATCAATAGGAAATAATTATTTTCCAGCTTAGTAAGAGTTCTAAGATCAAAAAGAAAGTGCAGATTAGAATAAAGGGCTAAAGAATAAGCAGCAAGTTGTTTTATTGACTTAAATCTAAAAACATGATCATTAACTTTAAGTTTAAGAGGGATTAAAATGTATGGTAAGAAAGTACATGAACAATAAAATTTACTGAACGGCTAAGCAGCAAATTTCTATAGTCTAGACAGAATAAGTGTCTTTAATGAGATAGAAATATAGCTTGTAGATGCATTTAAAATAATCTCTAGGACAACAGAGAACCGATAGTAAACTGGTTTTAACAATTGAAAAAAAAAAGTCCCGAAGCTCATTCAGAAAGAAATACGTATAGAGAAAGAAACAATGGGTATAATGACTGGACTCTTAGAAGAGACTAAGTACGCTGTGAAGAGACTATTCTCGGAGATAGTTCACACAAGATAATGGCAGTTGGACATCAATGTAGAAGCACTCATGTTGAGAGGGACATGAGACTATACAATACATTCTCCGTATCTCTATTGTAGAGAGGATGTCCCTATTCACCAACATCTATTAGAGTGCTTTACACTAGTCTAATCAAAATAAATCAAATCATTGAAGTAATCAACTCGATAACAGTAGATTTAGTGGTGATCAAGTAATAATGTTGGTTCTGTAAAGAAAAAAAAGTAATCATCAAAAATAAAAAGATATGAAGAGAAAAAAGTCTAGAAAAAATATGTGACATAAATAAAAGATTGATAATATTAATTAGAAGAATTACTTTTTTCTGTACTTTTATAAATAAAAAGAACAAATATAATTTTAAATTTAGTTATGTAATGTGTAATTAATGATAAGATAATACTTCTATCATTCTGATATTCATTTTAATAAAAGTTCAATTTCACGTAATGCATAATGAAAAATATAATCAGCACTGTCCAAAATTATCTCTAAGGTAGAGAGGACGAAAAATATTGTAGAATTGTGAAACACGAAGCGATCTTTGATAATCAATAAGTAACTTAAAGAAAAGTCAAGGGCAGTAGAATTCACCTAGGATCTATTCACGCTTCGACGATATTGCACTAGTTGACAATAGAAAATCCAATTTCGAATCGTTGAGTTTAACGAAATCCATAAATTTCAACCCTCTTACCATTTCTAAATCACAAGATTGAAGGATTTCTGTTAATAATGAACAGGAGCAAGATTCAGTTAAATGATTCAACTATCAATTTCATAATTTTTGAATTTCAGACAAAAGATAAATTACAGGTAAAAAGTTTCTTTATCTTTAACACAATTACGACTTGAGATATCCAAGTAGGAATAATGACCGATCACCA
Source organism: Gerris lacustris (assembly GCA_951217055.1). Lineage (NCBI taxonomy): Eukaryota > Metazoa > Arthropoda > Insecta > Hemiptera > Gerridae > Gerris > Gerris lacustris. The sequence goes on from OX578282.1 coordinate 53,034,965, forward strand.
TTGAGTCCTCTAAAAACTTTCGTCAGCATTATTTCCATTGTTTTATCAAGTATTTCTTCAACAACTAAGATCTATTGTTGCTTTCTAAAGCCTCATTTAATACTTTGGATACAAAATCGAGCCCAAGAGAATAATGAACGTAAGCATTAACTATACTTTAGTTCGGTAACTATAGTTACCTTAATAGAACTTAGTTTGAGTTCTCTAATTCTACTTAGTTGGCTTAAGTCTCGGCACTGGTACTTTGAAACTTTATATCCTCTTCATCGCCTCTCTTTCATCCCTCCATTACCCTCGATTGTAAACTTATAGTAAACTCGAGTAAGTTGGAATAACATCGTGAAAATCCTTGCTTGAATTACAAAGTGTTTAATGACGTTGGCAACACGTTTAAAGATTTTTATTTCAACTTTCTACTTCCAGATTCTAAGTGGAAAACAAAAATAAGAGAAAGTTTTCTTCGGCATTGTTATCGTTTAGCAATGTAGAGCTCCGAAAAAGAGGCGTCGTAAAAAGTTATATCGCAAGTAGGTTTCATTTATTATACCATTAACAATTTAGGTAAGTAGTTAATGTTTGACTGCCTGGCACTTGCTAAAAGCCTTCTTAAAGCCATAAGAAGGCGGTAATGGTACATTAAGAATAATTCATGCTCTTTTAAAAGAAATCCAATGTTAGTTAATAGGAGCGAGTTAAAAACAATTTTTAACCGCATTTGCGCTACAGTGGCTGGCTATAACAGCTTCACATTTAAACAATGTTTTGCTGAAGTAAAATTAATTTTAAATTAAAATGCGAGGGCAAAAATATTGAGAAACTCAAGTACATAAAAACAACATATAACAACGATTAAATATAATCAAATTTTGTTTCATGAACAAAACCATAACTAATAAATAATAGTTTTATTTATAAGAATAACATAACAAATTTAATTATATTACTACTAATTTTATTTATTATTGTATTTATTAGTACTAATTTATTATTTATTAATATAAAAATATTATATTAATATGTGTTTTAATTAGAAAAGAAAAATAAATTCTAAATAGGCTTTCAAAACACATCATTTTGATAAACACAGTAGTTACATTCCCCACTTAGGAATCAAATAAGAATACAAATACGTGTGGTGTCGCGGGACACCCGGTAGGAACAAAGTTCCTTAGGCTTTTCAATAAATATAAATGATAAAATCACACTCTTAAGTATATGGTGCTAACTAATTATACATGGCGAAGTTAGAAAAGAGACAAAATTAAAAGTATGTAACTAACTATTTCTACTTAGCGGAGTGAAGGCAAAATTAAAAGAATATCATTTATTTTATCATTGAAGCGAGCTCTTGTAATAAATATGTATTGAATATTAAAGTTCGATTTTGAGAAAATAGTTAATCATGACGAGTTGATAGTTAAAGAGGATGATTGTAGTATAAATAATGAGGGAACAGAACCTAATCCTCTAGCCCCAGCATTCTACAATAAACATATTATAAAATATATCACTTGACAACACAAAAATTTCTTCTTATATCACGAAATTTGACGTGCCTGTTTTAAATGTACTTTAGACTTTAGACGATGTGTAAAGTTTTATTAAAATCTTTACATTAGAACGTAAGATATCGGTAAAAACTTTGTTTTCTCCATTTTAAAGGTTTAGGTCCGCTTTGATAAATTTATCGATCTTTAACACTTCATAGCTGTGTCAAGAGAAATAAGTGCCAAAAGAGAAAAACGGTGTCAAAAGAGGTATTGGTTTTACTAAAAAAAAGTATTTATAAAAGTTGATTTTCTTATTGAATAGATGAAGTTAGAATTTTTTTCCGTCCTAAAATTCCAATTTTACATTTAAAGTATTTACATTCAAGTATTTACATATAATTTTCAATTATATCGGTCATACTCAAGTTATCGTCATCGGTCGATTTCGTGACGGTCTGTTTTGTGACGGTCGGTTTTGTGACGGTCTGTTTTGTGACGGTCTGTTTTGTGACGGTCGGTTTTGTGACGGTCTGTTTTGTGACGGTCGGTTTTGTGACGGTCGGTTTTTTCGGATCCACTCCCGGGCTCCAGACGCTGTTACGTGCCATAAGGAACTTCGTTTCAAATAGGTAACCTCTCTGCAGACATCAATATTATTTTAGAAATTATCATAAGTGATGGTAATTATAGTGTGTGGGACTTGGTTTTAAAAAAAGAAAATGGTCACTATCTTCAATATAAATGGCCAATGGGCAAAACCATTCTAAAAACTTGTTTATGTCGTAAAAGATGAACTTCATGGCTCTGGGGGAATTGGTTCCGGAGTTATCGTCCTCTTCTGACCGATATAAATGACCGCTAAAATTAACCATAAAAAGATTACTCCTGCGAGCAACTAAGGGGTAATGAACCTACCTAGGACATTTCGTGGTCATAGGACCAGCTTAATCAGAGCTCTAGTGTTGATTCCGTCAGCGGTATTTGGATTTTATACATACCCACAAAATAAAGATTTTTAAAGTTGGATGAAGGCATCTGTGAAGTATCTGTATTGAATATGAATTCTCCGAAATAAGAGTTCCACGCCTGTCACATTAGATTTTGGACGTAATGTAAGCAACGAGTAAGAAAGATAAATACTTATACAATAAACTTTTATATATTCTTTCGACAAAACAAGAACGATTTAATCTGTGGATATTTATCTTTTTTAATAGTTCCAATTCAAGAAGAAGTTTAACAAAAACTGTAAAAGACAAAATGATTCCAGAATAAACACTGGTTTAATCTACTTGAATGAACTCAGGTCTTTCTTGTTTCAATTATTTAAGTGATGAAAAAGGTTTAATACACTTGAGGAAAGTTAAATCAGAAAGCTAAAAGAGAGAGAAAGAGTACAAGAGGAGATCCCGAAGCTAAGAAACGAGGTGGAATGGAATCAAATGGATAAGGTAAAAGCGTTCCAAGTCCAACATAAGATTGATTGGTCTTAAAGCTTTCTGACTAGTAGAAACTGAGGACTTCGTGCTTCTTCTAGGACCTTTACTCCTTTTTAGGGGGAAAAAGCAAGTTCTAGACCAGAAGAACGAAAAAAACCTAGAAGAATAATGTTTCAGGGTCCTTGAACTTCAAGCATCACAATTCCTTAAGTCAAGCTATCCAAAAACGAGAAAAAAACATTGATTTAAGCCAAGCAAAGGATAAAGGAAAGTGTGATCCATCACACATTTTCACAACAATTCTTCAAGATAAGTCGACATACATCTTTTTCCTTGACAACAGAGAAAATTCACAGCAACAAACTTTTAATTTATTATTTTTTCATCAGTCATGCAATACCTACCTTATTTTACAGGCTTGACACGAAAAATATATTAACCTCGGAGTTAATAATAAAGTAATAAAGACTAGGAATAATTTATTTGCAGAGTTTTATTAATGTTGATTTATCTTAATAAAAAAAAGATTTACAAGAAATAAGTTATTACGCGTTAAAGATTTTACGCACATCTTGTTCTAAAGATTTAAATAAATAACAACTAAAACAACTAAAGGTTTCGAAAACACTTAACATTGACACTAAATTGCGATAATTCCAATAACGTTTAAGAAAATAATACTATAAAATAAGGTCTACCCTAATATATATGCATTTAAAACAGCTTTTCCGATTTTGTCAGAGACTGACAGATTTATTACTTTGAACTTGTTCAAGCACGTTCCTTGTGATAATCCCGTCTCATTAGTAAAGAAGAAGAAAAAAAAACAAAAAAAAAAACTGTAAAGTTATTTCCTTGACTAAATAATCAGAAGCTTTTTTTAAGAACATCAGGAATAATAATGATAGCCTTGTCATTTGCAAGTTTTAAACTTTACAAGTTTCCAAAAGAAGAACAAAAAACTAATACAAAACTATATTCAGTAACTCTAAGAACGAACTTGCTTCTTCTTCTTTCTTTTCCCTTCAAAAACTTATTTCATTATTCATAGCGAAATAGATGTCATCGCTGTTCACCCCAATTGATATCCAAGAATAAAACTTCTTCCATATTATTGATTAATTTTTATTTCAATTTCTTTTCAAAATTTTTGACAATAGCCAATCATTGAGTACTTCTTGAGTACGTTATACAAAAAATAATAAGAACGAAAAGTTAAATCATGAAGTCTCTCTCATATATTATAGTAATGCTGAATTTTAATACCATATCTGATTTAATAAGTTTATCATTAACATTAGACATTTTTATAAAATTATCAATTCGTACACTGAGAAAAAAAAGAGGCGATTTTTGGGTAGCCGCAGACCAAAAATATTGTTGCGGCCGGGACCACCAGAAGTTCGTTGCGATAACAAGTCGAGTTTAGTAGACCGTTAACAATAGACTTTTAGTAGCTGTAATTGTAATTTGTATTGTAGCGGTAACCAAGAAAGTTTGTAACTGTTATTAAATGGAAGAAAATCTGTATTCGCTGCAACAATGTTTTTAGTTGCCGTCAACAGTCTGTATAGTCACGGCAATTATTTTTATAGTTACTGCGACTACACTTTTTTTTGCCAGAACTTAAATAATAGTTGCTGTAACTACAAAATTTGTTAGCGCTGCTGTGTAATTAATGACCCCAACAATATATATTTTACGCTAGCTACATTAATTAGTTTGCTCAACTATAACAATAGTTGCTGTGCCTATTTAACAGTTGCTGTAACTCCAAAATTTGTTGCCGCTACTGTATAACATAATGACTCCAACAATAAATGTAATTCCCCCAATTATGTATATAGTCACACCAAACATAACGTTTGTCATCCTCAACAATAATTATATTCCCCTCTACTACTCTTTTGGCTCCTGCATAGTTGCAGGAACCAAAAGAGTAGTTAAGGGAACTATCCATGGTGGGACCTGTAGTAGTACGCCCTCTCCGATTACAAAATATATTATTGTTTATTCAGTTAAGTATTTTAGGCCAAGCAATTTATTGAGAGCAAAATAATTTAGAATTTATTGGAAGCATTTTAGATTGCTTCCAATAATAATTTTTTTTAAATTTATAACTTTGTTTGCTTTTAATAAATTGCATAACCTGAGACACTCAACAGTATAAACAATCATCTATTTTGCAATCGGAGGGTGCATACTGCTATAGGTCCCACCATGGATAGCTACCATGACATTTACAGGGAACTATACTACTACTAGTACCCTGAATTCATACTTACTCATTGAATGTGACTCTTTATTTCATTGCTTTACTGACTAAGTATTCAAAGCATAAAGCATGACATCGAACTTACTTAAAAGTTCAAACTTTTGTATTGAAACAAGTCAGTAAAGTAAAGAAAATTTATAAAACGTTGCAATAAAAGACAAATGATGCAAAATAATTAAGGATAGAATAATTTAGCCTGGACACCGTTTTAGTGTATAACATGTTTATTATAAAATATATACAAGAAAAATATACATTATACTTAATTACAATATAAAAGTAATTACTATATTTATTATTTTAAAAGTATTACTTTAAAATTATTAATTAAAATTATTAAAAAAATAGTAATTATTACTTTAAAAGTAATTACTGTATAAAATAACTAAATAAAATTATTACTAAATAATATATAATGACTACATTAAAATTACTGTATATTTTTTATATATGCATAATAGAAAAAAAAAAAAGAAAAATATAATTACTTATTAATATTTGTTATTTCAGCAAGGTATTTTTTTTTTTTTTTTTTAAATTTATTTATCTTTAATAGTTTTAGAATATGCGACAAATTAATGATGCTAAATGTTTAAGGATAAAACAATTTAGCCTGGACACAGTTTTATAATACAAATTGTTTAAGCTTATTTATTAAAAATATATAAAAGAAAAGTAAACATTTAACTACTACAAAAAGTAATTACAATATAATTTTAAAAGTATTAATTAAAATTATTATAAAAATAAAAGTATTGAAAAATTAAAATCATTAAGAAATTATTCATTATTACTTTAAATTAATTACTGTATAAAATTACTGAATAAAATTATAACTAAATAATACATGGTGACTGCATTAAAATTACTACATAATTTTTATACTCGTTTATAAAAGAAAAAAAATAACATTATAATTCTATAACATAATAAATAATAATTAAATTAACACAATAATTAATTACATATAATTAAAACTAACATTATTTCAGTACCTAGGTACTTGTAACAAGTAATATGGAGTACCTGTACCTGGTAGTACTGTGTACTAGATAAACTAGAAACAATACCACCCCTAGTTCACGGTACGGAGGTAGGCAAGGAACTGACAACTGACTGACAATAATTCTAGTTGTCTCTGGCCAGCATGGTGTTGTAAAATGAAACTGCGCATGCTCGGAAGTGGTTCATGTAGTTACGGGTATCGTTTTTACTGTTACGGAAACTAAACTTAGGTATGGTGACTAGAACATTAGCTCCTCCGACTATCTTTATAGTTACAACACATAAATGACTGCAAATTTAGTTCCCGTTACTAAAATCACTTACGGTTACTATAAACTTTGTTAAAACACTATCCATAACTAAGTTTTTTTTAAATCGTTCGTCCTAACCAATAATATAAAAAGGGTACCTAGTTGCTTAGTTGCAGTTAATACATTTATAGTAAAGCGGATATGACTCTCAAAAATACTGCAAAACAGACTGCCAACTATAGTTTTACATCAAATTTGAGCTACTCAATTTCACTTTCCAAGCTTTTCAGTAACGAATTCGTATGTTAGATGCCATGAATAAATGAAATACTGCAAAACCGAGGCCTCTGACAACCGAGTTCTTTAATAGGGGCCCTGGAAACCTTAAACTATATTTCTGAATAGCGAATAAATGTTATCCTCATGAAAATCAATGTTAAACACTTAATAGCAAAATTAAATCGTTTAACAAAAAAAAAAAAAAAAAAAAAAAAAAAACACAGGTGAATGGAGCGAACTAGAATTTCAGAACTTTATCAGACAGGGTGGTCCTGGTTCTAGGGAAAAATTCCAGCAAACGCCATTAAAAACCTTAAATAGATCTTAGGCCCTATCGCTCTACGCCCTGCGGTTCTTTGATCCAAACCAAACCCCCAATGTAAGTTCAGCTGAGGGAACAGGCATACTTTTTTTTGGAGGAGTTGGTTGGAAACTTGAAGGCGGGTACAAAATGATGTCAATTTAAATTTCACCCTTTTAAAATTTAAGCTTTCAACAAGAATTTATGATTGTTTTAAGAAACTTTATCTGAATAGCTAGTAAATGTTATCATCATGAAAGTCAATATTAAACAAATAGCTACATTAAATCATTTAAGCTACAAAAAAACTTCAAGGCCGAGTGGAGCGAACTAGAATTTTAGAACTTTATTATACAGGGTGGTCCTAAAGTCTCCCCCCTTTAAATTTTGAACATTTGACATAAATGAATGAAACCTGGCGTACTTTTCTTGTGAAAAGGGGTAAAACAGAGTGAGTATTTTTTTGTGTGATTTACTTCATTTTGGTGGTATTGTTCACTTCGGGTGTTCCATCTAATATGAGCTATCGCAAAAATGAAAAAAAAAAGTTAATAGTAAGACGTATTTGTAATGAATGTCTTGCATTCTAGGATGAATGCAAGACATTTTACTTCTTTGATGGTTTTTCTACAACCATAATTTTGTCGCCGATAAGCGCCCAAAGCTTCAAAGTAGAATGTTTGAAGATGAATTTCCGCCTAAAATATTGACCCTACAAATAAATTGCCAAGAGTAAAAATGTCTCATTTTTATCTAGAGAATACAAACCTTAAATTTGTTACAAACATTAAATTCTCTAAATTTGGCAATTTTTCTTATTTTTTTATGGTATCTAGCAGCAATAGTGATCCCAAAAAAAATCTTAAATCCGTAGAAGAATTCACAAAACACATTCTACATTGGAATACTAAGTCCAATCACATGGAATACTTAATCCCTTATACTCTTTAGTTTAAATTAAAATATCTACATTTAATACGAGACATGAAATACCCTAATCCTATATGTTATATTATATGGGTCTTTTAGTATTTTGTTTATCATCTATCGATTATTGATTAGATCAAAATTTTATTATTAAACATACATTTTAATTTTAAAATGTTAATTGTTGTTAAATGTTGAACTGATCGAATTTAATCATAATTTGAATCAAAGCTCGATTCCAACTCCTGATGGTATCGAATGATTAGATTTAAAATTTAATTAGGAATATTCTATTACAAATTCTTTTTGAGCATCCCTACACTGCACCCTCTCCCCCCCCCCCCCCCCCCCCCCCCTGTCGGCGCGGGTGAAAAGATAAAGATTAAAACGTAACAAATAGGGGTAATACTAATAATAACAAAATATAAAATATTCAATTTTATTAAATATAATATAAATATTTTCTGTAGATCTAAATTAGAAAATTAATTTTATTCTAATAATGTAATAATATTTATTTTAAAAATCATGCGTTGTTAACTTAGTTTATGTAAATCCAAATATATAGTTGCTTCAACTATATTCACCAAATTTAATCTTGGATACTTCAGCCCTCAACTAATTCATTAGATGCGGTTACAACGTTAAGATTTTCAAGACTCACTTATTTACCGCAACTACAAATAAAATAAAAAATAGTAACAACAATTATAAATTAGTATCCACAACTAACTTATAATTGGGGATACTAAACCGGCTTAACTAAACCCTACTTATTGCAGTAACCACAAAAAAAAAAAAAAAATAATTGGCGCAAACCAAATGCAGTTGCTTCAATTGCATTTGACTTTGCGGTGACCAAATCTGCATTGACTATATTTAGTTTTTGCATTTGCATCTCACTTTTTTCTCAGTGTAGTTTTGACACATACATTTTGGTTTCAATTTCAGGGGGGCGTATTCATTCTTATCAATATCGGAACTAGGATTTTCCCAGGAAAACGAATTTCATGACAAAATCGTAGTTACAACATCTTCTTCAATCATTTGCCGAAACCATTTTAATGAAATTTTAACAGGGGTTTTCTAAATTGGAGGGAGCCCCTAAATTTAGATTTAAAATGGCAGTGAGTGCAGTATTTCTGATCATGTATCTAAATTTAATCAAAATAGGTTCGACAGATTAGGTTTCAAGCGTTTGCACAGACAACAGATAGATATTCCTTCCGAGCTCACCGAAAGAAAGAATAGCTTTTGGGCGTTCTGAAGAACATCCATATTTTTTTCGATAGATATCCATTGAGACACCATTAACATTGTTTAGGTTGAAAATCATATGGAACCAACAATGGAGTTATGACGTACCATCTACATTTTATTAAAAGAATAGTTTTTATATTTGTTGGTTCGAAAAATTAATGTTGAATGACATACCGAACAACAGGCAGACAGACACGAGACCAAAAATGTTCTCTGATGTCTAAACAGAGTTTTGAAATTGAAAAAAAAAAAAAATCAGAAAGATCACAATGATTTTCACCTTCGGTAAGCTATAAAGTCAAACCGGGGGGAGTTAAATAAAACAGACTATAATAAGTCCTAAAAGCAAACATACATCCCAACAAGTAAAATATGCTATTGGTAAAAAAAAATAGCCTGGAGGATGCTATAATGTACTAAAACTATGGTTGTTTTAACCAGAAAAAGGTAATAATGATAACATTGTAAATTTTCCTGGTTATGCAAATCCTTCTTGTTTCTTTTTTTTGTAAAAATCTTATTACAAATTTATAAATAACAAAAAGAGTTTAAAGAACTCAAGAAAAGCAGAAAAGTAAAGAATAAAATAATTCTATGTTAAAATTTATAAGTAAGGGATGGAGGGGGAAAAAAAACTTGAAAAAATAAACTTTTTGAGTATTTTGTTCTCAGTAACCAAAAACCTTTTCTACTCGGAAGCTCAATGATTCTTTTCTTTTCTTTTTTTTTTCTCCAACCAGAATTAAAGAAGAAAACCGAAGGACAAAGAATGGAACAACTGTGTTAAACAAACTTCTCTTACCAACGAGCCAATCGAAGAAAAAAAACTTTTTTTGTACAAAGCCAGCTCAGTTTCTCATCATTATTCTCTAAGAATTTATTTCCTTTTTTTTTCTCCCCGTTAACTTCAAGTAAAAGTTAAGAGAAAAGCAAATTGAAATAATTTTCGTTTGAAATACAATCCGACTGAAACTAAACAAAAGAAGAGAGATAAAATACAGTCAAATCGAGCTTTACTAATGCAAAATTTAGCAAAGCTCATAGGAAAAAAAGAACATTTTACATATATTTTTGTCTTTTTCGGGTAAAAATGTTGAAGACCAGTTCAGACGTTTGTAAACAATTACCACTAGTGAAAAAATATGCAATAATTAAAACGGTTATTGTTAAATAGTTAGTTTATTTAGCATCGAAGACTTCCTCGGATCAAGTTTAATAAGCCTAAATTTTACGGAGACAATCTGAGATTTTGTGAATCCTGAAAGTTTGAACAATGGCACCAACTGGCAAATTGCTCAAAAGAATTAACAAACTCCGCGCAACAACCCTTAAAGTTCCTAGGCCTGCTAAAGGGCTTATATAACAAAATATGTAATAGATAACACGGGGTATGTGTGTCACTCCAACGCTGTATAAACATTACGATTGACGTAAGCAACCAGTTAGTCGCCACTTTAACACAATACAAGCAGCTTCCCATTTTTGCGGTGATGCTGGGTGAACACGGAGCGAAGGGGGGGGGGGGGGGGGGGGGCTAGGTTTTAGTGGCCTGATATGTAGTCACCATCCAAGTTGTGGTCGCTGGTGTTTAACTTTATTGATATGAAAGCCAACTGCTCTCCTGTACGAGATACCGAAGCCCCCACATATGCGGTGACAATGTGGGACGGATTAGCAATAGGTACAATTGCCTAGGATGGGAGTTTTTGCAACTTGTTAAGTTTATCATGTTTCAAATTGATTTGAGATACTGAGAAATGTTGCTAATGATTAATGATTCTTTCCATGAGCAACTCCCTGAAGAATCCCTGCAATGAGTTCAAAACATGTGAATTCATTTATAGCTTGTTGCCTAAGGTATTGAAACATAGTATTATATGGGTGTTCAAGCTCTCCACCGTTATTTCACCAAGGATAATTATCAAATTGAATTGAATAAAACCACCTCATAATTAGCCCATTGTGGTCCCATATGAGTTTCAACCTTCTACGTCCATTGGTTTATTTTCTATTTGCTCACAAGCATACATTTATTTACAATTTTTATGAAATTGGATGGTTTGTCGAAAGTAGCACGTTTAGCCCCAGATTAATTTTAACCGTCTGCGCACTTAACAGTTTGCTACATTGATATACTTTAATTCATATAAAGAATCAAAACCATTTTGACAGCTTTAAAAAACGGAGGGAGGGGAATTAAATCAATTTTACAATAATAGGTTGTAAAAACATAAAATCATTAAAGTATATGAAATAGAACGCGAGGAAGTTATGTGGCAGACTATTGTTACATAAATCAAACAAATATCGTATTTTCTAACTGAGATAGACAGAGTTGTAATAGATAACTAATTAATAAATAGAATTGTACTGCACAACACATGATCATATGTATAGATTTATGACAAAAAAGTTAATTTTAAACATAGTAAAAGAAATAGAAGAATGCTTACAAAATATATAGAGACGAGAAATCAATCTTAGATGAAAAGCTTCTATATCAGTTAGAAGAATCTAGATAATCCAGAAGACACCTTGTCTGAGGTTGAACTAATTCCAGACTTATTACATGAGATTACTATTAAGAAAGCCAGTTACGGTGAAAGCTAAGTGGAAATTGATCAATCAAAAAAGCAATTAATAGTTTTAAATAGTAAATCTTGTTCGGTTTACATCTGAGGGAAGATTAGCGAAGACAAGATTAATAATATTCAACCTCTGACTAGGGTCTAACTAGATTTTCTGAGGAGAAATCAGTCTACTCCAAGTCTTAACATCTTACCTGTAACTGAAAGAAAAAATAACATAGTTAACATTTTTAAAAAGAGGAAAATAAATTTTAAACACATTCATCTCATTTAACTTAAATGAGACTGATGGGAAAGGTTTAAAAGAATCAGATGTTGGTTTTGTAGGATCTTATTTGAAAATTTTTCCCGAAATTCTAATTAAATAATTAATATAAAAATGCCATTTTTCAAAACTGATCTCATTTTCAACCTTTTTTTTTTTTTTTTTGGTTTTTTTTAGTTGTATGTATGTGCAAAATTTGGGGAAGATTGAATGACGGTAAGTGGTTCAAAATTGGGGTAATAGGTGTGCGATGAAACTTAAAGAGCAAATAAATTTGACGCCATTTTTTTTTTTTTTTTTTTTTTTTTTTTTTTTTTTTTTTTGGTTTCTGTATTCTTCACCTTAGTTGTATCTATGTGCAAAATTTGGGGAAGATTGAATGACGGTAAGTGGTTCAAAATTGGGGTAATAGGTGTGCGATGAAACTTAAAGAGCAAATAAATTTGACGCCATTTTTTTTTTTTTTTTTTTTTTTTTTTGGTTTCTGTATTCTACACCTTAGTTGTATCTATGTGCAAAATTTGGGGAAAATTGAATCACGGGAAGTGGTTCAAAATTGGGGAAATGGAAATGTGCGATGAAACTTACAAAGCAAAGTAATATTATAAGACCAGTAAAAATTCACTAAATTGCACTCATTTAGAACCTACATCTTTTAACCTTCCTTTAATTAAAACAGTTCTCCACTAAATGGAAAAACATTGAATCAAGCAAATATTCAGAATAATTTATAACTTTACGGTAGAGGATCCATCGGCCATGATACATCCTAATAAATTTAGATCTTCAAATGTTTATATTTATTTGTTTCAAAACTACTGCAGGTAAGCTCGATGTCATGGGAGTTAGCACACGGGGGTGGTAAGTGACATTATCAGTCGACAAACCTAAAATTTCTGATTATAACTTATAATAGTGCATAAATTATTACGTTTTAAAGCAACATCAGGGATCCTTCACAAAAAAATCACAGACAAAGCATGACTGTGATGTGATAAACGTAGCAACTGATAAGTAGTTTTTCCTGAAAAGAACACGCCCGAGTTCGCGATATGTCGCCATGAGCACATGGAAGAAACATTCATTCCAGTCATTATTAACAGATACGACCAAGATCATCTTGAGACCTAAGTCAAAAATATGCTAATTAACAGGTTTGTTTAACTCATTGCTAGTGGAATAAAAAAATATTAAACTCCACTAAAAATAACTTTATTGTACAAAGCCGGCTTTCAATCACTCATGGTCATATTAAGTTCCGATTAGTCGATTTGAAATTCATAAGAAAATTAATCAGTGAGGAGTCAAGACCAGATGTTGGAATCTGACAGTGGATCAAGATCAATATATTGCTAGTGGTCTCTTTAGAGAGTCAATTCTTTCAAGATTCTTAAGGCTTTATAGCAATCGGTAGACCTTTACTTTTGTGGTCAAGAAGAAAAATTATATTAGATTCGATTTCGACCGATCTCAAAGAAACTGACATTGAGCTGCAAACGGTATTCTCATTGAGCTCTACATGCCTCTTTCTCAGATTACGATCTGTGAGACGTTAGTAACTCATAAAAATAGACCATTTCGTGGAGACCGTGTTCACTGATAAATATTTAATGTCGAAATCTTTGCAAGAGATCATTCTTAAAAGGTTGTGGATCATGGTTTAAATCATTAGAGATAGAGACATACGGCAGACCTTGAAGAGGAAACCGCGTCCGAGTGAAGTTAAATCACGGCTTGTATATTTTCAAAAGGATTGTTCTCAAGTGAGAAGTTTAAAGGGTGAATTAATCTCAATTACGCTGGATAAATATTGTTTGAACAACCGAACAATCAAATAGTTCTAGTGACTAAAGAGTGGGTTAAAAATAGATCTCAAACAAATATTTCTCGTCTAAGCCATCAAAGAGCTTACCAACATTCTACCTTTTAAAACCTTTGGTACCACTCTACATTTGCCACCACTAAATTAAACCTCACATCGTTTAAACTGGACAAGAAGTAAATCAAATACTTTCGAGAACTATCAGACATCTGACAAGAGCTACAAAGTCAACCCGTTTAACCCAAAGCAGATTAAGATAAAGCTGTTCCATTCATTCACCATATCAGTCTTAATAGTCATCTTAATTATCCGCAAGACTTGCCAGCTTAATGGAGCATTAAGAAAGATATATTTTATCTTGGCTTTAGAAAGATACACAGTCGAGTTCATTCCCTTACAGTTTATTCATTCCTCTGATCTTATCAGACATTTTATGTTTTAATTACATTTAAAAAAGGAAGGTGTAAAAAAATAATTAATAAAGAAAAATATAACAAAACTAGCAGACAGTTGCAATAATATATAAAGATAGCAATCTTAATCTTAAAACCGTAATTAGTAAAAACATCATTTTATATATATATATATATATATATATATATATATATATATATATATATATATATATATATATATATATATATATATATATATATATATATATATATTTTTTTTTTTTTTTTTTTTTTTTTTATCAAGTTATTTAATGGCGTAAGTAACAAAATATGGTTTACGTATTCCAGAGCCATCATGTTATTTTGAGTGGGGTATTTTGTGCCTTTTCTAATTGTTTTAATATTTTGTAAAGGATTAGATATTTTTAATTAAATTTTTGGAAGGGGATATAATATATATTATTATTTTTATTGATCAACATTATTTCTTTAATAATTACAAGATAAAAAGAAATTTTTATATACTACGTTTTTAAATTTTTTGTTGAATCATATGTAATGTTGATAATATAATTGTCATTGTTATAATATAATAGTAGTGAAAAAGAATATTTCCGAATTTATTTACTGACAACCATCTAGCTGATCTTAAACCTATTAAAAGACAAATCTTTGTACAACGGATCTCGCCAACACCGAATGTAAACCGTGCCATTGATATGCCCCCGTGTAGGGACAGTAAGAGAAGAAAAAGATGTGTACAAGTAAACAAGTACAGATGCAGAAAAATTAAACCGATACCTAGGACACAAGTGTAAATAAACCTGGTTGACACACGTCAATTAATTAATTTCTTTGTTTACTTTTCCTTTTTCGCTGTCATTCAATGTTAATCTCTTAATAAAAAATCGGTCCGAGACAACTCAGACAAACTTTCTCATATATGAGTTTATAATTACTTAGCCCAGTGTTTCCATTTATTAGTTTTCAAATGTACATTTAAATATTATTGAACATTTCATCAAAATTTATCATAAAAATAACTTCTCCTGGTCGGGGAATCGAACCCGGGCTCTCTCCGTCCGCGTTTTAAGCTAATATCTCAGGAACTAGATTTTTCCCGGGAAAACGGCTTATATCGTTGGATTCGTATTCAAATGGACTACATTTTAGAATTTTTTAATCAAAATCGTCGGAACCGTTTTCGAGAAATAATTTTTTTTCATGTTTTATCAGAGTTTTTGGGGGGTAGCGCCCCCAAATTTAGAGCTAAAATTCATTTCTCGATTTCGCCTCGGGGTATGATTTTTCTGAACATGTATGCCAAATTTCGTCAAAATCGGCCCAGTAGTTTGGGCTCCAGGCGTCTGCACAGACGACAGACAGACGACAGACGACAGACGACAAACAGACATTTTTTAAAAACCACTTTTTTGGACTCAGGGGACCTCAAAACGTGTAAATCCATCAAAATCTCAAAATCGAATTTTCGCGCCATCACAATACTTTCTCTTTATATGAGAAAGTAAAAAATCACAAATTTGAAAACCCGTCAAAATGAAGATTGTAAATATGGGACATGTCATATACAAATAAAATAACTAGCGGATTTTTTCCGAACTAACTTTCCATACAGCAAAATTTGCTAAAAACAAATTAAATTTTGCTGAAAGATGGCTAAAAGTATTAAAACAATGCATTGTCATCGTGTTCTGAGCTATTCTAAAAGTTTTAAAACATTTTAAATGGAGTCTGGCCAGAAAGCGAGGATTAAGACTCATTAGGACTATCCACACTACAATCATCTTCTCTAACCTCTAAACTCATCATGAGTAACTATTTTCACAATATTCAATACATTTTGTTTTCTTTTAATTCTGTCTAAACTCCGCTAAGTACAAATAGTTAATTACTTTTAATTTTGTCTATTAGTAGTAGTGTGATTTTATAATTAATATTTAATGAAAAACGTAAGGAACTTCGTTCCTACCAGGTGTCCCGCGACACCGTAAGTATTTTTATGCAGGGCCGTCCACGGGGGGGATGGATGGCGCAAGTTGCGCCATTGAAAAAAAAATTGGGGGGGAATTGAAAAAATTTGGGGGGGATTGGAAAATAATTGGAAAAATCCAGTACTTATTTTTAGGGTTTCGAGGTCATCCTAGAAACACTTATGCTTTTGGTAGTTCATAAGTCCGTCCGTCGCATCTTGAAGTCCCCCAAGATCCCAACATACTGAAGCTACAGATTTGAAAGTCAAACTTTTTTGTCCAAAAACAGAAATAAGAGTTAAACACTTAAAACTTCTGCCATCAGCTATCAATTGTGAATTGATCGCAATAATTTATATTTTTTGTAATTTTTAAGTTATAGGTATCATTTCAAAGGAATTAAAATTTAGATTACAAATATATATCGCGTTTCCAAAATGGTGGCATACCCCCCCAAAAAAATAAATCAAAACGCAAAAAAATGCCTCACTACCCCATTAGAAGCGGTCCTAAAAATAAAGCAAAAATATACATCACTTTGGTCCTATGATATTTCCTGAAGTTGATATAAAAGAGTCAAATTTTAGAAATTTAAGACCCAACATTTTTATTTCTTCAAAATTTGAAGTTGGGTATCATTTTAAAGGTATTAAAATTTTGTTCACAAATATATATCGCGTTTCCAACCCCCGAAAAAATAAAACCCAACGCAAAAAAATTCCCTCCCCCCCCCCCCCCCCCCCATCCCCCGTTATCCCATTAGGACAGGTCCTATAAATAAGGAAAAAATACATTAATATACTAATCTCTGGTCCAATGATATTTCCGGGAGTTGATATAAACAATTCAAACTTTAGAAATTTTAGGTGGCCGTAACTATTGAGATCAAAACTTTTAATTTTTGAAAATTTGAAATTGGGTATCATTTTAAAGGTATTGATATTTGGTTCACAAGTGTATATTTGTGATTCCAAATTGGCTGCCATTACCCCTAAAAGAACAAAAAAGTGCGTACCTAAGATATCTAATGGATATAATGTATGTACATCTTGCTTCCCAAAAGTGCAACGTTATATACATATTTTATTTTTAAAAAAAGTTCTATTTATGAATTTTTATGACCGAAGAAACCCTGTTAGTAACTTGCTGGAAAGTACTTGACGGGATTTTTTATTTTAGACAACTCTACCTGCATTCTCACGTTATGAAAATTAATATCGGTTTAGTCTAGTCTTTGTCTTAGTATAGAAGCTTTTAGCGATCATCATTAGCCTGACAAAAGTTAAAAAACGTAAGTAGTGTGTGGTCCGTGAGCCGTGGCGTGTTGTTTTTGTTAAGTTTTGGGAGGCCTATACTTACTAACTATGTTTTTTAAACGAAATAATGCATCAAAAAAAAATCGTTTAAATATAAATGCTTAGAGCTTATGTGCAATACTTATATATAAATTATATATCGCGTTACAAAATGGACATTTTTCCCCTTTTTAAAAAAATAATGAAAAAATGTGGGGTTAAGGGGAAACCACATTCTTCATAGGGCCATATTGTTCAAAGGGTCAATATGGACCTTTAGTAGGGTGGAATCATTTTTTTTATATATATATATATTAACTACGCCTTATGTACTTCAACTTTTACCTGTAAGATTTTTCTGAATTTTTCCTAGTTTAAAAGTTGAAGCCGTTTTATCCTCATATTCAATTTCACCTCAGAAATGCATAAAAGCGCTGTTTTGGGAGGTCTTAATTTCAAAATTTTCCCGGGGGAGGACCCCCGGACCCCCCTCCATAAATCCTCCCCCCCCCCCCCAATATTAACTGCAGACGACGCCCATGACTAACAGTAAAATATTGTACTGCATATTGTATTGCAGCATATACATTTTCTAACGAATACGTTCTAAAACAGTTGAGATTTTTTTGTTTATTCGTTGAAATTTTTTTTTTTTTTTTTGGGGGGGGGGGGGGGGGTGCAAAGGTTGGTTTGT
The DNA here is from genome assembly GCA_951217055.1 of Gerris lacustris. Taxonomy (NCBI): domain Eukaryota; kingdom Metazoa; phylum Arthropoda; class Insecta; order Hemiptera; family Gerridae; genus Gerris; species Gerris lacustris. Next base: position 53,053,242 of record OX578282.1, read on the forward strand.
TTTGGGGGGGGGAGTGCGCCATCATACTTGGGGGGGATGGACACCCCTGTTTTTATGGCACAGATATGATAAATGGTAGAGACATGCTATCGTGTATTTGTAACGTGTTAATGTATTCTAGTGCTTGTAGAATGGTTAAGCTTTCTAATGTATTCAGAATGTTCTAATGTATGTATGTATAGCGGAGCTTGGCAACACTATTTTAGCAACCTTCCTACCTTCACCAGCCATCAGTGTTATCAGTTATCAGCAATAGATCATTTTTGCTGTGTCCAAGTTAATGGAACCTCCCCCACCCTACATGGTTTTCGGCTTAATATCGATGTTTAGGAACACTAAGGTACAATTAAGTCACCAGGGATAATATTATTGACTATCTTATCCCTATTAGGGAATAGTTATAAGAATAATAATAAAAAAAAAAGTTTTTAAATTATTATTCTAAACATTATTTTATTTTTTATTAATTTTAAATGGAGATGGTGGCATAATTTAGTTAGTGTTTTAATAAAGCCAAGCGATGCCTAGTTAAATTACATTATTAAGTTTTAATGTAATAAGGTTTATAATTTAATGAAGATAGATTTAGATTTTTAGAAGAAGGTAAGTAGACCTTGGTAAGACTTGAGAGACGTTGAAACTTGAACCACAAGGGAAAACCTCAGGATTCTTGGCAGGCAAATTTCAAAATACAAAATCCTTCAACTTAGAAGAAGCGACTCGAGAAATTAACTTTATTAAAGAAACCACCTTACTATAAAGTTAAAGTATGCTCATCCTTTAAGCTAAAATCTGTAAGTACAAACTCAGAATTTGTTTTGATCATCTAATATCGGCATATCCTATAATTAAAGAAAAAAAATCAATTTGCGACAATGAACTTTATGAATTTAGTTTTTTTGTTTCTAATGAATTCATTTATTATTATATGGGCACTTCTTAGGATTAACTTGTATTTTTTTAATTTAGGTAGAAAGTTCAAGACATAGTTCTGTTAAATTAAATTTTAACAATGGTTCTTAATTTATTTTAAACAAGTGGGGATGGACGGAAGTTAAATTGGTGGAAATCTATCAAAACCACCAGAACTCTAATTTTTATTACCTAATACAAAATGTGCCATTAAAGAAACTTTAAGCACAACGTAATTACTACTTCGTAAGCTCTAGTCGTAAAATTCAATAAGTATTTTTTTATATTTTAAAAATTGTTTTTGAACGTTGTGGGTTGTTTTGAGGGAAGATAAACAACCTTCGGTGAAAAATATTTTGTTTTAAATTTGTCCACAGAAGATAGTTTATACATTATTATTAAAGCAAGATTAATTTATTGGTTTAACTACATTGACACCTCTCTCCTTAACAGCTATTTACCAGTTATTCAGTTATTTAAAAAACAAAAAAAAAAAAAAAAAAAAAACTTGGCATTTAGTTTCTAAACACCTAGTTTTGCTTCCGACCTTACCGAAGGTAACGGAAGCAATGTGATCATCCTGAAGAATAAAAATATTTTATCTACGATTGATACGAAATATACACATTGTATCTCTGTTTAGATGCGTAGAAAGTGATTCTTTACGTACTTGTATTCATTGCGCATGCGCGTCTCATAGTTCTGAAGAATTCCTCTTCGTTACCACCCTAGGGCGGTAAAGAAGAGGAATTCTTTAGCTTTACGTACGATTAGCGAGTTTGTTTACATTTAACAAAACTAATTTGCTGCTCTTTTATTAAAGTAACTGTTTATATCGAGTTTTTAGTGAAAAACAATGAGTGAATCAAGTGACTTTGATGAAAATGTGGAAATAATACTCCTCCAGAAATAATTAATTCGGCAAAAAATGCAACTCAAGAATTAATGCCATCTTTATCAAGAGAGAGATACGAACTTACATACAGCAAGTTTATTTTTTTCTGTATGTACGGTACGCAACTCGTGCGACAACGGCATTTTGCATTCCTCGTGTGGTTTTACTACCCTCGCTGTCGCACGGGTGCAAACTCCACACTCGCATGCAAAATGCTACTTTCCGCACTCGACGCGTAATGTACTATTATATATCCGATTTCAAAAATTTCCAAGACAGAAATCCATTACACATATCAGGGGACATTTTTGGTTCCGTGTCTGTCTGTCGGTTCTTCCGATTTTAATGGATATTTGTACGATAGGTCATAATTAGCCTATTTTTGGTCCCATATAAGTTTCAACCATCTGCGCCTATTTGTTTCTATTCAACATGCGCACAAACATATAGATTTATTTACCCCTATATCATCAAAAGTACTCATCTGATTTTTATGAAATTTGGATGGTTTGTTGAAAGTAAACCACATATAGTACCAGATAAATTTCAGCCGTCGCGTCAGTGGGTGTTTATGCTCTTAACACCAAGCTTTTTTATTTTTATAGAAAAATTACTGACTAATAGATAAATATCGGTTAAGAGGAGGTGTCAGTTTCAAAACAGTGTTTATTTTCTCAGAGCTATATAGGCTCTTTAGTTAAGAGGGTCCAAACACTCTCTTTAGTCTAAGAGGCACTTAGCAAGCGAGTATATCAGAGTGATTCTAAAGAGATTTATTATCCATAAGGGCGAAGAAAAGAATAAAAATAAAAATTAATGTTCTATGTTAAGGTAATATTAATATAATGAAATATATAAGAGCTCTAAAAATGTGTATTTTCAGAAGTGGATTCAATAAATTTTTTCGTGTCAGCAACATAACTATTAACAATATGCTAGCTTATTATCAGGCACCATGAATAGATCTGGGTGACTAATAATAGCTAGAGGAGGCAGAAAGTCCGCCCTCATATTGTGATCTAGAATCTAGATTACTAATGGTATTTTATCGATCTTCACCATGCAGCCTTAATAGACGGTCAATTCGTTTAGAATATAGATGTTTATTACTGCGAATGAAGACTGTTATGAGTTATGAACGCTATATTGATTGTATGTAACATCAAATAATTTATGATTTTAGCGTGTCTTAAAATGTTAAGCGTAACAGGACGCCGTAAAATGATTGTAAATAACAGCGAAAGGTCGAACCATATAATCGGAAAGCAAAACAAAGATAATAAATAATATCCTACAGTTGTTAATTATATACTCCAGCTCTGCATCAAAAGAAACAAACTTTATTGAAAGTGCACTGACAATACGAAAAAATCCAGCTTAATAGCGTTTTGTTCCTTAAAATCCCTAAATGTACTAATTCAAGTATATTAAATTTGATACTAAAAGTAATAACTAAATTTTTTTATAGATCAGCGGTGGAGTCACAAGATTTGGAATAATGGTAGACAACTTTCCACTGAATTAACTTAATTGTACAAAGTCAGCATTCTAACACTAGTGGTCATATTCAGGAGCGGTGGGATAACAGAAATGCGTAAGAAAATTAATCCTTGTAGAAGTTGGAATTTACCATTGTACTGTAAAGTCCCTTTAGAGGAGTGATTGGAGTCTATTTTTCTCTGTCTGTCTCCCGTTGTTAATAATAATTAATAATTATAGTTTGATTTAAATTAAAACATAAACTTTCCGGAGTATGAATACTATACCAAAAACTTAAAAATTGAATTTATTAAATTGTGGTGACAATATTGTTGTGGTGTTTTCTATTAACTTCTCTAGTCATAATTATGAAGGAACTTGATAATAATAAATAAATCCTTTTCAGGGACTAAGTATAGTAATCAAATCCTTTATAGGAAATTTATTTGTATGTATGATAATTATTGTCTGACTGGCTAAAATATATTTGTAACAAAAGGGTATCGAATCACTTCAAAAGCCTATTTTGATGCTACACTTGCTAAGTTCAAGTTTATGTTAAGATAAAATTTATGTTAAATAAAATAAAAGACCAACCCTGCTTTTTTAATTTATGCAAATATCATTTTTAAAAGGTCTTTTAAGAAAGCCACCAAGAATAAATAAATGTAGAATTTACCGAAGCAGTGAAAAGTTCTAAATGGTGGTAATATTACTTTTACTATCAGCCAATGATTGAATGGATTTTACTAAATTAATTAGTTACCCCCATTGAAAAACTACCTCCATTCTTTTGACTTAATGCTGATGAAACTTAAGGCTATCCCTTAATAATACGACCTAAAAATAGTTAGGATAGTGAAGCGTGAACTTGAGAGGTAATTTTTCTTTTCCCTAACCCGGTAAAATGAAAACGGGCAAACAAAGCCATAACTCATCGGTATAATTCAATAGACGGTATTCAAACGCCTTTATCACTTCAGCCTTCCACCCTCATCCATTTCTCAACTCACAAAACCATAAACTTATAATAGAACATCAAAACTTATTGTTATCTTCAAATCGTGTTTTTAATATCGAGTGATGTATGCATATGATTTAACAGAATAAAAAATAAGGTGAAATATTCGGGCTTAAAAAAAAGTAAAAATGAGTTTAAAAAAAGAAGAAAAAGAATGAAATCAATAGAGGAATATTTTGACGATAACGCTTTATGGATGGGAGGGAAACCCGTCATATAGTCCGGTTTGATTCCAATTTTCGGTCGTAAATCCGGTTGAATAGAAAAGGGCCTTGGGTTTCTTCTCTTCCATTTTTTCCTGAAAAATTCATTGACAGGGGTTTAATTTCGGTTGGAGTCCTCAGCACAGATAGAATTTTCCCATTATGAAAACAGGAGGGGAGAAGGTAAAAAAAAAGTTGGCCGAAGAGAATAGCGCGGAAAGGGCGGGAGAGTTGATAACGTCAGATGGTTCTGATAAGAGATTCCTCCCTAAACAGTTTTTTTTTGGGGGGGGGGCTCATATCTGGGACTATTTCCATAACCCAGAGAGAGAATTTCGGGGAAAATTAAGGCTCAAACTTAAAAAATACCAGAATAGAATACGTGAAAAAATAAAGTCTGTAATCATTGTTTTTTTTTTGTTTTTTTTTAATACCTACTCATATTTAAATAGTAAGTACTATACATGTGTTATTTTAACTCTCATTATAGCAATATTACTATGACATGGCAATCGAAAATAATTACTTCTAATAATTTCGGAAAGATAAAGTCACACACAAAAACAAGAGTTAAAATTCAAATTATATGTTTTTAATTAAACTCGATAAATATAGAATGTAATTATATATTTGCTTATTTTTTTGTTTGCATGATTATTTTTTTTATTATTTTTTTTTTTTATTATTATTTTTTTTATTATTTTTTTTTTTATTATTATTATTTTTTTTTTTTTTTTGGGTGCCGGACTACTTATGGTCATATACACCCGAGTGTAGTCTGTAATGTGGGGGTGAGGGTTTATTTTATGTATGTTTAATTATTATATGCATGATTATATTAATATATAAATTTGCATCTGACCTCTAAAAGTACTTAAGTAATAAGTAATTACTTAAGTAAAAGTAATTATTTCCTGATGGTTGGATAATTTTAGAAATTTTGTCACCCGAGTTCATTCATTCTAATTTTAGTTCTGGAACTGATTCTGTCTAGATTTAATTAAATGAAGTTGAAAAACTCATAGTGTAGAACATAATGTGTATATTTTTATTAATTAAAGTCAACATGGGAGCGTATCTAGCGACTCTGAAAAACAGAATAATACTATATTTAGCTTGATATCTGTGAGACAGTTCGTAGTTCTGATACCAGCCTGTACTCAAAGCCCAATTTAGTTTAGTAAATTCACGTTTAGTTAGTAAATATACGTCAAAACAATTTGTTTTGAATATATAAATATATTATATATTAACAGAATATTCAGATGGTAGTAAACAACAAAATATAATGTACATGCAATATAGAGCAATACGTCACAATCGTTGCCTTCTAGATCTGTTTCCACGAGATACTATGCGAAATAGTTCTTGTGAGTACCGCAAGTGTACTCTGATGCGTGACAGTACTCTATCTCGTCAGACAAGAAAGTGTGACGGTTGACAGTTCTATCACGACAGAATCTATCGCGTTCTCTACATGATGATAGTTGACGCGATAGTTGATTGATGATAGTCATGACTTCATGACACTATAAACGTCAACCATATAAACGGAGCTAAACTTACACAATTATTTGCTACAGCGTGTTACTTAAAAACAATTTTAAATCCACGTAAATAAGATTAATCATTGAAATTTACTTTTTTTTATATTTTATTCGTCATATTAACGAAAACTTAAAAGCAAAAATACAGCACTACTTGAATAAATAAATGTCAGCCCAATTGCTAAGGAATCTTAAAAAGGAGGGCAAATAACCATGGGTGATACATTACACATTTTTGCAACATTGGAGTATGGCTTCGGTTTTAAATACATATATAAACTTTAGTGGAATTAGTTTTTCCTTAATTTTTCTGTTGATAATTTCTTAAGAAATCTTTAATATATAAAAGGACAAATTATGAATCTGAAATATTAAATATACGAGATAGTTACATTTTTGAGAAGGTTAGTGAGTTATATTTTATATATTATCTTAATTTCATCAGAAAATCTTTTTATTTTAAAATTTTCACTATTTTTCACTTATTTTCTGATATTCAAATCAGGTTGAAATGTGGCTGAGGAAACGGAGCGTCGGAAAAGGTTTTATTACAGTTTGATGTATATTGACATTGATAGATTAAACACAAGTGGAAAACCGATGGAAATATTTCGTGTTGGGTTAAGTTTTCATTGGTTTTGAAACGAGAAGGGGTGAGAGCGCTTTGACAAATCGATTTGGAAAAGGAAAGGAACGGGGGTTTCGGAGAAGGGAACCGGGATAGGAGTTGGGTTCCTGCAATCAACCCCAGTTAAAAGGGGAGGAATTGGTGTTTAGTGCGTTGCAACATTTTATTAGAGGATGTATACCCTCTCCCCTTAAACTGTCTGTGCTGTAAATTAAACCCTTCTGCATCACGATGCAAGTTACACACCGGTCAGAACACAAACCCACAGGATATAACTAAAAGGACAAGGTTTGTTGTCGGAAATTTCCACAAAACGAGGTGGAAACTGTTAACCGATCCCTTTTATTTACATTGCCAAAGAGGAGGATACTACGGACCTGTAGACAATCAGAATTCTTCGTCAACATATATGTATGAGCAATTTATTACTAGAATTGAGGTGTCGGTTAATTCCGGAACAATTTGAATTGCCTCTTCATTCCTAGTAACAACTTATCGAACAATGTGAAGCTGTATTTCAATTTCAACCCTTAATTTGTATAATCACCTGATAAAACTCAAGAAGATCAAAATAAAAATCAATTAAGTGTCAATTCATTATTTGTCAAAAAAAAGGTAATTTGTATTATAGTTCGTTTCGACCACTTAAGTTGATCATCACTAGAGAACAAAAAATACCTATGATAACCCGTGGTAAAACAATCTGTTAGAAAAAACTTTAGAATAAGAAATTAATCGGTGTCAAGGAATTTAAATTACCCATATTAGTTAAATTGATCAAATATACCGAGTTCCACAGAATATTGATAGGAACAACTAAATTAGTCGGTTTAATTTAAACTACCCACATTTACAAATTAATGCCTATAGTAGGGGACACCGAGGCTGGTTGTTACACTTTTTTTTATATTTGGCCGTGTCATAAATTTTATGAAAGTAATTCAACATTAGTCCTTTAAAACCAACTGTTGGCAACCTCAATTTTTTCGGCTCACAATATTCAAGTCTCTTATCGTAGAGACTTATAAGCTCAGATAACATAAATTGTAACAACCTACCCCACTATGGGGGTAAATTGTACAGGTATTGGGTTGTTAAGTTGTTAGAGTTATATATTAATAAAGGAACTTGCGTGTTGAGAGTTGTTAGAAATTATTTATGGACGTTCTTGAATTTATCAAGTACCTCATTCAAACATCCATTTATGCATTTTATATTCAAGTAATATGATTTCAAGAACTTCAATTACATTAGGTTGCTTGGGCAATAAAAATTAAAAGAACATTAAGTTCAACTATTTGTTTTATATTTAGGTACTTAGCAGGTACAATAGGTAAGAACTCAAAAAAATAATCAAATGTAAGTAAAAAAAGGAAAATAAAATAAGTAATGTCAACATGACTTGCTTAAAATTTGTCAAAACAATTTAAATAGAGAGAAAAGCAAATTATTTTTAAATGTTTAACACATTTAACTGCTGAACCTCGACCTTCTCGTAAAAAGCTTGAGGCTCATTCCTACAAATATTATAAAAAGAGAAAAAAGTGTAGCTAATAAGTGAATTTTAAATAGTTTCCTATATTTTACTTATAATTAATTGTATACTTGAATTAATTGTAACATTTTATTTAATAATAATTTACATTGCTAGGGTTGGTTATTACACACAAGAAATAATTAGGTAGGTTGTTACAGTGTAACAACTTACCCCCTGTTGCCATTTTGGACGCAATCGAGTAAAGCATCTCCACAAAAGTTTAAAAGGTCTAATAAACTGTAATAATTAAGCTTAATGAACATTGTTTTCAATCTAGTATTTACTAAAGCTACGTTAAAACCAACTAAAACTGCAAAACATTTAATATAGCACCAATTTTTTTTTTTTTACTACGTTTTTATTAGGTTGCTTTCTTGTTTGTTTGTTTGTCCGGTACAAATCTGGCAATCGATTTCTAACTAACTTCCCGAATAGCTAGACATTTGAAACTTTTAGCATAGCTCAGAACACGATGACCATATATGATTTTAATACTTTTAGCCATCTTTCAGCCGAATTTAATTGGTTTTCTGCAAATTTTGCTGTATGGAAAGTTAGTTCGGAAAACATCCGCGAGTTATTTCATTTGCTTTGCTATGTCCCATATTTACGCAATCTTCATTTTGACGGGTTTCAAATTTGTGATTTCTATAAATAAAAGATAAACATTGAATGACAGCAAAACATGAAATATATCGATTATATTACTACACAATTTGCGAGAGACACCAAGGGATGTGCCACGCAAGCGTAACACATAGGAACTGTTCCAACATCAGACCTAACGTCATTAAGATGATGGCTCGGCATTACGCCATGTCCTGCATCGTTTCGTCGGGTCCGACTCATCAGGGGCCCGACGTCTTAATGACGTTATGTCTGATGTTGGAAAAGTTCCTACGTGTCACGCTTGCGTGGCACATCCCTTGGTGTCTCTCGCAAATTGTGTAGCCTATTGCAGTGTGCAAAAACACGGTATTACTCTGCTGATCGATTATATTATTTATATTATTTTAAATATATCGATGGCACGGTTTAGATTTGGTGTTGGGGAGATCTGTTGTACAAAGATTTGTCCTTTTATATGTTTAAGATCAGCTCTCTAGATGGTTGTCATTTATGTGAAGTAAATAAATTAGGAACTATTTTTTTTTCACTAACATTATATATTATATAATAATAATAACAATAACAATGATATTATCAACATAAAATACGATTCAACAGAAAATTTAAAAACGTAGTATATAAAAAGTTCTTTTTATCTTGAAATTATTTTACATTTAGGGGGTTTAAAACACAAATCAGAACATATCTTTGGAATAAAGGAACCTGTCTTCAAGCTGATAACGGAAGAACTAAGGTATTTGGTCCTGGACAGACTGAGATATGCGCTGTAGACCTCTTCACCTCAGTTCAAATAAAATTCAATATGTAACAACCTACCCTAAGTAACAACCAACCATGGTCTCCCCTATAATATCCCCTAAAAAAAAACATATTTCACTATTAAATAATTAACTATATATGTATATTATAATAACTCACTATTTCAATGCCATTATTAAATTGTTTTAATTTTAATACCAAATATAAATATACCAAATTTATCAACTTTCATACAATCAATCTGAGTACATAATATAAATTGAATAATATATAACCAATGACATCATTCATTAATAATGAATTTTATTAACAAATCATACAAAACAAAGGTAAATAAAATTGTTCAATCAAACGTATATTGACGTCAAAACACATATTGACATATATTTTGCATATTATATATTGTGAATTTCGTTTAATTTTATTTATTGACAATATATTATATATATATATATATATATACTATATATATATATATATATATATATATATATATATATATATATATATATATAATTTTTTTTTAAATTTGTTTAATCATCCTATATTCACTCATCGTTCATCGAATAACATCTACTGTTACCATCGTTCAATGATGATTTGTTGAATTGTTAATATGATAGATGGATTTATATAGGTGAGATAATTAAAACATTAATCCACATCGTTAAGAAACGTTTAGACCCTTCATCATAAGGTCATCATCAGTCTTTATTTAAAAGTTGTTGTAGCATTATAGCTCCGGTAAACACAAATAATTTTTTGTTACTTATGCCAATAAAGAATTTGTTTAAAAAAAAAAAAAGTTGTTGTACAATCTCTACTCCTAATTATTATCTTACAATTAAAACCTTAAATTGTAAGATAATAATTAAGAGTTGACTAATAAAAATTATTGTATTTCATTTATAGGAAAAACTGATTGATAATGACCTTAAAAAACATAAAGAAAGGTCGAAACGTTTTATAATGGAAAAAATAAATGAAAACTAACAAGTTTTGAGTATTTATTCAATCAACACCTAAGAAATCCGTCAAAAACAAAATATGTGATACGAAGTAAAGAAGGTGTTAATTCTTAATAACGTCATTTGAATATAAATATATCGTTAAAAGCTTTAAGGCTTGATTAAAACTTTTTTAAATTAAGAGAAACATTGTTAGATTTATGAGAAATTTGTTCGGTTATCATAACTGGGTTGGAAAAAGGCCCTAAATATTACACCAATCTACCAGTGAATAAGAAAATTATATATATATATATATATATATATATATATATATATATATATATATATATATATATATATATATATATATATATATATATATATATATATATATATATATATATATATATATATTATATATATATATATATATATATATATATATATATATATATATATATATATATATATATATATATCTATATATATATATAAAAGTCAACGTATGTGTGTGTGTTTGTTCTTTATACAAATCTACAGCTTTAGTCCAATGTCGATGAAAATTTGCACACTTGACCTTCAAAGCAAGGGAAAAATCAACGATAAAACTCGTTGTATTGAAATGGCGCCTGTACTATTTATCATAGGAAGTTGAAATAGGGCTCAAATTGTGCAGAGTTAAAATTAGGAATGAAGCCTGTGATTAGATTTTTGATATCTCGCTTAGAACCAGTATAATTTTAATTTTACTGTTTTTCCTAACCTCAAAGAGCGGTAGAGCGTTAAGAGTACAGTAATTGATGTTATGTACAGTTTTGTCATATTTTCATTTTGGAGGGGGGTAAAATGGAAAAATATAGCTTTATCTTATATAAAAAGAATAGTGTCTGTATGAGGGTACGCCTTTTATACAAATCTACAGTTCTATCCCAAATTGATGAATATTTACACACTTTTCCTTCAAAACAAGGTGAAGGTCACTGCCTACATGGCATTTGGTACACAGGGGTACGGTGTACAAATAACAAAGTAATGGATACCCTTCATGATGCATATCGTTGAAAAGCTCTTTAAAAGAAAAGTAATTATTGTTATGTACATTATTGTCTTATTTTCATTTAGGAGGGGGGTAAAATGAAATGGGTAAGATGAAAATTTATATCTATATCTATATACTTATATAAAAGTCAACGTATGTGTGTGTGGGTCTAGGTTCTTGATACAAATCTTCAGTTTTAGTCCTATCTCGATGAAAGTTTGCACATTTGACCTTTAAAACAAGGGGGAAATCAGTGTATTATATATATATATATATATGTATATATATACCGCCGAAAGTGAGAAACATCACAATCCTACTGCTAATTGCTCAATTTTCGTAACATTTCAAGGGGCTGTCTTTAGGGGTGAAGGGTTAACCCAAAGATACCTCTCAAAACCGTCAGTTTAGGTTTGGGAACGGTTTGAGGAAATCAAATACCCTTCCCCTCCCGAGGTGTGCAAAAGGTCTTAGTAACAAATGCATTTAGAAATTGCTGAGAGTTAAAGACAAAGAACGACGTAACTTTTTTTTTTTAAATACGACTATCATTTAAAAGTACTCTTCTTATGTTTTAAGGTACGTTGTTAGGAACAGTCACTTCAATAACAACGTATCTTAAGAAACAGAAGTAATAAACATACCTTCAATGAACGATTAAACATAATTTCTAAAATTCTTTTAGACTTTAATTTTCCTGGTATATTAAAACTCTATGTTAATCATATATATAGTATACATACATACATAACGGTCCGAAAAACTTTGAACTAATTAGGTATGTGAATAATTAAATCTAAGTATATTTATTTTATTACAAAACATATTTAAATAGCCGTTCAACAGGTGGTTGTTTAATTTAACAGATTTATTTTCATAAATATCTCGGAAACTAAATTTTTCATAGGTATATTAATCTTTTTGCTTCCGAGAATACTGATGGTAACAGAAGCTTTGTGATCGTTCTTAAAAACGAAAATATTTTGTCTCCGATTTCAAAAATTCCGAGACAGAAATCTGTTTCAGACACATCAGGGGACATTTTTGGTTCCGTGTCTGTCTGTCGCTCAATTTTTGCGAACCAACATATCCTAAAAATTACAAGATCATCAGGCAGTCAATTTTTTGTTTTTTAGGGGTGGGTTAGAGAACCTAAATTCAGAGCTAAAGCCCAAGGCGAATGACGAGAGAAACGACTACTCTTTCGCTTCGCCATTCGTGCGAATGTGTAAATGCGGTTTTAAATTCACTATTCTTCCAAATCTACAACAACCATACTATTTTAAAAGCATCAAATACAATGTGCGTTGTAACAGTTGTTGTTTAGTGTAACAGAGTGTTGTGTGGTTGTAAACAATTATTAACTAAACATATAATAGTTACATAACATCTATATTATATCCAGCATTAACAATTATATTATATATTTACTAACAGATAACAAGGTTTTAAATAAATATTCTTTTTTTTTTTAAATAAATTTGATTCATAGGTATATTATATTAATATAATTAACTAAGGAAAGAGAAGGGAAAAAAATAGGACGTAGGTAAGGTAAAAGTTACGTATATCAGGGGGTAATATTCATGAATTATTGAATCTCTCTTTAGTTCACTTGATAAAGCAAAGCTGTGATAAGAACGAGGTCAAAACACGCGATGTTTAACTTCCCTGGGGAGGAAAAAGAAGCAACTCCGTAGAATCGTATGACCTTTAATAACGTACTGTACACGCTAAGTACTAAAACAGGCAAACCTAAAGCGACGATATTAGAACAGGGTTAAGTGTTTTTATCAGTGGATTTTCCGAAGAACTTGAGCTTACAAGCATGGTTAACTATAAAGAAAATAGTTCCATTGAAATAAGTAGAGGAAATTGCATTAAAGGCAAGCTATTAGATGTTCCTATACAAGTGACACCCAAATAATAGGGAAACTGTAACAGGTAATCAGTATACTTTCTATTCAGGCTAAAATCCCCCTACCTTTTTAGTACCCAACTTCAAGCAGAGAAAATCTCTAAAGGAGATTATTGTAAAATACCCTAAGGATCTATAGTGATGACCCATAATAGGGAAACATATAAAGGGTATATTGGTAAGGGCTATCTGATACCAGGAATCGTTATATTGTAACATTTTTCTACCGAAAGGTTTAAAAAAATCTCTAAAAGAGATGTTTGTTTTTTTCACAGGTAGTCTAATACATTGTTACTTTATTTTCGAGAGGGAATATTAAAAAAAGTTATTTTCAATTTATTATTAAATGCGGATATTTCTACAGACAAAATGTATCGATTTTTCCTTACCTATTCTAACAAGGAGAAGCAAAAGTAAATAAATTACGTGCAAAACATAATGAATGTCTTTTTTCAAAACAGTGAGTCGTCAAGTGAGTGGTCAGATCTTGGTAAAAAAATATCTATATATGTATATATACACAAAAAGTTTTGTTAAATGTAAATTAAAACTCTAGGAGGAAATGCATAAGCATTCACCGAAATTAAAAAATAACAAAAAAAAAAAACGGAAATTTTAATCCCCAAACTTAAACCTATGACAACAGACTTTTTATTATGTGAATTCTAATTTTGTAAGTACGTATACGAAGTCCGGTATAATGAGGTACGAAATGTTAACGAACTTTCCAATATAAAAATCTAAAGTCAATATTTTCAAAATGGCGGCGGATATTAAGATAAAATATTTATCTTTTATTAAGACTTATTAATTATACTAAGACTTATTTATCTTATGGAAAGATATCATTGGTGGGAATTTCAGCTAAATCGGGGAAATAGTTCAGAAATTATTTAGCGTAAAGTTTTCAAAGTTCGAAAGTCGATATTTTCAAAATGGCGGCATATCAAAACGAAATTCAGTGGAAATGTTTGTCTTATAAAGAGGTATAATTGGTGCAGCCTTCAGCACAATCGGAAATTTTTTTTCTCGAATTTTTAAAATTTTTGCTGGGTAAAAAAAATGGGTTAATAGTCACAAATTTATTGATTGTCTGGGTAGCACAATAAGTAAGGGCGGATTTTTTTTCCAAGTTTCAACTCTCTAGCTCATAAACTGTAAGACACACACACAGACAGACATCCAGCTAAAAACCACTCAAAGCGTCTTAAAAAACACCCGCAACGGATAATTCAGTTAAAAACCTCGGTTCCGGTTCTTTTTGAGGGGTAAAAACAACTTTTCCTATCTATGTACCTTCGGAGGAGAGGAAAAGTAAAAATTATTCTTTCATTTAATATGTAATATACAGAAACACTATATAAACAAATAATTATTAAACTATGCTACCCTAGCAAAAGTATACAACTAAAATTTATTAAAATTAAAGTATAAGAAAAAGTCTGAAGAATTTTCATATTGTGCTAGATATAACGAAAAATATAATAATAGCCAAATACATTAGTTTCTAGTCCGACTAGACCAAGTACAGCCTTATTTTTAGACCAAGAAAGGGTTTTAAAAAAAAAACAGAAAGGGACACTTTATCCGAGAAAGACACTTTATAAGAGGAAATATAAGTTAAGATGATAAAAATAAAGTTATGTTTTTTGTTGTTTTTTTCACCTCATACCCAGTTTTTGGTCTCTGCAGCCCGCGGCGTTACCACCTCCACCCTAAGTTTCTTCCTTACCATAGTATTTATTAATTCATACACTTTGAGTCCACCGCAGGGGGGTTGCCCAGCCCACCCTCAAAGTTCCAAACCTTTTTAGTTAACCCGCAATTCTCCCTCCATCTTTCTCTCTTAAACTTACTCAGACTCAGGGATTTTGGAAATATTTCTCTTGGGATTATTTTTTTTTCTTTTTTTGTATCTTCTTCTTGTACACTTTATACAATTTTTTAGTCTGCGGATAAAATTTCGCTGGCTTTATTCTTTTGGTCCAAAACGAAGCTTTAGTTTAAATACGGCTTGTATTTTGTCATGGACACTTATAGTTATTTTTTATGTACTAAAAAGAAAAATTCGAAAGTACACAAAACAAGCATATTAAAGCTATGATTTAGGGGTTTTTTTTCTTGCAATTTATTTTTTCAAAGGATTAATTAAACAAAGCTTAAAAGATTTACATTTTTTAAAGAATAATACAGTTTAAAGAAAGATTCGACTTATTTAACACTAAGTATCCTTCTTACGTGTTCTTAAAGCGCCTCAATGTTCACAGACATTCGCGAGTGGCTGTTTTCACGCTCACCGAATGTTCGCCTCACCCGTGAACCGACAAAATATTTGTCCCGCCACTCAAGATGCGATGCATCTCGTTATTCGAAAAATCTGAAAGCCTTTAGTATAATTTTTTTAAGTACATACATTTAACTGTCTTAAAAACCTCTCAAATCGTCTTTAAAAAAACCCAAAACGGATAGTTCCGTTGAAATCTCGGTAATATGCATAAAAAATAATATTAATATGCTAATTGTTGCAAACAACAATAAGCGTATTAATTCATACATACATCAAATTTACGAGTGTAATTTGATGCGATTTTATAAATCTAGACAAATTTTATTATGGTTTTTAAAAATAATAATAAGATAATCCCAGTTAGTTAAAAATAAGAAACAATAAAATTAATATTAAATGCAAAGATCGTAAATTCTTAAATTGCTTACATAGAATATTTACGTTGAATAAGCAGATATTTAACAATGTCATTAAAAAATTATTTTTGTTATCCGGTTTGAAAAAAAATATCCTTGTTTGTTATTACGTTGTAATACGTAAGAACATAGTTTGCTAATTAGTGTGCCACATAGCTTACTCCACACGTAGAATCCTATCACGTAGTTTATTGATTTTATGCGTTTACAACCCAAAATTGTCTAATTTGATTAATATTTCCCATTTATTTGCTTCCGAGCTTACCGAAGGTAACGAAATCTATGTGCGATGGCTTTGAAGAACGAAACATTTTTATCTTTCCAATTTCAAAAATTCCATGACAGAAATCCGTTTCAGACATTGACCCTGGAATGCTAATGGTAATTCGATGGCTGGTATTACTAAACCTTCTTCGATTCGACTAACATATGCAGAATATAGGCCCTTTGCTAAATGCTCCAGACCCCAGGTTACCGGTCATTGCGGTCTCTGGCCCAAGGCCAATTATCCTAGGCCCATTGTCCCAGGCTAAAGGCTCATTCAACGACCAATTAATTCCCTACGTTTATTACTAAATGTCAGTCGAATCGACGAAGTAGCTTTGACTGGAATTTACCAGAAAACGAGTCAATGCTCAAAAGGACTTCTACCTCAACACTAGTAGGTGTGTTACTACCCAGTGCAAGCACTGCAGAAGGATGGGGTACCATCGCATACGAGCGTAAAAGGTTAAGGTTCAAACTGCGCTCGTCGATTTGACTACCATTAGCATTCAAGGGTTAAGGAACATTTTTGGTCCCGTACCTGTCAGTCGCTCAGTTTTTGCGAACCAACATATTTTAAAACTACTCGTCCGATTTTTTTATAAAATTTTGATGGCAGGTCATAATTGTAACTTCTGAACGTAACTTTCTGCACCTATTTATTGTTGAAGTTCAATGTTTAACCTAAAGTATGTCATACCTGCAGTGAGTCACACATCCAACATATTATGACATATGATACTGACTTTATGAGAAAACTTGTTTTAATAAAATCAGTATAGTTTTGTTTGCGCAATCTTAACGTTTTCTTAAATTTATAAAATAATCAACCCACTCATATCGGTGGCCACCGATATATGAGTGGGCCGTTTTCTTTTCAACGTCCCCGCAGAGCGATATGTTTGGGGCGGTGGACACCCCAAACGGCCCACTCTTATCGGTGGTCACCTTTACCACTGTTTTTTAAATAATTTAATTAAACGATCCTGTGAAAATCAAAACTTTATCTATCTCTTTTCAATGTTCCCGCAGAAGGGCAAGTTTGGCATGTCAACAAAAAAGAAATGGCCCAGCGCCCAGTTGCCATATACCCAATTCATCGGTGGACAAGGCATAAATAAGCGATTCCATAAGGTAAGAAAACTTTATCAATCAGCGACTCACTTCTTATGGTGGCCTGTGGACTATTGTACTTAAAATGTCTTTCCACTTAGGCTCAAACTTGGTCTTGGTAGTACCAATCATTAATAACGATTTTAAGTGTTCATCTATGAGGGAAGACCGGAATTTTGATTTAATGTAATTCATTTTTGAAAATGTTATTCGAAAACATAGGTCGAGCCAAACACTGAGAATATGGTACGAGCAAACATTTTTAATTTTTTGAAATCTTCATTGGGCAAGGCGCTGTAGAATGGCAACAGATCTCCGTTTTCCCCATTCTCCAAAGTTGCTGGGTAAAATCAGCTGGGCTGTTCGACATTAGGAAATTAATATATTTTAGATTCTCTGAATACTTGTAAATTCTTCGTTTTTATGGCAACACGGCGGGCCACATAAAATCGGCTCGCAGGCCGGACCCAGCCCGCGGGCCGTAGGTTGGGCACCCCTGGACTAGAATATGACTATAGTATATTTTGTATACTATTTTTAATTGGTATGTATGCTTAACTATGTGTACATAAATACTTTTTCTACAACATCAACATGAATATGTTGATGGTCAAGTCTATGGTCCGGAGGCTGTCAACCGACTATAATACCCATTGTCGGTACTTCAGGTAGTGATGTCTAAAGAAAGTAGACATAAGTAATTTAAGACACACAAAAATAATAAAGAATACAGAAGAGAAGAGTATTAAGCTAAAGAATAAATACCAATATGCATTGAAGATGTGTTCCACTTGACCAAAATGTAGAGATAGAGAGAAAATATTTCTCCAATTTTATGATTAAATAAAATACTACTATCTACGATTGATACGAAATATAAACATTGTATCTCTGTTTAGATGTGTAGAAAGTGATTCTTTACGAACTTGTATTCATTGCGCATGCGCTTCTCATAGTTCTAAAGAATTCCTCTTCTTTACCACCCTAGGGCGGTAAAGAAGAGGAATTCTTCAGCTTTACGCACGATTAGGGAGTTTGTTTACATTTAACAAAACTAATTTGCTGTTCTTTTATTAAAGTAACTGTTTATATCGAGTTTTTAGTGAAAAACAATGTGTGAATCAAGTGACTTTGACGAAAATGTGGAGAATAATACTCCTCCAGAAATAATTAATTCGGCAAAAAATACAACTCAAGAATTAATGTCATCTTTATCAACAGAGAGATACGAACTTACATAAAGCAAGTTTATTTTTTTCTGTATTTATTATTTAAATCTAACAATCGTAGATAAAGTACGGTACGCAACTCGTGCGAAAACGGCATTTTGCATTGCTCGTGTGGTTTTACTACCCTCGCTATCGCTCGGGTGCAAACTCCACACTCGCAGGCAAAATGCTACTTTCTGCACTCGACGCGTCATGTACTATTCCCTCATACTTTGAAGATATAGTAGATCAGACAAAGTAAAATTGTGTACATTTATAAATAAAGGCCATACTTCACAACCATACCAGAGCTCCATATTTAGAGCTTAAGGATAAGTACGTAAGTATAAAGTGTGAAGATGAAGAATGGTTTAGGCCCTACACTTAACATGTTCTTATTATGTGGATAGCACAACCCTAACTCTTCTTATATCAAGTGCAGTATCAACTGAAAGTGTAATAATAACAAGGGCACTAAGAAAGAAACTTATGTGTTTGACACCTATTACTTAAAGAGAAGTTAAACAATATATAAACCCATGACAAAAAAGAGATAATACATCTACAGTTGCCTATAAGTGGTTATACATTATATATATATATATATATATATATATATATATATATATATATATATATATATATATATATATATATATATATATATATATATATATATATATATATATATATATATATATATATATATATATATATATATATATATATATATATATAAATATTCAGGGTGATTGACAATATATGTACAAAAATAAATAGGGTGATTCTAAACATCATTGGCTACAAAAAAGTCATATAAACCATGGGTCTATTCTCAACCGTTTTTTCACCAGGTCAAATTTTATTATAATTTTAAGATCACATACCTTTGGACATTAAAACACTTATTGTTCCAAGAGTATAAGGGCTAAAACAAAATTTTTGGTTTCGTAGTAAAGCTGACAAGATATCTTACAAGAAAAGTGTAATATTCATTTTCATGCCCTCAAATTACATGACAAAAAAGTTGTGAGATCATAGACTGCCAATTAGTGTGGCAAATAGCTTCCTCGCATCCTATCATGTACTTTATTGTTATAATGTTTATTGCGTAAAAACTATTAATAGTTTTAGCGATCTTTAACACTTCATAGCGGTGTCGCTGTTGGTTTTACTGAAAAATTGTATTTGAAAAAAATGTTTGTCTCATTGAATAGATGAAGTTAAATTTTTTTCCCGACCTAAAATTTCAATTTTAAATTTGAAGTTCACGTTTACGCGAGTGTTGCTCGTGAACGCTTTGACGGATAACGTTGTCCAACGAACTCGTCCTGGGCATTGGTTAAATGAACATGTCTACCAAATTTCATCAAAATCGGTTGACATTTACTCAAGTTATCGTCGCACGTTTCATAATTCGCGGACACACAGACCGACAGACAGACAGACAGACAGACAGACCGACAGACAGACACGAGACCAAATATGTTCCCTGATGTCTGAAACGGATTTCTGTCTTGGAATTTTTAAAATCGGAGGCATAAAAGTTTTTCGTTCTCAAAAGTGAACACAATGCTTCCGTTACCTTCGGTAAGCTCGGAAGCAAAATGTATACAAATTTGATTTTAAAATATATATATATATATATATATAGTAAAATAATTTAAATGTTTCTTGATGGTAGTTTATAAACTTATCAAATTAATATTACACTCCGTAGCGAAGCACGGGTATCCAGCTAGTACTATATATATATGGGTGTGTGTGTAAAAAGTAATTAATTTCGAATTAGCAAAACGTGTGCAATGTGTTGTTGTAGGAATAAGAAAATAATATATTTATTTAAGGATATTAGTTTTTTTTTTTTTTTAAAAAAAGCATTTAACTTTTTTTGTAAAAATAATGCTTGTGCCAGAGCTAATTTAAATGCAAATAGCATAGAGTTCTTTATAACCTTTCCCTCTAGCACAGGAGGAAAAAGAGGGGTTAAACAGCTGTCATACAATGTAGGAGAAGTGGAAAAACTGTCCCAGACGAAGAGAAAAACGAGTGCGGCTGACATGTTTAAACACTGGGATCAACATGACATGGAAAACGGCGGAGGAGCATGTGGGAGACACCGCCATTTGACGCGGTACATCCTCTCGACAGAACCAGTCAGCAGATAAGGCAAACTCGGCTTATACAATGGGACAGAGAGGCTTTAAAGCTCTGGGCAAAATCTACAGCCTCTTCCACCCGTCCAATCCAAGCTGAGAGATAAGACTTTAAAGAAACTACAAGAGGCAACCAGAGGAAACGAAAGAAAAAAAACTAAAGCACCAAGAGTTTCTTGATCCTGTGACGTAGGATAAGATAGTAGTAGTTTTTATAAATTATAAGATAATCCGTTCTAAGTTTAAATGTAAAAGGTTTAAGGTTTGTTAAAAACTTTTTAAAACAAAAAAAAAAAAAAAACATTGTTAGATTGATGAGAAATTTGTTCGGTCATCAAAACTGCGTTAGAACTAGAACTTAACTCTTACAGAAATCTACCAGGGAAAAATAAAATAACAATTTAACTATAAACTTGAAAATACAAACAACCAAGCACTTGTGGGGGTTCGGGGTATTCGTTAATAGAGTTTCAAAACTACTTAATAAAGAACAAAAAGGAAGACAGTTTTAGAATAATTAAACATTGATTTAATACTGTTTAAAGTTAACACAGGAAACCTTCTCATTGTCTAGCAAAAGCAAAACAAAAGAATAAGGAACTAAAGCAATTGCTATCTATTTACAACCTTTAAACATCACTAGTAATGCAGGGGTAATTAAGAAGGCTCTGCCCCGTAGAGGTCAGTGGTTAAACCTAGGACCTAGGTTAGAACCTGCATACTATTCACTAAACATTATCTAGTATCGTTATGCAATATTATCACGTTAACTAGACTTCTCCTGAAAAACTTTTTAAGGTTTCATTTGTAAATTAATTGAATGATTATCTTTGCACTTGTTTCCATATAAAGCAGCTAACTATTATTGAAAGAGAAAAGAGAAAGAAAGAAGGCTAGAAGGCAGTCCCAAATTTAGGACCAAAACGGACTTTTTCATTCCACCTCAGGGTATGGACACTGGACACTAAAAGTTGTAAACCTAATTACATTGCAATTGGTTCAATAGTTCAGGATCCATGCTTCGACATAGAACGCTAATTTCCAAAAGCAAACTCTTTCTTCACGTAAAATAGTACTTGCTTCTCTTTACAAAGCCCTCAGTGCCGATAATGGAAGAATAGTACATTACGCGTCGAGTGCGCGGAAAGTAGCATTTTGCACGCGAGTGTGGAGTGGCCACCCGAGCGACAGCGAGGGTAGTAAAACCACACGAGCAATGCAAAATGTACTTTATCAACGATAGTTAGATTTAAATAATAAATACAGAAAAAAATAAACTTTCTGTATGTAAGTTCGTATCTCTCTCTTGATAAAGATGGCATTAATTCTTGAGTTGTATTTTTTGCCGAATTAATTATTTCTGGAGGAGTATTATTCTCTACATATTCGTCAAAGTCACTTGATTCACTCATTGTTTTTCACTAAAAACTTGATATATACAGTTACGTTAATAAAATAACAGCAAATTAGTTTTGTTAAATGTAAACAAACTCGCTAATCGTGCGTAAAGCTGAAGAATTCCTCTTCTTTACCGCCCTAGGGTGGTAAAGAAGAGGAATTCTTCAGAACTATGAGACGCGCATGCGCAATGAATACAACTACGTAAAGAATCACTTTCTACGCATCTAAACAGAGATCCAATGTTTATATTTCGTATCAATCGTAGATAAATTGAGTTACGTAAAATACTATAAAATAGTCTGTCAGCACATAGACCCTCGAGTCCTATCGTCAGAAACAGATTTCTGTCTTGGAATTTTTGAATTTGGAGCCATATAAAATTGCTGTTCTTCGGAACGATCACAATGCTACCGTTACCTTCGTAAGCTTGGAAGCAAAATTTAACGAGTAAGTAAATAGAGAAAGAAATACTCTAGAGTTCAACGAACCTATATTAATTGTTATAATTGAACATCCAAAGAATTCTAAACTTTGTGCCATTAAGAGAAAATTTCCTATCAAGAATATTTAATTTTCACTACATTTTCCCTTATTTTAAAGAAAATATAAATTCTTTTAAAAACTAAAAATATTCGAATTATACTTAAATAAATTCCATTAGAACTAACTAAGATCACTTTAAACAGTTAAGGCCCGATACAACCAGGAGGCGGACTGTCCGCGTGGACATATTGTCTGCAGTCCCATGAAAACTTCAGTTTTGAGTGCATATTTAATGATTTTTTAACCAAATATAGGTAAGTATTCTTTTTTTATGAAAAAACTATATTACAAAATATATTTTTTAAAATAGTTTAATTCATAAAATAAAAAGAATATTTACCTATATTTGGTTAGAAAGGGGAAAATATAGGTATAAATGGTACCTTTTAATTCAATAGGCACCTGCTTATTTTAAGTATAAAAAAATTGGATACAAAAATCCTAAAGGTAAATTTTAAATTAATTTCCATGAATTCTGGTGCATAAAGTATACCCACCGTACACACACCGACCACATTCAATGCATCTACACTACTGTTTTCTACCTTCTTTCTGTATGCTTCCTTTGACTTACGAAAGAAGATATATTCATTATCTACGGCAGGGGTGCCCAACCTACGGCCCGCGGGCCGAGTCCGGCCCGCGAGCCGACTTTGTGTGGCCCGCCGTGTTGCCATAAAAACGAAGAATTTACAAGCATTCAGAGAATCTAAAATATATTAATTTCCTAATGCCGAACAGCCAGCAACATAGGAGAATGGGCAAAACGGAGATATGTTGCCATTCTACAGCGCCTTGCCCAATGAAGATTTAAAAAACTTAAAAATGTTTGCTCATACTATGTTCTCAGTGTTTGGCTCGTCCTATATTTGCGAACAAACATTTTTAAATATGAATTACATTAAATCAAAATTCCGGTCTTCCCTCAAAGATGAACACTTAAAATCGTTATTAATGATTGGAATAACCAAGTTTGAGCCTAAGTGGAAAGACATTTTGAGTACAAATGCAAAGCAGTTTCAAACATTTCACTAAAACAAACTTGATATTTTGATTAATAACTTTGTAAAATTAAAGACTAAATTTTTTGTAATTCATACTATTATTGTTGTATTTTTATACTTGTGTGGTTATTTACAATAATTTTAATATATATTTGAGTGTTTTATTTTCTGCAAAGTATAACTAGGCTAGTAACAGAAAAAACTTTATTAACATGGTGTTTCAGCTAAAACCAAAACGGAAAATTAACCTTCTAGGAAGCATTAAAAACGTGTTTTATGTGGGTAAAAATTTTAAAATTTTCTGGGGAGGACCCCCCCCCGGTAAACCACCGGCCCCCGGCCCGCCTTTCCTTTGAATGTTGACAATGTAGCCCTTGATTAAAAAAGGTTGGGCACCCCTGATCTACGGCATTAACATCTGGTCGATAGTCAGGATGTCACTGAGGCCCAATGTACATGAGCGTCTAGTAAAGAAGTATGGTTGCCTAAGCAAAGGATCATGCTAAATCAAAAATATAAATAATAGTTTTACTCATCAAATTAATGGTTTTACTCCATAAATTCTATGTTCATTTTATTACATACAGAGATACTACTTCCTTTTTGATCCAGCCTTAGAGGTAATACTATTGAATTTAGCGTCCTCTGGAAAACATGATTCAATTAAATTAAAATTACACATAGACGGAAGAGTTTATAGAAAACTAAACTCCGCCACCAGAAAGTAAAGGTAATATAAGCTGAAAAGATGAGAAGGATAAAGAGATTTAAATATAAGAGATTGCAGGTAAAAGAACATCAAACGCGAGTGAAGCTCAGTGAGCTTAAGGCCACCACTTCAAAAACATGTTTTTAAAGTGTAGAAATCCAGAAGGAATTGAACTCATCCTAATAACAAAATCTTGGTTCGGTAAAAAGGTACAAGGCTTTGAGTTTATTTGCAGGTTTTTGAAGTTATAACTGTGCAAGAAGGGAATGTTTTATGGCAAGGTGAAGAGGGTACTCGTTGGCAAGGATTAAGGAACCTTCAGGTGTTTGCCAGAAGACCCTTATTACAAGACTTATTACAAGGACTTGCCTGTCCCTTCTCACACGGCAAGGCGGCGCTTCCTTTGGCAAGACCTTAAATCACTTTAGACCTAAGGGAAACCTCTCTGAGAAGAAGGTCCTTTACCCGGACTTAGCCCTTTTTCAACCAATCAACAGAAGTTTATTTAAAAAAATATATATTTTCATAAATTGACAAGTACAACTCAAGTACCATTAGACTACAACAAAATAGAAGTACCTAACGAGACTGAATATAAAGTAAACAAATTTCTGTTTAATATATAAATAATTGGTAATGCTGTGCACTTTTTAAGCATTCAAAAAGTATCAGAGGTTGAATAAAACAATTAGACCTTCCCCGAGGAATCGATTTGCAATCTTAAAATAGCAGGGAGGGGAATTAAAAAAATTTTTTTAGACAGCATTTCTAAAAACCACTTATTTAGTGTCACAAAAACGTGTTCCAACAAATTTTAAAAATCTAATATGCCATTACAATACAAAGTACAATGAGATTTTTTTGTTATTTAACAAAGAATAATTTTGTTTTCTTCATTAGTCACATTTTCGTATTTATATAAAAATAATATATTATGAAATACAAATGTCGAGGATCAGTCTGTATTTCATAATTTCGCAGTCGATATTCACTTATTTATTATAGAATATATAATGGTTTACGTCCATTAAAATTTAATAATTAAAAATACTGTTATTTTTTTTATTTCTAACAAGAAAACCCAAATCGAAAAGAGTCCGTGACATTAATTTACATTGAGAGAAGAAACTGGGTTCGAAATGTTTTTAAGTGTTGGAATTTAATTACGATGATTAAAGCCAAGCAAACGTGGAAAGGAAATTCCATCCAAACTTCTTCGAAAGGAATTTCAAGATAATTGAGGTTTCTAACCGCGTAAAATTTAACATTTGTGCTCGTCGGAACGAAGTTGAAAATTAAATAATGGCATTGTTTGGGGAACAAAAACGTATGATTAGTATTACTTATTTTAAATAGGTTAATAGTCTTAACACAGATTATTTCAAATATCCTCAATTAAATTAATAAATTTGTCAAATTCCTATATCAAATGCTAAAATACAAATTGGTTCCAACCAATAAAGTAATGTTAACTGCACTATATTAAGCATTAACACAATAATAATAAAATTAAGAGCATAGCACGGCGTGCAATGCTTGGCACGATGAGAATCAAGATGAGTTTGATTTTCGGCGCGCCTTGCCATCCAACTGGCAAGGCCTTCCAAGGACTGGCCTGGGCCAGTCTCGCGCCACGTGCTAAGAGTGCAACATCTTTTGAGGCTACATTTCGTTCGTTAGCATCAAGAGATTCTATAGTTTGTATTTTTTGACAATGAGTTATATATTCGCTTTTCTGTCTACCAATTTCTTGCCGTTGTTTATTGACGCTCAGAGAAATCACCATTGTTTGTTGCGAGTTAAGTGTTAAGTGCAAGGTTATCTTTCTTCTTTAACCAATTTTTAGTCCATATTTGCCTTCTCCTGCGTTTCTCCTTGCTATTTTCATGTATCGCACCAATCAACAAAACTGCTTAAGAATTATTTTTCGTTGCCGCGAGCAACAACAAAAAAATGGGGTGTGTTTGGGTCGTGTACACAAAAAAATCGCAGTATGAACACCGACTTCTAGCACGTCACATAGGGAACTGCATTTACTGTGTGTGGCGCACGAAGTGCCATAAGCACGGCGCGCCATTATAAAAAATGGCACGGCGTGCAATGTACGTGTAGTGTATGGGCCGCTTTATTGCTCTTTCCACTAACTTAAGGTTGGTTCATAGCATGCGTTTTTTAACGCGCGTTTGGGCTATATTGATAAAAAAAATACATCCATGAAGCCGGGGAGACGTCACTGAATGTTTCCCCCCACCCTTCCTTCCTTGTGTACTTTCGCGGTGTTCCCTTCAGGTTATAAACGTCGAATTAATTATTAAAATTTAACACTAACTTTCTAAAAGGTTGGTTGTAATATGAAGATCAAGTGTGTATTAAATATTTAATTTAAAATTTAACAAGTGTGTATTAGCCGGGAATTAATGAAAGGAACAAGTATACCAAGTAACAACTAAATCGGTGAACTACTCAAGTTGTCGATGAACACGTAAACGTTACTGAGAGACAGACAAACTGACAGACAGAGTGCATATTTTGTTGAATGTAAGAAGATCGCTTCAATTAGGAACCTATAATTATATTTTAATAGAGACGAACGATTAAAATCTCAGATTGCACAACTATCTTATTCTTTAAGGTTTTCGCTCCAAAAATATCAACGTAAGGCTCAACTTAGGTCTAACTAAACAACAACACAATGTACTGAGATTATACATACTTAGGTTTAATGGACAAATAATTATAAGTGAATAGCAATCGATTACCTAAACTCTACACAACCCACATTAAATCTTATTCAATCTGATATTAATGTTATTATCGTATTCAAATCTTCGCACTGAACTACATTCAATTCTAAATACTGAGATAAACTGCATTGTAAAATATGAATTTTCATCTATATAAGTGATTCTCAAAAAGGGATTAAAGTTGTGTCAAATATAAATATTACACTAAAATATCCATACATCGATCATAAATAAATGTATAGAAGACATATTTATGATAAAATGAAATATTGAATGTAACGCAATACACGGGATACCATATGCATTGCAGATAAGTAATAATTGACGACTCTGAGATGCATATATATTGATGTAGTATGTGAAGGCAAGGTGGAAGATAGTGAGAGTTTATTGGGTCGGTTCAAGGAGGTCTGAGTTTGAGGGAGGGTTGTCACGGAATGCCTAGTACTGGGCTTTTGACCCCACACTCCTGCTCATAATCGATACAACGGCGAGACAGCAGGTCTCCCCTCCGACTACGCCAACAACCTTTCCAAGTCTTATTTCCTAAGAACTTAAATTCAGAGTTAAAATCCAAATACAAGGTCGTTCTTACACTATTGGACATTGGAGATGTCTTAAAAGTGATACATCATAGCACAAACATCACTAAGAAGGAAAATTATAGAATATAATAATCAAGTTAGACAACCAGTTCATTGATAATATGTAAACATATGTAATTCGTGGTTGTTTTTTTTTTTTCACAGTAAACTAATTGATTTTGTACTGACCACAAAATTAAGAAATAACTTAAAACGATATTTACATTACCGTG
Source organism: Gerris lacustris (assembly GCA_951217055.1). Classification (NCBI taxonomy): domain Eukaryota; kingdom Metazoa; phylum Arthropoda; class Insecta; order Hemiptera; family Gerridae; genus Gerris; species Gerris lacustris. The sequence continues at coordinate 53,081,422 of OX578282.1, forward strand.
GTACCACGCCCAGAAAACAGCGTAAACGTGAGTCTTAGGCATGGCTACAGCTAGTTTGAACACAAAAGAAGTGAGCAAGACGTGTGGTCACAGCTAGTTTGAACACAAAAGAAGTGAGCAAGGTGTGGTCACAGCTAGTATGTACAAAAAAAACTCCTATTTCATAAGGTCTTACCAATTAAAAAATGAAACCAAGTTTGATTATTTCACAAGATCATGCGGCGTATTAGTAGGGCATGGAGTCACAAGTCTGTTTCAATAACACGTGCGGGAAGGATTTTTTGGTACACTTAAATTTCAAACAAAAACAACAACTCTGTTTAGCTCAAACTGTCGAATAATAACACATAGACTTATTGGATGTAGGAACAACATTATCTGCAGATGCTTTCGGGCCATAGGAAGTAATATTTTAATAACGTGAGGAGTTTTTATTCTCAAGATTAAAAAAGGAATTAAATAATGTGAGGCCTCGGTGATGTTTACGGCCCTAAAACTGAAAGCAGAGTAAAATATGCCTCACTCATCCGCGATTACAATTGAAAGTTACGATAAAGAGTGTTAAATAGACGCTAGACCACGGAATGTTCAAGCTTACAAAATAAGTAGTAAATATCTACTGATCCTGTATTATTGTCTCACAACCTAAATGCCCCTTAACAAGCTTACCTTAATCTATCAGATCACACTTATTTATCGATAAACACTTTTACTTATAAGAAATAGTAAAACTTTTATCAGAAGAAGTACAACTTAATGTCAGACTATCAAGTCACATTCTTTTACACGGATTGCAGAAGAATCTAAAATCCCGTACCTCAAAAAAAAATCTTTAATATTTCTAACAAATTATGTCAGTAAATATCCACTAACAAAAAACATAATAAGGCGTCGCTTCATGTAATATATCCTACACAGATCCAAGTAGCTGAGTTCACAATTCGATATCTTTACCAATGTAGCACGAAATTGGAAATTACACCGATGCAAGGTGAAAAGCAATAACGGTGTTATCAATAATGATCTGCGTAGCCTCACCTCTATAAAACGAGATACCTGTATCATTAATATTAAATTTAATGGTGAGTTCTAAGCACGTTTTTCCACCGGCTTACCTCTACTACATTCTTACAATGTTATAATTTATTTTTTATAGACCAAACTTCGTGTATAAACCAAAAGAACACGACAAAACTCTAAATTAATAAATATAAGGTGAGGATATGAGTACAATGGTACACTGAATATATTTAATCTTAAATATTTTACTCATTTTTATTACAAGCAGATTATGTAAATTAATAAACGGTTCTGCAAGTACTTTGAATACATTAAGCCAATGAGTGTATTCTTTACTTAGTTCAGTGGAGCAAAATACCCGGAAGAGGAATTCTTGTTACCCTCCTATTCTTCTTTAAAACCAGCTCATTTATAAGCCCAAAGTTATGCAAAATTTCCAGAATAATTTCATATTTCTAACGTTTAAGAAAGGGAAAAAGATATGAAGATGAAAAATTAAGATTATTACATTGCTGTTTTCCCCACATATAAGACTTGATTTATAGGGTCATTTTCAAGAGAGAAAAAAAAATTATATAAATTCATTTTTAGATAAAATGTAATAAATATAAGAAAGTTTGGAGCTTCTCATAGAATGATGCACAATCTGCAGTAGAAACAAACGACGACGGTGTTAGGAGATAAGTTTGGAAACAGGAGCAAATAATACTTTTAAATTATTATACATACTACTAATGCGGGTACATTTTTTGCTGCTGTTTTCTTAATCATAGTTATAAATCTAAAGGTCACTCACATATAAAAAATAGACTGCCAATTGGTGTGGCACATAGCTTCCTCGCATCCTATCCACGTACTATATTGGTTTTATGCTTTTACAAGCAATTATTGTCTAATTTGTTTAATAGTTTCCGCAAAAGATAAAGAGCGCAGACGGTTCAAATTAATCTGAGGCTATTTGAGGGTTATTTTCGATAAACTGCAAAAGTTTCAAACAAATCAGAAGTACTTTTGAAGCAATATGTGTAAATAAATGTATGTTAGTGCGCATGTGGAAGAAAAACAAATAAGCGCAGGAGGTTGAAACTTATATGGGACCAACAATGGCCTAATTATGACCTACCATCCAAATTTCATTAAAATCGGGCGAGTAGTTTTTAAGATATGTTGGTTCGCAAAAATCGAACGACAGACCGACAGACAGACATGGAACCAAAATGTTCCCTGACATCTGAAACGGATTTCTGCCTTGGAATTTTTGAAATCGGAGATGTACAAATTTATCGTTCTTCGGAACGATCACATAGCTTCCGTTACCTTCGGCAAGCTCGTAAGCAATAAATTTCAAATATTATATCTTGTCGTTTTATGTCAATGTCTGCAATAGTAATCATTCGAATAAAAGATGATTCTTAGATTTTAGAAGTTATTAACAAAACAAGATTTGGTATTAAACATCTGTCAGATAATTATTTATACGGTTACATTTGTCTATTATTCGACATTTTTATCAACATTTACAATAAAAATAATTCCTCCTTGGCGGGTAATCGAACCAAACCTTGTAATTAAATTTATTTTCGTCCATATCTCAAAAACTAGATTATTTTTTCCCCAGAAAATCGGCTCAGTAGTTTAGGCTCTACAGACGCGTAGAGCCTAAAGACCAGAGGCAGCCATTTTTTCAAAAACCGGCTTTAGGGATTTAGGGGGATGTTTGGATGTTGGACGTGTAAATTAATCAAAATATCATTATCAATTTTCGCACCATGACTATACTTCCTCTTTATATACTGCCTTGCGTATATGTGAAAATAAAAAACTATTGGAGTAACTAATTTTGGTATTAAAACTATTTTCTCTCATAAAGTCTAAGCAACTTTTTAATTGGTGTAAAACATACAGTAGTAGTAACTTTTAATATCATATATACGCCTCAATGTTATTTATATGCATGTCAAGTCTAACAGGAATTTTCTAATTTGATAAAAAGCAATGCAATTCATAAAACAAAGAGAAAAACAGTATAAAGTTTAAATCTTTAGTTTCTCTCAGTTTTTCAACATTGAAGCAATAAAGTAAAATTTAATTTCGGAGACAAATAGTAATAATTCTTCTCAGTCAACCAAAATCCCGCTACTCCATGTCCCCTTTCTCTTCTCCCTCTCTCCCTAGTACGCATTGCGATAAATAAAAGGAAAATGGATTATAATAGCATAACATTAACCATAAATATCGGCCGGTACACATTAAAACGCATTAATGATAAATTAACGGTGAGAACGAAGGGTGAAAAAGAGAAAAAAGTGAGTCTAGAAAAGTTGGACGGGATACGAACAGGTCACGACAAGAATATGACTATTGGTTAAAATTTATCACCGTAGAACGTAAAAATGAGTGCTCTTATTCTTTTGAACATAGCCGTAAAACATAAGTCACGAAAAAGAGTGTCCTAAACACATTGAAACAAAAATTGCCATAAGACATATTTCTTTTTCTTTTTACAAAAAGTGACCAAATTTACGAATACATGTGCCCTGAGTAAAGGGAAGAGAACAAGAGAATAAAAAAAAAGGTTTTCATGAGGTAAATGTTTTAGGTGTCTAAACTGTCGCTTCAGTACGACAATATCCCTGGAGTTTATTATACAATGAGGCATCGAACGAGCCGGGTCAGAACAAAGAAATAACATCGTGTTATGACGCTTGAAATAGCGCTGCAAAAACTCCAAACTACAGAGAAACAGAGGGTTGTACATACATAAAACATGCATCTATACTAATTTCCGGACGGCATGCTGGATAATACCACATTATACTATTATAACGAAATAAAACTACGCTACTGCAAACATGTTTACCATTATGAAAACACCAAATGACAGAGATAAACCCACTAAATGATGCTAATGTATGCTAAAACGAAAAAAAAATAGACATGTTATGGACGTATATTAAGCTAACTTGAATCACTTTGGTTGTTTCATTTTTATTTTTATTTTTTTAAAAAAAGTTTAAGCTCTTTGAATTTATAACTTAAATTTCTCTCATTAAAAAACTTGGATACTTATTTTTTAACCATCTGCCAAATTGCTAGCTCAAACTATAATCTTTCAAAATAATTGAGGACACAAGAGATACGATGTGGGTTCAGTTTACCAGGAAACTCTCCAATTACAAATTAAAAGTCAGTTTATACTATCTCTATCATTAAATCCGATTAGAATTCAATATTATATCCTAAAATATTTTCAAAAAATTTAAGAAAACCAAGATTAAAACATTCTTATGTAATATTAAGTTAGAAATAATAGTATGGAATTTTTAATTTGTTGAGCCAGATAAGGTAATCGTTTAGCTGATAAATTCTACTTCAGCTGTCTTCATAGCTATCCGCTATCATTATTTTTTTTGGACTCATTATAATATTTTATAGCTCTATACACTGAGTATATGAGAAAATAAAAACAGAAGATTCTTGCCTCTCCAATGAAGTACTAAACTCTTACTAAACCCCAAAAGTAACAAAACTATTATTACTATTATTTTATCATTGCAATACTAATAACTAATAAGATGCTAAAAGATTATACGACGCTTATCTCACCATTAAAATGCCTTTTCAATTTAGATAATATATCGAGTATATTAAACAAGTTGTAGCTAAAAATAAAATATAACATTTTCTATTTCATTAAATAAAAACTAATACAAACTTACTAGACACCAAAGAATGCGATGAATAAGGGATATTTGACTCGTCATTACCTGCAACAAAAGAATAATAGATTATTGTTAAAGCATTTCTTATAAATTGTAATGCAATTATTAAATATAGAATCAAGCAGAAAAAAATAAATAATTAAAAGCTATTTTTTATGAATAGTTGAGTATACTATTATAGGTCAGATTAAAATTATTCCTCCACAGAGAGTAAATATGTGTACAATTCACAGCGATGATGTGTATTTTTATTTTAGTTAATAGTATTGACTGAGCTTTTATATATATTCATAATGAAGGTAAACGAGAAAAGGTAGTAAATAAAAAAAACAAAAACAATTACTAGTTCAATTAACCACAGTCATCGTCAGACAGACTGTATGTGTATAGTCGAACCGGTCTGTATTTCATTTATGGTTTATGACAATATTTGCACATCAGTGCGCAAGGCCAAGTTCCAGTAAGTATGCAAAGTGTATCTTTACTTAAACCAATTCACCTGGTTTTTCTCACCTTTATGTCTCTGGTTCCTCTTAAGATGGGCTTTTGAAATTTGAAAAATAGTTTATTCTTAACTACTTTAGGACTCTGTCAAAAATTGAGCCCTTAAAATTAATATTAAACCTTTTCAATAGGGATGAGTTTTAAAGTTTGCATTTTTGTTACAGATTCATCATCAAAATTATGAGACAGCTGATGACATAGCTAGACATAGCAAGAAACTTGAAATTTAGCACACTTGAAGATAAAGCCGTGTAACTGACGAGAAAATTCCAAAAAGTTGAAATTTTTCTTTGATTCAAATTTGGTACATTTACCAATTTCAATTTGTATCATAATAATATCATACATAATACTCTATACCCATGATATTCTTCGTCGGTTTAATACGTCTCTAGTATTGCTTCCTCTAGTGCCTCGAAGAAAACCGAGACGACACCCACGATGCTGAAGCCAGCAAAAAGGAATAATATCCCCAACAAAAACTTAACCGTGGAAAAAGGACTTTTGAGCCAGACCTCAAAAGTCAACATCAAAGTCAGCCTATCAAAATAGTGTTATCTACATTGTGGCCAAATCTGCTTTTTTTAGTCCATAACCTGACTTCACTCCTACTTTCATGAGCAAGACTCTTTTAGTTCGATTGATTAACACTTGACCAGTTTCTGAACTGAGGCATAAAACATCAGTATCATTTGTTGTAAATAGGAGTTACGAGGATATAAGAAGGAAAATCAAGAAAAAAATCAAATGTTTCAGTCCTCCTTCGAAAAAGTCGGCCTATAATTTTTTAGAAACGGGCCCAGTGTTAAGCAATAATAATTAAAGAGTAGCCGTGCTCATGAAAGTAGGAGTAAAGTGAGATTATGGACTAAAAAAAGAGCAGAATTGGCCTCAATGTAGATAGCACTACTTTGGTAGGCTGACTTTTTTGGGTGGGGGTCTGGGACTTGGCCCATTTAAAAAGGTTATATTTTGCTCAGCAAATATTGTTTTTAAGGAAGTTAAATAAATAAATTAAACTAACATTTTTCTATTAATATATATTATATATAAAGAAAATAAATTTAACAAAAAAAAATCTAGATTACCAAATATTTGTCTATTCAAAGAATGAAAAAAAACTTTTATTTATTAAAAGCTACATAAAAGGATAATTTATTTCCACTACTGTATTATATTTACTATTTACAATATACTACTTCAGTTCTATGTTAGCTGTATATAATCCGTGCACGTATTTCACTTTACTAAGTGTGGTAAAAAGGAGTTTTATATATTAAAGAACAAGTGGGGGAGGGGATACAAAGCATAGAAAAATAAAAGGGTACATATAACTATATGAAAGCACACAGAAATTTGAAGGTTACGAAGAGCAAGTGTAAAATTTTACCCTTTATAAAATTCACAAAAAAGAACCCGAGAAGGATGGAGGGAATCCACTTACTAGTACAGTAACTATAGTAACAATAAATTTCCATTCTAGCAGATATATAGAGGCAGAAATAAGAGAAAATCGACCTAGAACACACTTAACCCTTTACCCTAGTCCAGAATTGGCTTGCTTGTTTGCTTTAGTTTTTACAAAGTCCGCACACATAGTTTATTTTATTTTTTTTTTGTTTAGTTTGTCCCCCTTTTTTTGTCCTTAGTACCACCTTCAACAGAGAAGAGAACCGATAAAATGCACTCGATGAAAAAATTCCTGTTATCTCGTCTACTTTCTTTCTCCTGTGTTAAAAAAGGCTTAAAGGGCTGGCAAAAGGAAGTTTGAGAGAGAAGGGAGGCAAAGATAAGAACAGTGTAAGGGAAAGGGGAAAAGGCCCTTGCCTAGATAACTACAGGGAATTTTGCCAAAAACAGAAAAAAAACACGATTTTAACAACCACCCTCTTTCACAACCTACTGTACCACTTCCCAACCTACTTTAGATAATAATTATCTCTTTTTTTTATTTTATATTGTAAAATAATTACGGTTTTAGCGTTGAAAATGTGTCATACCCAGCCCTGTCCGACTCCCTAGGGTGGGGGTTTGCCCAAGTTTGCCCGATGGCAGCGCCGCTCACGTTTTTAACGAATAAAGTGACTAATAAACTAACTAAAAACCATCGATATCTAGTAATAATCGATAGCTAAAAACCAAGCTAAGCCGAGTGAGTTTTTAGCGGCCATTGTGTTTTACTGGCCATTGTGTTTTACTCTCTTGTGAACGTGAACGAAACATATCTGCTTTTGCTTTGTGTCTTTCACACTGTGTTATGTGTTCTTTCTCTTAAAGTTCTTTTCTTATTAACGTTTGTGGTTTTTGCTTCTTTGAGAATGGTCAGATCTTGTGATGTGTTTGGTGGTTCCAGTCAGGCACCTCTGATGAAATGCTTTGATTGGCCTAAAGATGCAAGAAGGTTCGTTAATCTTTATTATTATTATAACTTTGGTAAATCTAAGTTAATGCGGCGACTCGACTTATTTTTTGTCAAAGGGATATCTAATTCTCCTATGTACAAATCACACTTCCGTTATTTTTTTGATGCATAAATCATACAAATGTAGTGGTTGACAAAGTGTAACAAAAATGAAGTATTACAGTAAATAATTAATAGTTAATTCTCAACCGCATTAACTTAAGATTAGCTCAACTCTCAGGGTGATTCAAAAAGAATGAACCGATTCCATGATTAAATATTTTATTAAGGAGAAATAGCAAAACAATTGAACTTGTAATACAAGCATTCTACTCATAGTCCAATCCCGTTAAAACATATCAGGATTGATTATGCTTCTACGTGTTTGGGAAGAACAACAATCATATCAAATTGATCCCGATAGGATTGTTGTTATTCGATGCTTTAAGTTATCCAGCTCAGTTTTTTAGTCACTGGTTTAGTTTTTGCAAACTCGAGAACACAGAATGCCTTGTCTTGAGAAGCCCCCATTTTATTTTGACAGTCAACAAAGAGCTGAGCATCTTGGGAGGCTGATGCACCTGGAGCAGACACACGGCTACCATCTGAAACTTAGAACCCTAATATTCCACTCACTCATTCTGATTTATACATTTACTTTCAAAATTTGATCATGGAATCGGTTCATTGTTTTTGAATCACCCTGTTTATATATATATATTATCTGTGTTATATATATGTCTGTGTATACATGTGTCATCCATGGAGTGAGTGCACCTGGGGTGAATGACTAAAAAAATTTTAGTTGAAATTTGAGCTTCTAGGCATCAGCCGTCAGCCCTAAATGGTCTTAAACTAAAAAGTTAAAAAAAAAATTAGTCCAATTAACCCATTCAATGCGGGTGGATCCATGCCGTGCTAACGCACCTGGCGGGTGGATCCAAGCCCCTTCCTTTCAGCCCTCTGTAGCTCTATTCTCCGTGCCTCGAATAGAACCATCTTGCAAGGCTCTGTCAGGCCCGCTGACGTTTGTATCCACAGTGGATCCAAATATTTTTTTTTAATTTAACTTTTAAAATTGTGTAAATTTTATTCAGTCAGGTAGGTAGGTTCATAAATTGGATTACGCATTCAATGGGTTAATTAAATATACAGGGTGTTCTTTCTATGAATTTTCCAAAAAATGTTAAGAGTGAAGTACCCTTGTCTTTACAAATCTCAAAAATATTTATTTACAAAAGTTGTTCAAAATTAAAAGTTATGTCACATTTTCAGTTTGATCACCCAAGTACAAATTCCTAATTGTCTATGCTTTGAATGCAATAAGATTACAAAAAACAAACAAGGAAAATAAAATCTTAATGAGTGAGAGTGTGTTCTAAGCGAGTTATAATCGAAAAAATGAAAATGTTATTGAGAAAATAGCTTCATTTTTTTATTTCACTTTTTATGCCATCTATTTATATGTATATATGTTTTTTTCAGATGGATGTTTGAACCTTTGCTGATGAGCTTCAAACCCTGAAATGTTTTTCCACCTGTAATCAGTCGACCCTCACAACATATTAAACTCTTTTTTAAAAACCCTTCCTCATAAAAAAAAAAAAATAAAGACAATTATTCACTAGAATTGCTGTAAATTAACTTTAGTTTGCATGATAAGGGTATTTTTTATTGCTTAACTATGTATTAAAACATTGTATTTAACCATATTGTACCTTTTATGTGAATAAAACAGGCTTTTTATTTAATTCTGTTTCTATAATGCTTATATTTCAACCCTTCCAAATATTTTTAATAAGATTTATTTTAGAAGTTGATTTTTCTTCTTTTCAATGCAGAGGGAATTTATGAAATCCTTTACATTATAATATTATGGAAAATGATTTTTCATTTTTGAGCAATAGGAAAATTTACACTTGTGTAAATTATTTTAAAATTTGATTTGCTGAATTCATAATTATTATTATCTAATTATCCAGGTTCGTTATGTAGGTAATATAATTAATATTTCAAGGCACTGAAATATGTATATTTTTTAAGAAGTGGATAAAAAAGAGAAATTAATATTTCAATTTTTAAAAGTAAGGAGGAAAAGAAATTAGCTTATGTTTGAATTTGAAATTCCCGGTTTTTGGCGGGCATTTAGTACTGCTTTTTCCCTTGAACGTGAGAAGCGCTACTGTATAGTTTCCCCACTCTAACCTTGTCAAAACTTTCTTAAGAGGGGAGTCGACTATCT